>OY804590.1:8783187-9983187 GCA_963680875.1 Bathymodiolus brooksi
TCACCGCAGGACACAGATTAACATTGGACCCTATGGGAAAATGTTCAAATGCCTTCTTCTCAGAAACTACAAATATGATCAAAGCTAAACTGTTCATGGATGGTCCTCTACACTTTCGGGTTTTTGTTCCGATATGAAATTCAAAATGGTGGCTACGGCAGGACTTGGTTTAACATTGGATCCTATGGGGAAAATGTTTCAAAACGCTTCTTCTATGAAACCAAACTGCACAGGAATGATCATTGGAAGGTCCTGTACAAAGTTTCTGTTTTTTATGCCGATCGGAAATCCAAGATGGCCACCACTGCAGGACATGGATTAACATTGGACCCTATGGTAAAATGTTCAAATGTCTTCTTCTCAGAAACTACAAATATGATTAAAGCCAAACTGTACATGAATGTTCATTGGATGGTCCTCTACAAACTTTAGGTTGTTTGTTCCAACATAAAATGGAAGATGGCAGCTACAGCAGGACTTAGCTTAACATTGGAACCTATGGGAAAAGTGTCTCAAAACGCTTCCTCTCTGAAACCACTTGGACAAATGAAACCAAACTGCCCAAGAATGATCATTGGAAGGTCCTCTACAAAATGTAAGTTGTTTATGCCGATCAGAAATCCAAGATGGCTGCCACTGCAGGACATAGATTAACATTGGACCCTATGGGAAAATGTTCAAATGCCTTCTTCTCAGAAACTACAAATATGATTAAAGCCAAACTGTACATGAATGTTCATTGAATGGTCCTCTACAACTTTAGGTTTTTTGTTCCGATATGAAATTCAAAATGGCGGCTACTGCAGGACTTGGTTTAACATTGGAAAAATGTTTCAAAACGCTTCTTCTCTGAAACCACTTGCACAATTGAAACCAAATTTCCCAGGAATGATCATTGGAAGGTCCTCTACACATTTTCTGTTTTTTTATGCCGATCGGAAATCCAAGATGGCCGCCACTGCAGGACATAGGTTAACATTGGACCCTATGGGAAAATGTTCAAATGCCTTCTTCTCAGGAACTACAAATATGATTAAACTCAAACTGTACATGAATGTTCATTGGATGGTCCTCTACAATCTTAAGGTTTTTTGTTCCGATATGAAATTCAAAATGGCGGCTACGGCAGGACTTGGTTTAACATTGGACCCTATGGGAAAAATGTTTCAAAATGCTTCTTCTCTGAAACCACTTGGACAATTGAAACCAAACTGCCCAGGAATGATCATTGGAATGTCCTTTACCAAGTTGCTGTTTTTTATGCCGATCGGAAATCCAAGATGGCCACCACTGCAGGACATAGATTAACATTGGACCCTATAGTAAAATGTTCAAATGCCTTCTTCTCAGAAACTACAAATATGATTAAAGCCAAACTGTACATGAATGTTCATTGGATGGTCCTCTACAAACATTAGGTTTTTTGTTCCAATATCAAATAGAAGATGGCATCTACAGCAGGACTTAGTTTAACATTGGACCCTATGGGATAAGTGTCTCAAAACGCTTCCTCTCTGAAACCACTTGGACAAATGAAACCAAACTGCCCAAGAATGATCATTGGAAGGTCCTCTACAAAATATCAGTTTTTTATGCCGATCAGAAATCCAAGATGGCCACCACTGCAGGACATAGATTAACATTGGATCCTATGGGAAAATGTTCAAATGCCTTCTTCTCAGAAATTACAAATATGATCAAAGCTAAACTGTACATGAATGTTCATTGGATGGTCCTCTACAAACTTTACGTTTTTTGTTCCGATATGAAATTAAAAATGGCGGCTACGGCAGGACTTGGTTTAACATTGGAAAAATGTTTCAAAACGCTTCTTCTCTGAAACCACTTGGACAATTGAAACCAAACTGCCCAGGAATGATCATTGGAAGGTCCTCTACAAGTTGTCTGTTTTTTATGCCGATCGGAAATACAAGATGGCCACCACCGCAGGACATAGATTAACATTGGACCCTATGGGAAAATGTTCAAATGCCTTCTTCTCAGAAACTACAAATATGATCAAAGCTAAACTGTACATGAATGTTCATTGGGTGGTCCTTTACAAACTTTAGGTTTTTTGTTCCGATATGAAATTCAAAATGGCGGCTACGGGAGGAATTAGTTTAACATTGAACCCTAAGGGGAAAATGTTTCAAAACACTTCTTCTCTGAAACCACTTGGACAATTGAAACCAAACTGCTCAGGAATGATCATTGGAAGGTCCTCTACAAATTTTCTGTCTTTTTATGCCGATCGGAAATCCAAGATGGCCACCACTGCAGGACATAGATTAACATTGGACCCTATAGTAAAATGTTCAAATGCCTTCTTCTCAGAAACTACAAATATGATTAAAGCCAAACTGTACATGAATGTTCATTTGATGGTCCTCTACAAACATTAGGTTTTTTGTTCCAATATCAAATAGAAGATGGCATCTACAGCAGGACTTAGTTTAACATTGGACCCTATGGGATAAGTGTCTCAAAACGCTTCCTCTCTGAAACCACTTGGACAAATGAAACCAAACTGCCCAAGAATGATCATTGGAAGGTCCTCTACAAAATATCAGTTTTTTATGCCGATCAGAAATCCAAGATGGCCACCACTGCAGGACATAGATTAACATTGGATCCTATGGGAAAATGTTCAAATGCCTTCTTCTCAGAAATTACAAATATGATCAAAGCTAAACTGTACATGAATGTTCATTGGATGGTCCTCTACAAACTTTACGTTTTTTGTTCCGATATGAAATTAAAAATGGCGGCTACGGCAGGACTTGGTTTAACATTGGAAAAATGTTTCAAAACGCTTCTTCTCTGAAACCACTTGGACAATTGAAACCAAACTGCCCAGGAATGATCATTGGAAGGTCCTCTACAAGTTGTCTGTTTTTTATGCCGATCGGAAATACAAGATGGCCACCACCGCAGGACATAGATTAACATTGGACCCTATGGGAAAATGTTCAAATGCCTTCTTCTCAGAAACTACAAATATGATCAAAGCTAAACTGTACATGAATGTTCATTGGATGGTCCTCTACAAACTTTAGGTATTTTGTTCCAATATCAAATGGAAGATGGCATCTACAGCAGGACTTAGTTTAACATTGGACCCTATGGGATAAGTGTCTCAAAACGCTTCCTCTCTGAAACCACTAGGACAAATGAAACCAAACTGCCCAAGAATGATCATTGGAAGGTCCTCTACAAAATATAAGTTTTTTATGCCGATCGGAAATCCAAGATGGCCACCACTGCAGGACATAGATTAACATTGGATCCTATGGGAAAATGTTCAAATGCCTTCTTCTCAGAAACTTCAAATATGATTAAAGCCAAACTGTACATGAATGTTCATTGGATGGTCCTCTACAAACATTAGGTTTTTTGTTCCGATATGAAATTCAAAATGGCGGCTACGGCAGGACTAAGTTTAACTTTGGACCCTATGGGAAAAATGTTTCAAAACGCTCCTTCTCTGAAACCACATGGACAATTGAAACCAAATTGCCCAGGAATAATCATTTGATGGTCCTCTAAAAAGTTTGGTTTTTTTATGCCGATTCGAAATTCAAGATGGCTGCCACCACAGGTCATAGTATTAACACGGGACTTATGGGGAAAATAGAGAAATATGTTCTTCTCTGAAGCTATTGCACTGATTGAACCTAAACTGTACATCAATCATTGGAAGGTCCTTTACAAACTTTGTGTTTTTTATGTTGATCGGAATTCCAAGATGACTACCACTGCTGGACATAGTTTTTACATAGGACCAATTGGTTCTTTTTATAACCAAGTGAACGATACAGGCTCTTGAGAGCCTCTGGTTTATCTTTCCAGATAGGTCAATGATATTTGGTATGTGGGTGCATGACCATAAGGCGGTGTGTCGCATACCATAATGACCTTTGTGGGACCTTGACTTTTGACTTCAAGGTCAAATAATTGCTTTTTAGGGGAGACATAAGTTTTAGGTATCTAAAACAGTTCTTCCTAGTTTATTACTGTAATATTAATTGAATTTTTTAATACAGATACTGAATTCTAATGTAACGTCCTTCTTACACTTTGTAAACAAACGAGCGATAGTACATGCGCCGATGCATGTGACTGACTTTCCCATCGTAAATGTACATGTTGATAAATTATCGTCTGCTCGAATTTGGCAGCATAAATTGTGTGCGACATTGTCCGCAAATGTAAATATAAATTACAGTCTTCCAATCAAAGTATACTACCATATTTGTACTGTTAGACATATCAGAATCAAAATAATTCATGGAAGCCAGAATGTGTTTTGAGTTTTAACATGGGTTGGCGGATATTAGTATTATATCCTGAGCCATAGGGGGTACCCGTAGAAAACCACCGACTTCTGCAAGTCACTGACAAACTTTATCACATAATGTACACCTCTCCTGAGGGTGGTTCGAACTCACAACATTAGTGGCGATAGGCACTGATTGCATAGGTAGTTATAAATCTAACTACCATACGAACACGATGACCCCAAGATGAGGAACATTATAAGGTAAAAGACTAGAGGCTCAGTGTGCTGAGCCTGTGTTGCTCACCTTTCATTCTGCTTTGAGGAAACTTAATACAGACCCTTCCATGGGTGTTTCTTACCAAATTTCGGTTCATTTGACCAAGCAGTTTTAGAGAAGAAGATTTTTAGAAATTGACCAACCAAAAACAAGAATTGCCTATGGCAGCTATGTTTGTTAATGGATCGGGCGAAATTAGCAATCT
Source organism: Bathymodiolus brooksi (assembly GCA_963680875.1). Taxonomy (NCBI): domain Eukaryota; kingdom Metazoa; phylum Mollusca; class Bivalvia; order Mytilida; family Modiolidae; genus Bathymodiolus; species Bathymodiolus brooksi. Next base: position 8,787,952 of record OY804590.1, read on the forward strand.
TTATAAAGTTTCATAGTAGAAGATTTATAGAAATCGACCAATCAGGAACAAGAATTGCCTGTGGCGGCCATATTTGTTAATAGATCAAAACGAAATAAACATTTTTATAGAGGTCCTTCCATAGATGCTTCCTACCAAGTTTCGGTTCATTTGGCAAAGCGGTTTCAGAGAAGAAGATTTTTAGAAATCGACCAATCAGAAACAAGAATTGCCTGTGGTGGCCATATTTGTTATTGGTTTGGGACGAAATGAGCAAATTTTATAGAGGACCATCCATAGATGCTTCCTACAAAGTTTCGGTTCATTTTGCCAAACAGTATCAGAGGAGTAGAATTTAAAAAATCAGCCAATCAGAAACAAGAGTCTGTGGTGGCCATGTTTGTTAACGGATCGGGACGAAATGAGCAATCTTTACAGAGGACCTTCCATAGATGCTTCCTACCAAGTTTCGGATCATTTGGCCAAGCGGTTTCAGAGAAGATTTTTAAAAATAGGCCAATCAGAAACAAGGATTGCCTGTGTCGGCCATGTTTGTTAATGGATTGGGACGAAATGAGCAACATTTATAGAGGACCTTCCATAGATGCTTCCTACCAAGTTTCCGTTCATTTGGCCTAACGATTTCAGAGGAGAAGATTTTAAAAAAATGATCCAATCAGAAACAAGAATGGCCTGTGGTGGCCCATCTTCGCTAGCCAAGGGTTACGATTCGGGTCCCCCTTCTCTCCACCCTTGGCGGATCTAGAATATATTTTGAAATTCGCGCGCAATGCCACCTGGTGGTTTATCGAAGTTGCTCCCCTTAGATAGTCGTCATCGCCAGCCAATCAGAATCGTTTTGTTATACGTATGCTGGAGAGTTGAAAATGGCAGCGCCCAGTGAAGAAAAACTTATTTGTGATAAATTTAATTTGGAAGCACTTACTGTCAACCAAGTGAAAGTTTCAAAGCTTTGGCAGACGGGAAAGATGTTTTCATTGGAACCAAAACGGGAAGTGGCAAATCGTTGTCATATGAGAGCATTCCGGTGCCATCTTTGTTTACATTTCGTCAATAACATGTGTTCCGTGCAAAACGTCTTCTGATTGGATACATGTACTGGTAGCCGTAACCAATGAAATATTAAAGCGTGAATCCTCAAAATGTATTCTAGATCTGCCAAGGGTGGAGAGAAGGGGGACACGAATCGTAACCCTTGGCTAGCGAAGATGGTGGTGGCCATGGTTGTGAATGAATCGAGACAAAATGAGCAATCTTTATAGAGGACCTTCCATGGATGCTTCCTACCAAGTTTCAGTTCATTTGGCTATGGGGTTTCAGAGAAGATTAAAATGTGAAAAGTAATCGGATGACAGACGACTGACACCAAGTGATGGCAAAAGCTCATATTGCCTTTGGCAAGGTTTGCTAAAAAGAAAATGTGAATACCTACTGGTAATGTATAGAATAAACATGTTACACTATGTCAGCATTAGTTAATTTCTAAGGGAGATAATGGCAAGAGTTATCTTTCTTTTAACAGAGGAGAAGATTTTTTAGAAATCAAGCAATCAGAAAAAAGAATTGCCTGTGGTGGCCATGTTTGTTAACCGATCGGGGCAATCTTTATAGAGGACCTTCCATAGATGCTTCCTACCAAGTTTCGGTTCATTTGGCCAAGTGGTTTCAAAGGAGAAGACTTTTTAAAATTGGCCAATCAGAAACAAGAATTGCCTGTGGTGGCCATGTTTGTTATTGGATCGGGACAAAATGTGCATTCTTTAGAGAGGACCGTCTATAGATGTTTCCTACTAAGTTTCAGTTCATTTGGCTGAGGGGTTTCAGAGGAGAAGATTAAAATGTGAAAAGTTAACAGACGACCGATGCCAAGTGATGGCAAAAGGTCACATTGCCTTTGACAAGGTGAGCTAAAAAAGCAATATATCAAAGGAAAACAGGTAAACAATTTATCGAGGTGTGAAATCTTGATTGCCAATTATGATTTATGATCGTATTATTGTTGTTAATTGAAGTGTAATTAGATGATCATGTTTTGAAAAAAGTTGTTTTACATGAATTATATAGAGGAAAATCGGAGATGACAGACATTTATTTCCAGTTACCCTGTACGGTATATTCAAACTAGTAGCCGAAATGCAGTCAATAAAAAGTTATTTTTAACTTCCTTGCTATTTTTAGCACATAGTTACATACAAATTTTCGAATGTCATTAAAAATAAAAATTACGACATAAACAAATGTGCCATATTTTATTATATTGGCAATTATTTTTCACTTTATTAAATAAATAAACAACTGCTAGTACCGAATGCAATCTGTGTTGAAGAACGATCTGATTCTGATTGCTTAGCGATCTTCTGCTTGTCGCATGTCAGCTGAGTTAAACAATATTTCTGTGAAGGCATGTTTGAAACTGATGAAATATACTTGATTTTTATGGATATTTATAACAACGAGCGGCTGTGACACTAATCTTGAGTAGCTTGAGAATTAGTAGTGTACCAAGCTGAACACCACAAGCCGCCGACACTTCAAATATTTTATTAATTTATTTCACCAAAATGAATGATCGCTAATTAAGGTTAATTGCCTTTGAATTTGATCACCTGTAAATAACTACTCAAACCATACAACAGGTGTAAAATTTTGTGATGTAATCTGTTGATTGACAGATCATACACATCGATCGATATTTTTAACAAGAGAAAGGCAGTTTTAGTATATTTTTTTTTTTTAAACTTACGAAAAAGGCACGAGGGCGTTTTAGTGACAGTTCTGAATGTATGTCTGTATCATATTGTATGTTAACTGTTGTTATATGATGATGTCTATGTTGTTATTTATTGATTATTTATTGTAATAAATTATATAAATCTTTTTGTTTTTGATGATGAAATCGAAATGAAAAACAGAAGTACAATACAGACATTAACATTTGTACAAACAAATCCGGACCATTTATACATGAAAACTGAACATGCCAGGTACATGCAATCATCACAGTTTCTGTTCGAAAAAATTGGCTCCTTGTAAAAATACTAGCTGGCTCCTAAAACTGGCTCCTGACTTTCAAAACTGGCACCTGGCGATTTTTCTGGCTCCTACTTTTCGGGAGCCAGAGCAGCCCCTGGTCAACCCACCATCTACCGCACTTGAGGCATGCACGCTAACCATGACACCACAGATGTGGTTGAAGTAAGCAGAGCCAGTGTAAATAGTCTTTTAAACCAATAAAACAAGATTTTTTTTTACATTTTATTAATCTAACAATCATTTTGGAGAATCTGGGACTATTAAACTCTTTGCAAACAGTGCTGCCATGGCTTGCTGGGAATTGCCATTGGATAATGTTAATTCTTTTATTACATTTTCCCGGGGAAATCCAAGATCCATCAAAGGTTTAATCACAGTTTCTGGAAATGATGGAGTGTTTGTTTGTCCTGTAGACTTGTTAGAATTTGTGTTTGTATTGCCACTAGCACCTGCTGATGAAGCTGAAATAGAAAAATTAGACAATGGTTATAATCAAATCAAGTAGAGCTACACATTTTCTAAAATTATGAAAAGAAAGTTTTAAACAGTGATGATCAACAATTACAACAATTTCAACAAAATGAAAAACACGTTTTAAACAGTGATGGTCAACAATTACACCAATATCAACAAATTGAAAAACACGCTTAGTGATGGTCAACAATTGCACCAATATCAACAAATTGAAAAACAATGTACTTCTTGTCTGAAATTAATTAGCACAAAAAAGACCATGACATATGCCAATAGAAATCCAAGTCGTGGATTTGGATAGGTACAACAATGTGGAGTGGTTAAACTGTTAAAAGGTCCTGGATTGAGACAGGCACAAACATCTGGCAGGGTTAAACCAGTATGAACTTTGTTGTAAAAATACTGATGTTTCTAACACCAAAATATGAGCAACTAATAATAAACTTGTATATTTTAACATGTAATGGATAAGTCAAATCGATACTTGCATAAACACTCCTTTTTTGAATATGAAAGTATAATATATATATTTATCATATACTTGTAGATATTATAGCTAAAATTTTATGCTGTGATAAAACTTTTGAGTTTTGTTTATTAGAATAATAAGAGGAATCATGTTTATTTCACCCAGTGTCACAAGAATGACCCAAGCAGGCTGATAAAGCAAGTTTATTAACTGCTTCTGGAATGTTATTACATGCCTTTCCGTCAATGTTCATAAGTTCACTTCGTGAATTTCCGGAAAACTGTGTTTACAATCATTGTGGACTAAACCGTTTTATTGAATATTTGCACAGAAAATTATTAACTGCCAATTTTCTCTCTTATGATATTGAAAGTGCTAAATAAAGTACATTGATTGGATTTGCATATCAAAACAACAATTTTTTTGTTCTATAACTATGTATTTAATTCTAGCCAAAAATGACTAAACATTTTGGTACAGTTATTTCCTTTATTGAAGTATATGATAAACATATCGTGACATGTCATTTTTCATGCCATACCCTTTATCAGCCCTCGTTCATATATCATACCTCGAGCCTGTCGGCTCTCTGGCTGATATCATGACAAAGGGTATGATATGAAAAATGCCATGTAATAATATATATATATATATATATATGTGTGTAACATGACCCAAATCCTTCTAACTTCAAAGAAAAGTGTAACATGTATCATGAAAGTATTCAAAATCCAAAGTGAACTAGAACACTTGTCCATTTAATTGCTGACTTGACATTAAACAACAATCAATCACTCACTCTTGTCACATTAAACAACAATCACCCACTCTTGTCACACAACATGATTTCACTATTAGTACATTAAATGATTGTTACAGTGGAGGATACACAACTAATTATCTTGATTGACTTTTAAACCTGAAAACCACTGATGAGATGTGCACATCTGGTGAATCAAATGTTTTTAAAACTTTGGACGTTTATATTTTTTTCTTCAAACGGCTGATGGTAAGAAAGGATAAGGATATTAATGAACATAAAGAGTTATCTAACTTTACACGTAGACACAAATAAAAGTAAAGGAACAGCACTTTCATTGTTGATGGTGATACAAGATCGAGTCGGGAGACACACATGGTGATATACATGGAGCCACACACACATGGAGAACAATCACCTACCTGTCTTATTTCATTTCTGCTTAAATAAACCTTCAAACGGAGATAAAAATATGTAAAAACTAACAGGTTCTTCAGTATTAAGACATTTTAAGAGATCTTTTAACATGTGTGGGAAATTCTATATTTGTTTGAGTGGAGCGCAGTGGAAAGAGAGTAAATGATGTTGAATTTCTCTAATGAGTGAAAGATATTTAAATATTTTATCATGGCGGAATGAAAGAATTCATTTCTACCATAAATAATGAAATAGGAAATATAATTTTTAAAATATAAAGGAAGTTTATGCTATCTTAACAGTGAAAAATATAAAGCATCACATTTTCTTGTATCTTATAGCGGTTAGTTTTACAAGATGCAAATTTTTAACTTATTTTGTCCTTTTGATCACGAACGCCATTATAAATACTGCCAACATATCTATTTAAATATATAACAAATACTATAGAGTTATTCTTCAATATTAGTGTAATGACCCTTTTATAATATAGCACCAAATATTACAGTCTGTGACAATTACATTTCACCATATTCCTTTGTTACATGTATTCAATATAATTACGTCACGCTTGTGTGCAAATATCGTTTTACTCAGAACCTCTTTAGTGCGTACCAAACTTTAAGGAAAAAGAATGGAATGCAATATCAGTCAAGATGCAATATATTTTTTAACTCACTCGGAAATGCTGTACTTTTAAGGCATATTTATAAAGGAAGACTATTAAAAATATCAGCAAATATTGCATTTTTATTTTACAAAGAAATCTACATGAAATATTTGATACTATATCATAATGAAAGTAATTATGAAAATATAAATCACCAAATATTTCTGTATGGTTTTGATTAAAAATTGTAAAACTTTACATTTACTAAAATAACCCACTATACAGTATCATTAGTAATAGGCAAGTAACCTTATATAGACATTTCTTTTAAATTATTTAAAAGACAATTTTGGCTATCCTGTTTAGGGCCTGCGGTTTTCTTGCTCACAAAGAATTTTTGAAATATTTGGCTTTCCAATCTTTCGATTTTGAGCGTACCAGATGAAGGTTATTCCAGAAACGTGTCGTGCACACTAAATTTGATATCTACGCTTTTATTTCCAATATATCTGGCAATACAGTATTTCCCTTCTTATATGGCCACGCCTTCTGCGATGAAAAAGTGGCCTGATAAGAAGGATGGCGTCTCTTGAGGGGGAGGTGGGGGCAATTTAGTAATATTTAACTCTCTCGTCACATCCAAAATCTGGTCTGATGACATTTGGCCTATGGTGAGAGTAGCCTTGCAAAAGGGGGAAATACCATAATATCTTAAATAGAGCCGATTTTTTGAAGGTTCATTTCCATCTTACTATATTACCTTGGTGTTCAGCCTGTGATTTATGAATTGCCTCAGCCAATAATTTATCTTCTTGTTCTGAATCTTTAGGAGACATAGGACCAGCATTAAGTCTGGCGTGATCGGGAAGATCCGTTTCATTTAGGAATCTCGTTTCTGTACCAGTCGTTCCTATCACTAATACATTTCTCCTCAGATCTATGCAACACTGAAACATACAATTAACGTTGACAGACGACACACACAAAAAAACGTTGACAGAAAGATCACTTGTATATTATATTTAAAGAGTACATGCATATCATAGATCAATTCTACAGAAAGGTTCCTATTGCTTTACCAAGAAAATTGTTTCAAGATTTGAAATGCTACACTTTCAATTTCCATATTTTGTTGTTGTCATTACAATGCAAACATATCTGAAATATGAATCACAAAAGATTTTTTTTTTGGTTTTTTTTTTGTAATTTTCATTTTTAAACACTACAGACAATACTGAACAATTACACAAGACAAAATATACTGGCAAATTATAAAATAACCTTATAAAAAAGACTAAAGGAGAGATGTAAAAATAATCACAAAAGATAAGACGAAGAACAATTTATTACAATGAAACCTGTCTGAAACAAACACTGATTAAAACGCAATATATTCTGTATAACTTTTAATAAAGTCCCAATGTAGGAAATCTTTGTTAAAATAACCTGTATAAACTGAACACCTGTCTATTCAGAACAGAAAAATAAAAATAATAAATATTGTGCCTTGAATATACCATATCCATAAGAGTAAATATGTGCATTTCTTGACAGATTATCTTAAAATTTCATGAAATATTACAAATGGTATCAATACCCCATCCCTATGAAGTTGTTAATTCACTGTTTAAAGGAACATGGGTGGAGGAGTCGGTCGGTTTACTAGAAGTAAAGCAGTGACATGGGTGGAGGAGTCGGTCAGTTTACTAGAAGTAAAACAGTGACATGGGTGGAGGAGTCGGTCAGTTTACTAGAAGTAAAACAGTGACATGGGTGGAGGAGTGGGTTAGTTTACTAGAAGTAAAACAGTGACATGGGTGGAGGAGTCGGTCAGTTTACTAGAAGTAAGGGTGGAGGAGTCGGTCAGTTTACTAGAAGTAAAACAGTGACATGGGTGGAGGAGTGGGTCAGTTTACTAGAAGTAAAACAGTGACATGGGTGGAGGAGTGGGTCAGTTTACTAGAAGTAAAACAGTGACATGGGTGGAGGAGTCGGTCAGTTTACTAGAAGTAAAACAGTGACATGGGTGGAGGAGTCGGTCGGTTTACTAGAAGTAAAGCAGTGACATGGGTGGAGGAGTGGGTCAGTTTACTAAAAGTAAAGCAGTGACATGGGTGGCGGAGTCGGTCGGTTTACTAGAAGTAAAACAGTTACATGGGTGGAGGAGTGGGTCAGTTTACTAGAAGTAAAACAGTGACATGGGTGGAGGAGTCGGTCAGTTTACTAGAAGTAAAACAGTTACATGGGTGGAGGAGTGGGTCAGTTTACTAGAAGTAAAACAGTGACATGGGTGGAGGAGTCGGTCAGTTTACTAGAAGTAAAACAGTGACATGGGTGGAGGAGTCGGTCAGTTTACTAGAAGTAAAACAGAGACATGGGTGGAGGAGTCGGTCAGTTTACTAGAAGTAAAACAGTGACATGGGTGGAGGAGTCGGTCAGTTTACTAGAAGTAAAACAGTGACATGGGTGGAGGAGTGGGTCAGTTTACTAGAAGTAAAACAGTGACATGGGTGGAGGAGTGGGTCAGTTTACTAGAAGTAAAACAGTGACATGGGTGGAGGAGTGGGTCAGTTTACTAGAAGTAAAACAGTGACATGGGTGGAGGAGTGGGTCAGTTTACTAGAGGTAAAACAGTGACATGGGTGGAGGAGTCGGTCGGTTTACTAGAAGTAAAACAGTGACATGGGTGGAGGAGTGGGTCGGTTTACTAGAAGTAAAACAGTGACATGGGTGGAGGAGTGGGTCAGTTTACTAGAAGTAAAGCAGTGACATGGGTGGAGGAGTTGGTCGGTTTACTAGAAGTAAAACAGTGACATGGGTGGAGGAGTGGGTCGGTTTACTAGAAGTAAAACAGTGACATGGGTGGAGGAGTGGGTCAGTTTACTAGAAGTAAAGCAGTGACATGGGTGGAGGAGTGGGTCAGTTTACTAGAAGTAAAACAGTGACATGGGTGGAGGAGTGGGTCAGTTTACTAGAAGTAAAACAGTGACATGGGTGGAGGAGTGGGTCAGTTTACTAGAAGTAAAACAGTGACATGGGTGGAGGAGTCGGTTGGTTTACTAGAAGTAAAACAGTGACATGGGTGGAGGAGTGGGTCAGTTTACTAGAAGTAAAACAGTGACATGGGTGGAGGAGTCGGTCGATTTACTAGAAGTAAAACAGTGACATGGGTGGAGGAGTCGGTCGGTTTACTAGAAGTAAAACAGTGACATGGGTGGAGGAGTGGGTCGGTTTACTAGAAGTAAAACAGTGACATGGGTGGAGGAGTGGGTCAGTTTACTAGAAGTAAAGCAGTGACATGGGTGGAGGAGTGGGTCGGTTTACTAGAAGTAAAACAGTGACATGGGTAGAGGAGTCGGTCGGTTTACTAGAAGTAAAACAGTGACATGGGTGGAGGAGTGGGTCAGTTTACTAGAAGTAAAGCAGTGACATGGGTGGAGGAGTCGGTCGGTTTACTAGAAGTAAAACAGTGACATGGGTGGAGGAGTGGGTCAGTTTACTAGAAGTAAAACAGTGACATGGGTGGAGGAGTCGGTTGGTTTACTAGAAGTAAAACAGTGACATGGGTGGAGGAGTCGGTCGGTTTACTAGAAGTAAAACAGTGACATGGGTGGAGGAGTGGGTCAGTTTACTAGAAGTAAAACAGTGACATGGGTGGAGGAGTCGGTTGGTTTACTAGAAGTAAAACAGTGACATGGGTGGAGGAGTGGGTCAGTTTACTAGAAGTAAAACAGTGACATGGGTGGAGGAGTGGGTCAGTTTACTAGAAGTAAAACAGTGACATGGGTGGAGGAGTGGGTCGGTTTACTAGAAGTAAAACAGTGACATGGGTGGAGGAGTCGGTCGGTTTACTAGAAGTAAAACAGTGACATGGGTGGAGGAGTCGGTCGGTTTACTAGAAGTAAAGCAGTGACATGGGTGGAGGAGTCGGTCGGTTTACTAGAAGTAAAGCAGTGACATGGGTGGAGGAGTGGGTCAGTTTACTAGAAGTAAAACAGTGACATGGGTGGAGGAGTGGGTCAGTTTACTAGAAGTAAAACAGTGACATGGGTGGAGGAGTGGGTCGATTTACTAGAAGTAAAACAGTGACATGGGTGGAGGAGTCGGTTGGTTTACTAGAAATAAAACAGTGACATGGGTGGAGGAGTGGGTCAGTTTACTAGAAGTAAAACAGTGACATGGGTGGAGGAGTGGGTCAGTTTACTAGAAGTAAAACAGTGACATGGGTGGAGGAGTGGGTCGGTTTACTAGAAGTAAAACAGTGACATGGGTGGAGGAGTCGGTCGGTTTACTAGAAGTAAAACAGTGACATGGGTGGAGGAGTGGGTCAGTTTACTAGAAGTAAAACAGTGACATGGGTGGAGGAGTGGGTCAGTTTACTAGAAGTAAAACAGTGACATGGGTGGAGGAGTGGGTCGGTTTACTAGAAGTAAAACAGTGACATGGGTGGAGGATTCGGTTGGTTTACTAGAAGTAAAACAGTGACATGGGTGGAGGAGTGGGTCAGTTTACTAGAAGTAAAACAGTGACATGGGTGGAGGAGTCGGTCGGTTTACTAGAAGTAAAACAGTGACATGGGTGGAGGAGTGGGTCAGTTTACTAGAAGTAAAGCAGTGACATGGGTGGAGGAGTCGGTCGGTTTACTAGAAGTAAAACAGTGACATGGGTGGAGGAGTCGGTCGGTTTACTAGAAGTAAAACAGTGACATGGGTGGAGGAGTGGGTCAGTTTACTAGAAGTAAAGCAGTGACATGGGTGGAGGAGTGGGTCAGTTTACTAGAAGTAAAACAGTGACATGGGTGGAGGAGTGGGTCAGTTTACTAGAAGTAAAACAGTGACATGGGTGGAGGAGTGGGTCAGTTTACTAGAAGTAAAACAGTGACATGGGTGGAGGAGTCGGTTGGTTTACTAGAAGTAAAACAGTGACATGGGTGGAGGAGTGGGTCAGTTTACTAGAAGTAAAACAGTGACATGGGTGGAGGAGTCGGTCGATTTACTAGAAGTAAAACAGTGACAAGGGTGGAGGAGTCGGACGGTTTACTAGAAGTAAAACAGTGACATGGGTGGAGGAGTGGGTCGGTTTACTAGAAGTAAAACAGTGACATGGGTGGAGGAGTGGGTCAGTTTACTAGAAGTAAAACAGTGACATGGGTGGAGGAGTGGGTCAGTTTACTAGAAGTAAAACAGTGACATGGGTGGAGGAGTGGGTCAGTTTACTAGAAGTAAAACAGTGACATGGGTGGAGGAGTGGGTCGGTTTACTAGAAGTAAAACAGTGACATGGGTGGAGGAGTCGGTCGGTTTACTAGAAGTAAAACAGTGACATGGGTGGAGGAGTCGGTCGGTTTACTAGAAGTAAAGCAGAGACATGGGTGGAGGAGTCGGTCGGTTTACTAGAAGTAAAGCAGTGACATGGGTGGAGGAGTGGGTCAGTTTACTAGAAGTAAAACAGTGACATGGGTGGAGGAGTGGGTCAGTTTACTAGAAGTAAAACAGTGACATGGGTGGAGGAGTGGGTCGATTTACTAGAAGTAAAACAGTGACATGGGTGGAGGAGTCGGTTGGTTTACTAGAAGTAAAACAGTGACATGGGTGGAGGAGTGGGTCAGTTTACTAGAAGTAAAACAGTGACATGGGTGGAGGAGTGGGTCAGTTTACTAGAAGTAAAACAGTGACATGGGTGGAGGAGTGGGTCGGTTTACTAGAAGTAAAACAGTGACATGGGTGGAGGAGTCGGTCGGTTTACTAGAAGTAAAACAGTGACATGGGTGGAGGAGTGGGTCAGTTTACTAGAAGTAAAACAGTGACATGGGTGGAGGAGTGGGTCAGTTTACTAGAAGTAAAACAGTGACATGGGTGGAGGAGTGGGTCGGTTTACTAGAAGTAAAACAGTGACATGGGTGGAGGAGTGGGTCAGTTTACTAGAAGTAAAACAGTGACATGGGTGGAGGAGTCGGTCGGTTTACTAGAAGTAAAACAGTGACATGGGTGGAGGAGTGGGTCAGTTTACTAGAAGTAAAGCAGTGACATGGGTGGAGGAGTCGGTCGGTTTACTAGAAGTAAAACAGTGACATGGGTGGAGGAGTCGGTCGGTTTACTAGAAGTAAAACAGTGACATGGGTGGAGGAGTGGGTCAGTTTACTAGAAGTAAAGCAGTGACATGGGTGGAGGAGTGGGTCAGTTTACTAGAAGTAAAACAGTGACATGGGTGGAGGAGTGGGTCAGTTTACTAGAAGTAAAACAGTGACATGGGTGGAGGAGTGGGTCAGTTTACTAGAAGTAAAACAGTGACATGGGTGGAGGAGTCGGTTGGTTTACTAGAAGTAAAACAGTGACATGGGTGGAGGAGTGGGTCAGTTTACTAGAAGTAAAACAGTGACATGGGTGGAGGAGTCGGTCGATTTACTAGAAGTAAAACAGTGACAAGGGTGGAGGAGTCGGTCGGTTTACTAGAAGTAAAACAGTGACATGGGTGGAGGAGTGGGTCGGTTTACTAGAAGTAAAACAGTGACATGGGTGGAGGAGTGGGTCAGTTTACTAGAAGTAAAGCAGTGACATGGGTGGAGGAGTGGGTCGGTTTACTAGAAGTAAAACAGTGACATGGGTAGAGGAGTCGGTCGGTTTACTAGAAGTAAAACAGTGACATGGGTGGAGGAGTGGGTCAGTTTACTAGAAGTAAAGCAGTGACATGGGTGGAGGAGTCGGTCAGTTTACTAGAAGTAAAACAGTGACATGGGTGGAGGAGTGGGTCAGTTTACTAGAAGTAAAACAGTGACATGGGTGGAGGAGTCGGTTGGTTTACTAGAAGTAAAACAGTGACATGGGTGGAGGAGTCGGTCGGTTTACTAGAAGTAAAACAGTGACATGGGTGGAGGAGTGGGTCAGTTTACTAGAAGTAAAACAGTGACATGGGTGGAGGAGTCGGTTGGTTTACTAGAAGTAAAACAGTGACATGGGTGGAGGAGTGGGTCAGTTTACTAGAAGTAAAACAGTGACATGGGTGGAGGAGTGGGTCAGTTTACTAGAAGTAAAACAGTGACATGGGTGGAGGAGTGGGTCGGTTTACTAGAAGTAAAACAGTGACATGGGTGGAGGAGTCGGTCGGTTTACTAGAAGTAAAACAGTGACATGGGTGGAGGAGTCGGTCGGTTTACTAGAAGTAAAGCAGTGACATGGGTGGAGGAGTCGGTCGGTTTACTAGAAGTAAAGCAGTGACATGGGTGGAGGAGTGGGTCAGTTTACTAGAAGTAAAACAGTGACATGGGTGGAGGAGTGGGTCAGTTTACTAGAAGTAAAACAGTGACATGGGTGGAGGAGTGGGTCGATTTACTAGAAGTAAAACAGTGACATGGGTGGAGGAGTCGGTTGGTTTACTAGAAATAAAACAGTGACATGAGTGGAGGAGTGGGTCAGTTTACTAGAAGTAAAACAGTGACATGGGTGGAGGAGTGGGTCAGTTTACTAGAAGTAAAACAGTGACATGGGTGGAGGAGTGGGTCGGTTTACTAGAAGTAAAACAGTGACATGGGTGGAGGAGTCGGTCGGTTTACTAGAAGTAAAACAGTGACATGGGTGGAGGAGTGGGTCAGTTTACTAGAAGTAAAACAGTGACATGGGTGGAGGAGTGGGTCAGTTTACTAGAAGTAAAACAGTGACATGGGTGGAGGAGTGGGTCGGTTTACTAGAAGTAAAACAGTGACATGGGTGGAGGATTCGGTTGGTTTACTAGAAGTAAAACAGTGACATGGGTGGAGGAGTGGGTCAGTTTACTAGAAGTAAAACAGTGACATGGGTGGAGGAGTCGGTCGGTTTACTAGAAGTAAAACAGTGACATGGGTGGAGGAGTGGGTCAGTTTACTAGAAGTAAAGCAGTGACATGGGTGGAGGAGTCGGTCGGTTTACTAGAAGTAAAACAGTGACATGGGTGGAGGAGTCGGTCGGTTTACTAGAAGTAAAACAGTGACATGGGTGGAGGAGTGGGTCAGTTTACTAGAAGTAAAGCAGTGACATGGGTGGAGGAGTGGGTCAGTTTACTAGAAGTAAAACAGTGACATGGGTGGAGGAGTGGGTCAGTTTACTAGAAGTAAAACAGTGACATGGGTGGAGGAGTGGGTCAGTTTACTAGAAGTAAAACAGTGACATGGGTGGAGGAGTCGGTTGGTTTACTAGAAGTAAAACAGTGACATGGGTGGAGGAGTGGGTCAGTTTACTAGAAGTAAAACAGTGACATGGGTGGAGGAGTCGGTCGATTTACTAGAAGTAAAACAGTGACAAGGGTGGAGGAGTCGGACGGTTTACTAGAAGTAAAACAGTGACATGGGTGGAGGAGTGGGTCGGTTTACTAGAAGTAAAACAGTGACATGGGTGGAGGAGTGGGTCAGTTTACTAGAAGTAAAGCAGTGACATGGGTGGAGGAGTGGGTCGGTTTACTAGAAGTAAAACAGTGACATGGGTAGAGGAGTCGGTCGGTTTACTAGAAGTAAAACAGTGACATGGGTGGAGGAGTGGGTCAGTTTACTAGAAGTAAAGCAGTGACATGGGTGGAGGAGTGGGTCAGTTTACTAGAAGTAAAACAGTGACATGGGTGGAGGAGTGGGTCAGTTTACTAGAAGTAAAACAGTGACATGGGTGGAGGAGTGGGTCGGTTTACTAGAAGTAAAACAGTGACATGGGTGGAGGAGTCGGTCGGTTTACTAGAAGTAAAACAGTGACATGGGTGGAGGAGTCGGTCGGTTTACTAGAAGTAAAGCAGTGACATGGGTGGAGGAGTCGGTCGGTTTACTAGAAGTAAAGCAGTGACATGGGTGGAGGAGTGGGTCAGTTTACTAGAAGTAAAACAGTGACATGGGTGGAGGAGTGGGTCGATTTACTAGAAGTAAAACAGTGACATGGGTGGAGGAGTCGGTTGGTTTACTAGAAGTAAAACAGTGACATGGGTGGAGGAGTGGGTCAGTTTACTAGAAGTAAAACAGTGACATGGGTGGAGGAGTGGGTCAGTTTACTAGAAGTAAAACAGTGACATGGGTGGAGGAGTGGGTCGGTTTACTAGAAGTAAAACAGTGACATGGGTGGAGGAGTCGGTCGGTTTACTAGAAGTAAAACAGTGACATGGGTGGAGGAGTGGGTCAGTTTACTAGAAGTAAAACAGTGACATGGGTGGAGGAGTGGGTCAGTTTACTAGAAGTAAAACAGTGACATGGGTGGAGGAGTGGGTCGGTTTACTAGAAGTAAAACAGTGACATGGGTGGAGGATTCGGTTGGTTTACTAGAAGTAAAACAGTGACATGGGTGGAGGAGTGGGTCAGTTTACTAGAAGTAAAACAGTGACATGGGTGGAGGAGTCGGTCGGTTTACTAGAAGTAAAACAGTGACATGGGTGGAGGAGTGGGTCAGTTTACTAGAAGTAAAGCAGTGACATGGGTGGAGGAGTCGGTCGGTTTACTAGAAGTAAAACAGTGACATGGGTGGAGGAGTCGGTCGGTTTACTAGAAGTAAAACAGTGACATGGGTGGAGGAGTGGGTCAGTTTACTAGAAGTAAAGCAGTGACATGGGTGGAGGAGTGGGTCAGTTTACTAGAAGTAAAACAGTGACATGGGTGGAGGAGTGGGTCAGTTTACTAGAAGTAAAACAGTGACATGGGTGGAGGAGTGGGTCAGTTTACTAGAAGTAAAACAGTGACATGGGTGGAGGAGTCGGTTGGTTTACTAGAAGTAAAACAGTGACATGGGTGGAGGAGTGGGTCAGTTTACTAGAAGTAAAACAGTGACATGGGTGGAGGAGTCGGTCGATTTACTAGAAGTAAAACAGTGACAAGGGTGGAGGAGTCGGTCGGTTTACTAGAAGTAAAACAGTGACATGGGTGGAGGAGTGGGTCGGTTTACTAGAAGTAAAACAGTGACATGGGTGGAGGAGTGGGTCAGTTTACTAGAAGTAAAGCAGTGACATGGGTGGAGGAGTGGGTCGGTTTACTAGAAGTAAAACAGTGACATGGGTAGAGGAGTCGGTCGGTTTACTAGAAGTAAAACAGTGACATGGGTGGAGGAGTGGGTCAGTTTACTAGAAGTAAAGCAGTGACATGGGTGGAGGAGTCGGTCAGTTTACTAGAAGTAAAACAGTGACATGGGTGGAGGAGTGGGTCAGTTTACTAGAAGTAAAACAGTGACATGGGTGGAGGAGTCGGTTGGTTTACTAGAAGTAAAACAGTGACATGGGTGGAGGAGTCGGTCGGTTTACTAGAAGTAAAACAGTGACATGGGTGGAGGAGTGGGTCGGTTTACTAGAAGTAAAACAGTGACATGGGTGGAGGAGTCGGTCGGTTTACTAGAAGTAAAACAGTGACATGGGTGGAGGAGTCGGTCGGTTTACTAGAAGTAAAGCAGTGACATGGGTGGAGGAGTCGGTCGGTTTACTAGAAGTAAAGCAGTGACATGGGTGGAGGAGTGGGTCAGTTTACTAGAAGTAAAACAGTGACATGGGTGGAGGAGTGGGTCAGTTTACTAGAAGTAAAACAGTGACATGGGTGGAGGAGTGGGTCGATTTACTAGAAGTAAAACAGTGACATGGGTGGAGGAGTCGGTTGGTTTACTAGAAATAAAACAGTGACATGAGTGGAGGAGTGGGTCAGTTTACTAGAAGTAAAACAGTGACATGGGTGGAGGAGTGGGTCAGTTTACTAGAAGTAAAACAGTGACATGGGTGGAGGAGTGGGTCGGTTTACTAGAAGTAAAACAGTGACATGGGTGGAGGAGTCGGTCGGTTTACTAGAAGTAAAACAGTGACATGGGTGGAGGAGTGGGTCAGTTTACTAGAAGTAAAACAGTGACATGGGTGGAGGAGTGGGTCAGTTTACTAGAAGTAAAACAGTGACATGGGTGGAGGAGTGGGTCGGTTTACTAGAAGTAAAACAGTGACATGGGTGGAGGATTCGGTTGGTTTACTAGAAGTAAAACAGTGACATGGGTGGAGGAGTGGGTCAGTTTACTAGAAGTAAAACAGTGACATGGGTGGAGGAGTCGGTCGGTTTACTAGAAGTAAAACAGTGACATGGGTGGAGGAGTGGGTCAGTTTACTAGAAGTAAAGCAGTGACATGGGTGGAGGAGTCGGTCGGTTTACTAGAAGTAAAACAGTGACATGGGTGGAGGAGTCGGTCGGTTTACTAGAAGTAAAACAGTGACATGGGTGGAGGAGTGGGTCAGTTTACTAGAAGTAAAGCAGTGACATGGGTGGAGGAGTGGGTCAGTTTACTAGAAGTAAAACAGTGACATGGGTGGAGGAGTGGGTCAGTTTACTAGAAGTAAAACAGTGACATGGGTGGAGGAGTGGGTCAGTTTACTAGAAGTAAAACAGTGACATGGGTGGAGGAGTCGGTTGGTTTACTAGAAGTAAAACAGTGACATGGGTGGAGGAGTGGGTCAGTTTACTAGAAGTAAAACAGTGACATGGGTGGAGGAGTCGGTCGATTTACTAGAAGTAAAACAGTGACAAGGGTGGAGGAGTCGGACGGTTTACTAGAAGTAAAACAGTGACATGGGTGGAGGAGTGGGTCGGTTTACTAGAAGTAAAACAGTGACATGGGTGGAGGAGTGGGTCAGTTTACTAGAAGTAAAGCAGTGACATGGGTGGAGGAGTGGGTCGGTTTACTAGAAGTAAAACAGTGACATGGGTAGAGGAGTCGGTCGGTTTACTAGAAGTAAAACAGTGACATGGGTGGAGGAGTGGGTCAGTTTACTAGAAGTAAAGCAGTGACATGGGTGGAGGAGTGGGTCAGTTTACTAGAAGTAAAACAGTGACATGGGTGGAGGAGTGGGTCAGTTTACTAGAAGTAAAACAGTGACATGGGTGGAGGAGTGGGTCGGTTTACTAGAAGTAAAACAGTGACATGGGTGGAGGAGTCGGTCGGTTTACTAGAAGTAAAACAGTGACATGGGTGGAGGAGTCGGTCGGTTTACTAGAAGTAAAGCAGTGACATGGGTGGAGGAGTCGGTCGGTTTACTAGAAGTAAAGCAGTGACATGGGTGGAGGAGTGGGTCAGTTTACTAGAAGTAAAACAGTGACATGGGTGGAGGAGTGGGTCGATTTACTAGAAGTAAAACAGTGACATGGGTGGAGGAGTCGGTTGGTTTACTAGAAGTAAAACAGTGACATGGGTGGAGGAGTGGGTCAGTTTACTAGAAGTAAAACAGTGACATGGGTGGAGGAGTGGGTCAGTTTACTAGAAGTAAAACAGTGACATGGGTGGAGGAGTGGGTCGGTTTACTAGAAGTAAAACAGTGACATGGGTGGAGGAGTCGGTCGGTTTACTAGAAGTAAAACAGTGACATGGGTGGAGGAGTGGGTCAGTTTACTAGAAGTAAAACAGTGACATGGGTGGAGGAGTGGGTCAGTTTACTAGAAGTAAAACAGTGACATGGGTGGAGGAGTGGGTCGGTTTACTAGAAGTAAAACAGTGACATGGGTGGAGGATTCGGTTGGTTTACTAGAAGTAAAACAGTGACATGGGTGGAGGAGTGGGTCAGTTTACTAGAAGTAAAACAGTGACATGGGTGGAGGAGTCGGTCGGTTTACTAGAAGTAAAACAGTGACATGGGTGGAGGAGTGGGTCAGTTTACTAGAAGTAAAGCAGTGACATGGGTGGAGGAGTCGGTCGGTTTACTAGAAGTAAAACAGTGACATGGGTGGAGGAGTCGGTCGGTTTACTAGAAGTAAAACAGTGACATGGGTGGAGGAGTGGGTCAGTTTACTAGAAGTAAAGCAGTGACATGGGTGGAGGAGTGGGTCAGTTTACTAGAAGTAAAACAGTGACATGGGTGGAGGAGTGGGTCAGTTTACTAGAAGTAAAACAGTGACATGGGTGGAGGAGTGGGTCAGTTTACTAGAAGTAAAACAGTGACATGGGTGGAGGAGTCGGTTGGTTTACTAGAAGTAAAACAGTGACATGGGTGGAGGAGTGGGTCAGTTTACTAGAAGTAAAACAGTGACATGGGTGGAGGAGTCGGTCGATTTACTAGAAGTAAAACAGTGACAAGGGTGGAGGAGTCGGTCGGTTTACTAGAAGTAAAACAGTGACATGGGTGGAGGAGTGGGTCGGTTTACTAGAAGTAAAACAGTGACATGGGTGGAGGAGTGGGTCAGTTTACTAGAAGTAAAGCAGTGACATGGGTGGAGGAGTGGGTCGGTTTACTAGAAGTAAAACAGTGACATGGGTAGAGGAGTCGGTCGGTTTACTAGAAGTAAAACAGTGACATGGGTGGAGGAGTGGGTCAGTTTACTAGAAGTAAAGCAGTGACATGGGTGGAGGAGTCGGTCAGTTTACTAGAAGTAAAACAGTGACATGGGTGGAGGAGTGGGTCAGTTTACTAGAAGTAAAACAGTGACATGGGTGGAGGAGTCGGTTGGTTTACTAGAAGTAAAACAGTGACATGGGTGGAGGAGTCGGTCGGTTTACTAGAAGTAAAACAGTGACATGGGTGGAGGAGTGGGTCAGTTTACTAGAAGTAAAACAGTGAAATGGGTGGAGGAGTCGGTTGGTTTACTAGAAGTAAAACAGTGACATGGGTGGAGGAGTGGGTCAGTTTACTAGAAGTAAAACAGTGACATGGGTGGAGGAGTGGGTCAGTTTACTAGAAGTAAAACAGTGACATGGGTGGAGGAGTGGGTCGGTTTACTAGAAGTAAAGCAGTGACATGGGTGGAGGAGTCGGTCGGTTTACTAGAAGTAAAACAGTGACATGGGTGGAGGAGTCGGTCGGTTTACTAGAAGTAAAGCAGTGACATGGGTGGAGGAGTCGGTCGGTTTACTAGAAGTAAAGCAGTGACATGGGTGGAGGAGTGGGTCAGTTTACTAGAAGTAAAACAGTGACATGGGTGGAGGAGTGGGTCAGTTTACTAGAAGTAAAACAGTGACATGGATGGAGGAGTGGGTCGGTTTACTAGAAGTAAAACAGTGACATGGGTGGAGGAGTCGGTCAGTTTACTAGAAGTAAAACAGTGACATGGGTGGAGGAGTGGGTCGGTTTACTAGAAGTAAAACAGTGACATGGGTGGAGGAGTGGGTCGGTTTACTAGAAGTAAAACAGTGACATGGGTGGAGGAGTCGGTCGGTTTACTAGAAGTAAAACAGTGACATGGGTGGAGGAGTGGGTCAGTTTACTAGAAGTAAAACAGTGACATGGGTGGAGGAGTGGGTCAGTTTACTAGAAGTAAAACAGTGACATGGGTGGAGGAGTGGGTCGGTTTACTAGAAGTAAAACAGTGACATGGGTGGAGGATTCGGTTGGTTTACTAGAAGTAAAACAGTGACATGGGTGGAGGAGTGGGTCAGTTTACTAGAAGTAAAACAGTGACATGGGTGGAGGAGTCGGTCGGTTTACTAGAAGTAAAACAGTGACATGGGTGGAGGAGTGGGTCAGTTTACTAGAAGTAAAGCAGTGACATGGGTGGAGGAGTCGGTCGGTTTACTAGAAGTAAAACAGTGACATGGGTGGAGGAGTCGGTCGGTTTACTAGAAGTAAAACAGTGACATGGGTGGAGGAGTGGGTCAGTTTACTAGAAGTAAAGCAGTGACATGGGTGGAGGAGTGGGTCAGTTTACTAGAAGTAAAACAGTGACATGGGTGGAGGAGTGGGTCAGTTTACTAGAAGTAAAACAGTGACATGGGTGGAGGAGTGGGTCAGTTTACTAGAAGTAAAACAGTGACATGGGTGGAGGAGTCGGTTGGTTTACTAGAAGTAAAACAGTGACATGGGTGGAGGAGTGGGTCAGTTTACTAGAAGTAAAACAGTGACATGGGTGGAGGAGTCGGTCGATTTACTAGAAGTAAAACAGTGACAAGGGTGGAGGAGTCGGTCGGTTTACTAGAAGTAAAACAGTGACATGGGTGGAGGAGTGGGTCGGTTTACTAGAAGTAAAACAGTGACATGGGTGGAGGAGTGGGTCAGTTTACTAGAAGTAAAGCAGTGACATGGGTGGAGGAGTGGGTCGGTTTACTAGAAGTAAAACAGTGACATGGGTAGAGGAGTCGGTCGGTTTACTAGAAGTAAAACAGTGACATGGGTGGAGGAGTGGGTCAGTTTACTAGAAGTAAAGCAGTGACATGGGTGGAGGAGTCGGTCAGTTTACTAGAAGTAAAACAGTGACATGGGTGGAGGAGTGGGTCAGTTTACTAGAAGTAAAACAGTGACATGGGTGGAGGAGTCGGTTGGTTTACTAGAAGTAAAACAGTGACATGGGTGGAGGAGTCGGTCGGTTTACTAGAAGTAAAACAGTGACATGGGTGGAGGAGTGGGTCAGTTTACTAGAAGTAAAACAGTGAAATGGGTGGAGGAGTCGGTTGGTTTACTAGAAGTAAAACAGTGACATGGGTGGAGGAGTGGGTCAGTTTACTAGAAGTAAAACAGTGACATGGGTGGAGGAGTGGGTCAGTTTACTAGAAGTAAAACAGTGACATGGGTGGAGGAGTGGGTCGGTTTACTAGAAGTAAAGCAGTGACATGGGTGGAGGAGTCGGTCGGTTTACTAGAAGTAAAACAGTGACATGGGTGGAGGAGTCGGTCGGTTTACTAGAAGTAAAGCAGTGACATGGGTGGAGGAGTCGGTCGGTTTACTAGAAGTAAAGCAGTGACATGGGTGGAGGAGTGGGTCAGTTTACTAGAAGTAAAACAGTGACATGGGTGGAGGAGTGGGTCAGTTTACTAGAAGTAAAACAGTGACATGGATGGAGGAGTGGGTCGGTTTACTAGAAGTAAAACAGTGACATGGGTGGAGGAGTCGGTCAGTTTACTAGAAGTAAAACAGTGACATGGGTGGAGGAGTGGGTCGGTTTACTAGAAGTAAAACAGTGACATGGGTGGAGGAGTGGGTCGGTTTACTAGAAGTAAAACAGTGACATGGGTGGAGGAGTCGGTCAGTTTAATAGAAGTAAAACAGTGACATGGGTGGAGGAGTGGGTCGGTTTACTAGAAGTAAAACAGTGACATGGGTGGAGGAGTCGGTCGGTTTACTAGAAGTAAAACAGTGACATGGGTGGAGGAGTGGGTCAGTTTACTAGAAGTAAAACAGTGACATGGGTGGAGGAGTCGGTCGGTTTACTAGAAGTAAAACAGTGACATGGGTGGAGGAGTCGGTCGGTTTACTAGAAGTAAAGCAGTGACATGGGTGGAGGAGTCGGTCGGTTTACTAGAAGTAAAGCAGTGACATGGGTGGAGGAGTGGGTCAGTTTACTAGAAGTAAAACAGTGACATGGGTGGAGGAGTGGGTCAGTTTACTAGAAGTAAAACAGTGACATGGGTGGAGGAGTGGGTCGGTTTACTAGAAGTAAAACAGTGACATGGGTGGAGGAGTCGGTTGGTTTACTAGAAGTAAAACAGTGACATGGGTGGAGGAGTGGGTCAGTTTACTAGAAGTAAAACAGTGACATGGGTGGAGGAGTGGGTCAGTTTACTAGAAGTAAAACAGTGACATGGGTGGAGGAGTGGGTCGGTTTACTAGAAGTAAAACAGTGACATGGGTGGAGGAGTCGGTCGGTTTACTAGAAGTAAAACAGTGACATGAGTGGAGGAGTGGGTCAGTTTACTAGAAGTAAAACAGTGACATGGGTGGAGGAGTGGGTCAGTTTACTAGAAGTAAAACAGTGACATGGGTGGAGGAGTGGGTCGGTTTACTAGAAGTAAAACAGTGACATGGGTGGAGGAGTCGGTTGGTTTACTAGAAGTAAAACAGTGACATGGGTGGAGGAGTGGGTCAGTTTACTAGAAGTAAAACAGTGACATGGGTGGAGGAGTCGGTCGGTTTACTAGAAGTAAAACAGTGACATGGGTGGAGGAGTGGGTCAGTTTACTAGAAGTAAAGCAGTGACATGGGTGGAGGAGTCGGTCGGTTTACTAGAAGTAAAACAGTGACATGGGTGGAGGAGTCGGTCGGTTTACTAGAAGTAAAACAGTGACATGGGTGGAGGAGTGGGTCAGTTTACTAGAAGTAAAGCAGTGACATGGGTGGAGGAGTCGGTTGGTTTATTAGAAGTAAAACAGTGACATGGGTGGAGGAGTGGGTCAGTTTACTAGAAGTAAAACAGTGACATGAGTGGAGGAGTCGGTCAGTTTACTAGAAGTAAAACAGTGACATGGGTGGAGGAGTGGGTCAGTTTACTAGAAGTAAACCAGTGACATGGGTGGAGGAGTCGGTCGGTTTACTAGAAGTAAAACAGTGACATGGGTGGAGGAGTCGGTTGGTTTACTAGAAGTAAAGCAGTGACATGGGTGGAGGAGTCGGTCAGTTTACTAGAAGTAAAACAGTGACATGGGTTGAGGAGTCGGTTGGTTTACTAGAAGTAAAACAGTGACATGGGTGGAGGAGTCGGTCGGTTTACTAGAAGTAAAACAGTGACATGGGTGGAGGAGTGGGTCAGTTTACTAGAAGTAAAACAGTGACATGGGTGGAGGAGTCGGTTGGTTTACTAGAAGTAAAGCAGTGACATGGGTGGAGGAGTGGGTCAGTTTACTAGAAGTAAAACAGTGACATGGGTGGAGGAGTCGGTTGGTTTACTAGAAGTAAAACAGTGACATGGGTGGAGGAGTCGGTCGGTTTACTAGAAGTAAAACAGTGACATGGGTGGAGGAGTGGGTCAGTTTACTAGAAGTAAAACAGTGACATGGGTGGAGGAGTCGGTTGGTTTACTAGAAGTAAAACAGTGACATGGGTGGAGGAGTCGGTCGGTTTACTAGAAGTAAAACAGTGACATGGGTGGAGGAATGGGTCAGTTTACTAGAAGTAAAACAGTGACATGGGTGGAGGAGTGGGTCAGTTTACTAGAAGTAAAGCAGTGACATGGGTGGAGGAGTGGGTCAGTTTACTAGAAGTAAAGCAGTGACATGGGTGGAGGAGTGGGTCAGTTTACTAGAAGTAAAACAGTGACATGGGTGGAGGAGTGGGTCAGTTTACTAGAAGTAAAACAGTGACATGGGTGGAGGAGTGGGTCGGTTTACTAGAAGTAAAACAGTGACATGGGTGGAGGAGTGGGTCAGTTTACTAGAAGTAAAACAGTGACATGGGTGGAGGAGTGGGTCAGTTTACTAGAAGTAAAACAGTGACATGGGTGGAGGAGTGGGTCGGTTTACTAGAAGTAAAACAGTGACATGGGTGGAGGAGTGGGTCAGTTTACTAGAAGTAAAGCAGTGACATGGGTGGAGGAGTCGGTTGGTTTATTAGAAGTAAAACAGTGACATGGGTGGAGGAGTGGGTCAGTTTACTAGAAGTAAAACAGTGACATGAGTGGAGGAGTCGGTCAGTTTACTAGAAGTAAAACAGTGACATGGGTGGAGGAGTGGGTCGGTTTACTAGAAGTAAAACAGTGACATGGGTGGAGGAGTCGGTTGGTTTACTAGAAGTAAAACAGTGACATGGGTGGAGGAGTCGGTTGGTTTACTAGAAGTAAAACAGTGACATGGGTGGAGGAGTCGGTCGGTTTACTAGAAGTAAAACAGTGACATGGGTGGAGGAGTGGGTCAGTTTACTAGAAGTAAAACAGTGACATGGGTGGAGGAGTCGGTTGGTTTACTAGAAGTAAAACAGTGACATGGGTGGAGGAGTGGGTCAGTTTACTAGAAGTAAAACAGTGACATGGGTGGAGGAGTGGGTCAGTTTAATAGAAGTAAAACAGTGACATGGGTGGAGGAGTGGGTCAGTTTACTAGAAGTAAAACAGTGACATGGGTGGAGGAGTGGGTCAGTTTACTAGAAGTAAAACAGTGACATGGGTGGAGGAGTCGGTTGGTTTACTAGAAGTAAAACAGTGACATGGGTGGAGGAGTGGGTCAGTTTACTAGAAGTAAAGCAGTGACATGGGTGGAGGAGTGGGTCAGTTTACTAGAAGTAAAGCAGTGACATGGGTGGAGGAGTGGGTCAGTTTACTAGAAGTAAAACAGTGACATGGGTGGAGGAGTGGGTCAGTTTACTAGAAGTAAAATAGTGACATGGGTGGAGGAGTGGGTCGGTTTACTAGAAGTAAAACAGTGACATGGATGGAGGAGTGGGTCAGTTTGCTAGAAGTAAAACAGTGACATGGGTGGAGGAGTGGGTCAGTTTACTAGAAGTAAAACAGTGACATGGGTGGAGGAGTCGGTTGGTTTACTAGAAGTAAAACAGTGACATGGGTGGAGGAGTGGGTCAGTTTACTAGAAGTAAAACAGTGAAATGGGTGGAGGAGTGGGTCGGTTTACTAGAAGTAAAACAGTGACATGGGTGGAGGAGTGGGTCAGTTTACTAGAAGTAAAACAGTGACATGGGTGGAGGAGTCGGTTGGTTTACTAGAAGTAAAACAGTCACATGGGTGGAGGAGTGGGTCAGTTTACTAGAAGTAAAGCAGTGACATGGGTGGAGGAGTGGGTCAGTTTACTAGAAGTAAAGCAGTGACATGGGTGGAGGAGTGGGTCAGTTTACTAGAAGTAAAACAGTGACATGGGTGGAGGAGTGGGTCAGTTTACTAGAAGTAAAACAGTGACATGGGTGGAGGAGTGGGTCGGTTTACTAGAAGTAAAACAGTGACATGGGTGGAGGAGTGGGTCAGTTTACTAGAAGTAAACCAGTGACATGGGTGGAGGAGTCGGTCGGTTTACTAGAAGTAAAACAGTGACATGGGTGGAGGAGTCGGTCGGTTTACTAGAAGTAAAGCAGTGACATGGGTGGAGGAGTCGGTCAGTTTACTAGAAGTAAAACAGTGACATGGGTTGAGGAGTCGGTTGGTTTACTAGAAGTAAAACAGTGACATGGGTGGAGGAGTCGGTCGGTTTACTAGAAGTAAAACAGTGACATGGGTGGAGGAGTGGGTCAGTTTACTAGAAGTAAAACAGTGACATGGGTGGAGGAGTCGGTTGGTTTACTAGAAGTAAAGCAGTGACATGGGTGGAGGAGTGGGTCAGTTTACTAGAAGTAAAACAGTGACATGGGTGGAGGAGTCGGTTGGTTTACTAGAAGTAAAACAGTGACATGGGTGGAGGAGTCGGTCGGTTTACTAGAAGTAAAACAGTGACATGGGTGGAGGAGTGGGTCAGTTTACTAGAAGTAAAACAGTGACATGGGTGGAGGAGTCGGTCGGTTTACTAGAAGTAAAGCAGTGACATGGGTGGAGGAGTCGGTTGGTTTACTAGAAGTAAAACAGTGACATGGGTGGAGGAGTGGGTCAGTTTACTAGAAGTAAAACAGTGACATGGGTGGAGGAGTGGGTCAGTTTACTAGAAGTAAAGCAGTGACATGGGTGAAGGAGTCGGTCGGTTTACTAGAAGTAAAGCAGTGACATGGGTGGAGGAGTCGGTCGGTTTACTAGAAGTAAAGCAGTGACATGGGTGGAGGAGTGGGTCAGTTTACTAGAAGTAAAACAGTGACATGGGTAGAGGAGTGGGTCAGTTTACTAGAAGTAAAACAGTGACATGGGTAGAGGAGTGGGTCAGTTTACTAGAAGTAAAACAGTGACATGGGTGGAGGAGTCGGTCAGTTTACTAGAAGTAAAACAGTGACATGGGTGGAGGAGTGGGTCAGTTTACTAGAAGTAAAACAGTGACATGGGTGGAGGAGTGGGTCAGCTTACTAGAAGTAAAACAGTGACATGGGTGGAGGAGTGGGTCAGTTTACTAGAAGTAAAGCAGTGACATGGGTGGAGGAGTGGGTCAGTTTACTAGAAGTAAAGCAGTGACATGGGTGGAGGAGTGGGTCAGTTTACTAGAAGTAAAACAGTGACATGGGTGGAGGAGTGGGTCAGTTTACTAGAAGTAAAACAGTGACATGGGTGGAGGAGTGGGTCGGTTTACTAGAAGTAAAACAGTGACATGGGTGGAGGAGTGGGTCAGTTTACTAGAAGTAAAACAGTGACATGGGTGGAGGAGTGGGTCAGTTTACTAGAAGTAAAACAGTGACATGGGTGGAGGAGTGGGTCGGTTTACTAGAAGTAAAACAGTGACATGGGTGGAGGAGTGGGTCAGTTTACTAGAAGTAAAGCAGTGACATGGGTGGAGGAGTCGGTTGGTTTATTAGAAGTAAAACAGTGACATGGGTGGAGGAGTGGGTCAGTTTACTAGAAGTAAAACAGTGACATGAGTGGAGGAGTCGGTCAGTTTACTAGAAGTAAAACAGTGACATGGGTGGAGGAGTGGGTCGGTTTACTAGAAGTAAAATAGTGACATGGGTGGAGGAGTCGGTTGGTTTACTAGAAGTAAAACAGTGACATGGGTGGAGGAGTCGGTTGGTTTACTAGAAGTAAAACAGTGACATGGGTGGAGGAGTCGGTCGGTTTACTAGAAGTAAAACAGTGACATGGGTGGAGGAGTGGGTCAGTTTACTAGAAGTAAAACAGTGACATGGGTGGAGGAGTGGGTTGGTTTACTAGAAGTAAAACAGTGACATGGGTGGAGGAGTGGGTCAGTTTACTAGAAGTAAAACAGTGACATGGGTGGAGGAGTGGGTCAGTTTACTAGAAGTAAAACAGTGACATGGGTGGAGGAGTGGGTCAGTTTACTAGAAGTAAAACAGTGACATGGGTGGAGGAGTGGGTCAGTTTACTAGAAGTAAAACAGTGACATGGGTGGAGGAGTGGGTTGGTTTACTAGAAGTAAAACAGTGACATGGGTGGAGGAGTGGGTCAGTTTACTAGAAGTAAAGCAGTGACATGGGTGGAGGAGTGGGTCAGTTTACTAGAAGTAAAGCAGTGACATGGGTGGAGGAGTGGGTCAGTTTACTAGAAGTAAAACAGTGACATGGGTGGAGGAGTGGGTCAGTTTACTAGAAGTAAAACAGTGACATGGGTGGAGGAGTGGGTCGGTTTACTAGAAGTAAAACAGTGACATGGGTGGAGGAGTGGGTCAGTTTGCTAGAAGTAAAACAGTGACATGGGTGGAGGAGTGGGTCAGTTTACTAGAAGTAAAACAGTGACATGGGTGGAGGAGTCGGTTGGTTTACTAGAAGTAAAACAGTGACATGGGTGGAGGAGTGGGTCAGTTTACTAGAAGTAAAACAGTGACATGGGTGGAGGAGTGGGTCGGTTTACTAGAAGTAAAACAGTGACATGGGTGGAGGAGTGGGTCAGTTTACTAGAAGTAAAACAGTGACATGGGTGGAGGAGTCGGTTGGTTTACTAGAAGTAAAACAGTGACATGGGTGGAGGAGTGGGTCAGTTTACTAGAAGTAAAGCAGTGACATGGGTGGAGGAGTGGGTCAGTTTACTAGAAGTAAAGCAGTGACATGGGTGGAGGAGTGGGTCAGTTTACTAGAAGTAAAACAGTGACATGGGTGGAGGAGTGGGTCAGTTTACTAGAAGTAAAACGGTGACATGGGTGGAGGAGTGGGTCGGTTTACTAGAAGTAAAACAGTGACATGGGTGGAGGAGTGGGTCAGTTTACTAGAAGTAAAACAGTGACATGGGTGGAGGAGTCGGTTGGTTTACTAGAAGTAAAACAGTGACATGGGTGGAGGAGTGGGTCAGTTTACTAGAAGTAAACCAGTGACATGGGTGGAGGAGTCGGTCGGTTTACTAGAAGTAAAACAGTGACATGGGTGGAGGAGTCGGTTGGTTTACTAGAAGTAAAGCAGTGACATGGGTGGAGGAGTCGGTCAGTTTACTAGAAGTAAAACAGTGACATGGGTTGAGGAGTCGGTTGGTTTACTAGAAGTAAAACAGTGACATGGGTGGAGGAGTCGGTCGGTTTACTAGAAGTAAAACAGTGACATGGGTGGAGGAGTGGGTCAGTTTACTAGAAGTAAAACAGTGACATGGGTGGAGGAGTCGGTTGGTTTACTAGAAGTAAAGCAGTGACATGGGTGGAGGAGTGGGTCAGTTTACTAGAAGTAAAACAGTGACATGGGTGGAGGAGTCGGTTGGTTTACTAGAAGTAAAACAGTGACATGGGTGGAGGAGTCGGTCGGTTTACTAGAAGTAAAACAGTGACATGGGTGGAGGAGTGGGTCAGTTTACTAGAAGTAAAACAGTGACATGGGTGGAGGAGTCGGTTGGTTTACTAGAAGTAAAACAGTGACATGGGTGGAGGAGTCGGTCGGTTTACTAGAAGTAAAACAGTGACATGGGTGGAGGAATGGGTCAGTTTACTAGAAGTAAAACAGTGACATGGGTGGAGGAGTGGGTCAGTTTACTAGAAGTAAAGCAGTGACATGGGTGGAGGAGTGGGTCAGTTTACTAGAAGTAAAGCAGTGACATGGGTGGAGGAGTGGGTCAGTTTACTAGAAGTAAAACAGTGACATGGGTGGAGGAGTGGGTCAGTTTACTAGAAGTAAAACAGTGACATGGGTGGAGGAGTGGGTCGGTTTACTAGAAGTAAAACAGTGACATGGGTGGAGGAGTGGGTCAGTTTACTAGAAGTAAAACAGTGACATGGGTGGAGGAGTGGGTCAGTTTACTAGAAGTAAAACAGTGACATGGGTGGAGGAGTGGGTCGGTTTACTAGAAGTAAAACAGTGACATGGGTGGAGGAGTGGGTCAGTTTACTAGAAGTAAAACAGTGACATGGGTGGAGGAGTGGGTCAGTTTACTAGAAGTAAAACAGTGACATGGGTGGAGGAGTCGGTTGGTTTACTAGAAGTAAAACAGTGACATGGGTGGAGGAGTGGGTCAGTTTACTAGAAGTAAAACAGTGACATGGGTGGAGGAGTCGGTCAGTTTACTAGAAGTAAAACAGTGACATGGGTGGAGGAGTCGGTCAGTTTACTAGAAGTAAAACAGTGACATGGGTGGAGGAGTGGGTCAGTTTACTAGAAGTAAAACAGTGACATGGGTGGAGGAGTCGGTCAGTTTACTAGAAGTAAAACAGTGATATGGGTGGAGGAGTCGGTCGGTTTACTAGAAGTAAAACAGTGACATGGGTGGAGGAGTGGGTCGGTTTACTAGAAGTAAAACAGTGACATGGGTGGAGGAGTGGGTCAGTTTACTAGAAGTAAAACAGTGACATGGGTGGAGTGGGTCAGTTTACTAGAAGTAAAACAGTGACATGGGTGGAGGAGTGGGTCAGTTTACTAGAAGTAAAACAGTGACATGGGTAGAGGAGTGGGTCAGTTTACTAGAAGTAAAACAGTGACATGGGTAGAGGAGTGGGTCAGTTTACTAGAAGTAAAACAGTGACATGGGTGGAGGAGTCGGTCAGTTTACTAGAAGTAAAACAGTGACATGGGTGGAGGAGTGGGTCAGTTTACTAGAAGTAAAACAGTGACATGGGTAGAGGAGTGGGTCAGTTTACTAGAAGTAAAACAGTGACATGGGTAGAGGAGTGGGTCAGTTTACTAGAAGTAAAACAGTGACATGGGTGGAGGAGTCGGTCAGTTTACTAGAAGTAAAACAGTGACATGGGTGGAGGAGTGGGTCAGTTTACTAGAAGTAAAACAGTGACATGGGTGGAGGAGTCGGTCGGTTTACTAGAAGTAAAACAGTGACATGGGTGGAGGAGTGGGTCAGTTTACTAGAAGTAAAGCAGTGACATGGGTGGAGGAGTCGGTCAGTTTACTAGAAGTAAAACAGTGACATGGGTGGAGGAGTCGGTCAGTTTACTAGAAGTAAAACAGTGACATGGGTAGAGGAGTGGGTCAGTTTACTAGAAGTAAAACAGTGACATGGGTAGAGGAGTGGGTCAGTTTACTAGAAGTAAAACAGTGACATGGGTGGAGGAGTCGGTCAGTTTACTAGAAGTAAAACAGTGACATGGGTGGAGGAGTGGGTCAGTTTACTAGAAGTAAAACAGTGACATGGGTGGAGGAGTCGGTCGGTTTACTAGAAGTAAAACAGTGACATGGGTGGAGGAGTGGGTCAGTTTACTAGAAGTAAAGCAGTGACATGGGTGGAGGAGTCGGTCAGTTTACTAGAAGTAAAACAGTGACATGGGTGGAGGAGTCGGTCAGTTTACTAGAAGTAAAACAGTGACATGGGTGGAGGAGTGGGTCAGTTTACTAGAAGTAAAACAGTGACATGGGTGGAGGAGTCGGTCAGTTTACTAGAAGTAAGGGTGGAGGAGTCGGTCAGTTTACTAGAAGTAAAACAGTGACATGGGTGGAGGAGTGGGTCAGTTTACTAGAAGTAAAACAGTGACATGGGTGGAGGAGTGGGTCGGTTTACTAGAAGTAAAACAGTGACATGGGTGGAGGAGTGGGTCAGTTTACTAGAAGTAAAACAGTGACATGGGTGGAGGAGTCGGTTGGTTTACTAGAAGTAAAACAGTGACATGGGTGGAGGAGTGGGTCAGTTTACTAGAAGTAAAGCAGTGACATGGGTGGAGGAGTGGGTCAGTTTACTAGAAGTAAAGCAGTGACATGGGTGGAGGAGTGGGTCAGTTTACTAGAAGTAAAACAGTGACATGGGTGGAGGAGTGGGTCAGTTTACTAGAAGTAAAACGGTGACATGGGTGGAGGAGTGGGTCGGTTTACTAGAAGTAAAACAGTGACATGGGTGGAGGAGTGGGTCAGTTTACTAGAAGTAAAACAGTGACATGGGTGGAGGAGTCGGTTGGTTTACTAGAAGTAAAACAGTGACATGGGTGGAGGAGTGGGTCAGTTTACTAGAAGTAAACCAGTGACATGGGTGGAGGAGTCGGTCGGTTTACTAGAAGTAAAACAGTGACATGGGTGGAGGAGTCGGTTGGTTTACTAGAAGTAAAGCAGTGACATGGGTGGAGGAGTCGGTCAGTTTACTAGAAGTAAAACAGTGACATGGGTGGAGGAGTGGGTCAGTTTACTAGAAGTAAAACAGTGACATGGGTGGAGGAGTGGGTCAGTTTACTAGAAGTAAAACAGTGATATGGGTGGAGGAGTGGGTCAGTTTACTAGAAGTAAAACAGTGACATGGGTGGAGTGGGTCAGTTTACTAGAAGTAAAACAGTGACATGGGTGGAGGAGTGGGTCAGTTTACTAGAAGTAAAACAGTGACATGGGTAGAGGAGTGGGTCAGTTTACTAGAAGTAAAACAGTGACATGGGTAGAGGAGTGGGTCAGTTTACTAGAAGTAAAACAGTGACATGGGTGGAGGAGTCGGTCAGTTTACTAGAAGTAAAACAGTGACATGGGTGGAGGAGTGGGTCAGTTTACTGGAAGTAAAACAGTGACATGGGTGGAGGAGTCGGTCGGTTTACTAGAAGTAAAACAGTGACATGGGTGGAGGAGTGGGTCAGTTTACTAGAAGTAAAGCAGTGACATGGGTGGAGGAGTCGGTCAGTTTACTAGAAGTAAAACAGTGACATGGGTGGAGGAGTCGGTCAGTTTACTAGAAGTAAAACAGTGACATGGGTGGAGGAGTGGGTCAGTTTACTAGAAGTAAAACAGTGACATGGGTGGAGGAGTGGGTCAGCTTACTAGAAGTAAAACAGTGACATGGGTGGAGGAGTGGGTCAGTTTACTAGAAGTAAAACATTGACATGGGTGGAGGAGTGGGTCAGTTTACTAGAAGTAAAACAGTGACATGGGTGGAGGAGTCGGTCAGTTTACTAGAAGTAAAACAGTGACATGGGTGGAGGAGTGGGTCAGTTTACTAGAAGTAAAACAGTGACATGGGTGGAGTGGGTCAGTTTACTAGAAGTAAAACAGTGACATGGGTGGAGGAGTGGGTCAGTTTACTAGAAGTAAAGCAGTGACATGGGTGGAGGAGTGGGTCAGTTTACTAGAAGTAAAACAGTGACATGGGTGGAGGAGTGGGTCAGTTTACTAGAAGTAAAACAGTGACATGGGTGGAGGAGTGGGTCGGTTTACTAGAAGTAAAACAGTGACATGGGTGGAGGAGTGGGTCAGTTTACTAGAAGTAAAACAGTGACATGGGTGGAGGAGTGGGTCAGTTTACTAGAAGTAAAACAGTGACATGGGTGGAGGAGTCGGTCAGTTTACTAGAAGTAAAACAGTGACATGGGTGGAGGAGTGGGTCAGTTTACTAGAAGTAAAACAGTGACATGGGTGGAGGAGTCGGTCGGTTTACTAGAAGTAAAACAGTGACATGGGTGGAGGAGTGGGTCAGTTTACTAGAAGTAAAGCAGTGACATGGGTGGAGGAGTCGGTCAGTTTACTAGAAGTAAAACAGTGACATGGGTGGAGGAGTCGGTCAGTTTACTAGAAGTAAAACAGTGACATGGGTAGAGGAGTGGGTCAGTTTACTAGAAGTAAAACAGTGACATGGGTAGAGGAGTGGGTCAGTTTACTAGAAGTAAAACAGTGACATGGGTGGAGGAGTCGGTCAGTTTACTAGAAGTAAAACAGTGACATGGGTGGAGGAGTGGGTCAGTTTACTAGAAGTAAAACAGTGACATGGGTGGAGGAGTCGGTCGGTTTACTAGAAGTAAAACAGTGACATGGGTGGAGGAGTGGGTCAGTTTACTAGAAGTAAAGCAGTGACATGGGTGGAGGAGTCGGTCAGTTTACTAGAAGTAAAACAGTGACATGGGTGGAGGAGTCGGTCAGTTTACTAGAAGTAAAACAGTGACATGGGTGGAGGAGTGGGTCAGTTTACTAGAAGTAAAACAGTGACATGGGTGGAGGAGTCGGTCAGTTTACTAGAAGTAAGGGTGGAGGAGTCGGTCAGTTTACTAGAAGTAAAACAGTGACATGGGTGGAGGAGTGGGTCAGTTTACTAGAAGTAAAACAGTGACATGGGTGTAGGAGTGGGTCAGTTTACTAGAAGTAAAACAGTGACATGGGTGGAGGAGTGGGTCAGTTTACTAGAAGTAAAACAGTGACATGGGTGGAGGAGTGGGTCAGTTTACTAGAAGTAAAATAGTGACATGGGTGGAGGAGTGGGTCAGTTTACTAGAAGTAAAACAGTGACATGGGTGGAGGAGTGGGTCAGTTTACTAGAAGTAAAACAGTGACATGGGTGGAGGAGTGGGTCAGTTTACTAGAAGTAAAACAGTGACATGGGTGGAGTGGGTCAGTTTACTAGAAGTAAAACAGTGACATGGGTGGAGGAGTGGGTCAGTTTACTAGAAGTAAAACAGTGACATGGGTAGAGGAGTGGGTCAGTTTACTAGAAGTAAAACAGTGACATGGGTAGAGGAGTGGGTCAGTTTACTAGAAGTAAAACAGTGACATGGGTGGAGGAGTCGGTCAGTTTACTAGAAGTAAAACAGTGACATGGGTGGAGGAGTGGGTCAGTTTACTGGAAGTAAAACAGTGACATGGGTGGAGGAGTCGGTCGGTTTACTAGAAGTAAAACAGTGACATGGGTGGAGGAGTGGGTCAGTTTACTAGAAGTAAAGCAGTGACATGGGTGGAGGAGTCGGTCAGTTTACTAGAAGTAAAACAGTGACATGGGTGGAGGAGTGGGTCAGTTTACTAGAAGTAAAACAGTGACATGGGTAGAGGAGTGGGTCAGTTTACTAGAAGTAAAACAGTGACATGGGTGGAGGAGTCGGTCAGTTTACTAGAAGTAAAACAGTGACATGGGTGGAGGAGTGGGTCAGTTTACTAGAAGTAAAACAGTGACATGGGTGGAGGAGTGGGTCAGCTTACTAGAAGTAAAACAGTGACATGGGTGGAGGAGTGGGTCAGTTTACTAGAAGTAAAGCAGTGACATGGGTGGAGGAGTGGGTCAGTTTACTAGAAGTAAAGCAGTGACATGGGTGGAGGAGTGGGTCAGTTTACTAGAAGTAAAACAGTGACATGGGTGGAGGAGTGGGTCAGTTTACTAGAAGTAAAACAGTGACATGGGTGGAGGAGTGGGTCGGTTTACTAGAAGTAAAACAGTGACATGGGTGGAGGAGTGGGTCAGTTTACTAGAAGTAAAACAGTGACATGGGTGGAGGAGTGGGTCAGTTTACTAGAAGTAAAACAGTGACATGGGTGGAGGAGTGGGTCGGTTTACTAGAAGTAAAACAGTGACATGGGTGGAGGAGTGGGTCAGTTTACTAGAAGTAAAGCAGTGACATGGGTGGAGGAGTCGGTTGGTTTATTAGAAGTAAAACAGTGACATGGGTGGAGGAGTGGGTCAGTTTACTAGAAGTAAAACAGTGACATGAGTGGAGGAGTCGGTCAGTTTACTAGAAGTAAAACAGTGACATGGGTGGAGGAGTGGGTCGGTTTACTAGAAGTAAAACAGTGACATGGGTGGAGGAGTCGGTTGGTTTACTAGAAGTAAAACAGTGACATGGGTGGAGGAGTCGGTTGGTTTACTAGAAGTAAAACAGTGACATGGGTGGAGGAGTCGGTCGGTTTACTAGAAGTAAAACAGTGACATGGGTGGAGGAGTGGGTCAGTTTACTAGAAGTAAAACAGTGACATGGGTGGAGGAGTGGGTTGGTTTACTAGAAGTAAAACAGTGACATGGGTGGAGGAGTGGGTCAGTTTACTAGAAGTAAAACAGTGACATGGGTGGAGGAGTGGGTCAGTTTACTAGAAGTAAAACAGTGACATGGGTGGAGGAGTGGGTCAGTTTACTAGAAGTAAAACAGTGACATGGGTGGAGGAGTGGGTCAGTTTACTAGAAGTAAAACAGTGACATGGGTGGAGGAGTGGGTTGGTTTACTAGAAGTAAAACAGTGACATGGGTGGAGGAGTGGGTCAGTTTACTAGAAGTAAAGCAGTGACATGGGTGGAGGAGTGGGTCAGTTTACTAGAAGTAAAGCAGTGACATGGGTGGAGGAGTGGGTCAGTTTACTAGAAGTAAAACAGTGACATGGGTGGAGGAGTGGGTCAGTTTACTAGAAGTAAAACAGTGACATGGGTGGAGGAGTGGGTCGGTTTACTAGAAGTAAAACAGTGACATGGGTGGAGGAGTGGGTCAGTTTGCTAGAAGTAAAACAGTGACATGGGTGGAGGAGTGGGTCAGTTTACTAGAAGTAAAACAGTGACATGGGTGGAGGAGTCGGTTGGTTTACTAGAAGTAAAACAGTGACATGGGTGGAGGAGTGGGTCAGTTTACTAGAAGTAAAACAGTGACATGGGTGGAGGAGTGGGTCGGTTTACTAGAAGTAAAACAGTGACATGGGTGGAGGAGTGGGTCAGTTTACTAGAAGTAAAACAGTGACATGGGTGGAGGAGTCGGTTGGTTTACTAGAAGTAAAACAGTGACATGGGTGGAGGAGTGGGTCAGTTTACTAGAAGTAAAGCAGTGACATGGGTGGAGGAGTGGGTCAGTTTACTAGAAGTAAAGCAGTGACATGGGTGGAGGAGTGGGTCAGTTTACTAGAAGTAAAACAGTGACATGGGTGGAGGAGTGGGTCAGTTTACTAGAAGTAAAACGGTGACATGGGTGGAGGAGTGGGTCGGTTTACTAGAAGTAAAACAGTGACATGGGTGGAGGAGTGGGTCAGTTTACTAGAAGTAAAACAGTGACATGGGTGGAGGAGTCGGTTGGTTTACTAGAAGTAAAACAGTGACATGGGTGGAGGAGTGGGTCAGTTTACTAGAAGTAAACCAGTGACATGGGTGGAGGAGTCGGTCGGTTTACTAGAAGTAAAACAGTGACATGGGTGGAGGAGTCGGTTGGTTTACTAGAAGTAAAGCAGTGACATGGGTGGAGGAGTCGGTCAGTTTACTAGAAGTAAAACAGTGACATGGGTTGAGGAGTCGGTTGGTTTACTAGAAGTAAAACAGTGACATGGGTGGAGGAGTCGGTCGGTTTACTAGAAGTAAAACAGTGACATGGGTGGAGGAGTGGGTCAGTTTACTAGAAGTAAAACAGTGACATGGGTGGAGGAGTCGGTTGGTTTACTAGAAGTAAAGCAGTGACATGGGTGGAGGAGTGGGTCAGTTTACTAGAAGTAAAACAGTGACATGGGTGGAGGAGTCGGTTGGTTTACTAGAAGTAAAACAGTGACATGGGTGGAGGAGTCGGTCGGTTTACTAGAAGTAAAACAGTGACATGGGTGGAGGAGTGGGTCAGTTTACTAGAAGTAAAACAGTGACATGGGTGGAGGAGTCGGTTGGTTTACTAGAAGTAAAACAGTGACATGGGTGGAGGAGTCGGTCGGTTTACTAGAAGTAAAACAGTGACATGGGTGGAGGAATGGGTCAGTTTACTAGAAGTAAAACAGTGACATGGGTGGAGGAGTGGGTCAGTTTACTAGAAGTAAAGCAGTGACATGGGTGGAGGAGTGGGTCAGTTTACTAGAAGTAAAGCAGTGACATGGGTGGAGGAGTGGGTCAGTTTACTAGAAGTAAAACAGTGACATGGGTGGAGGAGTGGGTCAGTTTACTAGAAGTAAAACAGTGACATGGGTGGAGGAGTGGGTCGGTTTACTAGAAGTAAAACAGTGACATGGGTGGAGGAGTGGGTCAGTTTACTAGAAGTAAAACAGTGACATGGGTGGAGGAGTGGGTCAGTTTACTAGAAGTAAAACAGTGACATGGGTGGAGGAGTGGGTCGGTTTACTAGAAGTAAAACAGTGACATGGGTGGAGGAGTGGGTCAGTTTACTAGAAGTAAAACAGTGACATGGGTGGAGGAGTGGGTCAGTTTACTAGAAGTAAAACAGTGACATGGGTGGAGGAGTCGGTTGGTTTACTAGAAGTAAAACAGTGACATGGGTGGAGGAGTGGGTCAGTTTACTAGAAGTAAAACAGTGACATGGGTGGAGGAGTCGGTCAGTTTACTAGAAGTAAAACAGTGACATGGGTGGAGGAGTCGGTCAGTTTACTAGAAGTAAAACAGTGACATGGGTGGAGGAGTCGGTCGGTTTACTAGAAGTAAAACAGTGACATGGGTGGAGGAGTGGGTCAGTTTACTAGAAGTAAAACAGTGACATGGGTGGAGGAGTGGGTCAGTTTACTAGAAGTAAAACAGTGACATGGGTGGAGGAGTCGGTCAGTTTACTAGAAGTAAAACAGTGATATGGGTGGAGGAGTCGGTCGGTTTACTAGAAGTAAAACAGTGACATGGGTGGAGGAGTGGGTCGGTTTACTAGAAGTAAAACAGTGACATGGGTGGAGGAGTGGGTCAGTTTACTAGAAGTAAAACAGTGACATGGGTGGAGTGGGTCAGTTTACTAGAAGTAAAACAGTGACATGGGTGGAGGAGTGGGTCAGTTTACTAGAAGTAAAACAGTGACATGGGTAGAGGAGTGGGTCAGTTTACTAGAAGTAAAACAGTGACATGGGTAGAGGAGTGGGTCAGTTTACTAGAAGTAAAACAGTGACATGGGTGGAGGAGTCGGTCAGTTTACTAGAAGTAAAACAGTGACATGGGTGGAGGAGTGGGTCAGTTTACTAGAAGTAAAACAGTGACATGGGTAGAGGAGTGGGTCAGTTTACTAGAAGTAAAACAGTGACATGGGTAGAGGAGTGGGTCAGTTTACTAGAAGTAAAACAGTGACATGGGTGGAGGAGTCGGTCAGTTTACTAGAAGTAAAACAGTGACATGGGTGGAGGAGTGGGTCAGTTTACTAGAAGTAAAACAGTGACATGGGTGGAGGAGTCGGTCGGTTTACTAGAAGTAAAACAGTGACATGGGTGGAGGAGTGGGTCAGTTTACTAGAAGTAAAGCAGTGACATGGGTGGAGGAGTCGGTCAGTTTACTAGAAGTAAAACAGTGACATGGGTGGAGGAGTCGGTCAGTTTACTAGAAGTAAAACAGTGACATGGGTAGAGGAGTGGGTCAGTTTACTAGAAGTAAAACAGTGACATGGGTAGAGGAGTGGGTCAGTTTACTAGAAGTAAAACAGTGACATGGGTGGAGGAGTCGGTCAGTTTACTAGAAGTAAAACAGTGACATGGGTGGAGGAGTGGGTCAGTTTACTAGAAGTAAAACAGTGACATGGGTGGAGGAGTCGGTCGGTTTACTAGAAGTAAAACAGTGACATGGGTGGAGGAGTGGGTCAGTTTACTAGAAGTAAAGCAGTGACATGGGTGGAGGAGTCGGTCAGTTTACTAGAAGTAAAACAGTGACATGGGTGGAGGAGTCGGTCAGTTTACTAGAAGTAAAACAGTGACATGGGTGGAGGAGTGGGTCAGTTTACTAGAAGTAAAACAGTGACATGGGTGGAGGAGTCGGTCAGTTTACTAGAAGTAAGGGTGGAGGAGTCGGTCAGTTTACTAGAAGTAAAACAGTGACATGGGTGGAGGAGTGGGTCAGTTTACTAGAAGTAAAACAGTGACATGGGTGTAGGAGTGGGTCAGTTTACTAGAAGTAAAACAGTGACATGGGTGGAGGAGTGGGTCAGTTTACTAGAAGTAAAACAGTGACATGGGTGGAGGAGTGGGTCAGTTTACTAGAAGTAAAATAGTGACATGGGTGGAGGAGTGGGTCAGTTTACTAGAAGTAAAACAGTGACATGGGTGGAGGAGTGGGTCAGTTTACTAGAAGTAAAACAGTGACATGGGTGGAGGAGTGGGTCAGTTTACTAGAAGTAAAACAGTGACATGGGTGGAGGAGTCGGTCGGTTTACTAGAAGTAAAACAGTGACATGGGTGGAGGAGTGGGTCAGTTTACTAGAAGTAAAGCAGTGACATGGGTGGAGGAGTCGGTCAGTTTACTAGAAGTAAAACAGTGACATGGGTGGAGGAGTGGGTCAGTTTACTAGAAGTAAAACAGTGACATGGGTGGAGGAGTCGGTCGGTTTACTAGAAGTAAAACAGTGACATGGGTGGAGGAGTGGGTCAGTTTACTAGAAGTAAAGCAGTGACATGGGTGGAGGAGTCGGTCAGTTTACTAGAAGTAAAACAGTGACATGGGTGGAGGAGTCGGTCAGTTTACTAGAAGTAAAACAGTGACATGGGTAGAGGAGTGGGTCAGTTTACTAGAAGTAAAACAGTGACATGGGTAGAGGAGTGGGTCAGTTTACTAGAAGTAAAACAGTGACATGGGTGGAGGAGTCGGTCAGTTTACTAGAAGTAAAACAGTGACATGGGTGGAGGAGTGGGTCAGTTTACTAGAAGTAAAACAGTGACATGGGTGGAGGAGTCGGTCGGTTTACTAGAAGTAAAACAGTGACATGGGTGGAGGAGTGGGTCAGTTTACTAGAAGTAAAGCAGTGACATGGGTGGAGGAGTCGGTCAGTTTACTAGAAGTAAAACAGTGACATGGGTGGAGGAGTCGGTCAGTTTACTAGAAGTAAAACAGTGACATGGGTGGAGGAGTGGGTCAGTTTACTAGAAGTAAAACAGTGACATGGGTGGAGGAGTCGGTCAGTTTACTAGAAGTAAGGGTGGAGGAGTCGGTCAGTTTACTAGAAGTAAAACAGTGACATGGGTGGAGGAGTGGGTCAGTTTACTAGAAGTAAAACAGTGACATGGGTGTAGGAGTGGGTCAGTTTACTAGAAGTAAAACAGTGACATGGGTGGAGGAGTGGGTCAGTTTACTAGAAGTAAAACAGTGACATGGGTGGAGGAGTGGGTCAGTTTACTAGAAGTAAAATAGTGACATGGGTGGAGGAGTGGGTCAGTTTACTAGAAGTAAAACAGTGACATGGGTGGAGGAGTGGGTCAGTTTACTAGAAGTAAAACAGTGACATGGGTGGAGGAGTGGGTCAGTTTACTAGAAGTAAAACAGTGACATGGGTGGAGTGGGTCAGTTTACTAGAAGTAAAACAGTGACATGGGTGGAGGAGTGGGTCAGTTTACTAGAAGTAAAACAGTGACATGGGTAGAGGAGTGGGTCAGTTTACTAGAAGTAAAACAGTGACATGGGTAGAGGAGTGGGTCAGTTTACTAGAAGTAAAACAGTGACATGGGTGGAGGAGTCGGTCAGTTTACTAGAAGTAAAACAGTGACATGGGTGGAGGAGTGGGTCAGTTTACTGGAAGTAAAACAGTGACATGGGTGGAGGAGTCGGTCGGTTTACTAGAAGTAAAACAGTGACATGGGTGGAGGAGTGGGTCAGTTTACTAGAAGTAAAGCAGTGACATGGGTGGAGGAGTCGGTCAGTTTACTAGAAGTAAAACAGTGACATGGGTGGAGGAGTGGGTCAGTTTACTAGAAGTAAAACAGTGACATGGGTAGAGGAGTGGGTCAGTTTACTAGAAGTAAAACAGTGACATGGGTGGAGGAGTCGGTCAGTTTACTAGAAGTAAAACAGTGACATGGGTGGAGGAGTGGGTCAGTTTACTAGAAGTAAAACAGTGACATGGGTGGAGGAGTGGGTCAGCTTACTAGAAGTAAAACAGTGACATGGGTGGAGGAGTGGGTCAGTTTACTAGAAGTAAAGCAGTGACATGGGTGGAGGAGTGGGTCAGTTTACTAGAAGTAAAGCAGTGACATGGGTGGAGGAGTGGGTCAGTTTACTAGAAGTAAAACAGTGACATGGGTGGAGGAGTGGGTCAGTTTACTAGAAGTAAAACAGTGACATGGGTGGAGGAGTGGGTCGGTTTACTAGAAGTAAAACAGTGACATGGGTGGAGGAGTGGGTCAGTTTACTAGAAGTAAAACAGTGACATGGGTGGAGGAGTGGGTCAGTTTACTAGAAGTAAAACAGTGACATGGGTGGAGGAGTGGGTCGGTTTACTAGAAGTAAAACAGTGACATGGGTGGAGGAGTGGGTCAGTTTACTAGAAGTAAAGCAGTGACATGGGTGGAGGAGTCGGTTGGTTTATTAGAAGTAAAACAGTGACATGGGTGGAGGAGTGGGTCAGTTTACTAGAAGTAAAACAGTGACATGAGTGGAGGAGTCGGTCAGTTTACTAGAAGTAAAACAGTGACATGGGTGGAGGAGTGGGTCGGTTTACTAGAAGTAAAACAGTGACATGGGTGGAGGAGTCGGTTGGTTTACTAGAAGTAAAACAGTGACATGGGTGGAGGAGTCGGTTGGTTTACTAGAAGTAAAACAGTGACATGGGTGGAGGAGTCGGTCGGTTTACTAGAAGTAAAACAGTGACATGGGTGGAGGAGTGGGTCAGTTTACTAGAAGTAAAACAGTGACATGGGTGGAGGAGTGGGTTGGTTTACTAGAAGTAAAACAGTGACATGGGTGGAGGAGTGGGTCAGTTTACTAGAAGTAAAACAGTGACATGGGTGGAGGAGTGGGTCAGTTTACTAGAAGTAAAACAGTGACATGGGTGGAGGAGTGGGTCAGTTTACTAGAAGTAAAACAGTGACATGGGTGGAGGAGTGGGTCAGTTTACTAGAAGTAAAACAGTGACATGGGTGGAGGAGTGGGTTGGTTTACTAGAAGTAAAACAGTGACATGGGTGGAGGAGTGGGTCAGTTTACTAGAAGTAAAGCAGTGACATGGGTGGAGGAGTGGGTCAGTTTACTAGAAGTAAAGCAGTGACATGGGTGGAGGAGTGGGTCAGTTTACTAGAAGTAAAACAGTGACATGGGTGGAGGAGTGGGTCAGTTTACTAGAAGTAAAACAGTGACATGGGTGGAGGAGTGGGTCGGTTTACTAGAAGTAAAACAGTGACATGGGTGGAGGAGTGGGTCAGTTTGCTAGAAGTAAAACAGTGACATGGGTGGAGGAGTGGGTCAGTTTACTAGAAGTAAAACAGTGACATGGGTGGAGGAGTCGGTTGGTTTACTAGAAGTAAAACAGTGACATGGGTGGAGGAGTGGGTCAGTTTACTAGAAGTAAAACAGTGACATGGGTGGAGGAGTGGGTCGGTTTACTAGAAGTAAAACAGTGACATGGGTGGAGGAGTGGGTCAGTTTACTAGAAGTAAAACAGTGACATGGGTGGAGGAGTCGGTTGGTTTACTAGAAGTAAAACAGTGACATGGGTGGAGGAGTGGGTCAGTTTACTAGAAGTAAAGCAGTGACATGGGTGGAGGAGTGGGTCAGTTTACTAGAAGTAAAGCAGTGACATGGGTGGAGGAGTGGGTCAGTTTACTAGAAGTAAAACAGTGACATGGGTGGAGGAGTGGGTCAGTTTACTAGAAGTAAAACGGTGACATGGGTGGAGGAGTGGGTCGGTTTACTAGAAGTAAAACAGTGACATGGGTGGAGGAGTGGGTCAGTTTACTAGAAGTAAAACAGTGACATGGGTGGAGGAGTCGGTTGGTTTACTAGAAGTAAAACAGTGACATGGGTGGAGGAGTGGGTCAGTTTACTAGAAGTAAACCAGTGACATGGGTGGAGGAGTCGGTCGGTTTACTAGAAGTAAAACAGTGACATGGGTGGAGGAGTCGGTTGGTTTACTAGAAGTAAAGCAGTGACATGGGTGGAGGAGTCGGTCAGTTTACTAGAAGTAAAACAGTGACATGGGTTGAGGAGTCGGTTGGTTTACTAGAAGTAAAACAGTGACATGGGTGGAGGAGTCGGTCGGTTTACTAGAAGTAAAACAGTGACATGGGTGGAGGAGTGGGTCAGTTTACTAGAAGTAAAACAGTGACATGGGTGGAGGAGTCGGTTGGTTTACTAGAAGTAAAGCAGTGACATGGGTGGAGGAGTGGGTCAGTTTACTAGAAGTAAAACAGTGACATGGGTGGAGGAGTCGGTTGGTTTACTAGAAGTAAAACAGTGACATGGGTGGAGGAGTCGGTCGGTTTACTAGAAGTAAAACAGTGACATGGGTGGAGGAGTGGGTCAGTTTACTAGAAGTAAAACAGTGACATGGGTGGAGGAGTCGGTTGGTTTACTAGAAGTAAAACAGTGACATGGGTGGAGGAGTCGGTCGGTTTACTAGAAGTAAAGCAGTGACATGGGTGGAGGAGTGGGTCAGTTTACTAGAAGTAAAACAGTGACATGGGTGGAGGAGTGGGTCAGTTTACTAGAAGTAAAACAGTGACATGGGTGGAGGAGTGGGTCGGTTTACTAGAAGTAAAGCAGTGACATGGGTGGAGGAGTGGGTCAGTTTACTAGAAGTAAAACAGTGACATGGGTGGAGGAGTGGGTCAGTTTACTAGAAGTAAAACAGTGACATGGGTAGAGGAGTGGGTCAGTTTACTAGAAGTAAAACAGTGACATGGGTAGAGGAGTGGGTCAGTTTACTAGAAGTAAAACAGTGACATGGGTAGAGGAGTGGGTCAGTTTACTAGAAGTAAAACAGTGACATGGGTGGAGGAGTCGGTCAGTTTACTAGAAGTAAAACAGTGACATGGGTGGAGGAGTGGGTCAGTTTACTAGAAGTAAAACAGTGACATGGGTAGAGGAGTGGGTCAGTTTACTAGAAGTAAAACAGTGACATGGGTAGAGGAGTGGGTCAGTTTACTAGAAGTAAAACAGTGACATGGGTGGAGGAGTCGGTCAGTTTACTAGAAGTAAAACAGTGAC
This sequence comes from Bathymodiolus brooksi, assembly GCA_963680875.1. Taxonomy (NCBI): domain Eukaryota; kingdom Metazoa; phylum Mollusca; class Bivalvia; order Mytilida; family Modiolidae; genus Bathymodiolus; species Bathymodiolus brooksi. Next base: position 8,831,799 of record OY804590.1, read on the forward strand.
ATGGGTGGAGGAGTGGGTCAGTTTACTAGAAGTAAAACAGTGACATGGGTGGAGGAGTCGGTCGGTTTACTAGAAGTAAAACAGTGACATGGGTGGAGGAGTGGGTCAGTTTACTAGAAGTAAAGCAGTGACATGGGTGGAGGAGTCGGTCAGTTTACTAGAAGTAAAACAGTGACATGGGTGGAGGAGTCGGTCAGTTTACTAGAAGTAAAACAGTGACATGGGTAGAGGAGTGGGTCAGTTTACTAGAAGTAAAACAGTGACATGGGTAGAGGAGTGGGTCAGTTTACTAGAAGTAAAACAGTGACATGGGTGGAGGAGTCGGTCAGTTTACTAGAAGTAAAACAGTGACATGGGTGGAGGAGTGGGTCAGTTTACTAGAAGTAAAACAGTGACATGGGTGGAGGAGTCGGTCGGTTTACTAGAAGTAAAACAGTGACATGGGTGGAGGAGTGGGTCAGTTTACTAGAAGTAAAGCAGTGACATGGGTGGAGGAGTCGGTCAGTTTACTAGAAGTAAAACAGTGACATGGGTGGAGGAGTCGGTCAGTTTACTAGAAGTAAAACAGTGACATGGGTGGAGGAGTGGGTCAGTTTACTAGAAGTAAAACAGTGACATGGGTGGAGGAGTCGGTCAGTTTACTAGAAGTAAGGGTGGAGGAGTCGGTCAGTTTACTAGAAGTAAAACAGTGACATGGGTGGAGGAGTGGGTCAGTTTACTAGAAGTAAAACAGTGACATGGGTGGAGGAGTGGGTCAGTTTACTAGAAGTAAAACAGTGACATGGGTGGAGGAGTGGGTCGGTTTACTAGAAGTAAAACAGTGACATGGGTGGAGGAGTGGGTCAGTTTACTAGAAGTAAAACAGTGACATGGGTGGAGGAGTGGGTCAGTTTACTAGAAGTAAAACAGTGACATGGGTGGAGGAGTCGGTTGGTTTACTAGAAGTAAAACAGTGACATGGGTGGAGGAGTGGGTCAGTTTACTAGAAGTAAAACAGTGACATGGGTGGAGGAGTGGGTCAGTTTACTAGAAGTAAAACAGTGACATGGGTGGAGGAGTCGGTCAGTTTACTAGAAGTAAAACAGTGACATGGGTGGAGGAGTCGGTCGGTTTACTAGAAGTAAAACAGTGACATGGGTGGAGGAGTGGGTCAGTTTACTAGAAGTAAAACAGTGACATGGGTGGAGGAGTGGGTCAGTTTACTAGAAGTAAAACAGTGACATGGGTGGAGGAGTGGGTCAGTTTACTAGAAGTAAAACAGTGACATGGGTGGAGGAGTCGGTTGGTTTACTAGAAGTAAAACAGTGACATGGGTGGAGGAGTGGGTCAGTTTACTAGAAGTAAAACAGTGACATGGGTGGAGGAGTCGGTCAGTTTACTAGAAGTAAAACAGTGATATGGGTGGAGGAGTCGGTCGGTTTACTAGAAGTAAAACAGTGACATGGGTGGAGGAGTGGGTCGGTTTACTAGAAGTAAAACAGTGACATGGGTGGAGGAGTGGGTCAGTTTACTAGAAGTAAAACAGTGACATGGGTGGAGTGGGTCAGTTTACTAGAAGTAAAACAGTGACATGGGTGGAGGAGTGGGTCAGTTTACTAGAAGTAAAACAGTGACATGGGTAGAGGAGTGGGTCAGTTTACTAGAAGTAAAACAGTGACATGGGTAGAGGAGTGGGTCAGTTTACTAGAAGTAAAACAGTGACATGGGTGGAGGAGTCGGTCAGTTTACTAGAAGTAAAACAGTGACATGGGTGGAGGAGTGGGTCAGTTTACTAGAAGTAAAACAGTGACATGGGTAGAGGAGTGGGTCAGTTTACTAGAAGTAAAACAGTGACATGGGTAGAGGAGTGGGTCAGTTTACTAGAAGTAAAACAGTGACATGGGTGGAGGAGTCGGTCAGTTTACTAGAAGTAAAACAGTGACATGGGTGGAGGAGTCGGTTGGTTTACTAGAAGTAAAGCAGTGACATGGGTGGAGGAGTCGGTCAGTTTACTAGAAGTAAAACAGTGACATGGGTTGAGGAGTCGGTTGGTTTACTAGAAGTAAAACAGTGACATGGGTGGAGGAGTCGGTCGGTTTACTAGAAGTAAAACAGTGACATGGGTGGAGGAGTGGGTCAGTTTACTAGAAGTAAAACAGTGACATGGGTGGAGGAGTCGGTTGGTTTACTAGAAGTAAAGCAGTGACATGGGTGGAGGAGTGGGTCAGTTTACTAGAAGTAAAACAGTGACATGGGTGGAGGAGTCGGTTGGTTTACTAGAAGTAAAACAGTGACATGGGTGGAGGAGTCGGTCGGTTTACTAGAAGTAAAACAGTGACATGGGTGGAGGAGTGGGTCAGTTTACTAGAAGTAAAACAGTGACATGGGTGGAGGAGTCGGTTGGTTTACTAGAAGTAAAACAGTGACATGGGTGGAGGAGTCGGTCGGTTTACTAGAAGTAAAGCAGTGACATGGGTGGAGGAGTGGGTCAGTTTACTAGAAGTAAAACAGTGACATGGGTGGAGGAGTGGGTCAGTTTACTAGAAGTAAAACAGTGACATGGGTGGAGGAGTGGGTCGGTTTACTAGAAGTAAAGCAGTGACATGGGTGGAGGAGTGGGTCAGTTTACTAGAAGTAAAACAGTGACATGGGTGGAGGAGTGGGTCAGTTTACTAGAAGTAAAACAGTGACATGGGTAGAGGAGTGGGTCAGTTTACTAGAAGTAAAACAGTGACATGGGTAGAGGAGTGGGTCAGTTTACTAGAAGTAAAACAGTGACATGGGTAGAGGAGTGGGTCAGTTTACTAGAAGTAAAACAGTGACATGGGTGGAGGAGTCGGTCAGTTTACTAGAAGTAAAACAGTGACATGGGTGGAGGAGTGGGTCAGTTTACTAGAAGTAAAACAGTGACATGGGTAGAGGAGTGGGTCAGTTTACTAGAAGTAAAACAGTGACATGGGTAGAGGAGTGGGTCAGTTTACTAGAAGTAAAACAGTGACATGGGTGGAGGAGTCGGTCAGTTTACTAGAAGTAAAACAGTGACATGGGTGGAGGAGTGGGTCAGTTTACTAGAAGTAAAACAGTGACATGGGTGGAGGAGTCGGTCGGTTTACTAGAAGTAAAACAGTGACATGGGTGGAGGAGTGGGTCAGTTTACTAGAAGTAAAGCAGTGACATGGGTGGAGGAGTCGGTCAGTTTACTAGAAGTAAAACAGTGACATGGGTGGAGGAGTCGGTCAGTTTACTAGAAGTAAAACAGTGACATGGGTAGAGGAGTGGGTCAGTTTACTAGAAGTAAAACAGTGACATGGGTAGAGGAGTGGGTCAGTTTACTAGAAGTAAAACAGTGACATGGGTGGAGGAGTCGGTCAGTTTACTAGAAGTAAAACAGTGACATGGGTGGAGGAGTGGGTCAGTTTACTAGAAGTAAAACAGTGACATGGGTGGAGGAGTCGGTCGGTTTACTAGAAGTAAAACAGTGACATGGGTGGAGGAGTGGGTCAGTTTACTAGAAGTAAAGCAGTGACATGGGTGGAGGAGTCGGTCAGTTTACTAGAAGTAAAACAGTGACATGGGTGGAGGAGTCGGTCAGTTTACTAGAAGTAAAACAGTGACATGGGTGGAGGAGTGGGTCAGTTTACTAGAAGTAAAACAGTGACATGGGTGGAGGAGTCGGTCAGTTTACTAGAAGTAAGGGTGGAGGAGTCGGTCAGTTTACTAGAAGTAAAACAGTGACATGGGTGGAGGAGTGGGTCAGTTTACTAGAAGTAAAACAGTGACATGGGTGGAGGAGTGGGTCAGTTTACTAGAAGTAAAACAGTGACATGGGTGGAGGAGTGGGTCGGTTTACTAGAAGTAAAACAGTGACATGGGTGGAGGAGTGGGTCAGTTTACTAGAAGTAAAACAGTGACATGGGTGGAGGAGTGGGTCAGTTTACTAGAAGTAAAACAGTGACATGGGTGGAGGAGTCGGTTGGTTTACTAGAAGTAAAACAGTGACATGGGTGGAGGAGTGGGTCAGTTTACTAGAAGTAAAACAGTGACATGGGTGGAGGAGTGGGTCAGTTTACTAGAAGTAAAACAGTGACATGGGTGGAGGAGTCGGTCAGTTTACTAGAAGTAAAACAGTGACATGGGTGGAGGAGTCGGTCGGTTTACTAGAAGTAAAACAGTGACATGGGTGGAGGAGTGGGTCAGTTTACTAGAAGTAAAACAGTGACATGGGTGGAGGAGTGGGTCAGTTTACTAGAAGTAAAACAGTGACATGGGTGGAGGAGTGGGTCAGTTTACTAGAAGTAAAACAGTGACATGGGTGGAGGAGTCGGTTGGTTTACTAGAAGTAAAACAGTGACATGGGTGGAGGAGTGGGTCAGTTTACTAGAAGTAAAACAGTGACATGGGTGGAGGAGTCGGTCAGTTTACTAGAAGTAAAACAGTGATATGGGTGGAGGAGTCGGTCGGTTTACTAGAAGTAAAACAGTGACATGGGTGGAGGAGTGGGTCGGTTTACTAGAAGTAAAACAGTGACATGGGTGGAGGAGTGGGTCAGTTTACTAGAAGTAAAACAGTGACATGGGTGGAGTGGGTCAGTTTACTAGAAGTAAAACAGTGACATGGGTGGAGGAGTGGGTCAGTTTACTAGAAGTAAAACAGTGACATGGGTAGAGGAGTGGGTCAGTTTACTAGAAGTAAAACAGTGACATGGGTAGAGGAGTGGGTCAGTTTACTAGAAGTAAAACAGTGACATGGGTGGAGGAGTCGGTCAGTTTACTAGAAGTAAAACAGTGACATGGGTGGAGGAGTGGGTCAGTTTACTAGAAGTAAAACAGTGACATGGGTAGAGGAGTGGGTCAGTTTACTAGAAGTAAAACAGTGACATGGGTAGAGGAGTGGGTCAGTTTACTAGAAGTAAAACAGTGACATGGGTGGAGGAGTCGGTCAGTTTACTAGAAGTAAAACAGTGACATGGGTGGAGGAGTGGGTCAGTTTACTAGAAGTAAAACAGTGACATGGGTGGAGGAGTCGGTCGGTTTACTAGAAGTAAAACAGTGACATGGGTGGAGGAGTGGGTCAGTTTACTAGAAGTAAAGCAGTGACATGGGTGGAGGAGTCGGTCAGTTTACTAGAAGTAAAACAGTGACATGGGTGGAGGAGTCGGTCAGTTTACTAGAAGTAAAACAGTGACATGGGTAGAGGAGTGGGTCAGTTTACTAGAAGTAAAACAGTGACATGGGTAGAGGAGTGGGTCAGTTTACTAGAAGTAAAACAGTGACATGGGTGGAGGAGTCGGTCAGTTTACTAGAAGTAAAACAGTGACATGGGTGGAGGAGTGGGTCAGTTTACTAGAAGTAAAACAGTGACATGGGTGGAGGAGTCGGTCGGTTTACTAGAAGTAAAACAGTGACATGGGTGGAGGAGTGGGTCAGTTTACTAGAAGTAAAGCAGTGACATGGGTGGAGGAGTCGGTCAGTTTACTAGAAGTAAAACAGTGACATGGGTGGAGGAGTCGGTCAGTTTACTAGAAGTAAAACAGTGACATGGGTGGAGGAGTGGGTCAGTTTACTAGAAGTAAAACAGTGACATGGGTGGAGGAGTCGGTCAGTTTACTAGAAGTAAGGGTGGAGGAGTCGGTCAGTTTACTAGAAGTAAAACAGTGACATGGGTGGAGGAGTGGGTCAGTTTACTAGAAGTAAAACAGTGACATGGGTGTAGGAGTGGGTCAGTTTACTAGAAGTAAAACAGTGACATGGGTGGAGGAGTGGGTCAGTTTACTAGAAGTAAAACAGTGACATGGGTGGAGGAGTGGGTCAGTTTACTAGAAGTAAAATAGTGACATGGGTGGAGGAGTGGGTCAGTTTACTAGAAGTAAAACAGTGACATGGGTGGAGGAGTGGGTCAGTTTACTAGAAGTAAAACAGTGACATGGGTGGAGGAGTGGGTCAGTTTACTAGAAGTAAAACAGTGACATGGGTGGAGTGGGTCAGTTTACTAGAAGTAAAACAGTGACATGGGTGGAGGAGTGGGTCAGTTTACTAGAAGTAAAACAGTGACATGGGTAGAGGAGTGGGTCAGTTTACTAGAAGTAAAACAGTGACATGGGTAGAGGAGTGGGTCAGTTTACTAGAAGTAAAACAGTGACATGGGTGGAGGAGTCGGTCAGTTTACTAGAAGTAAAACAGTGACATGGGTGGAGGAGTGGGTCAGTTTACTGGAAGTAAAACAGTGACATGGGTGGAGGAGTCGGTCGGTTTACTAGAAGTAAAACAGTGACATGGGTGGAGGAGTGGGTCAGTTTACTAGAAGTAAAGCAGTGACATGGGTGGAGGAGTCGGTCAGTTTACTAGAAGTAAAACAGTGACATGGGTGGAGGAGTCGGTCAGTTTACTAGAAGTAAAACAGTGACATGGGTGGAGGAGTGGGTCAGTTTACTAGAAGTAAAACAGTGACATGGGTGGAGGAGTGGGTCAGCTTACTAGAAGTAAAACAGTGACATGGGTGGAGGAGTGGGTCAGTTTACTAGAAGTAAAACAGTGACATGGGTGGAGGAGTGGGTCAGTTTACTAGAAGTAAAACAGTGACATGGGTGGAGGAGTCGGTCAGTTTACTAGAAGTAAAACAGTGACATGGGTGGAGGAGTGGGTCAGTTTACTAGAAGTAAAACAGTGACATGGGTGGAGTGGGTCAGTTTACTAGAAGTAAAACAGTGACATGGGTGGAGGAGTGGGTCAGTTTACTAGAAGTAAAGCAGTGACATGGGTGGAGGAGTGGGTCAGTTTACTAGAAGTAAAACAGTGACATGGGTGGAGGAGTGGGTCAGTTTACTAGAAGTAAAACAGTGACATGGGTGGAGGAGTGGGTCGGTTTACTAGAAGTAAAACAGTGACATGGGTGGAGGAGTGGGTCAGTTTACTAGAAGTAAAACAGTGACATGGGTGGAGGAGTGGGTCAGTTTACTAGAAGTAAAACAGTGACATGGGTGGAGGAGTGGGTCGGTTTACTAGAAGTAAAACAGTGACATGGGTGGAGGAGTGGGTCAGTTTACTAGAAGTAAAACAGTGACATGGGTGGAGGAGTGGGTCAGTTTACTAGAAGTAAAACAGTGACATGGGTGGAGGAGTCGGTTGGTTTACTAGAAGTAAAACAGTGACATGGGTGGAGGAGTGGGTCAGTTTACTAGAAGTAAAACAGTGACATGGGTGGAGGAGTCGGTCAGTTTACTAGAAGTAAAACAGTGACATGGGTGGAGGAGTCGGTCAGTTTACTAGAAGTAAAACAGTGACATGGGTGGAGGAGTCGGTCGGTTTACTAGAAGTAAAACAGTGACATGGGTGGAGGAGTGGGTCAGTTTACTAGAAGTAAAACAGTGACATGGGTGGAGGAGTGGGTCAGTTTACTAGAAGTAAAACAGTGACATGGGTGGAGGAGTGGGTCAGTTTACTAGAAGTAAAACAGTGACATGGGTGGAGGAGTCGGTCAGTTTACTAGAAGTAAAACAGTGACATGGGTGGAGGAGTGGGTCGGTTTACTAGAAGTAAAACAGTGACATGGGTGGAGGAGTGGGTCAGTTTACTAGAAGTAAAACAGTGACATGGGTGGAGGAGTGGGTCAGTTTACTAGAAGTAAAACAGTGACATGGGTGGAGGAGTGGGTCAGTTTACTAGAAGTAAAACAGTGACATGGGTGGAGGAGTCGGTCGGTTTACTAGAAGTAAAGCAGTGACATGGGTGGAGGAGTGGGTCAGTTTACTAGAAGTAAAACAGTGACATGGGTGGAGGAGTCGGTTGGTTTACTAGAAGTAAAACAGTGACATGGGTGGAGGAGTGGGTCAGTTTACTAGAAGTAAAACAGTGACATGGGTGGAGGAGTGGGTCAGTTTACTAGAAGTAAAAGAGTGACATGGGTGGAGGAGTGGGTCAGTTTACTAGAAGTAAAGCAGTGACATGGGTGGAGGAGTGGGTCAGTTTACTAGAAGTAAAACAGTGACATGGGTGGAGGAGTCGGTCAGTTTACTAGAAGTAAAACAGTGACATGGGTGGAGGAGTCGGTCGGTTTACTAGAAGTAAAACAGTGACATGGGTGGAGGAGTCGGTCGGTTTACTAGAAGTAAAACAGTGACATGGGTGGAGGAGTGGGTCAGTTTACTAGAAGTAAAACAGTGACATGGGTGGAGGAGTCGGTCGGTTTACTAGAAGTAAAGCAGTGACATGGGTGGAGGAGTCGGTTGGTTTACTAGAAGTAAAACAGTGACATGGGTGGAGGAGTGGGTCAGTTTACTAGAAGTAAAACAGTGACATGGGTGGAGGAGTGGGTCAGTTTACTAGAAGTAAAGCAGTGACATGGGTGAAGGAGTCGGTCGGTTTACTAGAAGTAAAGCAGTGACATGGGTGGAGGAGTCGGTCGGTTTACTAGAAGTAAAGCAGTGACATGGGTGGAGGAGTGGGTCAGTTTACTAGAAGTAAAACAGTGACATGGGTAGAGGAGTGGGTCAGTTTACTAGAAGTAAAACAGTGACATGGGTAGAGGAGTGGGTCAGTTTACTAGAAGTAAAACAGTGACATGGGTGGAGGAGTCGGTCAGTTTACTAGAAGTAAAACAGTGACATGGGTGGAGGAGTGGGTCAGTTTACTAGAAGTAAAACAGTGACATGGGTGGAGGAGTGGGTCAGCTTACTAGAAGTAAAACAGTGACATGGGTGGAGGAGTGGGTCAGTTTACTAGAAGTAAAACAGTGACATGGGTGGAGGAGTGGGTCAGTTTACTAGAAGTAAAACAGTGACATGGGTGGAGGAGTCGGTCAGTTTACTAGAAGTAAAACAATGACATGGGTGGAGGAGTGGGTCAGTTTACTAGAAGTAAAACAGTGACATGGGTGGAGTGGGTCAGTTTACTAGAAGTAAAACAGTGACATGGGTGGAGGAGTGGGTCAGTTTACTAGAAGTAAAACAGTGACATGGGTAGAGGAGTGGGTCAGTTTACTAGAAGTAAAACAGTGACATGGGTAGAGGAGTGGGTCAGTTTACTAGAAGTAAAACAGTGACATGGGTGGAGGAGTCGGTCAGTTTACTAGAAGTAAAACAGTGACATGGGTGGAGGAGTGGGTCAGTTTACTAGAAGTAAAACAGTGACATGGGTGGAGGAGTCGGTCGGTTTACTAGAAGTAAAACAGTGACATGGGTGGAGGAGTGGGTCAGTTTACTAGAAGTAAAGCAGTGACATGGGTGGAGGAGTCGGTCAGTTTACTAGAAGTAAAACAGTGACATGGGTGGAGGAGTCGGTCAGTTTACTAGAAGTAAAACAGTGACATGGGTGGAGGAGTGGGTCAGTTTACTAGAAGTAAAACAGTGACATGGGTGGAGGAGTCGGTCAGTTTACTAGAAGTAAGGGTGGAGGAGTCGGTCAGTTTACTAGAAGTAAAACAGTGACATGGGTGGAGGAGTGGGTCAGTTTACTAGAAGTAAAACAGTGACATGGGTGTAGGAGTGGGTCAGTTTACTAGAAGTAAAACAGTGACATGGGTGGAGGAGTGGGTCAGTTTACTAGAAGTAAAACAGTGACATGGGTGGAGGAGTGGGTCAGTTTACTAGAAGTAAAATAGTGACATGGGTGGAGGAGTGGGTCAGTTTACTAGAAGTAAAACAGTGACATGGGTGGAGGAGTGGGTCAGTTTACTAGAAGTAAAACAGTGACATGGGTGGAGGAGTGGGTCAGTTTACTAGAAGTAAAACAGTGACATGGGTGGAGTGGGTCAGTTTACTAGAAGTAAAACAGTGACATGGGTGGAGGAGTGGGTCAGTTTACTAGAAGTAAAACAGTGACATGGGTGGAGGAGTGGGTCAGTTTACTAGAAGTAAAACAGTGACATGGGTAGAGGAGTGGGTCAGTTTACTAGAAGTAAAACAGTGACATGGGTGGAGGAGTCGGTCAGTTTACTAGAAGTAAAACAGTGACATGGGTGGAGGAGTGGGTCAGTTTACTGGAAGTAAAACAGTGACATGGGTGGAGGAGTCGGTCGGTTTACTAGAAGTAAAACAGTGACATGGGTGGAGGAGTGGGTCAGTTTACTAGAAGTAAAGCAGTGACATGGGTGGAGGAGTCGGTCAGTTTACTAGAAGTAAAACAGTGACATGGGTGGAGGAGTGGGTCAGCTTACTAGAAGTAAAACAGTGACATGGGTGGAGGAGTGGGTCAGTTTACTAGAAGTAAAACAGTGACATGGGTGGAGGAGTGGGTCAGTTTACTAGAAGTAAAACAGTGACATGGGTGGAGGAGTCGGTCAGTTTACTAGAAGTAAAACAGTGACATGGGTGGAGGAGTGGGTCAGTTTACTAGAAGTAAAACAGTGACATGGGTGGAGTGGGTCAGTTTACTAGAAGTAAAACAGTGACATGGGTGGAGGAGTGGGTCAGTTTACTAGAAGTAAAACAGTGACATGGGTAGAGGAGTGGGTCAGTTTACTAGAAGTAAAACAGTGACATGGGTAGAGGAGTGGGTCAGTTTACTAGAAGTAAAACAGTGACATGGGTGGAGGAGTCGGTCAGTTTACTAGAAGTAAAACAGTGACATGGGTGGAGGAGTGGGTCAGTTTACTAGAAGTAAAACAGTGACATGGGTGGAGGAGTCGGTCGGTTTACTAGAAGTAAAACAGTGACATGGGTGGAGGAGTGGGTCAGTTTACTAGAAGTAAAGCAGTGACATGGGTGGAGGAGTCGGTCAGTTTACTAGAAGTAAAACAGTGACATGGGTGGAGGAGTCGGTCAGTTTACTAGAAGTAAAACAGTGACATGGGTGGAGGAGTGGGTCAGTTTACTAGAAGTAAAACAGTGACATGGGTGGAGGAGTCGGTCAGTTTACTAGAAGTAAGGGTGGAGGAGTCGGTCAGTTTACTAGAAGTAAAACAGTGACATGGGTGGAGGAGTGGGTCAGTTTACTAGAAGTAAAACAGTGACATGGGTGGAGGAGTGGGTCAGTTTACTAGAAGTAAAACAGTGACATGGGTGGAGGAGTGGGTCAGCTTACTAGAAGTAAAACAGTGACATGGGTGGAGGAGTGGGTCAGTTTACTAGAAGTAAAACAGTGACATGGGTGGAGGAGTGGGTCAGTTTACTAGAAGTAAAACAGTGACATGGGTGGAGGAGTCGGTCAGTTTACTAGAAGTAAAACAGTGACATGGGTGGAGGAGTCGGTCAGTTTACTAGAAGTAAAACAGTGACATGGGTGGAGTGGGTCAGTTTACTAGAAGTAAAACAGTGACATGGGTGGAGGAGTGGGTCAGTTTACTAGAAGTAAAACAGTGACATGGGTAGAGGAGTGGGTCAGTTTACTAGAAGTAAAACAGTGACATGGGTAGAGGAGTGGGTCAGTTTACTAGAAGTAAAACAGTGACATGGGTGGAGGAGTGGGTCAGTTTACTAGAAGTAAAACAGTGACATGGGTGGAGGAGTCGGTCGGTTTACTAGAAGTAAAACAGTGACATGGGTGGAGGAGTGGGTCAGTTTACTAGAAGTAAAGCAGTGACATGGGTGGAGGAGTCGGTCAGTTTACTAGAAGTAAGGGTGGAGGAGTCGGTCAGTTTACTAGAAGTAAAACAGTGACATGGGTGGAGGAGTGGGTCAGTTTACTAGAAGTAAAACAGTGACATGGGTGGAGGAGTCGGTCAGTTTACTAGAAGTAAAACAGTGACATGGGTGGAGGAGTCGGTCAGTTTACTAGAAGTAAAACAGTGACATGGGTGGAGGAGTCGGTCGGTTTACTAGAAGTAAAGCAGTGACATGGGTGGAGGAGTGGGTCAGTTTACTAAAAGTAAAGCAGTGACATGGGTGGAGGAGTCGGTCGGTTTACTAGAAGTAAAACAGTGACATGGGTGGAGGAGTGGGTCAGTTTACTAGAAGTAAAACAGAGACATGGGTGGAGGAGTCGGTCAGTTTACTAGAAGTAAAACAGTGACATGGGTGGAGGAGTCGATTGGTTTACTAGAAGTAAAACAGTAACATGGGTGGAGGAGTCGGTCGGTTTACTAGAAGTAAAACAGTGACATGGGTGGAGGAGTCGGTCGATTTACTAGAAGTAAAACAGTGACATGGGTGGAGGAGTCGGTTGGTTTACTAGAAGTAAAACAGTGACATGGGTGGAGGAGTGGGTCGGTTTACTAGAAGTAAAGCAGTGACATGGGTGGAGGAGTCGGTCGGTTTACTAGAAGTAAAACAGTGACATGGGTGGAGGAGTGGGTCAGTTTACTAGAAGTAAAACAGTGACATGGGTGGAGGAGTGGGTCAGTTTACTAGAAGTAAAGCAGTGACATGGGTGAAGGAGTCGGTCGGTTTACTAGAAGTAAAGCAGTGACATGGGTGGAGGAGTCGGTCGGTTTACTAGAAGTAAAGCAGTGACATGGGTGGAGGAGTGGGTCAGTTTACTAGAAGTAAAACAGTGACATGGGTAGAGGAATGGGTCAGTTTACTAGAAGTAAAACAGTGACATGGGTGGAGGAGTGGGTCAGTTTACTAGAAGTAAAACAGTGACATGGGTGGAGGAGTGGGTCAGTTTACTAGAAGTAAAGCAGTGACATGGGTGGAGGAGTGGGTCAGCTTACTAGAAGTAAAACAGTGACATGGGTGGAGGAGTGGGTCAGTTTACTAGAAGTAAAACAATGACATGGGTGGAGGAGTGGGTCAGTTTACTAGAAGTAAAACAGTGACATGGGTGGAGGAGTGGGTCAGTTTACTAGAAGTAAAGCAGTGACAAGGGTGGAGGAGTCGGTCAGTTTACTAGAAGTAAAACAGTGACATGGGTGGAGGAGTGGGTCAGTTTACTAGAAGTAAAACAGTGACATGGGTGGAGTGGGTCAGTTTACTAGAAGTAAAACAGTGACATGGGTGGAGGAGTGGGTCAGTATACTAGAAGTAAAACAGTGACATGGGTGGAGGAGTGGGTCAGTTTACTAGAAGTAAAACAGTGACATGGGTGGAGGAGTAGGTCAGTTTACTAGAAGTAAAACAGTGACATGGGTGAAGGAGTCAGTCAGTTTACTAGAAGTAAAACAGTGACATGGGTGGAGGAGTCGGTCGGTTTACTAGAAGTAAAGCAGTGACAAGGGTGGAGGAGTCGGTCAGTTTACTAGAAGTAAAGCAGTGACATGGGTGGAGGAGTGGGTCAGTTTACTAGAAGTAAAACAGTGACATGGGTGGAGAAGTCGGTCGGTTTACTAGAAGTAAAACAGTGACATGGGTGGAGGAGTGGGTCAGTTTACTAGAAGCAAAACAGTGACATGGGTGGAGGAGTGGGTCAGTTTACTAGAAGTAAAACAGTGACATGGGTGGAGGAGTCGGTCGGTTTACTAGAAGTAAAACAGTGACATGGGTGGAGGAGTGGGTCAGTTTACTAGAAGTAAAACAGTGACATGGGTGAAGGAGTCGGTCGGTTTACTAGAAGTAAAGCAGTGACATGGGTGGAGGAGTGGGTCAGTTTACTAGAAGTAAAACAGTGACATGGGTGGAGGAGTGGGTCAGTTTACTAGAAGTAAAACAGTGACATGGGTGGAGGAGTCGGTCAGTTTACTAGAAGTAAGGGTGGAGGAGTCGGTCAGTTTACTAGAAGTAAAACAGTGACATGGGTGGAGGAGTGGGTCAGTTTACTAGAAGTAAAACAGTGACATGGGTGGAGGAGTCGGTCAGTTTACTAGAAGTAAAACAGTGACATGGGTGGAGGAGTCGGTCAGTTTACTAGAAGTAAAACAGTGACATGGGTGGAGGAGTCGGTCGGTTTACTAGAAGTAAAGCAGTGACATGGGTGGAGGAGTGGGTCAGTTTACTAAAAGTAAAGCAGTGACATGGGTGGAGGAGTCGGTCGGTTTACTAGAAGTAAAACAGTGACATGGGTGGAGGAGTGGGTCAGTTTACTAGAAGTAAAACAGAGACATGGGTGGAGGATTCGGTCAGTTTACTAGAAGTAAAACAGTGACATGGGTGGAGGAGTCGATTGGTTTACTAGAAGTAAAACAGTAACATGGGTGGAGGAGTCGGTCGGTTTACTAGAAGTAAAACAGTGACATGGGTGGAGGAGTCGGTCGATTTACTAGAAGTAAAACAGTGACATGGGTGGAGGAGTCGGTTGGTTTACTAGAAGTAAAACAGTGACATGGGTGGAGGAGTGGGTCGGTTTACTAGAAGTAAAGCAGTGACATGGGTGGAGGAGTCGGTCGGTTTACTAGAAGTAAAACAGTGACATGGGTGGAGGAGTGGGTCAGTTTACTAGAAGTAAAACAGTGACATGGGTGGAGGAGTGGGTCAGTTTACTAGAAGTAAAGCAGTGACATGGGTGAAGGAGTCGGTCGGTTTACTAGAAGTAAAGCAGTGACATGGGTGGAGGAGTCGGTCGGTTTACTAGAAGTAAAGCAGTGACATGGGTGGAGGAGTGGGTCAGTTTACTAGAAGTAAAACAGTGACATGGGTAGAGGAATGGGTCAGTTTACTAGAAGTAAAACAGTGACATGGGTGGAGGAGTGGGTCAGTTTACTAGAAGTAAAACAGTGACATGGGTGGAGGAGTGGGTCAGTTTACTAGAAGTAAAGCAGTGACATGGGTGGAGGAGTGGGTCAGCTTACTAGAAGTAAAACAGTGACATGGGTGGAGGAGTGGGTCAGTTTACTAGAAGTAAAACAATGACATGGGTGGAGGAGTGGGTCAGTTTACTAGAAGTAAAACAGTGACATGGGTGGAGGAGTGGGTCAGTTTACTAGAAGTAAAGCAGTGACAAGGGTGGAGGAGTCGGTCAGTTTACTAGAAGTAAAACAGTGACATGGGTGGAGGAGTGGGTCAGTTTACTAGAAGTAAAACAGTGACATGGGTGGAGTGGGTCAGTTTACTAGAAGTAAAACAGTGACATGGGTGGAGGAGTGGGTCAGTATACTAGAAGTAAAACAGTGACATGGGTGGAGGAGTGGGTCAGTTTACTAGAAGTAAAACAGTGACATGGGTGGAGGAGTAGGTCAGTTTACTAGAAGTAAAACAGTGACATGGGTGAAGGAGTCAGTCAGTTTACTAGAAGTAAAACAGTGACATGGGTGGAGGAGTCGGTCGGTTTACTAGAAGTAAAGCAGTGACAAGGGTGGAGGAGTCGGTCAGTTTACTAGAAGTAAAGCAGTGACATGGGTGGAGGAGTGGGTCAGTTTACTAGAAGTAAAACAGTGACATGGGTGGAGAAGTCGGTCGGTTTACTAGAAGTAAAACAGTGACATGGGTGGAGGAGTGGGTCAGTTTACTAGAAGCAAAACAGTGACATGGGTGGAGGAGTGGGTCAGTTTACTAGAAGTAAAACAGTGACATGGGTGGAGGAGTCGGTCGGTTTACTAGAAGTAAAACAGTGACATGGGTGGAGGAGTGGGTCAGTTTACTAGAAGTAAAACAGTGACATGGGTGAAGGAGTCGGTCGGTTTACTAGAAGTAAAGCAGTGACATGGGTGGAGGAGTGGGTCAGTTTACTAGAAGTAAAACAGTGACATGGGTGGAGGAGTCGGTCGGTTTACTAGAAGTAAAACAGTGACATGGGTGGAGGAGTGGGTCAGTTTACTAGAAGCAAAACAGTGACATGGGTGGAGGAGTGGGTCAGTTTACTAGAAGTAAAACAGTGACATGGGTGGAGGAGTCGGTCAGTTTACTAGAAGTAAAACAGTGACATGGGTGGAGGAGTGGGTCAGTTTACTAGAAGTAAAGCAGTGACATGGGTGGAGGAGTCGGTCGGTTTACTAGAAGTAAAACAGTGACATGGGTGGAGGAGTGGGTCAGTTTACTAGAAGTAAAACAGTGACATGGGTGGAGGAGTGGGTCAGTTTACTAGAAGTAAAACAGTGACATGGGTGGAGGAGTCGGTCAGTTTACTAGAAGTAAAACAGTGACATGGGTGAAGGAGTCGGTCGGTTTACTAGAAGTAAAGCAGTGACATGGGTGGAGGAGTGGGTCGGTTTACTAGAAGTAAAACAGTGACATGGGTGGAGGAGTGGGTCGGTTTACTAGAAGTAAAACAGTGACATGGGTGGAGGAGTGGGTCGGTTTACTAGAAGTAAAGCAGTGACATGGGTGGAGGAGTCGGTCGGTTTACTAGAAGTAAAACAGTGACATGGGTGGAGGAGTGGGTCAGTTTACTAGAAGTAAAACAGTGACATGGGTGAAGGAGTCGGTCGGTTTACTAGAAGTAAAGCAGTGACATGGGTGGAGGAGTGGGTCAGTTTACTAGAAGTAAAACAGTGACATGGGTGGAGGAGTCGGTCGGTTTACTAGAAGTAAAACAGTGACATGGGTGGAGGAGTGGGTCAGTTTACTAGAAGCAAAACAGTGACATGGGTGGAGGAGTGGGTCAGTTTACTAGAAGTAAAACAGTGACATGGGTGGAGGAGTCGGTCAGTTTACTAGAAGTAAAACAGTGACATGGGTGGAGGAGTCGGTCGGTTTACTAGAAGTAAAACAGTGACATGGGTGGAGGAGTGGGTCAGTTTACTAGAAGTAAAACAGTGACATGGGTGGAGGAGTGGGTCAGTTTACTAGAAGTAAAACAGTGACATGGGTGGAGGAGTCGGTCAGTTTACTAGAAGTAAAACAGTGACATGGGTGAAGGAGTCGGTCGGTTTACTAGAAGTAAAGCAGTGACATGGGTGGAGGAGTGGGTCGGTTTACTAGAAGTAAAACAGTGACATGGGTGGAGGAGTGGGTCGGTTTACTAGAAGTAAAACAGTGACATGGGTGGAGGAGTGGGTCGGTTTACTAGAAGTAAAGCAGTGACATGGGCTCACTCTACAAACACATGTCATGTGCTAAAAATATGTTTCTCCTCTATCATGTCTGGTAGTCACAACATAGCTGTAAAATTGCTGACAAACACCAATTACCTAACCTACTGTTAGAGTAACTGTTGACCTATATAATGACCTTTTTTAACATTTTAACATGTCTAAGCCAAGTAACATGTCCATTGGTTGATCCTTTATTATTGTCCCCCGGCGCTTCGTTGAAGGGGACTATAGTAATGGGTGTGGTCCGTGGGTCCACCCCAAATTGGTTTCTGGATGATAACTTGTGAACGAAAAGTTGGATTGAAGCTAGAAGTGATGTGTAAATGTATCTTAGGAGTATCTAGGTTAAGATCGATAATGATGATTTTTCTACAATTCTTACCAGAGTTATGCCCCTTGAATTTTATAAATTTTTGGTTTCCGGATTGAAGCTAGATGTGGTATGTAAGTATATCTTATGAATATCTACGTCAAGTTCGATAATGACGAATTTTTGACAATTTTTACCAGATTTTTGTACTTTAAATTTGCTAATTTTTGGTTTCTGGATGAAAACATGTGAACGAAAAGTCAGATGTGTGGTATGCCTTTTCGACACTTCTTACTGAAGTTATTACAGAATAATTTCAATATTTGAACTTACAAAGTAACCTTGGCGTTGGGGAACCGTGGTCAACGACCTTTTATTGACCTTTGACCTACCTGATGTCTTTTTAACATATCTAAACCAAGTAACATGTCCATTGGTTGATCTTTAAGTATTGAAAATGCAGACTGTAAATAATCTTTTCCTATTTGTATTTGACCTAAAAATGAAATAAACCACCTGCTTATAATATCAAATATAAGGCCAAACAAAAATATTTTATGTCTCCAAACATTTATCTTTTCAACTCAAGTGGACACACAAATTTACTGGGGTGAAATCATGTGCTCCAGAAGGTAAAATAGGTGCATATCATTTGTGTTTTGAGGAGGAATGTGGTAAATCTTGGTTAAATTCCATCAAATGTGGCTAGAAGAGTTGTTGATAATCAATAATGATATAGAAATGGTTAACACTGATAAAGATTGTGTAGGAAGATGACAGACAATGATCCCTATTACATTGGTACTGCTATGAAGGCAATACTATGAAGCTATCTATAGTTTGCATTCCTACCTAAATGAACTCTGCCTATAATTTGTTGCGTTCCTACACCTTTGGCTATACCGCCCCATCGCCTGTCTACCAATCTCATTATATTACACCTCTCTGCACAAGCTTCGCTCATGATTGTCATTTGAGCACCTGTAATAGATACCAGTAAAAGAATAAATATCATCATTAATATAGATGTAGACTATAGATGTAAATCAGCTAACAATCACTAACTAGTGTTTACAAGTTAATTCAGGCTAGGGACTGTTTCACACTCGATTTTGGGGTATGAGCTATATAGAACATTGGCAGTTTTGAAGGCAGAGACAGACATTTTCTCTAGTATCCCAGAGAGTCCAATTGGACGAGCTGTTATACTATTGACAATATATATCGCGACCTTAAATACTGACGTTATTGTTTTTTTCAGTATAAAACGTCATTATGTGATGTCAGACTGACCAATATTTTCCACTATCAGATTCACTTGTACTGCTTTAAGAAAATCGATCAAGGTAAACTAAGAGTTAATGTGTGATATTTTTACACTGGACAGACAATAGTATACCATAAATATGTCTCATCAAAAGACAGGTGTATTAAAACTTTAGTGTGTGGTAGGAATATGATTTTATTTTAATACATACAGGTAGGTTCTTGGGATACATTGGTTTTGTGTCCATTAAATAACATCAAAAATCTGAGAAGTGATTTTATATGTCAATTCTACCACATCATAAATTTTTATATAATATTCGGTACAGAGGTCTCTGTGGGTGAGATCCTCTGGTTGCTGGATTTAAATCTACCCATAGGTATTATTTATTTGTTTTTTTCTCAGTGTGTGTGGTTGCCATGGTTACCTGCAGAGTTATTGAAAACGGTCAGTTTTATCGATAAAAAATAAGAAAGTCTGATAAAAACAATATAAATATCGGCCCAGATGTCCGATTAAAAAAAAAATGTGATGTTTTCATTTTTTCCGGAAATTCGTACCCGTTTCGGATAATGGTGTTCATATTATAGTGGAGAACCATTCGGAATTCCGATTGTTCTTTCCAATGTCGGATGAGACCAGAGAGCTTCCGTACCGTAACAAACAACAAACAAGCATGGCTACATCATGGCCGATTAAGCTAAGCCGGGTGTGAAGAGGAAGAGCTCAGAACAAAAATATGAAAAGTATGAAGCCTATAGGAAGCAGATATTTTTAAGCAGCTGGGCTACAGACAGACCTTGGCTACAAGTACAAAATGACGACGAAAAAGGAATGACTCGCAAAATTTGTGTTTAACATTACGGCCCAATACAGGGATAAGTTTTAAAAATTTGCAGGGCTCGAGTAAAAAACATCTTTTCTTCGCAGGTTCCAAAAATTATTAAATCAGTACAGTATCTGACCATGAGAAAACTCGTGTACATATTGACAATATGACTGCAGCCACTTGTTTTAAGGAATTTATTTCCCTCAGAGAGGGAAAAACGCATTGACATTTTGTCTGAAATTAACATTTTCTCCCTCACCATGGATTGCAATATTGGCAGTACAGATGACAGTGTTACTGAACAGGAAACTATATTTATTAGAAACTGTGTTCAGGGAAAAACTATCACAAGATTTGTGTGTATTGGTGAACCCCAATCAACCAGCTCTGAAGATATGTTTGCCTTTGTAAATGAAAAGCTTAAATGAAAACTATTTAACCAATCATATGTCTAAATTTGTTGGATTTGGTTGTGATGGGGCTTCTAATATGATGGGATGTAAAACTGGTCTGGTTACTCGTCTTCAAGAATGTTACCCAGAAGTGGAAGAGATTGAAAGTGATAGAGAAGTAGAAATTGAGAGGGAAATCCAGAGTAATAGGGAGGGAGAGAGAGACAGTGAGGAAAATAGGGATGAGAGTGATGTAGACAGCGATGACGAGAATGATAGTGAATCAGTGTGTGAGTAGAGTGAAGATGAAACTTTTAGAAATGTTAACAAATTTGTAGAAATAGAATATGAAATGGAGTATCATTAAAACATAATACAACTGATGTGTTTTATACTTATTTCATTCTGATTTTCAAAATTTATTTTTTTTAAGTTTGTTCGGACTGACAAAATTCTGAAGGGTATCAGACCAAATGATTGACACAAGAAAATAAATTTCAAGAACTCTGTACCTGAATCAACAAAAGCTTTGACATGGTGTCCATTGACTTCACAATCTATATATAACATTACAACCTGACCAAAACTCTCTGGAGCGTATTCTATGGCTGTCTCCATGTTAGATTCTACATTCTTCATCCTGTTAATAAATTAAAATCGCAGTATAAACAAATATTTTTCCAGTGTTCTATCTAGAGGGAAATGAAGGGGTGCTGCACCCTGCCTTTAAAGTCCAGTGACATCAGGCCTCTGTTGAGCACCCTTTTTATCCCTTTTCATAATTTCAATGTGCCCTTATGCAATTATCACAGTTTACACTCAAGCCAGGTAATTAGTGTCAACCTGATTGTAACCTAACTGTCCTTTCTTAATTAACCCTCAGGTATTTATCAATAATCAGAATCTGATTACAGTTTGAACAAGTGTTAATCAACTTTGAACAAAACATGTATCCATTTTATGATATAAACAGAGATTTCATAGTTACAATGTGGTTTATTTCTGTAGTATAACAGACCTCACGATGAGCACTGGTCCTAATGCCTAAGACCAGTAAAACTTTGTTCTGACCAATAATTTTTCAGTTTTTATTTAGAACTATATAAAAATAAATTAAAGAATTTGATTCTGACCAGTAAATTCCAATTTTCATTTCGAGGACTGGTATAACTACATAATTGTGCTCGGGTAAAATTAAAATTGTATTCAAATGAAGAGTGTTTGGGCTGATGATCGATAATAATTGTTAAGTTAATTGGCTTGGGGTGGGTAACTGATTCTGAAAATCAATAGTAAAGGTCCAAAATCAATTACTCTGAAAAATTAAAACAGGTAATATTCATGTTAGTTTGAGTTGGAGACATTTTTCTAAGTTTAATAATGTAGATAAACAAAATGGAAGAATATATCCATAGAACAGGATGCCCTCACATCCAGCTAATGTAAACAGGTATTTTTCAGAAATTCAAGGGGCATAACTCCAAAACAAATAATATGGTAAAAAAGTCAGAAATCGATCTTGGCCTTCTTTTAATGTTTTCTCACCTTGTATACAAATTTCCAATGATTTGATTAAGGGGAATTTTAGTTTTTTATGGTAAACGAAATGTGGGACGGAAGTACAGATGTATAGAAATTGTTAAAACGTAATGTCTACACACACGCACCCATCGACGTGTAGTGGCAGCACCATAAACAAACAAAATCAATTATTTTCAACCTAACACAAGTACTGTTAGAGGTATAAAGTCCAAGTATTTTATTTCAGAGAAATAAAATTTCATAAATTTCCTATAATTTTACCACTGGACCTAATTTCTTCAGCAATCATTTGTTGAGCTTCTGCACTGAATGGGTCAGCATTCATCAATCTTATTCTTTCCATTTCTTTCTCTTTTCTTTCTTTTGTCTGTCTTTGTAATACTTCTTTGAATTGCTCTGAAAAAAAAAAAAAGAGTCTGAAATGATGCATCCAGATTTATTCATGTACGAACAAATCTCAAAACTGAGTCATTGATGGTTTGGTTTAAGCTTGGTTAGGTTAGGTGCTTAACGTCACTTTCAATAATATTTCAGTTATATCGTGGCAGTCAGTTTCATTGGTGGAGGAAACCGGAGTACCCAGAGAAAACCACAGACCTGTCTCAAGTAACTGACGAACTTTATCACATAATGTTGTATCGAGTACACCTCGTCATGAACGGTGCAAGTCATTGAGTATTATTATAATACTCAATGACTTGCATTGTACTTCATTATGGACAGGAATCAATCTCCTGAAACCTGAGTGGTAATAGACCCCTAATTAGTTCAATATAATCACTATTTTTTTATTTTTTCACCAGAAACCAGTTACCTTCAAAACTGCAAGGAACATCACAGACATTGTCAGTTCTGTATAATTCCACAATATAGTTTATTGAAAATATTATAATACATCTTTTAAATATGCTAAATTGCCACATTTTTTGCTTGTATTTCATAATTTCATACAGATTTCAATCAGGCCTTTAACCAGTTATAAAAAAGTATCGGTACATATTCAAATAACAACCAATGATAAACGATAAAACTGTATCAAATATACAAGTGTTCTGATTGGACAATGTTGTATTACAAGTACATGTACACATTCAGTACTTCTATAAAGTTTTATGACCAGGAGGGCTGGGTTTTTTTCTCCTATCAATGTCTTTGAATACAGGTTGGATAATATTTTTATAATTTTGATTTTTTACCGAAAGTTCCATTTATTAAGGCCTCGGCTAACTCTGGATTTCTCTCTCTTAAAAGTGATAATTCATGAGGGTTTCTAAGTAGTAATTCTCTGATATTGGCAGGATCTTCTGGGTCTGCATGTTGTGTTCTAGCTGGTACCTGTTGACTGGTTCCTGGTATGGGAACACTTCCAAAGTCAATATCAAAACCTGAAACAATGAATGTAAAAAGACAAATGAAAGAAGATCATAGAAATAAAAACACCAACTATGCAGTCTGTTGCTACATTTGTAGAAGCAGAACAAAATGAGTGGATTAATTATACATCATCTATGCCACACCACCTCTTATATACCTGTACATGTATTAACAAATTGCAAAAGGTCTAGAACATGTTGAATTAACTAAAAGATACCGGTATGTTCATTAAACCAAATGAAAAGTGTTTCTACCTCTGGACTGTTACAATTTATATATATATGTAAATTAACTTAGAACAAAACAAAAATCGGACTTGTTCGTGCAGTAGATATATAATAGACTAGTTCATATATGTGTATTGACTGAGTGTCAGAAGTACGCTGGGATAAATTGCAAGAATAAAGTTAAACATTATATACTTTTTTCAACACTAGGAATCAGATTCGATCATCAGATTGGATGCCAAGGTCTGACTGATTAGTCAATGTTCTCGGTAATCAATGCCCCAATATAGTGTGCTTTGTTAAAACGTAATGAAAGGAATTATATTTTCATACTTAGTCAAGTTTAATTGAAAACCTTTTACTTTGAATCATAATTGATTACGATATAAATCTTGGCCTCGATCATGACCGAACACCATCATTTTCGCGATAGCAAGAGAAATAGGGCAAGATACTGTTTTTCTATATAAACTAGCTGGCTAGTATAGCATAGTCCGAGATTCCTCTGCTGTCTGACAGCTTTTATGGATTTGCTGTAGCCGTGGGACGTCAGAGCGCTATGCATACGGAAAACAGCTGATTTGCCTCTCCAGCTCTTGGTCGGCACATTTCCACGTTTCGTGGCTATCAGATTTTATTTTCTATCAGAAACCCTTATATAAATCGCTTCACCAATCATTTTTCTATTCATTCATAACCATCTTACCCTCAGAAAGTGGTGTTACATTCCATTACAGAACGATTTTGCCTTAAATCCCATTATTCCGCCATTTGACTTCCATTTTCGAATCTACAAACGTAATCTCGCAATACTAACTGAATGATGACAGTAACGCATTGCATGATGGGAGCTACTTAATGCAGCGCGCCAAATTATTTGAGCATTATTTGCATACGTAAACAACATTCAAATCACATGAAAAACGATACATTTAAGCGTATTCTGCAGGACAAACATTCCATCTACAGATCAAAGCAGAGCAGAAGGAAATAATAAAGAATGTGTTGGAAAGAAAAGATTCAATGGCAGAGTGTTACCAACGGGCTTCGGAAAGAGCATGTGTTACGTCCATGGGCGTAGCTTGGGATAAAATATTACCGAGGCAAGGGGTTTCGGGAGGGAAGCACCCCCCCAACCACGAAGCCAACAACATTTCAATTAAGGAAAACACATTTTTTTGTTTTAAAACGAGTAGCTATGGCCTTTATGAATCAATATATAAACTAATTTGATTCTTCCATTGCCACTGAGCATGTGGGAATTAAAAAAAAAAAAAAAAAAATGAAACGCCTAATTTTTGTCGTTGATTTTTTTTTACCGAGGCAACTGGCTCGGTTGCCTCAATGGAAGCTATGCCACTGACGTCCCCCCTTTTTTGGACAAGGTACTACATCATTTTTTTTTCTCTTATGGTTATCTGTAATTCACTATTGCTGTTAAAATCATTACCAATCAATATAATCAACTGTATTAAATTTTATGTTAATTGTTCTGCCTTACCAATCAATATAATCAACTGTATTAAATTTTATGTTAATTGTTCTGCCTTAACAACAGGCATGTATGATTGGCAATAAAAATATTTGTTTGTTTGTTTACATGCAAATCATCTCCCATGATACATTGCGGTAATCGTGGTTTTCTCGTAGTCACGTGACAAATGTTTGAAAAATGGCGGAATCATAGGATCTAAGGCAAAATCGTGCTGTAATGGAGTGTAACACCACTTTCTGAGGGTAAGATGGTTATGAATGAATAGAAAAATGATCGGTGAAGCGATTTATATAAAGGTTTCTGATAGAAAATAAAATCTGATAGCCATGAAACGTGGAAATGTGCTGACCCAGAGTTGGAGAAGCAAATCCGCTGTTTTCCATATGTAAAGCTCTCTGACGTCCCACGGCTACAGCAAATCCATAAAAGCCGTCAGACGGCAGAGGAATCTCGGACTAGTATAGCAGGAAGATAAATGTACATCTCCGCCCATAAAGTAGCTTTGTCTGACATGTCCGCCTGTATTTCTCCAAGACTGTACTGTAGTAGGCATATTTAATGACTGGTAGCAAGTCCCAGGGCCAGACTCAGTGATTTGACCCGAGGACGAGACGAGTATCAACTTTTTCTGTTTCAGTATTTGGACAACTTTTTTTTTCTCCGGCTTAACAATGTGTATTTGGACGCATACCTCCGTGTCTGGGCATAGTTTGTTGTTGGCCTTGAGCTCCCCTGTTATGTTGTATAAGTAACATGTCCCCATGTTTAATCCCGTAACTTGACAAGTTTCGTTTGTCATCTTGAAGTGGTTGTCCATTCCAAGTAATGGCAATTTCCTTCGCAGGAATACCAATTTCGAATTCACACAAAGCTTTGAAGTTCTCAAGTTCTAAGTCTTCGCTTACATCTAATGTAAAAATTTGATCTGACAAAGTTGTGACGGTGATTTGCATTTTTTTCGAAAGTTGAAGTTTGTGAACATGGAACTTCCTGTTTAGTACAATTAGTCACCGCACAGGCGCAAACTCCGATGGATAAAGATCTCGCTCTGGAATATCCCATGGGAAGCAGTTCCGTGTACGGAATAATAATAATAATAATAATAATAATAATAATAATATGATAATAGGTGTTACCTAACTTGGGACGAAGTCCAATATTTTTTTTAAACAATATCAACTCAGATATATGAACCTATCATTTTTTTTCAAAGTAGACCGGGAGCGGATCCAGACTTTCTTAAAAGAGTGGGCAAATAGGGGGACCCAAACCCAACGTCTCAATTTCATAGAACATATTATTTCGGACAGGAGGAGTAAGAAATGAATCTCTGTTTAATGATATTGTCAGTCCCATGGTATATGTGTAATGGGCTAGAACACACTGCGATTTTGAGTCATTTTTTTAACATTCATAGCCGGAAGTAGTTCCAGAGTTTCAACTATTCTCGTACATGCAACATTTTAATTAACGAGTTTATTACAAATCTATGAGTTGAAAAGAAGGTACGAAACGTCTCACTATACATTTTTACCCCGGTACGAAACGTCCCGTTCTAGGTACCAAACGACCA
Organism: Bathymodiolus brooksi; assembly: GCA_963680875.1. Classification (NCBI taxonomy): domain Eukaryota; kingdom Metazoa; phylum Mollusca; class Bivalvia; order Mytilida; family Modiolidae; genus Bathymodiolus; species Bathymodiolus brooksi. The sequence continues at coordinate 8,857,563 of OY804590.1, forward strand.
GGTTACGAAACGTCCTGCACCCTTCCAGATTACTGTGCATCCGATTTTCTGCAGATTTAACCATGTATTGGTTTCCGGTGTGTCATTTCCGGTGCAAGGAATTTAAGCCATTAGTGATATGGAAAATATTGCTATTTCTACCATAGTTGGGACTTCGTCCCATAATAATAAACTTTATTTCAAGAGGGTAACTCAATTAGTTTTCACTAATCTAACTTGACGCCCTCACAAAAAATTGATATTACACGGTAATTTATTCCAAAGAATGGCAGAACTATACGCAAATGAATTTTTCATAATATTTGTGTTTGGACGAATAACTGCCAAGTTGTTACTAGATACAGATCTTAGATTTCTAGTATGAACTTCGCTACTTGGAATACAAAGTTTCTTTAGGTAGCTTGGTGTCTTATCATGCAAAATTTTATAAACCAAAACAAGTTTATTATATGAGATTCTATCACAAAAGCTGAGCCAGTTTAGATTTTCAAAGAGTTCCCTTGTGGGTGTGAGAAATGGAGCATCAAGAATAATTCTTGCGGCTCGTTTTTGTAATTTGTGATCCTTTGAATTCCTTCATCATTTAAGTGTCCCCACACATTACTGCAATAATCAAAAATTGGTAAGATATAAGAATTGAATTTTTTTTTCTAGAATCCGTTTCCCCGCCATTTTTTGTCACTTGTTGTACACTCACCCATTGGTTAACAAATCCCACCTTTCTTCTTCTTCTTCTTCTTCTTCTTCTTCTTCTTCCTCCTCCATTAATTTGCAAATCACCTCTGGTGTATTATCGCAAAGTAAGTAAGTAAGTAAGTATTTTTTATTGAAATAAAGACCAAAATAGTGATCTATCCCAGCTGAGGAGAACTGACAGAGTTATCCATCTTGGAATAATATATTCTAATATAATAAATAGTAAAATACCTGTAGAAAAGAAAATTATCTAGTAATTTATAAGTTTTGCTTCATTGATTGATTTCGGTCGTGACAAGATACATATTACTTACACCTGATATAACCATTTTACATATATCTAAATCATGACTAGTTAATAAAAACATAAACTTTTCTACATCTGACGTAGTTGTAAAGGAAGGTACAATATCAGAAATATTTCTAAATAAAGTTACACGCTCATGAATAAGTTTATCACAATTCATGAGAAAATGAAATTCATCCTCCACATCCGTATACGTATGGCACAATTTACAAATCCTCTGTTCTACTGGTAATTTCAGATAACGACCTTTTTCAATATTTAAATTACAATTACTTACACGAATTTTTATAAAATTTGAAAGACTTTTCTTATTAACGTCTGCATAAAGATATTGTTCTCTTTTGAAATCTGCTTTAATTTTACGATATGTTCTCAACTTATTCCCCCCAATCACTCTATTATCATTGAACAGTAATTTGTGCCAAAAATCAAAATATCTGTTTTGAAGTTTATCAGTTACTGCAGACAAAGTTCTAAGCTTTGAAAAAGTTGTTTGGTTATCCCATATGTGTCCAAAACCTATCACTTCTAAAAAAAACTTTTGACTTTAATGAATAACACATCTTTGATTAGCAGGTTATCCTTGTATGAGTGAAATATCAAATTATTATCATTTACATTTAATATATGTAGCCAATATCCTACACTGGATTTGAGTGCATTCAGAGAAAGTGGATATAATCCCAGCCCTTCAAGTTAAATGGTCGGTCCCTAAGCATTAATGGTAACACCATTATAATTAAAATAAGTGGCTTTCCCTGAGAAATCACCGACTGTTCTTCCATTTAAAATTCTGAGTTGACTACCAATACATAATTCTAAAATGTTTTTACCGTAAGTGTTAGTTTTTTGTTGAGTTTGAGAATTTCTGAATAACTGATGATTATCAGAAATATAAATTTTTGGTAAAAAAAACTTTCCAAAATTCTGTCATCATCATTATAGATAAAATCACAGTCATCACTATTAATATGCACGTTTAAGTCACCCATTAACATTATGTCACCTTTTAGATTATATCTTACAATATCTTCTTCTAGTTTGGCAAATACCTGCTTATCTAACCCTGTACTTTTCACATAGCTGGAGTTGACAGGCGCAATATATATAAAACAAACATATAAATCTCTTACGAAGCCAAACAAATCGGCATTTAACTTGAATAAAAATACGTAACAACGAAATATTATAGCCAAGTTAATTAATTATCTCTAATAGAATAAATGTATATATTCTAAACCATATAATTTTATCAATTCAATTTCACATATTCAAAACACTGAGAATAGCATTAGTTATGTCGGACGCAAGTTGGGCTGAATTCAGTTTGTTATTACGGAATGTCTGTGTCTGTCTATCCAGTGGTTTGTTGGCCATTTTGTTATTTCCTTTGAGCATTCTCTTCAGATTTGCTGCCAGTACACTGACACCATCTCTGGATATACGGATTGCGTCATTATATAGGTATTTACGTAACCTTTCATTTTGAGTAAATTTTGAAATCATGGACATTTTCGCTTTTTCAACATCTCTAAATTTATCAAATCATCTTTTGTTGAATTCATAAACCTTCTGATCGAGGGACTCACAATGACAAGGTGTAACCAGGGAAAGTAACAAAGAATCACACTTAGACATTAAGATTAGATATTGCATTTTCATAATCACTGAATGCTTCCTCTACAGAAATAGTCTTCAAATCATTGATTCCCACATGCAAAATGATTGTTGCTGCGTGATCAAGCTTCTCCGTGCAGAATTTCTGGACTTCAGGTATAGTATAGTACGTAGTATATTGGTGTCCACTTCTGTTTGTGTTTCTAAGTAATCGATTAATGTCTATATCCTTGCAGATTGAATCATGAAGCATGACTATATCATAGCTAACCTGAGACGAGCTATTATTTACCATATTTCTAGCTGCCCTGAGACGAGCTATTATTTACCATATTTCTAGCTGCCCTGAGTCGAGCTATTATTTACTCTGTTTGTATCATTGTTCTCATGTAAGTTGGAAGTGTTCAACTGACAAGTACCCATTTTATTGGGTTCATCCCGTCTACCTGTTGTAGACACATTATGAATAGGACTAGCTACCTGCTTAGGAATATTGGTCCAAGGGCCTCCTTGCACATCATACATCTGTGTTTGTAAACGATCCTGTATATTATCAACCCATTTATCCTTTTCACGAAGACTTTCTTCGTATATATATTTCATATTGTCAATATTGTCGCCTTTCAATTTGATGGCAATATGTAATTGCTCCTTTTCATTTTCAATTTGATGGCAATATGTAATTGCTTATTTTCATTTTCAATTTTTAGCTTTTCATTTCTAAGTTTTTGTATCTCCATTTTAAAAATGTTGATGATAGTTTCCTGTTCACTTGACACTTTCTCTCGGCATGACACATTTTCTTGTTTCAGGGATACAATCTGACCATTAAGTTTTTGAATTACCAAATCTTTGTCCTTCATTAGTTTTTCAAATGCCTGGGTATCAAAGGTGTTGGATGCCTCTTTGTTACATGTTCGTGAAGTTTTAATATGATTAGCAAGTTTTGAAAATTCAGACCATACTTCATTCTTGTTTTCATTTTGAAGCACTAAGTTTTTGGAAAGTTTGTCAGTACATTCAATCAGGGTCTTTTCTATAACATCTATTCGTCGAGTCAATGAATCAAATTTAGAATCAATTCTTTGATCTACACGTTCAAGTGAAATTGGTTCACCACGATCATCCTTACATGGATTCGAATGCATTTGATTGTCATCACTAACAGTTTTCTTTTAACCCTCAGTGTCTTGAATTGGAGTAACAGAGTTTAATATTATTTTAGGAATGGTTTCCTCAGTGTCAAATGAATCATCAAAGAGTGATTGACTAATGTCGTCATGTAGTGGAACAGTGTGATTAGATTTTTCAACCTCTGTCTGTTTACTGTCTGTTTTAGTCACATATTCATTCACTAAGGGACGGACCATTTAACTTCCAGGGGAGGGGGGGGGTTATGTTTTTTTCTAAAAAAAATATTCTGATTCCCAATGTTGCTGAACAAAATATTCTGATTTTGGTGGAGGAAAAAAAAAATCTGATTCAGAGTTTTTGTCATATAGCCTAATGTTAAATTCTGGAAAAAAAAATCGCGCTTTGCGCGACAAAATAAATTAATATTCGAACTCTCGTGTTGTCCGAAAAAAAATTTCTGAACGAAACAAAAAACCATAACCCCCCTGCAAGTTAAGTGGTCGGTCCCTAAATTGAGACATTTCGAGAAAAACTTTGTTCCAAAAATTACCCTGTATCATGACCTTTCCTGCTGTATTGTAAACAATAACTTTAAACATGTCCTCATTGCTAGTATCAGTCTCTTTAAACATGACCTCATTGCTAGTATCAGTCTCTTTAAACATGACCTCATTGCTAGTATCAGTCTCTTTAAACATGACCTCATTGCTAGTATCAGTCTCTTTAAACATGACCTCATTGCTAGTATCAGTCTCTTTAAACATGACCTCATTGCTAGTATCAGTCTCTTTAAACATGACCTCATTGCTAGTATCAGTCTCTTTAAACATGACCTCATTGCTAGTATCAGTCTCTTTAAACATGTCCTCATTGCTAGTATCAGTCTCTTTAAACATGACCTCATTGCTAGTATCAGTCTCTTTAAACATGACCTCATTGCTAGTATCAGTCTCTTTAAACATGTCCGCATTGCTAGTATCAGTCTCTTTAAACATGACCTCATTGCTAGTATCAGTCTCTTTAAACACGTCCTCATTGCTAGTATCAGTCTCTTTAAACATGTCCTCATTGCTAGTATCAGTCTCTTTAAACATGCCCTCATTGCTAGTATCAGTCTCTTTAAGCATGTCCTCATTGCTAGTATCAGTCTCTTTAAACATGTCCTCATTGCTAGTATCAGTCTCTTTAAACATGTCCTCATTGTTAGTATCAGTCTCTTTACACTTGTCATTCACTATAAATTCAGTGTGAACAATGTTAGATTTGTCATTATGATCTCTCCATACTACTTTGCTGTCTGATTTACTCCCCAAACCAATGTAAAGTACCTCAGCAAGGGCCTTAATCCATGCATGTATTCTACTTTCAGAGGTCAGAAAACAAGTACAATTACTATTAGTTTTGTAGATTTTATTGTCAATTGCTTCGAATGGGATGAGTCGCCTTGAATTACTCTTTTGTCTGGTTTTAAAAGTACTTGAAACAGGATATAAAGTTTTCAAACTGCCCAGGGATGTATCAACTCTTTGATTATCAGTTCGAATGTAAAGGTTTGCGTTTTACACATGCCCAATGGAAACATCTTTCCAACAGACTATTTACAAATATTAAAAGCCATCGTGGTGGTATGTACAATTAAAACTGGCATGTCTAATATATGGCAATTGTCTGGAGACTGTCTTTGAATCCTTCCAAGGTGGAGGCAGTTACGACAGCAGTTGGTAATTCGTTCCATAGACTGATTACTGATGGAAATAAAGATTGTTGGTGACTTTGTATCCTCGAGTAAGATAGCAGTAACCTGGTGTCGTGTCCTCTAGTTGTTAGTGCTACACCCCTCGGTATAAGATATAGCTGTGGTGAAATCGCAACAAGATGGTTTACAATGCGATAGAGCATGATGACTTTTGCTCTCTTCCTGCGTTGTTGGAATTCAGTCCACTGCAGAGCTTTTACCATCCGAGTTACACTACTGGTGGTTCTATAATCCCCAGTAACAAAACGTGCTGCTCTTCTTTGCACCATTTCCAATTCTCGTATGTTTTTCTGTGTAACTGGGTCCCATATTATACAGACATACTCCATAATTGGTCTAACTAGAGTAGTATAACATTGTGCCTTGATTTTACTAGGACAGGAGCTGATGTTTCTGCTCAGGAAAGCATTGATGTTGTTCGCCTTCTTAGTTACTGTGCCTATGTGATGGTTCCATGATAAATTATGGCTGATGTTAAGGCCTAGGTACTTTGCATTCTTCACTAACTCCAATGTTTTCCCATGTATGGTGTAATTCTTGGCAATTGGCTTCCTTTTGTTTGTTACACGTAGTAACTCACACTTGTCAGGATTGAACTGCATAAGCCAGGTGTCTTCCCATTGTTGCAGATTATCAAAGTCTTTTGGAGTAAGATGGTGTCCTCCTCTTTGCATATCTTTCTGTAAAGTAAGCAGTCATCTGCAAATAACCTAGCCGTAGATGTCACCAATTCAGGCAGGTCGTTAATATAGATTAGAAATAGAAGCGGAACCATTACAGTTCCTTGGGGTAATCCAGATGTTACGTCCGATGTTTCTGACTTCTTTCCATCCAAGACAACCTGTTGTGTCCGGCACTGTAGGAAGCTAGCAATCCACAGTAGGGTGTTCCCTCGGATGCAATAATAACTGGAAGATCTAGTTCTTCGGTTGAAATTCCAAAGGAACACAAAAGCGGCCTACGATTGTCAAAAATTTCGTCTTTCGTAAGTATCCTAAGGTATATATGTAGGTTTACCAAGTGAATTATCAATACCTAATTCCTTTATCAAGCAGTCTATGTAATGTAATTTATAAACAAAAACTATATTGTTAGGCGTCTTGTCTGCAGGGACAACAACTCTTTTAAAATCGATGTTGCGTAAGTGCTCAATTTACCCATTAGGTTTTTTTTAAATTCTCTTTGGTATCAACGACCTCACACGATTAACTCATTCGGAAAAAGTGTCTATGTCCTCTTTTTCACGTTTTGTCCATTGTCTGGCATAATCTTCGACGGTACCTATACAAATTTAAATCTATGTTTCCAGTTCATTGATTTAGGCTAACGATATTTCTACTCGTTGGAAGGCACACCTCGTAGAGAGGCGCTGTTGCCAGTCTGATTATATATTAATAGATTTCTAGTGAGACTTGAAATCATTAATGGAGAAATCCTGCAATACGTTCTTATAGTTAAGTAAGAACCAAAATAAAACAAAGACAAAAAAAAACCAAAACAAAATAAAACAAAAAACAAGCAAACAAACAAAGACAAAAACAAACACAAAACACAAAAAAAACAAGAAAAAATCAAAAACAAAAAAACTGGGAGCGAATGGTAAACAGTTCCTGTTTCTAATAAGACACCCGTCGTGTTACTCATATAGTCAATACGTGGAAAAAAATTCGGTGATGAATCTGACGTTCGAAAATCAACCATTCAATTCAACGATCTCATTTACTACAAACTAATTAGCATGACTTACACTGAACATGAAGGTAAGGAGAGTTTGACGATATCAAAGAGGGTAATCAGAATCCGTATATCGAAGAAGGACATACAACACAATGGTCACAAGATTGATTTGATTTATTGTGTTAGTAGTGGAAGAAGCCGGAGTACCTGGAGAGAAACACCGACCATGGGCAAGCAACTGGTAAGCTTTATCACTTGCGGCTGCGAGTCGAGTGCACCACTTTTTGTAATTTACAAAGCCAGGCGCGAACCTATACCGTCTTGGTGATAGGCTTGTATGAGTTGTTAGGTAATCCAACTACCTAACTCATTGAGCCACCCGGGACCTTCAATGGCCACAAGACAAGGTACAAAGGGACAAACAACGATCTACAAAATATTGAACAGAAAACAAACTACGTAATTCCTAAGCTGTGTTTTTACATTTTGTGAAACATGAATACATCACGTTTTATACTGAGGAGCGTATTTATAAACACAAGGAAATGGCTTGAGCACATTTGCCAATAACAACATGTTTGTATAGTAATACTGGAGGGCCAATACGTAACACTAGGTGTGGAAAATAGCAACATCTAAATCATAATGAAATATTTGACATGATTTTAACATGTTAAAGGAAAGATTTCAGGTAAAAGTACCTTTTATCTCGTCACGTAAATAATGTTTGCGACACAATATTTTGATGAAATCTAGGAAATGTAAACTTTTAACGATCTTAACATTGTACAAGAAGAAAAAAACAAGAAGTTTCACAGTCTTTTCGTGTAGCCGCCGGGAAGAAGTTTGTTGTTGGTCGTCATTACAGGTACAAATATAATATTAAAGGTAAGTTTGTTTTGTATTTGAATTGCAATTAATATAATTATTATCTTAACACATTAATCTTGATCAGAAATCTTGATTAGTTGCAACAAACTGCACTCTGAAACTATATAAAAAAGAAAAGAAAAAGACGATGACTGAAATGATAAACAATCTTACAGAACATAAGTGATTTTTGGTGAAAACCGTGCAAAATAGCAAAAAATGAAATGAAATAAAAGAAAATACTGTTTACCAATTTTGTCTTTGAGGAAATGATAAACGTGGTATTACATTTCGGTAAGTCTGTCATTATTTTGTCGGTATCTCAAATTGGTAAACTATTTTGTTATGTTCGAGATTCTTGTTTTTGAACAAGCCTATTGGCATTCCAACGAGAACCATTTGTGCCCTTTCAAACCACCGTTTTTGTGTTGTTATTGCGTCGACATGAATGTGCAATGGCAATGATTTTTACACACATTTCGATATAAATACGACGTTTATTTTATTACTGAACGTATAGAGATATATTTTGTAAATAAAAAATGACAAATAACAAGACGCCCGCTTCATGCAGACTTGTTCACTTAAAACTTTATGAAAATATTCTAAAGAAGGCTAAAATCGATTTTTTTATGACATGCGGATGTTTTTATTTTTCTCTCAGGAAGAAAATTCACAAATTTAAACGGTGTTTATGGGTGACTTTCTAATCCATGACAAATCAAACTTGATTGATTGTTGTTTAACGTCAAGTGGCCAGTATTTCAGCTACTATCAGGCAAGAACAAATTTACAGACAATAAATCTTGTCAGTAAAAATCTACTTTTGGAATAGAAATATCTTTTGATTGCCACAAAAATAACGAGATATTGTGAATATTGTCGGAATATTGTTGGTTATTGTGAAATACACGCAATGTGTCCTTACAGAGTATTCGTAATTACCAGAGATAAAACAATTGTTTAAGCTGAAATCCTTAGGAATATTTCCGATGAACTATATATATATATATATATATGCATATTTGATACCAAAATGTAAAACAAGAGCGCACGATTACAACGCATCATGCACTATATCTGAACAAGTTAAGACCTATGATGCACAATGATAGTGAGTTCGAATCTCGATCAGGGCGAGGTGCACAATATTATGTAATAAAGTTTGTCAGTGACTTGCGTCGGTGGTTTTCTCCGGGTCCTCCGGTTTCCTCCACCAATAAAACTGATCGCCATGATATTACTGAAATATTGTTGAAAGTGGCGTTAAGCACTATCAAACAAACAAACAAACAAACAATATTATAGTTGGGTTTCTATGAAAGTTTTGTTTTTGTTTATATCTGTATTGTTGGATATCAATTATCAGAGGGAGGATCCAACTAACCGGTTTACGACGCAACATTAATGTCTTGTGTCTGTCCCGGGCTAGGACCTGGATTACTATCGCCGTTGGTTCTGGTCTTTTTTGTGTTCAGATGTTTGAGGTGAGAGAGGGGGGGGGGGTGTACGCTTTGTTGATGGTTGGTTTGTTTGGTGTTTAACGCCATTTTCAACAATATTTCAGTTATACCGTGGTGCTTAGTTTTATTGGTGGAGGAAACCGGAGTACCCGGAGTTAACCACCGACCTGTCGGAAGTCACTGACAAACTTTATCACATAATGTTGTACACCTCGCCCTGATCGAGATTCGAACTCACAACATCAGTGGTGATAGGCACTGATTACATAGGCAGTTATAAATCCAACTAACAACTTACTATCATTGTTTAGTCTGTATTTTTATAATTAACATTAATTTCTTCTATGCAATATTATATTAGTTAAAGAAATAACAAATTTCTAATTCTAATAAAATAGAAAAAGCCATTTGGTCAGATTAAACTATTTGTATAAATTTCGTTAATTATTTGTGGAGATGTATTTATACATTTTATGCCTGTAAGAAAACCATGTATACTTTTTATTTTTACTTCTATAGTGAGAATTAATGTACTATTTTTATTTGTGTACTAAATATATATGGTACCTCAGAGTACCTGTCATCAAGTCAATGTACAAACTGTATCTACCAAGAAGATGACAATATACTCTTACTATATGACAGTATAATTGGGCCGTCGTGGTCGTTGGTAATTGGATTTTCAACTACCTATGCAATTAGTGGCTATCACAACTAAAGTTGTGAGTTCGAATCTCGATCAGAGCGAGGTGTACAACATTATGTGATAAAGTTTGTCAGTGACTTGCGACAGGTCGATGGTTTTCTTCAGAAACTCCGGTTTCCTCCACCAAAAAAACTTACCTCCACGATATAATAGAAATATTGTTGAAAGTGGCGTTAAACACCATCAAACAAACAATAGCACTATAAATACATTTTGAAATATTTCTTATATTGTACATGTGGTTGTCGATTTAAAAGTTCAGTTTCTGTAATTTAAGATTATGAAGTGAAATTTAAACAATGATGGTCAACAATGTTACTAATATCAACAAAACTAACAATAACCTCTCACATCAACGCACTGAACATAACAAAGACCACGACATATGACATTGGAAATCCATGTTCTGGTTTGGGACAGGCACAAATATGTGGCGGGATAAGACTGATTAATGGGATTCCAACCTCCTTCTGACAATTGGATCTATAACGGCAATACAGAATAAAAAACAATTATCGCGCACTCCTCTTTCATGACATTATCACCGGATTGTGAATAAAAGTAATACGACGGATCCCTCTGGGTGCACATGAACTGATTACGACGGATCCCTCTCGGTGCACATGAACTGATCACGACGGATCCCTCTGGGTGCACATGAACTGATTACGACAGATCCCTCTGGGTGCACATGAACTGATTACGACAGATCCCTCTCGGTGCACATGAACTGATCACGACGGATCCCTCTGGGTGCACATGAACTGATTACGACGGATCCCTCTGGGTGCACATGAACTGATTACGACAGATCCCTCTCGGTGCACATGAACTGATCACGACGGATCCCTCTCGGTGCACATGAACTGATTACGACGGAACCCTCTCGGTACACATGAACTTATTACCGTTTTGTTATCTTCAAACTTTTCTAATGACCGGAACTGCAGCTGTATTGATGACCAGAACAAGTTTACAAACCCGGAACTGCAGCTGTATTGATGACAAGAACAAGTTTACAAACCCGGAACCGCAGCTGTATTGATGACAAGAACAAGTTTACAAACTCGGAACTACAGCTGTAATGATGACAAGAACAAGTTTACAAACCCGGAACTGCAGCTGTATTGATGACAAGAACAAGTTTACAAACCCGGAACTGCAGCTGTATTGATGACAAGAACAAGTTTACAAACCCAGAACTGCAACTGTATTGATGACAAGAACAAGTTTAGAAACTCGGAACTGCAGCTGTAATGCCTGTATTGATGACAAGAACAAGTTTACAAACCCAGAACTGCAGCTGTATTGATGACAAGAACAAGTTTACAAACCCAGAACTGCAGCTGTATTGATGACAAGAACAAGTTTACAAACCCGGAACTGCAGCTGTATTGATGACAAGAACAAGTTTACAAACCCAGAACTGCAGCTGTATTGATGACAAGAACAAGTTTACAAACCCGGAACTGCAGCTGTATTGATGACAAGAACAAGTTTACAAACCCGGAACTGCAGCTGTATTGATGACAAGAACAAGTTTACAAACAAAATATTATGTAGGTAAAAAGATGGCACAGGTATTTAGGCCCATGACCGGATGTTTAGATTACCATATAATATTATTGATATGTTTGGTTTATGGTGCTTAGCGCCACTTTCAACAATATTTCAGTTATATCGTGGTCAGTTAATGATGGAGGAAACCGAAGTACCCGTAAATAACCACCGACCTGTCGCAAGTCACTGACATGCTTTATCCCATAATGTTGCATCGAGTACACCTCGCCCTGATCGAAATTCGAACTCACAACATTAGTGGTGATAGGCACTGATTTCATAGGTAGTTGTAAATCCAACTACCATACGAGCACGACCACGACGGCTCCCATGACAAGAACAAGTTTACAAATATAATATATGTAGGGTAAATTATGGTACAGGAATTTGGCTCATGACCGGACGTTTAGATTACCACATAATAGTAATATAATTGATAGGAAAATCAAGGAATACTCAAGACACATGCACGTACAAACACTGATATCTTTTATGTTTATTATAGGATAATGCAGCTGATTGTTTTACTAACGATTATTACCATGACAACAGCACAGAGATTCCATGGTATTCTTCCTCCATACACCCTTGGTGAAACAGGTAGGTATAATGTTACACCATTTATCAGAAGCAAAAGAGGGAAACAAAAGACAACATACCTCAGAGGGAACCATGGGGAAAAATAGGGCTGCTTTTTCGGATGTGCCGTGCACGTCAACCCCACCATCGAATAGGGAGTCTGTTAACTGTGCGGTACGAATCAAATGCGCAACTTGCCAAACGGACGGTGTTTGGAGAATGTCGCCCTCCTTCCCCGCGAAAGACAATTTGCGATCTCTTCCTATGAGCAACAGTTTGTTCATTGTGGTTGTTGGTGATTCGTTATAAAACCGGAATTTCTCCATGTCCGTGAACGCAGCATTAAGGAGAAAGAGCAAAGACGGATTGACTCGGAATCAGGATAATGTGTCCGCGTGGGGCGACATGTCTATCCGCGGACTATTGTTTCAGTGAGCGAGCAATATCATAATCCGCCTAAGCGTGTCGGCTTAGCACAAAGAGGACCTCGTCCATCATCTCATTGTAAATTAACTTGTTCTCGCCATGATATAGCTGAAAATTGCTGAGTTGGCGCTAAACAACAATCACTTACTTCCTCTTGCACACGTTAACCCCACCACCTCAAATGACAGTCACGATATAAATGAAATAAACACTCATAGCCATTGAGTATGAAAGGATATGGATGTAAATGAACATCAAATGAAAAAAAAATACCACAATGTCAGAATAATTCCAAAATCAAATATCAAAATCGTAGAAAGAGTCAAAATCGATACTCCTAACATATACATACATGTACACGATCGCTCCCTTTGTCACTTGATACAGCCACTTCAATAACAATGACGGGGTTAAACTAGTTTGATGGGACCAACTATGTCAGACTATCCAACATTAAACTTAGACACAAATCAAAGCAAAGAAACAGCGCTTTTATTGCTGTTCTGCATTTTGGGTTTCAATGAAATATTTTAATAACAAAATGTTTTATTTCACAGAACCTTTAGAAGAACCATGTCAATGTATCATGAGTTGTTGTAAGCATCCACTTCAGATTAGACGTGCCCCAGGGGTACCGGTCAATCCTTTAAGCTTCAGTTACCAATGTTGTGGGTGTGTCTTCTGCCCTCCACAGGTTCCAAGGAATCCTGAAAGTGAATTTCCCATCGTAGCAATGGTGAATGGACAACTTGTTGAACTTGACATTGAAGCGAGGTGATACAGCAAGTCGTTCTGTAATATTATTAAAATGTTATCTTGCACATATTTTGTTAAAGATGTATATTCTTAATTCTTCACCTTAACCGACTTTGCCTGTCCTGTAAATGCCCTTGTTTTACTTGCTCCCAAAGACTTTATAAAAATGTATGGCTTTCCAATTTTTTACTATTAGTGTACTTGATGAATGTTATTCCTCAAACGCTTCTTACACATTAAATATGCAGGTTCTTATTGCTAGCACTAGGTGGATACCTCAGTATTAGTCCGCGAGTATATTCCACTCAGTATTCAGTGGTTCGACACTGAAAATAATATAGTCCCTAAATAATGTAATTATTATTAAAACTAAGGTTCATGCCTCAGGGATATGTGACCTTAACTGATTTTGACGAGCCTGTTTAGACCATTTGGACTTCTAGCTCCAAAAAGGACTCTTAAATATTTTGGCTACCCAATCTTACCTGATCAAGGTTATCTCAGAAAAGCATGCTTCGCACTAAATAGATAACATATCTACTTGTTTTAAATGTTTACCTTGATCTCAATTTTTACTGACACGGAATTTATTTATTTCCTCTTCCAAGAACGGTATACATAAAACCCGTTCCGGTGTACGTTCACCCACAGGCGCTTGTGTAGAGTCAAAAATATGCTCGCTATGTACCTAAAATACCAAGTCGCTTGTGTAGAGTCAAAAATATGCTCGCTATGTACCTAAAATACAAAGCTTGTGTAGAGTCAAAAATATGCTCGCTATGTACCTAAAATACCAAGTGTATTTTAGGTACATAGCGAGCATATTTTTGACTCTACACAAGCGCCTGTGGTTCACCTATACAAAATATATCCTATTTTTTAACCAGTGTAAACATTGTTTTCTAATTTTATATTCAGTCACGAAGAAAGACTTAAATTACATACATATATGATGTATAATGTCAGATACACAATGGTTCTTTGGTATAAACATATTTATTCATGATAAATTGGTATAATGTTACAATACACACAAATTTTGTTTTAACATGACAGGATTCGGAAACAAGCTAAGCTTATACTAATCCGTCTCCTATGAATTATAATTGACTAATATAGCAAACAAGTTATAGAACATGTTACATGACAAATCTAAAAAAAAAACAATACTAAACAGTGGAATAACAAAACAGAAAGATATAAAATTAGTAATACAGATGAAATGCAACTTAGAATTATGATGTAAATCTTTTGCTTTTAAGAATCAAATTCTGTACCTTGATAAAAATGTCTATATTTTGATCTACACTTAAGGTGTCTGACCCCTTTAGTAGAAGTTTAAGATCAATAGTAACCGGATAACATGAGTTCATTACGTAAATCAGTATATTTTTGCACGATATAAAAAAATGGGATGTAGACTCCGACTTGACCACATGCACAATTAGGGGAATCCACCAGATTTCGAATGAACAGGTGCTCATTTAATGAGCTACTGTTCATTCTTAACCTGGTGCGCAAAATTTGACCCAATCGAGTGCCACTGTAATAATGTGCAGGACTTTTGCTGTTTTGGGTTTTAATACGCTCCTTAAAAATATTCAGGGACCTTGAATTTCGAGGGAGTCTATTCCATAATTTTATGGATGATGGAAGGAAGTAATAATCTGAATAGAATTTAGTTTTTGAACTTATTTCTAGAATATTCGCAGACTGACGAGTGTTATGGTAGTGTCGATTGTCGACTCTATCAGGCAACAAATTTCTCAAATATCCAGGTGCTTGATTGTTAACTATTTTATAAAGTAAAATCAATTGATGTTTTCCCCTTCTTTCCAAAAGTTTTTCCCATCCCGTTTCCTCGTATAGTTTCTGAATAGACGTTAATTTTGTACCACCCGTAGCAATTCGTGCAGCTTCGCTCTGGACATTTTCGATTTTATTTATCAAATAGTGAGTCTGCGTATCCCAAACAACATCCCCATATTCCAAAATGGGTCTAATGAAAGAGAAGTACATCTTTTCTAAAGTAAATCTGTTCGGTATAAAACGGTCTTTCCTTAACATGTTTAATCGTGTATAAGCCTTCTTAACAATGTAGTCAATGTGATCGTGCCACAACCCATTATTAGAAAAGAATAATCCTAAATGTTTATGATTTGTACCTTGTTGAAGAATTTGACTGTTCATTTCCAGTGGGGGTGGAGTGGTTTAATTAATTTTCTTGAAATAACCATAATCTCCGTTTTCTGGGGATTGAATTTTACAAGCCAGTTTACCGACCACTGATGGAATTTTTCAAGATCTCTATTAATAATGTCAGCTGCGTTTTGAGGAGCATCAACTGTTACATAAAGACTAGTGTCATCTGCGAATAATTTAATGCTCGCTTTGATATCTGTTACAATATCATTTATGAATAATAAAAATAGAAGAGGGTCTACAATGGTTCTTTTGTTTGCGGATAAGTATCTGACACCCTTTATAGATCATCTAACCGGGGCCATCGTGGCCGTGATCGTATTGTAGTTGGCTTTACAACTACCTATGCAATCAGTGTCTATCACCATTGGTGTTGTGAGTTCGAACCTCGATCAGGGCGAGGTGTACAACATTATGTGATAAAGTTTGTCAGTGACTTGCGACAGGTCGGTGGTTTTCTCCAGGTACTCCGGTTTCCTCCACCAATAAAACTGACCGCCACAATGTAACTGAAATATTGTTGAAAGTGGCGTTAAATACCATCAAACAAAACAACAAGCTCATCTAACCAAAAGTATCATTTTTGGTATTTTCATTACTTTTCGTCCGTTGTCCGTGTCATCAGTAGTTTTTTCAAATTTTAATGACCTAAGTCACTGGGTCCATAGGAACCAATCTGAATAGAAATGTTCATAGGATGGTCATCTACCAAGCAAATCGATAGGAAATCCACCACAGAAAGAATTCAACATTCAATTGATGTTTATTGTTTTGAAATATCGCTTACAAAGATGAGAAATAAGAAAGGAGCTATCAAATTAACGATGGGAAGCCCATACCCGGACACAACCGGATTGACGAAGGAAAAGAAATTTATTATTTTAAGGCAGATTTGTTTTTAAAAAGCCGATAAATAACTTCATTATTGCTTAGTGTGGATTCATTATTATTCGTGGTATACCCATTTTCGCGGATTTGATCGACAGTTTCAAATGACCACGGATATGTTCCACTTGTCGTAAACACTTCCCGGTCCTTTCCTCATTCACGACTTATTACCGGCTTTGTAACTAGATTAACACGACGGCTGCCACTAATGAAGCAGCAACTGCTTACCCTTCCGGAGCACATGTGTTCACCCCCGGTTTTTAGTGGGGTTCGCGTTACTCGATCTTTAGTTTTTTATGTATGTTTTGTAGATCGTTGTTTGTCCTTTTGTACTTTTTCTTTTGGCCATTGTGATGTCTGTCCTTCGATATACGGATTCTGATTGCCCCTTTGGTATCTTCAAACTCTTCTTTTCACTGAAATATTGTTAAAAGTGGCATTAGGCACAAAAAAAAACATAAAACCAAAGAGATCAAAATATATGAAACCTATATCTCCTATCTATGATTTATCTTTCATTCTATTGTTGATCCAGAGAAGTTTGAAAATACTACAACAATGTACCAAAGGGTGACCACATGCCGAAGCCGTATATCGTAGTCCAGACAATACAAGGACCAAGCCAAAAGAAGAATATGAGAAAATAATTGGTCAATAAAACACTACACATAAAACTAAAACTATGAAATAATCAACACTATCGAACGTCACTAAAACACAGGATAAACTGAGGTGCTCTGGAAGGGTAATCATTTCCTACTCCAATAGTGGTACCCGTGGTATTACTCATGGAGATATAATCCAGGGACCCCGGATATTTCAAATAACAGGAAATAAAGGCTTTAATACTCAAATACGTAGAAATCCAACTTGTTCTCAAATAAAACGATATTTCAATTTTATCAAAATACTGACGTAAAAAGCAATCGTTTGATAAAATCATAATAACGAAAATGAAATTTAAAAAAATGGAGAGTTTCAAAAATGGTAACATAGACGTTACGCACGATAATGCGTCTTATACGATAATGCGTCTTATACGATAACGTTAAATTTCGACGTTTTAAGCACGAAAATTCGGGTATCAAAAGCAACGTCGCTTAAATGCGTTTTATTCAGCTCAAAATATATGTATCAATTTGCCTGTCTGTTTCTATTTGTGTGTGTGTCCCTGTTGCTATCTATTATTTTGGTTTTCCGGTTTTCATTGATACGATCGCAGGGCCGAATAAACGAACGAACGAACGAACGGACGGACGAGCGAACCGACATATAACTATTCTTAATACTAATACTCATCGCTTCGCCAGAGGGTAGTATAACAATAATCAAGGTGTAGCTTTTATGATAACATTTCTTTTATTTATTAAATGCATGTATCTAAAGACTGAACTATGTCAAGATGTAACTCTTCCGGAACGGTAATGTTATCTCCTTCTCATTCAACACAAATGAAATAGATCGTGGCAAATTAACATGCGACAGTTTTCCAGGGAAACAATTTCAATAAAAAAAAAAAAAAGTGTAATATGGCTAAATTAGGAGCTTTGAACAGGATAAAGGGAATCTCTAATAATACAAAAGTCGTGCGTCATATAAAGCAGATGTATATGTAGTAACTCTTATGTCGAGCCAACACTTTTATCATGTGTATAAAGCGGTTGACCATAAGCAACGTACATAATGGTTGTATAACGTTAACAACGTAAAACTTGCTTAGTGGACAAAACTACAAGACATTCGGCTTTGCTCCAAAAGACGTTTTAAGAGTAGATACATTTTTTAAAACTGTGCTCTGTGTCTCGTTCTGTATAGGTACTTTTATAATTAACCACCATTTTTCACAATTTAAACATTTATCTTACAATATGACGTCTTACTATGGTTGTTTCGTTACTTGGAATCGTAAAACTTCGACGTTAGACATATTTGCAAGACATTCGAAAACAGACGAGGCGCTTTTATGCGTTGCCCAAAGCTTTGAAAATTGGATATTTTAGACACGAGTGTCAGTACTTTTATGTGGTAAAATATCCGAATCGAATGTTTTCTCATTTTATAATTATTATAAGTCTAACTTGAAGAAAGTTACCACTCCCTAGAATCTTACAGAATCTCACACTTTCTGCAAGAGCGCACCTGTATTTTGTTAAGTAAAAGCATATAGTTTGTTACGTCTTACACGCAAAATTTAAGAAATAATTTATGGAAGGGGTAAGTTTGTTGGAGATTTTAATATGGGTAACATTATCTGCGTAAAATGTGCGCAGATAATGTTACCCATATTAAAATCTCCAACAAACTTACCCTTTCCATAAATTATTTCTATTCTAATAGGACATATACGGTAAATGTTTAATCCACATTCTTTTATAGTGTAACAAACTTACCCCTTCCCATATTAAAATCTCCAACAAACTTACCCTTTCCATAAATTATTTCTATTCTAATAGGACATATACGGTAAATGTTTAATCCACATTCTTTTATAGTGTAACAAACTTACCCCTTCCCATATTAAAATCTCCAACAAACTTACCCTTTCCATAAATTATTTCTATTCTAATAGGACATATATATATACGGTAAATTTTTAATCCACATTCTTTTATAGTGTACCCATATTAAAATCTCCAACAAATCTCCTTCCATAAATTATTTCTATGACGTGCTGTTTTGGCTTTGCAAACAAAAGGGTATAATAGAACAGCCAAATACGTTATGATCATCAGCGCATGCAAGTCATAATAAATCGGGGATTTTTATACCCTTTTGTTTACAAAGCCAAAACAGCACATCATATTAGTTATAATTCATGTCATTTTATTATATATTTAGGATAATTATGACCAAATTCTATCAATTCGTAGGCGGAGTAGGTTCATACAAGTTTAAAATACAAAAATGGCATGCTTTATGTAAACATATTTAAATAGGATCTTCATATTCAGAGAAATATATAAAATTGTTCTTCATTGATGCAATATCGTGCGTAACGCCATAACTATTGTACTTGTTATTAAATTTCAAGAAATATGATACAACAATAAACAGAGGCGTCATACATGAAAAACATATCCGGAATAGCTTATCTAATTTCCCGTCATGCACGTTTAAATAACAACAGAAAGAGACGATCCCGATTAGGTAAAACTATAATACATGTATACTGAAACGAGAAAATAACGTCGCATAGATTAAAGTACAATACAGTTGACTCTCATTGTCTCGAATTCGGTTGACTCGAATTTCCGGTTGAGTCGAATTTTTATCGAAGTCCCGAACTTCGTTGTGTATAAATATATATAATTTGACTCCTGTTGAGTCGAATTCGGATGAGTCGAAATTTCGGTTGTTTCGAATAAAAGATTTGGTCCCGAGATGTAGAAAGCCATATTATTTACATTCGCTTAGTCAAATTTACCTGTGTATTAGTCAAATTTACCTGTGTGTCAAAACATGTGTATTACCTTGGGATTAAAATCGGATCACAGGTGAAACATCCGGTCATTGAATTTGACATTTTTACCTTAGGCTATTTCACATGTTTATTTCACAATCTGTCAAATTAATAAGTGATAATATTTGAATTGGCTTGGTATTATGACACAGGTTAGATGTGTACAATCAAAAAATATCAAATCAAATCAAATAAGTTTTTTTATTAAAGTCGAAATATCTATAGCACATAACATAAGCTCTAGTGAGCTTTTGAATCGACTATTACATAAAAAGCACATACAAGTATAAAATAACTTTACACGCACATATTACATGACATCACAAAGCAAAACAACTAAAAAAAACATGCATGCATAGACATTAGTATAAAACATAAGCTCATGTATACATAGTCATACATAAAAGCAAACTTATGCATACATAAAACACAGTTACATATAAAATTAATCAGAACTGAATCTAAAAGCATAAAAGCATAAGCTCATGTATACATAGACATACATAAAAGCAAACTCATGCATACATAAATAGTTACATATAAAATTTATCAGAACTGAATCGATTCATAATAAGTGCGCTTGGGTCCGCTTACAACAATGATTATGAAAAGTACACAAAGGAAGCGTTTTATCTATTGAATTATTTGTCGGAAATTAATTTTGATTAAAGTAGAATAGTTTTCTTCTACACTTTATTGAATAATAAAAACACACAATTTATTGTAAATAAACAGTATTGCACAAAGAAAAATACGTCATGATGGGTGAAGTTTAATGACAATGCAACAGGTGAAAAACATAAACAAAACAGATAAACATATTCATTCACACAAAAAAAGATATCTAGAAGTTATCAGTCATTTCACAAGATTCAAAGAATTTAACAGAGAGAAAAAAACAGCAACAAAAACATCGAATATGTTTAAAATCGTTCCGAGAATAAAGTACAATACACAACATGTATATAAAACACACGGCTGGTAATCGGCACAAGCAGAACAGTCGGTTCTGCAAAGAAATTCGTGAGGATAACTTCCGGTTTTGGTGGAGGAGAGTTCACGAAGACGTTTCGCAAGGTATGTACATCTCAAAAATTGAAATTTGCTTTTTTACTGCTCGAATATTGCAAAATCAGAGAATGCTATGCTGTGGCGAATGCTTTCACGATTAGAAACATGTATAGTTTATTGTTGTATATGTAGTGTAACTCTCGCAAAACCAATCGTTCCATGGAAAACATGACGAAAATTGTGACACTCTTACATTTCTAAGTTGTTCTTGACAAAGATACAAGTTAAATTTTCAATATTTTTTCATCGTGGGAGTCTAAATATAATCGGGGATACATTCCGATTCGTCAGAAGTAAATTGAAGTCTATATAAATCTACAAACTGTCAATTTTCTCGTTTTCCTGCTTGAGGAGATCGGTTCTGATAGAGCACATTGCGAATGCATGAGGAGATTTGCTAGTTTTGTTAATTGTTTTCTGCAAAATTGATAAATTGACACTTTTAAACCTAAAACTGATAAATACTCTAATCAAAATAAACTATTCTCTGCCCACTTTCAGGAGATGCCAGGATTCAAGGGAAAGAGGAAAAGGGAACTAACACTGACTCTTTACAAAAAACCATATCGATATAGATTGCCTGGTATCACCGCCAAGGAAACGAACAAAAACAAGTAGCAGTACACCAAATTTAAAATCCCCATCAACCAGGACACCAAGTTTATGAATTGTTAACGTTGGATACAAGAACACGTCAATATCTAATGCCCTTATAACATGAATAGGAAAATTCTGTAAATTCGTACACAAACAAAACTGTTCTCACGACTTTTTTTTATTGTATAAATTATAACATTATTGCACAAGTTTGATAAACTACTACTGAAACAAAAGAAGTTACCCGTATTGCGGGATATTCAATACGGGCCGCTTCTTTTTTTTAATAGTACTGTATATTATACTTACAATCATTGCACTGGAACAGTTGACTACAGAACGACAGGGATATTAGGTTATTAATTAAATTCCTAACGGTGTATACGTGTATTACATTTCATTTCTTTGCATTAGCATTAGGAGAAAAGGGTGTCTTTTACTCTTATAAAAAGATTTCGATGCTACATTTTTGTAACTGAAAAAAATGTACTCTGAAACAGAATTTGTGTTCTGGGAAAAAAATTGTCCCTTTATGACCAATAATAAAAATATGGGTAAAAGGGTAAAAAATCAAAATCATACATGTACAATACACAGGAACACAACAAATTCATTTATACCTTTAGGCAGTAATATACAATTTTCAACAAATACAGAAAAAGAACAAGTAATAATAAAAAAAAACCTTGTAACAATGAACAAATAGAATTGCTGTGTGTAGACATCTTTTCAAGTATTTTATATGATTTAAAGGGGAGCTTATTCAAAATAAATCTAAAAACGGCTAATGATTAAAAAAAATTAATAGCAATAATAAATTTATCTTTTTTAAACAATCCAAAGGGAACACATTTATGATTATTTTCAAAACAATTCAGCAAAGAATATTCTTCATCTGTACGATATATCCAGTTTACGGAAAGGAGAAACTTAATTGACCTTCCCTACCTAGATGATCACAGTTTTTATTTTTGAAGAATATTTTCCTTTTCTCATTTTTGTTTCAATTTTTAGTTTAAGCCACACAAAATAAAATTCTTTTTAGATTCTCATCCCATCCCTTCCCACTTTTTACCATCAAATTCACAATTTTCTATATTCAATCAATTCATTTTCAAAATTTAACAAATTCTTCATTAGGGTATCAGTATACCAAATAAAGTTTTTTTTTTTTTATTATGTGATGTTCTATCACGATAGTTTCCAGATGTATCTAGTTCTACAATATTTAACTCAGTAATCCGCAAGGGGCCTTCGTGGTCGTGATCGTTTGGTAGTTGGATTTACAACTACCTATAGATGCAATCAGTACCTATCACGACTAACGTTATGAGTTCGAATCTCGCCCAGGCGATACAACATTATGTGATAAAGTTTGCCAGTGACTTGTGGTAGGTCGGTGGTTTCCTCCACCAATAAAACTGACCCCCACTGAAATTTGTTGAAAGTGGTGTTAAACACCAAACCCAGTAGTCCGTACGTTTCCAATCGTGTACGTTATAAATATTCTTTTATGTTTATTTGTTTTTATTGTATAGAACGCTGGGTTTTAAGCAAATTCCAGATTTTTTCGTAGCATTAATGAAATCGTAATTTAAATCGTTTGACTGTTCATTTCAATAACAGGCAGCTAACTAAAGTTATAAATAACGTTTTTACCTGCATTAGAATGGAATAAGCTAACAAAAATCATCTGCTTTGCCTTTAGTCCTTTACCATTAAAAAATTCATTATGCCAAATAATTGTAATCTTCAATATATTTTTACATATATATTACAATGAAATACATTTGATAATTGGGATAGTATAGTGGTGCGTGTATAGGTCAACAGATCAGAAAAGTTTGTAGATGCCAAAAGGGTTATCAGAAGTCATATATCGAAGAAGGGCAGGCAATGCAATGGCCAAACGAAAAAGGACAAAATGATAAACAGTGGTCTACAAAAAACTATACAGAAAACTGAAGATTGAGCAACACGAATCCCACTTAAAACCCGACGGAACTCTGTCGGTGACAACTTGAGTCTTTAGTCTTACATTGCATGGCAGTTCCAGGTTTTGTACGATCATCAGCCAGTCTGATTGTACAAAATATTTGAATACTACCAAAATCTGTCGAAAATAATTAAAAATAGTAAGAAACAACGAATTTTCTTTATTTAACTATTTATTATGCCATTCATAATACATCTGCTCAAAATCTTTCTAAAATAAATGCTATGATTAACCCGCTTGTTGTCGAATCTTTAACAGTTAATAACACTACACGAAGAAGGAATATATTATCTGTATAATTTTGTACCAAATAATTTTAAAGAGTGCGATATAGATTAGAAGATTGCCTAAATATAGATAGATCTAGGTATATTCATTCAAAATTTGGTATGTGGAGACGGCGGACTTTATTATTCTATTTTGTTCACTTGGAGGTAGTATTTCCCGAAATTCAGGTACTTTAAAATGTTGGAATGAAGTTCATCAGTATTGCAGTGTAAGTAACAAAACACCATGTACAATGTACACCTTTTATGAACATGTATAGGCTACACCAAGGTACATGCCGATATGGCTTGTAAACGTCTGTTGTATTTCTTAATATGGTCATAATAAAACTCTTTTCTTGCGACTTACAGATAATACTTTTATTTTACCTATACTCGTCAACTAAATCTATTCTTCTAACAGGTAATATCACCCGCGCTGTACTAGTTAAGCTTCAATGTTTGCACCATCCAAGTTTTATAATTCAGTGCCGTCATTAGGTTAACGTTAAGATACAAGCGTCTTTGTGATTCAAACGCACATGTAACCACTTATGGAACAGTGGCGTCACCAAACGGGAGAAGCGGTGAATGATCCCTATTGTTCGCCGTGCTGTTTGTGTGGCTCTAGCTAATCGATTATTCATATGCTGTCGAAGAATGTTCCAATCATGACGTGGCTTTGTAACTCTAGGACAATTACGCGGTCGGTCATTGGTACTGTTTGTAAACTTAAAAATAAACAGAGTTCGGTAGGATTTGCACGATCGTTTCATGTTTTTGGAGCTGTCATGGTTGTAATCGTATGGTAGTTGGATTTACATCAATGCCTATCACTACTAAAGTTGTGAGTTCGAATCCCACTCATAGCGAGGTGTACTCGATACAACAGTATGTGATAAAGTTTGTAAATGAGTTGCGGCTGGTCGGTAGTTTTCTCCGGGTACTTCGAATTGACCATCAATAAAACTGACCGCCACGATATAACTGAACTATCGTTGAAAGTAGCGTTTAACACCGTAATACTAACACCCACGGCCCTATCGAGACCTAATATATTTGCGAAAGTTATTAAAGCACTCTGTCAACGCGTAAAATGTTTTTTTAAATGTATTTTATCTGGGTTCAATATACAGACGACTTACCTGTTCCACACAAAAACCACCAATTTTGTATTAAGAATGATTTTTTTTAATTGAAAGAAAATGACGTTTTTTTAGCGGTTTAGTATGAATAACTATACATATCGTATATTCAACATTATCTTTAACTTTGGTGGGTTCATGACACGACATACTTTAACGCCTTATCAAAATTAAAGTGAGTTTTCCGAATAATTTCGGGTGTTTAAAAGCGTAATTCAACTATAAATAGTTTTGATATTTCCATATTGTATGACCCGGATTAAATTCTCAATATCTTTTGACATTTGTTAAAAACTCCTAGCTAGGTGATACAGTCAATATTTTCAGGTATGGAACTTTATTTTCTATTATATAATTGAAATAAGAAATACAATTAATTTTGTGTCAAACTTAAAATATCCTGAGTTAACTTTTCTTTCATAACAATCATATAGTTTTACCTAGTAAATAATGGCATCTGAAACAGAAAATAAATCACAACTTTAACTCTAATAGTTTAATAGTTATGTAATATTTAATGAAGAAAAAATACATGTGCGACCAAACGTCCGAAATTAACACTTCTACCTACAAATGAGCTAAAAATTATATTTTAGAGTTAGTGAGTGATTGTTGCTTAACAGCAATTTTTCAGCTATATTATGTCGAGAACAAATTAATTTGCAATGAGATGATGATGAGATCCGCTTTGTACTAAACCAACAAGCTGAATTGGATTTTATAGTGCTAGCTCAGTGAAACAACAGTCCGCGGGTAGACATGTCGCTCCACTCGGACACATTATTTTGATTCCGAGCCAACCAGTCTTTGCTCTTTCACCTTAATGCTGCGTGCTTAGCGGAGAAGCAACAAATACCAATTGTATAGTCTTTGGTTTGACCCGACCCACGATCTACCGCACTCGAGGCGAGCACGCTAACCATTACGCCACCGATGCGGCTCAAAATATATTTTAAAGATGTGCTATACATATATATAAAGCTATATATTACAAAACAGAATTTCAGTTGAATTATTGCTGGTCGGCGGAATATAATAATTTTAAACATATACATTGTGTTTATAATTAAACGCGAATTAGACGTTTTTAATTATAAAATGCAATTTGATTGTTTCATAAATTTCTTGACTGTCCTGTCGTATTAGGCGCGAAATTGTTAATGCTATATGTTAAGAGTACCATGAAGACTTTGTGACAGTTTTCTTGCCTCGGGGAGTAGGGATCTTAGGATCTTTCTTGCCTCGGGGAGTGGGGATCTTAGGATCTTTCTTGCCTCGGGGAGTAGGGATCTTAGGATCTTTCTTGCCTCGGGGAGTGGGGATCTTAGGATCTTTCTTGCCTCGGGGAGTGGGGATCTTAGGATCCTTGTCTTTTTTGTGGGGTTGATGTTGCTCATCTTTTTAGTTTTCTGTATTGTTTTTGTTTTGATTTGTTTGTCTTTGTCCTGTTTTTTGTGTACTCAATGTTGCTAATTCTCTGGATTGTTCATTCTTGATTGTGAATTCGGTTTTCTCTAACGTTTATGTAGCACCTTAATCTATTTAACAACACATCATCAAGCATTTTTGGACCTATCAAATTGCATAAATTCTTTAAAGCATGTCCAGGTCAGGGTAAAGTTTTAAGTATCACTTCGTTTGGTTTTATATTCGACTGTTAAAACATGGGGGAAATAGTGAAAATACATGGTATTTAAAAAAAACCCAGTCAATACAGTACAGCTTATTATAATCTTCTGATATAAACTTATTGGTATTGATTCAGGCTAGATTTTGTTGATATTGGTGGAGTTGCTAACCATCACTACCGGTTTAATCTTCATTTTCACATTAAGTTCTGCAATGTGCATAGAAAAAAATCGTATTCCATTGTCACAATGCTGTGGACTTTAGATTTTGTTTGAAAACAAATGACACTAATATTCCTTTGTCATGCTGCAATTGTGTAATGTTGATAAATATAAGTCAGGACCTAGATTTCTAACGCCATATGTCGTGGTCTTTTTTATGTTCAGTGATTTAAATTGAGAGATAGTTGTTCGTTTTGTTGACATTGGTGAAATTGTTGTCCAACACCGTTTAACCTTTTTTTTTACATAATGTATTTATTGTTCCAGATAATTATCATAAACAAAGAAGATGATGAGAACCACAATAATATATTTATTTCTACTACAGATTGTAAAAGTGAGTACTTCACATGGGGTGGGGTGAGGGGGGGGGGGGGTGGGGGGGGGGAGAGGGGGGGAGTAAAAATACACATACTGAGAAACATAGTAATTTATTTTATTTTTATTTCAATTGGAGTAATATTGGCTTGACATCAATAAAGCTTTATTGCTTTTCACACAATAAGTGGTAAAAATAGGGGAAAAAAACTAAAAGTACCGCATTGTCGAAACAGTTCCAAAAATCTAATAGAAAAATCGCAGAAACAGGCAAAATCGATACCCCTAGCACATGTTTCATTCATCAGGCACAAAACAACCATGATAACCCATACATAGCATGACTTGACCACTCACTTTCCTGGCTTGGTACAGGCACTTCAATAAAGTGGCGGTGTTAAACTGATTTAATGAGGCCAAACCTCCTCTCTTAGAGAAATGATGCGCTTTTATATTGAGGAACAACGCGATCGAAGTGGTGCGCTTTGTGCAAGAAAGAGGAAAAGGTCAAAGGTCAAGAAAGAGGAAAAGGTCAAAGGTCAAAAAAGAGGAAAAGGTCAATAAACGGAAAAGATAACACAATGGTTTACACATATCAGCATATTTGTCAGGCCGATTCTATATATAGCTTTCGCTCGTGGTAAAATTAAAAGTGGTTTTCTATGTCATTTGTGTTAAAAATATAGGCAGTGCCTTCCGGTTAATTTGAGAAATTTCTATTTGAGATGTAATAACTTTATTAGATAAGTCCAGTTGGCATTCGATAGTCAGGCTTTATAATCTACCTTTTTAAAATTTTGAGTAATAGGTACTAGATAGTCTTTGCCTTGTAAGTTGTATATACTTATGTACTAGTCTATATTTTGTGACTAGATTAACAAGACGTGTACCACTAGTGGAGCAGAAACTGCTTACCCTTCCGGAGCACATGAGTTCTTCACCGGTTTTTAGTGGGGTTCGTGTTACTCGATCTTTATTTTTATGTGTATGGTTTGTAGATCGTTGTTTGTCCTTTTGTACATTTTCTTTTAGCCATTGTGTTGTCTGCCCGTCTTTGATTTACGGATTCTGATTACCCCTTTGGTATCTTCAAACTCTTCTTGTAAAATGGGAAAGGAAACACTCGCTAGTAAACAATATAGGTGTACCCGTAATACTGGTCACTTGACATTAAACTTGAAACATTGAGATTAAAGTGTTGTAGGTGATATTAATGTTTGTTTGTAATTTGCCTGACTCATATGGATGTTATCCTAGTTAAAATAGAGTTATATGTGGCCTTATCTGATGTTGGCTATCCTGTCAAGACCTATGGTTTTTTTCCTCATGTTAAGATCTTTGGTTTTCTTCCTCCTGTTAAAACCTTTGGTTTTCTTGCTCCCAAAACTTTTTTAATTATTTGGTTTTCCACCCTTTTGAATTTGAGCGTACCCGATGAAGGTTATTCCAGGAACTAAATTTGATATCTACGTTTTTATATCAAGAGAACAGAAAGAAAATGTATTTCCAATTTACAAACTCTTCCCATAACCATATCAAAATGCACTTATCTTAAGCAATATTAAAAAATATATATGAAAAACATGTTGAGTTTGTTTATCTGTCATTTATCAGGTTCTAAGTGAAGAGAACGATAGTCAATATATAGCACGACTGTTAGATGGTCAAGTTCGTCATTGTGTCCGTATCTATGATTGTCCTCCAGGTAAATAGATAGCTATATTAAGACAAAAATATCTTCCTTATTATTACACAAAAAAAGAAAGAAATTCGACAGTTAAGAACAATATTGGAACACAGTTTCTTCTAGCAACGTAAAATGTTTATAGACAAAAATAGATTCTGATTACCCTTTTAATATCTTCAAACTCTTCTTAGAATATTGTATTATGGGAATTATGGGAACCGGAATTGATGGTGTGACCTGAATTTATAATCATATTTTATTGTGTTTTAATTTTTTAACGTTTCTCTCGCATGTGGAGTTTACCTATATTAAATGTTAGTGCAATGTCCTAAACCATAGGGTTATGGTATTTAACGCCACTTTCAACAATATTTCCGCCTTAACATATAAATCTTATCTGTATGAGGCCTTGTAACTGGGGGTGGGGGGAGTGGTAAAGTTGACAAAGTTTTTCTCTAGCTTTGAAACCGATTCCACATATAAATGTTAACTTTCAAGAAACTGCACTAAAATTGTGTTTTTCCTGGAAATAATTGCATAAATCCATCGACGATTACATTCTATATTAATAAGAAAATTATAGATTTATCTCGTTTGTGGACCAATGTTTTCTTTAACCTGTATATTGTCTGTTCTTCGAATTACATCTTTTGAGTACCCCTTTTGAGTACCCCTTTGAGAACCCCTTTTGAGTACCCCTTTTAGTAGCTTCAAACTTATCTGACAAACTTTATTACATAAAGTCGTATTATATCTAGTAAACCTCGCCAGGTGTGCTAACCGATTCCACGACTGTAGAAGTGCTATAGTGACAGCCAGAAACTTTGAGCCGTAATGAAAGGGGGAGGTTTGGCGCTTTAACATCTGATTCAACCCACCATTTCTTTAGAAATGCCTGTACCAAGTCAGGGTCATTACGGTTTTCACAGTTTTCCGGTTGTTGACTGATTTTGTCTGTTTATATACTTATGAGTTTTGACTTTCCCTTTGTAAGATTGCTCGGAGTTCGGTAATTTTGTTATTACTCTTATGAACTGATTGCAGTGGTAGATGCAAATCCAAATGCCATGCTGTCGCGGTAGCAACGTCCCCCTACATCTACTTTTGAAATTCTAATTTTATTTTTAGGAAACGAAATTCTACCCTGTACAGTGGACTATACTGAGGACAAATGCCATAAATGTACTCACGGTCATGTACAGCCAGATTATATCTCATCATCAGATACTTCTACAACATGTTTTAAACGGCAAAGGAACTGCAGGGGACAAGGTATGTATATCTCACCGAGGTCGGTAATAATCATCGTTCTAAAATGCCCCGAACCCATATACTGGCACTATAATGCCAAAAAGAGTAACAGCGAAGCTTGACCGAATATTCTTCAAATTCTTGTATCTTGACGAATACCTGCCAGAAATGTACACAATGTACACATGTACTTATAAACACTATCTTCGGTGTTCTCTAAATAATATTTTTTATTATTTATTAATGCATTTATCCTCAGTTTAGCGTATTTTGATTATCTGTTCAAAATGGTCAAAAACAATGTCAGAATATAAAGAGATATAAATACAGCCTAAAGATGATATATAATAGAAATTTGACCAGGGTCGCGTAACAACTAAAGAAAGAATGTTTGCACCTCTTGTTGCTCACGATAATATCTTGTAAGAGAACAAATACTTTTTGAAGAGCTATTCGATGTAACTGATAAAGATATAATTCAATGATTTAAGGCGAGAAGTAACTGTTCGTTTTGTTGACATTGGTAGAATTGTTGACCATCACTGTTTAAACGTTCCTCTCATAAAATAATATCAATGTCACATCTTTAGTTTTAAAATTCATTTTTAGACTTAAAAGCCAGCAGAACACCTAATACCAACAGCTGTGAGTTTAATAAATATTGTAAGTGTGACACAGATAACTGTTACCATGGTGATCCATGCCATTGTCACAAGAAACAAACACCGTGTGGAATTGATGAAACAATGAACAATAGCGGTAGTAAGTAAATATAAATCTAGAATAGGTTGAATATACCAAAGGGAGGTAATCAGAATCCGTATATCGAAGAAGAACAGACAACACAATGACCAAAAGAAAAAGTACAAAAGGACAAACAACGATCTACAAAACATATACACATAAAACTAAAGATCGAGTAACACGAACCCCACTAAAAACTGGGGGTGAACTCAGGCGCTCCGGAAGGGTAAGTAGTTCCTGCACCACTAGTGGCACCCATGGTGTTAATCTAGTCATAAACCCGGTGATAAATCATGGATGAGGAAAGGTCTGGGAAGTGTTTTCACGTTTTTACTTCCGTATTGTGATGCGCGCTACGATTCCCGCGTAAAAACGATTTTCGGTTCGTCTTAGCTCCCTTTGTTATTTAGGGGTTCATGTTTTATATAGTTATTTTTTATATTTATTTACGTATACTGGTATCCAACACGATTTCCATGTCAGAAGACGTTCTTGTCGTTTAGTTGTTTTAACAGTAATACGACGGGTGTCACTAGTGGAGCATGAACTGCTGACCCTTCCAAAGCTCCTGAATTCACCCTGGTTTTTAGAGGAGTTCGTGTTGCTCGATCTTTGTAGTGTGTTGTTTTGTAGATCGTTGTTTGTCTTCTTTTGACCATTGTGTTTTCTGTCCTTCAATTTACGAATTTTGATTGCCCCTTTGTTATCTTCAAATAAAAACGTAGATATCAAATTTAGTGCGCACGACGCGTTTCTGGAATAACCTCCTCTTAGACATTTTAGAACGTTCTCACACGATACTATATAAGATTAAATGAGGTAATACATAGAGGAGGAATATGTGAAGTTGATAAATAACACCTTCCTCAAATAACTAATTTTGGACACTTCTTGAATTTTACGAATAATTAATCAGCTTGTTTGTAATAGACTACAATGCAATATATTTTTTATGTACAATATTATTTATTGCACAAGGTTAGGGGCTAACCGTATGAAACAGCCGATGTTACACCCGACTGACACACATGTTTGTTGTTTTTTGGGGTGGTGGGTTTGTTGAGGGTGAGTTTCGATCTTGATCTGTGTTCTTGTGTTTATTTTCTGATTTAATAGTAGAGTCTGTCTGTATTATAAGGGGTTTGTTTGCTTCCCCCTAACCTAATGTTGCCTCGTTATCGCTAGCCATATTTCAACATGTATGTTTCAGTTTGTGTAGCATGTCCTCCAGGCACAGAAAAGAAAGAAACTGGATGTGGTCATTGTAAACGAATAACGTCAAGACAAAAAGTCAAGACAAGGTAATTTTTTGTTATCATTATTAAATGAATATTTTATTCTTTATTCAAGTGCGTCTTTTGTTGTTAAACAGTGACCTTTGGTTGAACCTGGACGACCATGGTGCATTGTTAACAGGTAATGATGAATAAACGTATATGATTGTTAAAAAAAAGAAAAAAGTGCATCGATTGCATTAAATTAGATATCTACGTTTTTATTAACAATAGAGGATGTGTGCAGTGGTTTATTGGCAGCAACATATAGAAGATACATATCTTGTCTCTGAATATAAAATATATAGTCAAAGCTGTATTAAGAGGTCACCTTTGGGACAATGTAAAAGTGGCCTCATAAGACAGGTGCACTCTTAAAAGAGGTTAAATTCATATGAAATTTTCCATGAGAGGACAAGAAAATTTGACCTTTTAATACAGGTGACTGCTTAATAGAGGTGACCTCATGGGCAGGTTTTACTGTATTTATTAAACTAGGAACAGGTAGAAATGTGAAACTGAACAATATAATTGAAATATTGTTGAAAATGGCGTAAAATATCCATAGCTAAGATTATTACCAATATTGAAGAATATTTAAGCTATGGAAAGAAATCTTAAACAGTGATGATCAACAATTCTAAAAAGATCAACAAAACGAACAAAACACCTCTCATCTCAACTCATTGAACATAAAACAGACCACGACATATGATGTTAGAAATCTAGATCCTGTCTTGGGACAGGAACAAAACATATGGCAGGGTTATACCGGTTAATGGCAAGGATGAATACAAATAATTGCAATATCAACATTAGTACCGAAATAATTTCCATGTATTTTATTCATTACATAAATAGCTATCTGTCAGTTCACTAACTAACCCCTTCGATGGTGTGGTCGCTATTGGTTCCTTACCCAGTCGAGTCAAACCAAAGACTACAAAATTTATAAGTAAGAGTAAAAATGGCTTGCTCGGTATCGGGATATTGTTTCTACGTGTAGTTAAATGTCTACCTATCGACTGCTGTTTCAGTGAGCTAACTCTACAAAATTCAAACTAGGGGTGTTGATCTAAGACAAAGCAGGCATAATCATCATGCCATTACAAGTAACTTGTTATCGCCATGGCATAACTGAAAATGTTCACTGGGCGTAAAGCAATAATAATTCACTCAACACATCTACATATTGTTTCGTATGTTAGGGATATGGTGTTTAACACCACTTTCAACACTATGTCAGTTACATCTGGCGGTCAGTTTTATTAGTGGAGGAAACCGGATTACCTAGATAAAACCACCGCAAGTCACTAACAAACTTTATCATATAATGTTGTATCGAGTACACCTCGTCATCAACGGGACTCGAATTCACAATTTTAGTGGTGATATACACTGATTGCACAGGTAGTTGTAAATCCAACTACCCTACGATCACGACAACAATATTGCACTTGTAACAATAGATAGTAGTAACGTACCTCAAGTGGCAGTCTGTCTGAAAGACATGTATTATATTTAACATGACAACGCAATTAGCACCCAGATCAAAGAATGGATCCTTTTATTAACACTAAACCTGTGTAAGAAGAGCTTGAAGATACCAAAGGGAGGTAATCAGAATCCGTAAATCGAAGAAGAACAGACAACACAATGGCCAAAAGGAAAAAGTACAAAAGGACAAACAACGATCTAAAAAACATATAAAGCTAAAGATCGAGTAACACGAACCCCACTAAAAACCGGGGATGAACTTAGGTGCTCTGGAAGGGTAAGCAGTTCCTGCTCCACTTGTGGCACCCATCGTGTTAATTCATGTAGTTTAAACAACTGATCTGTACATTCCTTGTTATTTGTATTTCAGTGAAGAGATAGATGAAACAACTTCGAATATTGCCACAGCAGTTTACCAAGGTATTTAGTAATAGTAAGAAAACGTTAGAGAATATCGAAGGGGCAATCAATAATGGACAATCTAGAGACATAGGTCACATTGTTACAAGATACAGAACTAAGGCAAACATACAAAAAACACAACGACAGAAATCATGAGCGATCAGCAACACGAACCCCACAACAATGGGACCAACCAAGGTACTCATGAAGGGTAATACGTTCCTATTTCTTATAAGGCACTTGCCTTGTTATTCATAGTCAAGAACAGAAGTCTTGTCGATGGTAGAGGAAAGAACAAAATCTACTGGTGATAGATTCATTGGTATTTGATCAGTATATTTTTTGTAGCTGTCAATATTCAGTGGGGGTTATGATGTTTAACGCCACTTTTAAGAATATGTCAGTTATATCGTAACGGTCAGTTTTATTGGTGCAGGAAACCGGAGTACCCAGAGAGAACTACCGACCTGCCACAAATCACTGCTATCAATATGTTAATAATAAAAAGGTCAGAAAGCATCAAAATATCATGTACTTAAAAAATTTAAATCTTGATTGAAACGAGGCTAATCTATTTGATTCAGGGGTTGAAAGGTCACGAAACAATTATTCCAAATGATTTTAATACTCACTTATAGAAATCGAACAGAAGAACCAGAGACAACAAACCAGGAGAGAGGAAATAGTACAAGAAGACCCGAGACAGGACTCCCTGACTGAAGATAAATCAACACATACAGCTTTATCGACTGGAATGTAAGGCTGATATTTTTTTTTTATCAATAATTAGTTTCATGACGTGACAGGAACCTCCTCAAACCCCCCACCCCCCAAAAAAACTGAATTATGGAATAATAACCTGATATGCTTAATTAAGCGTTAGAGAAAATCGAAGGGGAAATCGAGAATGGACATTCCAGAGACATTGGCAAATAAACGTCAGAGAAAATCGAAGGGGCAATCGAGAATAGACAATCCAGAGACACTGGCAAATAAACGTCAGAGAAAATCGAAGGGGCAATACAGAATGAACAATCCGGAGACACTGGCAAATAAACGTCAGAGAAAATCGAAGGGGCAATAGAGAATGAACAATCCAGAGACACTGGCAAATAAACGTCAGAGAAAATAGAAGGGGCAATAGAGAATGAACAATCCAGAGACACTGGCAAATAAACGTCAGAGAAAATCGAAGGGGCAAGCGAGAATAGACAATCCAGAGACACTGGCAAATAAACGTCAGAGAAAATCGAAGGGGCAATACAGAATGAACAATCCAGAGACACTGGCAAATAAACGTCAGAGAAAATCGAAGGGGCAATCGAGAATGAACAATCCAGAGACACTGGCAAATAAACGTCAGAGAAAATAGAAGGGGCAATCGAGAATGAACAATCCAGAGACACTGGCAAATAAACGTCAGAGAAAATCGAAGGGGCAATAGAGAATGAACAATCCAGAGACACTGGCAAATAAACGTCAGAGAAAATAGAAGGGGCAATCGAGAATGAACAATCCAGAGACACTGGCAAATAAACGTCAGAGAAAATCGAAGGGGCAATAGAGAATGAACAATCCAGAGACACTGGCAAATAAACGTCAGAGAAAATAGAAGGGGCAATAGAGAATGAACAATCCAGAGACACTGGCAAATAAACGTCAGAGAAAATCGAAGGGGCAATCGAGAATGAACAATCCAGAGACACTGGCAAATAAACGTCAGAGAAAATCGAAGGGGCAATCGAGAATGAACAATCCAGAGACACTGGCAAATAAACGTTAGAGAAAATCGAAGGGGCAATCGAGAATGAACAATCCAGAGACACTGGCAAATAAACGTCAGAGAAAATCGAAGGGGCAATCGAGAATGAACAATCCAGAGACACTGGCAAATAAACGTCAGAGAAAATCGAATGGGCAATCGAGAATGAACAATCCAGAGACACTGGCAAATAAACGTCAGAGAAAATAGAAGGGGCAATCGAGAATGAACAATCCAGAGACACTGGCAAATAAACGTCAGAGAAAATAGAAGGGGCAATCGAGAATGAACAATCCAGAGACACTGGCAAATAAACGTCAGAGAAAATAGAAGGGGCGATCGAGAATGAACAATCCAGAGACACTGGCAAATAAACGTCAGAGAAAATAGAAGGGGCAATCGAGAATGAACAATCCAGAGACACTGGCAAATAAACGTCAGAGAAAATAGAAGGGGCAATCGAGAATGAACAATCCAGAGACACTGGCAACATTGGGCACAAGACACAGAACGAAGACAAACAAAACAAAAAACACAGCAGTGGAAACATAAAGAGATGAGCAAGATATACGGACACCATACAAACAGAAATGGAGATGATCATATGTGCTCGGGAAAGGTAATCAGTTCCTGTTTCATATAATACACTTACTGTTTTACTCATAGTCAAAACCCATAAAACTGTGTTTCGGTGATAGAGGAAAGTAAAAATTAAAGTAAAAGGGAAATGATATATTGTCATTTATTTCATATCAGTTCTAAATTCGACTTTTTCATTGGTGTAGAGATGGTTATGTGTCATGCATTAATCTGTGTTAAAGAAATTCACCAGTCATTAACATGATAATGACCGCGGGCATTATCATGTTAATGATTGCTCGAGGTTTTAGAGTCGCGACGTCCCTTTTAAAAATGCAAAGGAGACGTGCAGTTGTCAATGTAAACCAACATTGTACTAAAATGAGCAAAATTATTTAGAAAGTCTTATTTCCTTCAATGAAATAAACAATGATAATGCATTATCAGTGTTGAAGTCAATACTACTGTCCCAAGGGCAGTTTATCTATCACGATAATGCCATATACAAAAGTAACTATTATTTTTATTTCATTGAAGGAAATAAGACTTTCTAAATAATTTTGCTCATTTTAGTACAATGTTGGTTTACATTGACAACTGCACGTCTCCTTTTCAAAATCAAAAACAAAAAATACCATACTGTTGGAACAGCCGGTTTCAAATTCAAAAACAAAAAATACCATACTGTTGGAACAGCCGGTTTCAAAATCAAAAACAAAAAATACCATACTGTTGGAACAGCCGGTTTCAAATTCAAAAACAAAAAATACCATACTGTTGGAACAGTTTCAAAATCAAAAACAAAAATACCATACTGTTGGAACAGTTTCAAAATCAAAATCGGAGAAAGAAGCAAAACGATACCCTTAATTTATACGTGACCGATCACTTTCTTGACTTGGTACATGTACTTCAATAAAAAGTGGCCGGGTTAAATATTTATAATGTTTTACATACATTTGTGTACATTACAGAATGGTTTTGTCAGCTGTTCTTGTGATTGGTATAATACTGGTTGTCAGTTTCTTGTTGTGTCGAAGAAGACACAAATCTACAGAAGGTAATACATATTTATTTCATAGAGTTGTACATTGTATATCGTGTTACTTTCAACAATACTTACAATTCTTTTTTTGTGGTTTGTCTTCGTCTTGTGTTTTATGTACCCATTGTTTTTGTCTTCGTCTTGTGTTTTATGTACCCATTGTTTTTGTCTTCGTCTTGTGTTTTATGTACCCATTGTTTTTGTCTTCGTCTTGTGTTTTATGTACCCATTGTTTTTGTCTTCGTCTTGTGTTTTATGTACCCATTGTTTTTGTCTTCGTCTTGTGTTTTATGTACCCATTGTTTTTGTCTTCGTCTTGTGTTTTATGTACCCATTGTTTTTGTCTTCGTCTTGTGTTTTATGTACCCATTGTTTTTGTCTTCGTCTTGTGTTTTATGTACCCATTGTTTTTGTCTTCGTCTTGTGTTTTATGTACCCATTGTTTTTGTCTTCGTCTTGTGTTTTATGTACCCATTGTTTTTGTCTTGTGTTTTATGTACCCATTGTTTTTGTCTTCGTCTTGTGTTTTATGTACCCATTGTTTTTGTCTTCGTCTTGTGTTTTATGTACCCATTGTTTTTGTCTTCGTCTTGTGTTTTATGTACCCATTGTTTTTGTCTTCGTCTTGTGTTTTATGTACCCATTGTTGCCAGTGTCTCTGGATTGTCCATTATTTATCTACCTTTCGGTTTTCTCTAACGTTTATCTACTCCTATCTGTATTTTGATTTGTTGTTGATTGCCCCACATCTGGGAATTGAAATGAATACACTCCAAATAGCATCAAAGAAATATAGATTCCCAGCCCAGATATAGCGTTAGTTGACAGAAGTACAGAATACTGCTCAACTGCAGGCCATGTACCATTTCACACTCTTTATAAGGTATAAATTATGTTCATTGTTGAAGACCCTACTGTGAAATTTAGAACTCCAAGTCTCAGTAATTATTCCTTTGCCAAAGTTCAACTTTAGTCTACAAAACACTACATAGAAGACGAAAGGTTGAGCAACAAGAACCCCACTGAATTCACGTGTTAGCTCAAGTACACCGGGAAGATCTCTGTTTCCATTTTTGTACAGAATCAATCCTGACAATACGATCTGTTCTGTACCTCGGCGATATTAAAACTAAGGTTCTCCTCCCTCATACATAGGTGACCTTAGCCGACTTTGGCTATCCTGTTTAGGCCAGTTGGTTTTATCGTTCACATAGACTTTTAAATTATTTGGCTTTCAAATATTTCGACTTTGAGTGTACCTGATGAAGTAATTCCAGAAACGCGTCGTGCGCACTAAATGTGATATCTACGCTTTTATTACGATCACTTGGTCAATACCTCTGCTTGTGGACTAGTAGTTCCTGGGGGTATCATTCGCACAGTAGTCAGTTCCTCGATATTGACATGCTTTGTTAGATATATTTTTTATCGGAATTTACAGTTTCTAAATAATATATTTATTAAATCATTCAAGTAATATTAAGGTTCTCTTTCCTCATTCCTGCATATGTCAGGGGCGGATCCACGGGGGGGTGGGGGTGACGCACCCGGCGCGTGCCCCCCCCCCCCCTAAAATTTGAAAAAATATGATTTTTTTGGTGTAAAATCGTGATTTTTTCACACGAAATACCCCAAACATTTTCGCGCCTCCCTCCGTTCGGCGCAATTTTTTTAAGTGCGTCCCCCCTGACTTGAAATCCTGGATCCGCCCCTGTAGGTGACCTCGGCACATTTTAGATACTAGTATCCTGTATAGGACCATACATACGTTTTATTGCTCTCATATGCATTTGGCGTTCCATTATTTTTACTTTGAGTACCTCAGAATTTAATATACATTTGTACTAGTATGCATGTACGTCTTTATCAATATTGAATTTCTAATTGATTTTCAAAAAAGGTACAACGAATAATGATGTAGAAGATAGGCAACTGATACCAGGACCAGCTGAAAATGATGATATAGAAGGGGGACAACTCTTACCGGGAAAAGTTAAAAATGATGTAATCAAAGATCAGGATGAAAATGACAATATTAAAAAAAATTTAAAACATGAAAGAGATTTGATAAAAATATCACCGACATCATCTGTGGACAATAAAGGAGTTCGTGATACGCCAGCGAGTGGTTCATTTGATTCTGCAAAAACAAATACTTTATTGACTACTGAAACGGCGTCTGTAGGAAGCAAAGATATTGATACGACAACAGAGGACAGCACAAGTCTGAATTTGACGAAACATTTTGAGCAACCTACATCTAGTTTAACAGTAGAGATATCTAAGACAATTAACGAAGCAATTGTTGTACTCTCTTGTGAACCTGTCGAATGTTTGTCAGACGTGACGGTACTTAAAGACGAACAGAAATTTAACCAAGACATTCCCTTTTCTTATAAAGAAATTCACGAACAGAGACATTCGACAAACAACAATGTAGTACATGTGACTTCCTCCAAATTAAATGATTTAGATAGAACATATTCAAATACGTCAAACAATATATCCAGTCATATACAGACCACTGACGTACATTCAAATCCAGTTGCACAGGAAACACATCTAGACAATATGCAATCTAACACAGGTAAACGCCTAAAAATGTTTTTCGATGCCTAGACTATCTTCTAGTATTATACCTGTTGTATAAAAGAGGATATATGTTCTCTACTGCGTGATACGAGTTCGCCATGAACCTGGACGTAAATGACTGCTTGCAAAAGCAATTCCGACTCTCCATAAATGCGTCTTTGTTTGTTGACAATCAAAACGTCCATTCATATTGTCATGTCAGAGTTATCGTTCTTTCCTCGCAAATTAGCCTCTGTCAATGCCTCAAAAATTATAATTTTAGAAATAAAAAACGGAATTAATAGGAACGGAAACGAATTTAACATTGTCCGGATACTATTTCGTTCCAACTATGTGATGGTTTCGATTACCACGAAATAAACATTGAAAACAGTCTAAAAATGATTGAATCTGTGGTAATAAGTGCAAGGTAACTAGATAAATGGCTAAAATACGATCTTAGGATACTACATTATTGAGTGTTTCGATTGGATAAATTTATTTAGCAAATTATCTGGCTTTCAAATATTTTAACGTATCTGATGGAGGTTATTCCAGAAACGCCTCGTGCGGACTAAAGTATATATTTACGTACCTGATGAAATTATTAATATGACGTATTAAGTAACATTTATATTTACAGTATTTTATCTTACAGATTTGACATCAAGTGTGTTAGGACGTTCAGTATCCGAGAATGGTATGTATAATTTATGCATATTCTTGATACCTTGTGTTTTTTTTCAATTCGCTCTGAAGGTCGGGTTGTACCATGTGTCAATTGTTGATGATCAACAGACCAAATCGTGTGTTTAATTATTATAATTGATGTGAATTAAAACGTAGATATCTAATTTAGTATAATCGACGTATTTCTTGAATTACCTCCTTCATGTACGCTCAAAGTAAAAAGATTGAAAAGCCAAGAAATTCAAAAGTCTTTGAGAGCAGAAAAAACTTCTTCAGGTACGTTCAAAGTCAAAATATTGGAAAGCTGAGCAATTTAAGACTTTGAGGCCAAGAAAACCAAAGGACCTAACAAGATGACTGAAATA
This sequence comes from Bathymodiolus brooksi, assembly GCA_963680875.1. Classification (NCBI taxonomy): domain Eukaryota; kingdom Metazoa; phylum Mollusca; class Bivalvia; order Mytilida; family Modiolidae; genus Bathymodiolus; species Bathymodiolus brooksi. The sequence goes on from OY804590.1 coordinate 8,898,770, forward strand.
ACCATCAGTAGGTACACTCAAAGGCAAAATATTTGAAAGCCAAATAATTTAAAAGTCTTTGTTAGCAAGAAATAAAGGTAACAACAAAATCACCGAACTCCGAACAATCTTACAAAGGGAAAGTCAAAACTCATAAGTATATAAACAGACAAAATCAGTCAACAACCGGAAAACTGGGAAAACCGTAATGACCCTGACTTGGTACAGGCATTTCTAAAGAAATGGTGGGTTGAATCAGATTTTAAAGCGCCAAACCTCCCGCTTTCATTACGGCTCAAATGTTCCGGCTGTCATTATAACAGTATTTATAACAATACTGGAACAAAATAGGTAAAATAGTTGTCAAAGCAGTACCAAATTCAGTGAAGTAAATGTCAAAAACACTTTTACGTCACACATTGATAGCAAAATATTTTTGACATTTTACAGGATCGCCAAAATTGGCTAATGTCACATATGTCTTAGGGAGGAGAACCTTTGTTTTAGTAATAATTACATGATTTATGAACTGTAAATTGACTAATGTCACATATGTCTTAGAGAGGAGAACCTTTGTTTTAGTAATAATTACATGATTTATGAACTGTAAATTGACTAATGTCACATATGTCTTAGAGAGGAGAACCTTTGTTTTAGTAATAATTACATGATTTATGAACTGTAAAAATTTCAATAAAAAAACATATCTAATAAACCATGTCAGTGCCGAAGTACTGACTACCGGGCGGATGATACCCTCGGGGAGTGCCGGACTAATAGTCTACCAGCAGAGGTATAGGCCCAGTGATGAAGCAGTGACTACTGGGTGGATGATACCCTCAGGGAGTGCCGGACTAATAGTCTACCAGCAGAGGTATAGGCCCAGTGATGAAGCAGTGACTACTGGGTGGATGATCCCCTCAGGGAGTGCCGGACTAATAGTCTACCAGCAGAGGTATAGGCCCAGTGATGAAGCAGTGACTACTGGGTGGATGATACCCTCAGGGAGTGCCGGACTAATAGTCTACCAGCAGAGGTATAGGCCCAGTGATGAAGCAGTGACTACTGGGTGGATGATACCCTCAGGGAGTGCCAGACTAATAGTCTACCAGCAGAGGTATAGGCCCAGTGATGAAGCAGTGACTACTGGGTGGATGATACCCTCAGGGAGTGCCGGACTAATAGTCTACCAGCAGAGGTATAGGCCCAGTGATGAAGCAGTGACTACTGGGTGGATGATACCCTCAGGGAGTGCCGGACTAATAGTCTACCAGCAGAGGTATAGGCCCAGTGATGAAGCAGTGACTACTGGGTGGATGATACCCTCAGGGAGTGCCGGACTAATAGTCTACCAGCAGAGGTATAGGCCCAGTGATGAAGCAGTGACTACTGGGTGGATGATACCCTCAGGGAGTGCCAGACTAATAGTCTACCAGCAGAGGTATAGGCCCAGTGATGAAGCAGTGACTACTGGGTGGATGATACCCTCAGGGAGTGCCGGACTAATAGTCTACCAGCAGAGGTATAGGCCCAGTGATGAAGCAGTAACTACTGGGTGGATGATACCCTCAGGGAGTGCCGGACTAATAGTCTACCAGCAGAGGTATAGGCCCAGTGATGAAGCAGTGACTACTGGGTGGATGATACCCTCAGGGAGTGCCGGACTAATAGTCTACCAGCAGAGGTATAGGCCCAGTGATGAAGCAGTGACTACTGGGTGGATGATACCCTCAGGGAGTGCCGGACTAATAGTCTACCAGCAGAGGTATAGGCCCAGTGATGGTAATAACAACGCCTAAGATCACCCATGCCTCGCCTAAGATCACCCATGCCCGATGAAGGAAAACCTTAGTTTTAAATGTAATTACATTATGTAAGAACTATAAATACATGAACAACAATTTACATTTCATGTTTGTATTGACAGATTTTTCACATACATCGCCAATGTCGGAAAAGGCATTCGAGGAAAAACCACAATATTATGAGAATCTAGTATCAGGTAATTATTATTTGTTTAATTTTTGACATTTGAACACAATAATGATATCTAAGTACGACTAAGACATAATAATGTTAGGACTAAACTAGAAACTATACATTTTTATAATTAATGTCTTATTTACGTTATTTGTGCTTGTTTGTGTATAGTGATGTCCAGCACATATTGTGTTGTGTTTTTTTTTGTCTTCGTCTTGTGTACCCAATGTTTCCAGTTTCTCTGGATTGTCCATTCTTGCTTGTCCCTTCGGTTTTCTCTAACGTTTATATATAGAACTCTATAACAATTCATTTTGTTAGTTATCGTCTTTTTTTGTTCAAATTTCATCACATAAATAAGGGAAATACTGAAGTATATAAAAACAAATAAGAGGGGAGGTTGGGGCCCATAAAAATAGCTTAACCCCGTCACTTTTCATTGGAGTGTCTGTACCATGTACCAAGCTAGGGAAGATAGCGGTCATGTATATTTGTGCCAGGGGTATCTATTTTGCCTATGGTTCTAACAATTTTCCGACTGGATTTTGGATCTATTTCGATAGTAGTTTTTCTCCGTTTTATTATCACATGAATATATTAGACGATCTTAATCTTCCACCTCTAGATAAAGTGGTCCTGTGTTCACAAAGTGGTTATATCCTTGTGATAAAGGTTTCAAAATATCGATGTTAATGTCATTCATCAAATTTGACATTTCAATAAGAACATTTGTCCTGATAACCCGAACCCTCGGCTAATTCGAGCTGAAACCTAGTACGTCCATTCGAATTCGCTATATCCATGTTCGACTGTATTGCTCTCAATTTTTACTCCAAATTCTGAAAAAAATAGTACCTTATTTGGTTTATAAATAGATTATAGAACAAAGGAAGAAATATAATGATAATATATACCCACGATTCATACTAGAGAGACAGTGGATAATTCATGTACATTATAGGAGTACTAACCGTGCATATAAGATTCCAGCACAAAGTAACTATCGCACAATTCCTCGAAACATGCAACGTCCATTTCAAAATTTACCTTCAAAATAATTTTCCACACACACACACACGCGCATATATAGTACAAGCCTTACGGCCATAGGAAGAGTTTGAAGACACCAAAGGGGTAATCAGAATCTGTATATCGAAGAATAACAGACAACACAATGGCCAAAAGAAAAAGTACAAAAGGACAAACAACGATCTACAAAACAAACATATAAAACTAAAGATCGAGTAACACGAAACCTCACGAAAAACCGGGGGTGAACTTTGGTGCTCTGGAAGGGTAAGCAGTTCCTGCTCCACTAGTGGCACCTGTTGTGTTAATCTAGGTACAAAGTCGGTGATAAGTCCTTAATGAGGAAAGGACCGGGATATATTTACGACAAGTGGAACATATCCGTGGTCATTTATGACACATAAGCATATGGATTACAATTTTTGTACTAAGACTGAAAAGTCAGTCAATCAGTATGCTGATTAGGTAGAGAAAATACAGTGTACATGTACAGACTGAGCAGAGTTTTGAAGGGCCCGGGTGGCTCAATGAGTTAGGTAGTTGGATTCCCTAACAACTCATACAAGCCTATCACCAATACGGCGTGGGTTCGCGCCCGGCTTTGTAAATTACAAAAAGGGTGCACTTGACTCGCAGCCGCAAGTGATAAAGCTTACCAGTTGCTTGCCCATGATCGGTGGTTCTCTCCGGGTACTCCGGCTTCCTCCACCACTAAAACTGGTTGCCATGCGATAGCTGAAATATTGCTGAAAGTGGCGTTAAGCACCAAAATCAAATCAAATCAAATAATTTTGAACAGAGGTTTGTGATAGTGATTAGGTTTAAATTACATAAACTATATATAGGGTTTTTCTTGTCTGTTTCAGGCTCATTCAGTATCACAGATACATGTACTATGGTCAGTGGACTGGAACATCATAACTTTGATTTGACAAAAACTCCTTCAGTGTGTAATCAGAGTACAGAATGTAAAGAGGAAACAACTGATCAAGACAGTGGCATTTATGAAAGTAGAGATGATTAGTAATACATTTCTGTTGTCTATTTTTTATTTCTATTAGATCTGAGGTAAAGAGTGCTCACATTAAATATGGCGAGGTGTACTCGACACAATGTTATGTTATCAGTGACTAGCAGCAGGTCAGTGGTTTTCTCCTGTTACTACGGTTTCCTCCACCAATAAAACTGACCACCACGATATAGCTGGAATATTGTTGAAAGTGATGTTAAACACCATTACCCCCATAAATTAATGTTGAGGTGTTTAATTAATGTTGAGGTGTTTAATTATTGTTGAGGTGTTTAATTACTGTTGAGATGTTTATCTATTGCTATAATTGATTCGAACCAGTACAACCAGATATATGTAAGAATTTTATATATAAACGATTAGAACGGTGATGTCATTGTTTGAGCACAAACAGCATGTCCTATGAGTAATGGTCCTTAGCAATAAAGCAATATGTTTAAACACTTAACATTTGGTCATTTACACCGTTTGTGTATGTTTACTCTGTTGATGTGTAAAACATGTAATGACACAAAAGACAGAATTCTACCACTAGTATTATTTACTCAATAGAATGACGATAGTTACAGCTATTGCATTTACTTATTAAGTTTAATTTATTATATGTATTATTCATGTTATCGTGTACTTTACTGTATTGATGTATTATTCATACTTTATTGTATTCATGTAATATTCATGTTATCGTTTACTTAATAGAATAGAAAACTTTATTTTAAGTCAGGTTTACATGTAACATTACAAACATAAGCTCTACAGAGCTTTTTGCCGACTTATTCATGTAATATTCATGTTATCCTGTACTTTTTTGTATTCATGTTGAGATTGTTGTGTTAATGTAATACATAGTTTAACTTGTTGACAATTTTGTTTTATTCAAGTAAATAATATCACACTGACATCTAATACTGTTAATTTAGCAGAGACCAATGTTCTAAATTCTGTTTGATATTGCACTCCCCCCCCCCCCCAATGTAAGCAATCTTGCCATTGGTAGTTAACACTACTTTCAAAAACTGCAAAACACTGACAATATTTATCACATTGCAAAACAGGAAATGGTTAGGGGTCATGGTTATGATGTGTAATACCACTTTTAATGCTATTTCACTTTTAATATGGCGGTATTTCATTCCTCTTACAAGATTTCCAGGAGCCCTTTGTCGGGGTAAAATCGGGGGTTGTACCCCGTTGTAGAATACTAACTACTACTGCTTTATACCCGGTATTTCCAGGGAGATGGGGGTGATATCATGTAGATGTACTCACAGTGAATATCAACGATCTGAATTATAGTGTGATCGAATGTTTTTGCATCAAACTAATTAGGAATGTTATCAATTTTCTGCTTAGTGGGGTTCATCTTGAAAGGGTTTTAGGGGCCGTCGTGAACGTATGGTAGTTGGATTTACAAAATACAAATACTTTATTAGCACAAACTCATCAACAATAAACGGTTAAGGCTCAGAATATATGATAATACACAATAACATAATATGTATGTAGTGGAACAAATCATAATAGTTACAATATAAAACGCTATAATAATTATAGTAAATCTTGTCTTATATTCAAACAGTTTGATATGAAAGAAGAAGTCAATCTAAGAATTGAGTATGACTTATTATTAAGCAAAAAGCTTATTTTGTTGTTAGCATTTTTATAACTTGCATTTTCAAGTATATTTGATATTTTTTCATTAAATATGTTTCTTTGAGTATTGATTTTTTTACAATGTAGGAGAACATGTTTTTCATCTTCAATTTGATTTGATTTACATAATAACTACCTGTGCAATCAGTGCCAATCACCTCTAAAGTTGTGAATTCGAATCCCACTCATGGTGAGTTGTACTCATACAACATTATGTGATAAAGTTTACCAGTGACTTGCGGCAGGTCTGTGGATTTATCCGGATATCCGGTTTCTTCCACCAATAAAGCTGACCCGCCACGATATGCCTTAAATATTGTTGAAAGTGGCGTTAAACACAATAACCATAACCATAACCTCGATTAAAACTGAGCTATGAATAATTAATTTGCTAGAATTCCCGGATGTGTTTTAAGATTCAGCACACAGATTCGCTTGAAGGCTTGACTCACGGTCTATACGATTGTTTCGAATCATTTCCATTCCGTCAAAATTTTGTTATTTTCGTCCTCCAGATCACGTGATTTCGATGGAATGCTCAGCGCTGAACTTCAATCGTAACTACTCGGCCATTCTCGCTACCCTGCAAATAACCTCGTACGTACACAGTAGAAATTCTTCTTAAATTGTTTGCCGGAAGTTAAGTTAAGTTAAGCCGCACAAAAATATAGTCCACGAAAATCCAATATGGAAGACATACTAAGTAAAATCTAATCATGCAAAACTAATTAAAACTTTAATTGAAATATAGAAAATTGTTTAAAATATAACTTTATCAAACTTTCATGTAACTGACATGTGAAAAGTAGTGCGATTTATACGCCTAATGCATACGAGGTTATTTGCAGGGTAGCGAGAATGGCCGATGTGTGCCGTTTTAACGTTCGATTATCAATTAAAAAAAATCTTAACATTTTCTGTAAAAGACAGATATCAATTAAATTATTTTATTTGTATCAAATACTTCAATGCAGAGACAAATACTTCTTTAAAATTAAATGTTTTCTTTCTTTATTTGCGGCTGTCGGCATCATCAAAGGAAAACGATCTGCCTTTATGTATATATTTCTGATATCAGACAGATAGTGGGGTACCGAACACCAGTATTTATTCAGTGGTTTCCTTGGCGTCTCCATATTACAATTACTTATAATAATCTACCGCATCTACGCACAGGGCCTTGTCACTATCCACGTAAATATACTATCAACGCATAACATGTTTATGTATTGATAGTATATTTACGTGGATAGTGACAAGGCCCTGTGATCTACGACTATGATATGCTGACGTTGTCACAGTAACAGCGTAAACACCGGAAGTAGTCTGCCGAGAAATTCAGACGTCAAGACACGAAAAAGACGGAACGTGGTCAGAATTGACATGATTCGAAACAACCGTATTGAAACTAACCCGAATAATCCAGTCGTTATATAACGCTTTGTATACTAACGCCTGAACGACTTTCTCGATATAATGCGTCAATCGGAAGCTTCAAATTAGCAAGGCATTCTGGGTATAAACTGCGCGTGGTGACTTTTGGCACTAAAAAAAGGAGGAGCTTAGGAAATGTTTGTAAACATAGGTCAATGGAGCGTTCAGGTGTCAAATGTTTTCATTGTACCCACGTGTTTGACCTTACTAATCTAAAAGGTGAAAAGAGAAGAAATGTAGGATAACTAAATAATGAATTAAACATCGTTAATCGATCTCCATTTCTTGTTGTTTGTAAACATTACCGAAAATTGAAAGAACCGCCTTGCGCATACTCGGCAAATAATCATCGCTGATTGGCTCTCTCTTTCAGAGAGCAGATGACGCATTTTTATCACAAGGAGAGTTCAAGCCCTCATCCAGCGATAATGCCGATAGAGGGCGCAGTATTATTCGAGTTATATTGCAACCAAACATTATAAAATGAGTAAGTGAAAACCCAGTTTGGCACTGAGTCAGGATAATGAATATGTGTTGAGCTAGTAAGATTGTTTATTGTCGTATTATACAGACACGCCACGATATAGCTGAAATACTGCTAAAGTTGGCGTTAAACACCAATCAATCAATCAATATTAAACAGACCATTATGTATTAGTTCCAGGAAGCTTGGGTAATTCTGCCTAAGAACGGACATTATACACCTACACATTTTTCATGACTCAACGCTTCTATAACATTTAACAACGTGCTCTATTGAATAACAAACATGATTTATATCTAAATTTAAATTAATCTGGTACTCGTGACCCCTCGGATTTTTTTGTTTGATATCAAGCAAAAAAATCCGAGGGGTCACGAGTACCAGACTAAATTTAAATGGACACGTTACCTGTATTTTATTATTTGATACAGGTAAATACAATTGGGGAATTTCCCGTCAAAAATTTGTAAATAGTGGGTAGTAGTATTTAACGTTTTACTATAATCACAAGAGGAAGTATACGTTAACAATACAAATCGTGCTTGTAATGATGTAATGATCTTCACTACAAGAGGAAGGATTGAGGTAGGATGCATTTTTTCTACTGATTTATATCTAAATTTAAATTAAAGCTTTTTATGTTCTTATGCTAGTTTTAGTACTTTATAAACATGTTTTAAGCTATTTATGTAATGCTTGTATGTTTGTCTGTAATCTACAAATGTTTGTATGCCTCCTGTCATAATATATTTTGTCTATTGTTATATATGTCGGTAAAAAGCTCTACAGAGCTTATGTTATATGCTTGTAAAAACTCCGACTTTAAACAAAACTTTTATACTTTATACTGATTATCCGATTGATTGATTGATTGATTGATTGATTGGTTTTTAACGTCAAGCGAGCAATTTTTCAGCTATATTCAGGACGAGAACATTAAAAAATTTAAACGCCACGGGACTCGAAACAATGAAAGGTGATGGGTAGGGACGGATAATTTAGCCAGTGCAACAGGTCTCCTATGGACCACTCATCATGAGCATAATGCTCATAATGAGCTGTTACACTGGGTTCTTTAACATGCGAAGAGGGTGGCAATCTCTCAACACGGGACCTCGGTTTTATTTACGTCTCATCCGAAGGACGGGTTGGTTGTGAATTTATACATCCCGCACAACCGACGGACGCCCCTTTAAGCCGAAGAAGCTCTCGGTCCCATTTCTATACCCCGGGGTTGACCCATTTTAGAGGACTAGTGCCTCTAGGGCGGAGAAACCTGGTGCCTATTCTACCCCCGGCACACCCTCTGGGAGGGGGGTACTGATTATCCGATATATATTTCAAATATGAATATGTACAAGATACAGTAAGTTTACCTTGTTGACAAAAACCCATCTGTGGTGTACTGCTTAGCGTGCGACTCGAGTACTGTTAAATCGGTGGGTCGAACGCTTGTCGGATCAAATCAAAATATCTATAACATTGGTATTTGTTGTTTCTCCGCTAAGCAGGCATCATGACGGAATAAGAACTTGCACGGCTCGGTATCAGAATGATGTGCCTGAGTGAAGCGGTGGGTTGGCTCGGTATCAGAATGATGTGTCTGAGTGAAGCAGCATATCTACCAGCAGACTGTTGTATGATATAGCTGAAAATATGTTCATTTGACTTTACACAACAACCCCCCACTCATCATCACTTTGTCGAATGTCACAACAAAATTTGTTCTCCAATTTCTTCCCAAAAGAGATGATTTAAAAAGGACTACTGCTGAATATTATTGAAGATGAAAAATAACATTTTATTGATTCATATTTCAAGTCAATACAAACAACAATACCACACCTCTTATAAGGTCCCTCCCTCCAAATACCACACCTCTTATAAGGTCCCTCCCTCCAAATACCACACCTCCTATACTGACCCACCCACCAAAGATCACCCCTCTTATAAGATCCCTCCCTCTAAATACCACACCTCTTATAAGGTCCATCCCTCCAAATACCACACCTCTTATACTGACCCACCCACCAAAGATCACCCCTCTTATAAGATCCCTCCCTCCAAATACCACACCTCTTATACTGACCCACCCACCAAAGATCACCCCTCTTATAAGATCCCTCCCTCCAAATACCACACCTCTTATACTGACCCACCCACCAAAGATCACCCCTCTTATAAGATCCCTCCCTCCAAATACCACACCTCTTATACTGACCCACCCACCAAAGATCACCCCTCTTATAAGATCCCTCCCTCCAAATACCACACCTCTTATACTGACCCACCCACCAAAGATCACCCCTCGTATAAGGTCCCTCCCTCCAAATACCACACCTCTTATAAGGTCCCTCCCTCCAAATACCACACCTCTTATAAGGTCCCTCCCTCCAAATACCACACCTCTTATAAGGTCCCTCCCTCCAAATACCACACCTCTTATAAGGTCCCTCCCTCCAAATACCACACCGCTTATACTGACCCACCCACCAAAGATCACCCCTCGTATAAGGTCCCTCCCTCCAAATACCACACCTCTTATAAGGTCCCTCCCTCCAAATACCACACCTCTTATAAGGTTCCTCCCTCCAAATACCACACCTCTTATAAGGTCCCTCCCTCCAAATACCACACCTCTTATAAGGTCCCTCCCTCCAAATACCACACCTCTTATAAGGTCCCTCCCTCCAAATACCACACCTCTTATAAGGTCCCTCCCTCCAAATACCACACCTCTTATACTGACCCACCCACCAAAGATCACCCCTCTTATAAGATCCCTCCCTCCAAATACCACACCTCTTATACTGAATCACCCACCAAAGATCACCCCTCTTATAAGGTCCCTCCCTCCAAATACCACACCTCTTATAAGGTCGCTCCCTCCAAATACCACACCTCTTATAAGGTCCATCCCTCCAAATACGACACCTCTTATAAGGTCCCTCCCTCCAAATACCACACCTCTTATACTGACCCACCCACCAAAGATCACCTCTCTTATAAGGTCCCTCCCTCCAAATACCACACCTCTTATACTGACCTACCCACCAAAGATCACCCCTCTTATAAGGTCCCTCCCTCCAAATACCACACCTCTTATACTGACCCACCCACCAAAGATCACCCCTCTTATAAGGTCCCTCCCTCCAAATACCACACCTCTTATACTGGCCCACTCACCAAAGATCACCCCTCTTATAAGATCCCTCCCTCCAAATACCACACCTCTTATACTGACCCACCCACCAAAGATCACCCCTCTTATAAGATCCCTCCCACCAAATACCACACCTCTTATACTGACCCACCCACCAAAGATCACCCCTCTTATAAGATCCCTCCCTCCAAATACCACACCTCTTATACTGACCCACCCACCAAAATCACCTCTCTTATAAGATCCCTCCCTCCAAATACCACACCTCTTATACTGACCCACCCACCAAAGATCATCCCTCTTATAAGGTCCCTCCCTCCAAATACCACACCTCTTATACTGACCCACCCACCAAAGATCACCCCTCTTATAAGATCCCTCCCTCCAAATACCACACCTCTTATACTGACCCACCCACCAAAGATCATCCCTCTTATAAGATCCCTCCCTCCAAATACCACACCTCTTATACTGACCCACCCACCAAAGATCACCCCTCTTATAAGATCCCTCCCTCCAAATACCACACCTCTTATACTGACCCACCCACCAAAGATCACCCCTCTTATAAGATCCCTCCCTCCAAATACCACACCTCTTATACTGACCCACCCACCAAAGATCACCCCTCTTATAAGGTACCTCCCTCCAAATACCACACCTCTTATACTGACCCACCCACCAAAGATCACCTCTCTTATAAGATCCCTCCCTCCAAATACCACACCTCTTATACTGACCCACCCACCAAAGATCACCCCTCTTATAAGGTCCCTCCCTCCAAAGACCACACCTCTTATACTGACCCACCCACCAAAGATCACCCCTCTCATAAGGTCCCTCCCTCCAAAGACCACCCATATTATCAGGTCCCTCCCTCCAAAGATCACACCTCTTATTAAGTTCCTTCTTCCAAAGGTCACCCTCTTATAATGCCACTCCCACCAAATTCTACCCTTCAAATAAGACCTCTCCTACCAAAGGCCACCCTACCTTGCCATCTAAGGCCACACCTCTGATACGAGATCTCTTTCACCAAAGACCACCCTCTTATAAGGTCCCTCCTATCAAAGGCCATCGTCTTGTAAAGTCCCTCCTGTCAAAGACCACCCTCTTATAAAGTCCCTCCTATCAAAGACCACCCTCTTATAAGGTCCCTCCTATCAAAAACCACCCTCTTATAAAGTCCTTCCTATTAAAGGCCACCCTCTTATAAAGTCCCTCCTATTAAAGACCATCCTCTTATAACGTCCCTCCTATCAAAGGCCACCCTCTTATAAAGTCCCTCCTATTAAAAACCATCCTCTTATAAAGTCCCTCCTATCAAAGACCACCCCCTTATAAAGTCCCTCCTATCAAAGACCACCCTCTTATAAGGTCCCTCCTATCAAAGACCACCCTCTTATAAAGTCCCTCCTATCAAAAACCACCCTCTTATAAAGTCCCTCCTATTAAAGACCACCCTCTTATAAAGTCCCTCCTATCAAAGACCACCCTCTTATAAAGTCCCTCCTATCAAAGACTACCCTCTTATAAAGTCCCTCCTATCAAAAACCACCCTCTTATAAAGTCCCTCCTATCAAAGACACCCTCTTATAAAGTCCCTGCTATCAAAGGCCACCCTCTTATAAAGTCCCTCCTATCAAAGACACCCTCTTATAAAGTCCCTGCTATCAAAGGCCACCCTCTTATAAAGTCCCTCCTATCAAAGACCACCCTCTTATAAAGTCCCTCCTATCAAAAACCACCCTCTTATAAAGTCCCTGCTATTAAAGGCCACCGTCTTATAAAGTCCCTCCTATCAAAGACACCCTCTTATAAAGTCCCTGCTATCAAAGACACCCTCTTATAAAGTCCCTCCTATCAAAGGTCATCGTCTTATAAGATCCCTCCTATCAAAGACCACCCTCTTATAAAGTCCCTTCTATCAAAGACACCCTCTTATAAAGTCCCTCCTATCAAAGTTCATCGTCTTATAAAGTCCCTCCTATCAAAGACCACCCTCTTATAAAGTCCCTCCTATCAAAAACCACCCTCTTATAAAGTCCCTCCTATTAAAGACCACCCTCTTATAAAAGGCCACCCTCTTATAATGTCCCTCCTATCAAAGACCACCCTCTTATAAAGTCCCTCCTATCAAAGACTACCCTCTTATAAAGTCCCTCCTATCAAAACTACCCTCTTATAAAGTCCCTCCTATCAAAGACACCCTCTTATAAAGTCCCTGCTATCAAAGGCCACCCTCTTATAAAGTCCCTCCTATTAAAGACCACCCTCTTATAAAGTCCCTCCTATCAAAGAGCACCCTCTTATAAAGTCCCTCCTATCAAAGAGCACCCTCTTATAAAGTCCCTCCTATTAAAGACCACCCTCTTATAAAGTCCCTCTTATCAAAGAGCACCCTCTTATAAAGTCCCTCCTATTAAAGACCACCCTCTTATAAAGTCCCTCCTATCAAAGACCACCCTCTTATAAAGTATTTCCTATCAAAGACCACCCTCTTATAAAGTCCCTCCTATTAAAGACCATCCTCTTATAAAGTCCCTCCTATCAAAGACCACCCTCTTATAAAGTCCCTCCTATTAAAGACAATCCTCTTATAAAGTATTTCCTATCAAAGACCATCGTCTTGGTAACGTCCCTACCACCAAATGCCATTCTTCTTATTTTGTACCTCTCCCACTAAAGTCTACCGCTCTTATAAGGGCCTACCCACCAAAGACCATCCCTCTTGTAAGCCCCCACCTCCTAATCAGGCCCGACTTCAGATGGCCTGAGATAGGTAAATTCTATTACAATGTCCCCCTAAGAAGAGGCCATCCCTCTTATACGGTCACTTTTTCATTGCAGGAGAGACTTTATAAGAGGGGGGCTACTGTTTCATAACAAGTATAACCCCGAACAGTCCCATCACGGCTGGTAATCGGCACAAGCAGAACAGTCGGTTCTGCAAAGAAATTCGTGAGGATAACTTCCGGTTTTGGTGGAGGAGAGTTCATGAAGACGCTACGCAAGGTATGTACATGTCAAAAATTGAAATTAGCTTTTTTACTGCTCGAATATTGCAAAATCAGAGAATGCTATGCTGTGGCGAATGCTTTCACGATTAGAAACATGTATAGTTTATTGTTGTATATGAAGTGTAGCTCTCGCAAAATCAATCGTCCCACGAAAAACATGACGAAAATTGTGACACTCTTACATTTCTAAGTTGTTCTTGACAAAGATGCAAGTTAAATTTTCAATATTTTTTCATCATGGGAGTCTAAATGTAATCGGGGATAAAGCATTCGCCACAGCATAGCATTCTCTGATTTTGCAATATTCGAGTAGTAGAAAAGCTAATTTCAATTTTTGACATGTACATACCTTGCGAAGCGTCTTCGTGAACTCTCCTCCACCAAAACCGGAAGTTATCCTCACGAATTTCTTTGTAGAACCGACTGTTCTGCTTGTGCCGATTACCAGCCGTGCCCATGTGACTGTTTATAATCTGCCAAATTATCAAATATTAAGTCTTTTATCTGAATGATACGTTGTTTCTAAATTAGACATTTATGATTCTATTTTTATTCTGGTAATATCCTCGTTCATACAGATTATCTATTCAAAAACACGTGTTTTTTACATTATTTATCAACAATATTGACAATCTTTTGTGAATACATATTTAATACAAAACACTTCGGAGAAAAAGGTATTTAAACCAAATCAGATAAATTATTTCTTTAAAAAAATATGTGACGTGTATCGTTTTTATTATCCAATAAAATACTACTTCCGTACAGTAAAAGATCATGTGAAATACATTAAAAAATATTTATCCAGTTTTACATGAAAAATACGTGTTTAATAAAAGTATTTCAATTTTTATACATGAAATACAATTAAACCAATCACATTATTTATAATACGGTTCAAGAATTTTATTCAAATTTAAATAAATTTCAGTTCAAATTAAATTCGTGTGTAAATAAAACGTTTTAATAGGTGAACTTTAAACAAACCTAGTGGCAGATCAGGAAATATTTTTTTTTAAATCAACGGGGATAGATAAGATCTCAAAGAAACACAATCTGATTAAAATCATAAATTAAAATACTCTATTGTACAGCTGACACATCATATTAACATACTGTCCTAGTTGAACTTTAATATTCCCATGGATTTTCCCAATACTGCCTGTTAAACTACCCCTGACTACAATTTATCAGCGGTTTTTCACTGGATAATTTAAATGCACCTGTATAGTACCAAAGCTATAAGGCCAAATAAAGTTCTTGGTACTCAGTGGTGAAGGCTGCCAGGACTCAAACTCACATAGCTGCTCAGCGTGTCCAAATGTGGCAGATAGGCCGGGGTGCCCTCTCGATTGAGGGATGTGGGGGGGGGGGGGGAGGGGGGAGGGGGGGGAGTGAGAAGCGTTATGTTATAGGCCTGGCCATGGACCATAGTGGGTAACGTGTTTGGAGAGGGCACGCTTCCTGCACATTAAAGATCTCTTTTGAAGAGTAGGCACATTATCCAATTCTCCATACGTTTCCTCTGAGTCAAAAGTCGTTGTCCCAACTCTCTCTCTCTCTCTCTCATATATCGTTGAAATTGTTCTCGTACTTAGTATAGCAGAAATACGGTTCGCTGGACGTTAATTAATAATTAATCAATTAATTAAATTAAGATTTATCAGGTATTAATGAAGACGTATTATATTTGCAATGGTCGTTTGTGGCCCCTTGCTAGGCAACATTTTCCGACGCTATCCATCAATTTTATTTTCCTTGTAAGCTGCAATCAAAACTTCTATCCATCCTAGTTCCACATTTTTATATCTCATTGATGTTTTGTATGGATACTTGTTATCATCATAAACATAACTGAAATGTCTTATGCTTTATTGAAATGTTTTATGTATTACTGAAATGTTTTATGCTTTATTGAAATGTTTTATGTTTTACTGAAATGTTTTATGCTTTATTGAAATGTTTTATGTTTTACTGAAATGTTTTATTGAAATGTTTTATGTTTTACTGAAATGTTTTATGCTTTATTGAAATGTTTTATGTTTTACTGAAATGTTTTATGTTTTATTGATGTAGTTTATAATTATTTACATATACTGGCGAGGAGCCGTCGTGATCATATGGTAGATGGAATTATGACTACCTATACAATCAGTGCATATCACCACTAACGTTGTGAGTTCGATACCCGTGCAGGCGAGATGTACTCGATAAAAAATTATGTCATAAAGTTTGTCTGTTTATATACTTATGAGTTTTGACTTTCCCTTTGTAAGATTGTTCGGAGTTCGGTAATTTTGTTATTACCCTTATTTGTCAGTGACTTGTGACATGTCAGTGGTTTTCTCCGGGTACTCCGGTTTCCTCCACCAATGAAACTGACCGCCATGATATAGCTGAACTATTGTTGAAAGTGGCGTTAAGCATTATACAACCAACCAACCATATATTGGTGGCAAACACGATTTCCATATCATATGATGTTCGTGTGGCGTAATAGTAAAAGTTGCTTTAAACAGCGAGAGTATCAAAATTGTAATCTGACCTGTATGGCCCTTCATCAATCTATTCATGGCATAGACTGATTAATTTGTCCCAAGCTGTGTTATCACTCCGAGTAGCGTATGAGCCAGGGGACAGAACTTGTGACCAGTCTATTCATGGTACAATTGATCCGAACTTATCAATACATTGACCGGAAGTTTATATCTTGATGATGTTTATTTCATTGTATCTATTTGTTAAGTAAATTTGTAAATATGACCGATAAAATAAAAATAAATAAACTGTGGGGTATAATTAGGCGGAATGTGGAATAATTTAACTTATCACCGGGTTTGTAACAAGAGTAACACGATCGGTGTTACTAGTGGAGCAGGAACTGTTTACCCTTCCGGATCACCTGAGTTCACCCCCTTGTTTTTCTGGGGTTCGAGTTGTTCAATCCTCAATCTTTATTTTTCTGTGTGTTGTGTTGTAGATCATTGTTTGTTCATTTGGCAATTGTATTGTGTGTCCTTCGACTGACGGTTTATGATTACGCCTTTTGGTATCTTCAAACTCTTTTCCCGATATGTTAATTTTCTGGAATATCGAATTATTAGTCGCAATCACAGGGACTTGTTACGAATCATTTTTATACCTCGACTGACAACTCTAAAAACTGCAAGGGAGGAATCTACTATGTCAAATTTCCATGCAACACTTTGTCTTGCCCCAATTCGCCATTATATTAGTACCCCTCACGCGTAGACGCATATAAAATACCGTATTACAACCGAGGTATTGAGGGAGAGAAGCGGACTCACCCGAGGTTTGCCGATTGTAGTACCCCTATGAAGCATAATAAATAAATTTTTGATATATTCCTTTTCGTCATCACTTTTACCTACATGTTTGTATCTGCTACTTTTAAGCAATGTGTGTGTTTTATTAAGAGTCGTCAGACGAAGGATAAAAAGATTTGTAAAGAGTACATGTGGTCGCAACAATTCGATAAACCACAATAACCAGTAATGATCGTCGATATTATAAATACCCCTGCATGCAGCTTCTTAAAACCGCATCGATGATGTTATGCAGGGGCGTAGCTAGGTATAAAAAGAAATGTAGGCACAACTTGCGGCGAGGGGTTTGGGGGGCGCTTAAAGTGGGGGGTTCAGGGTGGCCAAGCCCCCCCCCCCCCCAACGGAAAACAATTTTAAGCGTAAATAGATGTACAAATGGCGAAATCTGAACAATAAAAGACATGAAATATATTCTTATTTTATCATGGAAACAATTAAAAACATAGTTTTATTCAATCAAATACTTCACGTGTTTAAACTTTATATTTGTAATTCACGCTTGTATTTAAAATAAATTATTTAAAATGGTTCTAATAAACGTGTTCGATGCCGGAATTATAAAATGTAACCATTTGTTTTCGAAGTGAGCCATGAATGTTTCAGCTTGCATAAAAACTAGCAACCGATGTCTGAAATTTTAACCTGAATTATGTTTCTGTAAAATACAATGTGTGGAATCCGCATTTCTGACACATACCCTTAATGGAGTATCTACACGTAAGCTACTAGTAAGCCCAAAATATTTCATTAATGCTTCAAAATCAGCAAAGAAAATTAGATTTGTAACTTGTCATTATCCGCCTGTAGCCAAATTAAATATCAAAGCAGCTCAAAATCTCGAGGTTGTAGAAAAAAATCCCGATATATGATTACTGATGATGAACATGGATAAAGTTATATGCATCGGCTACTTTGTGGCAGGGTATAAAAAGAATAACGATGTTTTCTTACACTGGCAACACAGAGAGAAATGTCCGGAAGTAATCAAGACCTATAATAACAGATGTGCATACTTAATTTTATGTAATACATGTATCATTATCATATATAATAATATAATACAAAATTAAAAAGGAATATTTTTTTCTAATGTATGTACCTGCTTGGAAATTTGAATATATGAGAGTCGTTCCACTTTGAAGACACAAGTTTTCGTTTTACTGTGTCATCCATTACGGTTAATTTGGCAATGTCAGGGTATGGAGGTTCAATATTCTGTTGAGTATCGGTGGTTGAAACGGAAGGCTCCATGTCCGATTCGGTTGCTCCTGTCCGACTTGATTCAGATTCAACTGGTCCGCTATCAGTCTCGGATAATCTAAGTGCTGGACTGTTTTCACTTGTAGGTGCTAACTGTTCAGGATCATTTTCTGAAGATTCGCTTAACTTTTTAAACATTTCATCTAAAGTTCTGACTTTAAGTTTAGGTTTAGAGCCAGACATTTTTACACTGCAAGCCAATAGCCCGACAACAGTTCTTTTGACGGTCAATGACAAACTAGTAAATGAATCAATTAATTTCTAGATTCAGATGTTAAAAAGCGTGTGAAAAACAAATTGTGTTTTATTTTATGTCAAGACAAAGCCTTTGAAGATAAAATGAACTGTCAATTTCAAAGAGTTAGTTAGGGAACGACCATTTAACTTGGGGGGTTATGGTTTTTTCTAAAAAAAATATTCTGATTCCCAATGTTGCTGAAAAAAATATTCTGATTTTGGTGGAGGAAAAAAAAATAATCTGATTCAGAGTTTTTGTCATATAACCTAATGTTAAATTCTGGAAAAAAATTTCGCGCTTTGCGTGACAAAAATAAATAATTATTCTAACTCTTGTGTTGTCCGAAAAAAAAATTCTGAACGAAACAAAAAACCATAACCCCCGCCTTCAAGTTAAATGGTCGGTCCCTTAAGGTCACAGTACTCATTGCAAATGTTTATCTTTCAACTTGTGGAAGCTTGTCATCAGTACAAAAAACATAAAACAGACATAATTAAAATATGTAATGCGTTGTTTGTCATTTTTCATCAATACAAAATCTTTGGGGAAAAAAATTATGTGTAGGCACGTGCCTAAAGTGCCTTACGATCGTGGGTTCGATCCCCGGTCGGATAAGTGTTCACTCTCTTTATAAATAATTTACTAGGAAATCAGGAAACCTCACAAGACGTACATCAAAGATAGCAAGGAAGTAGAAATAATTTAAATAAATTAAAATAAAAGATGTGTAATATTTTTTTATCAACTTCCACATTTCTACAATAAATGAAATTATGGGATATTATAAGGTGTCAGACCGACCAGTATGTAAAACATAGACAATAGACAGTCCATTTGAAAATAGCGAATGACTTACAAACACATTAAATTTGTATATGTTATTTAGGACTAATGAAGATGAAATAAAGATGACTGCTACGTTAGCATTGTCTATTCTGATTCTGCAGATATCACTGGTAAGTTTTTTGTTATAAAGAAAATAATTATATCGAGATAAATGGGGTTTGGATTCCACATTCTTCGGTTTAACCCCGCCATATTTTTATGTCTGAACAACATTTTCAGCGACATAATGTCGTGGTCTTTTTTTTTCTTTTTTTTTTCGATTTTTTGAGGTAATTGTTCGTTTTGTTGATATTGGTGAAATTGTTGAAAATATAACTGAAGCATTGTTGAAAGTAGCATTAAACACCATAGCCCGCACACCCACCCACATCATGGTCACGACCACGACGGCGCCTAGCAATTTGTGATGACGATGTGTTTGTTATCGTATTTCTGTATAATGTTTTGTAGTTGTTGTTGTATATTCACATTGTGTGTTTTCGTATTGTCTTATCTGATATTTTACTTTATCATATTTTGTAAAAACAACATAGATATCGAACTTAAGGTGCGTGACGCCTTTCTGGAATAACCTACATATCACAGTCGAAAGATTCGAAAGCCAAATAATTTAAACGTCTTTGGCAACAAGTTAAACAAAGGACCTAAGCAGGATATCTGAATGGATTAAGGTTACTTATACATGATGTAGATTGCCCTTAGTTTTAAGTTAAACAAAGGACTTAAGCAGGATATCTGAATGGATTAAGGTTACTTATACATGATGTAGATTGCCCTTAGTTTTAAGTTAAACAAAGGACCTAAGCAGGATATCTGAATGGATTAAGGTTACTTATACATGATGTAGATTGCCCTTAGTTTTAAGTTAAACAAAGGACCTAAGCAGGATATCTGAATGGATTAAGGTTACTTATACATGATGTAGATTGCCCTTAGTTTTAAGTTAAACAAAGGACCTAAGCAGGATATCTGAATGGATTAAGGTTACTTATGCATGATGTAGATTGCCCTTAGTTTTAAGTTAAACAAAGGACCTAAGCAGGATATCTGAATGGATTAAGGTTACTTATACATGATGTAGATTGCCCTTAGTTTTAAGTTAAACAAAGGACCTAAGCAGGATATCTGAATGGATTAAGGTTACTTATACATGATGTAGATTGCCCTTAGTTTTAAGTTAAACAAAGGACCTAAGCAGGATATCTGAATGGATTAAGGTTACTTATACATGATGTAGATTGCCCTTAGTTTTAAGTTAAACAAAGGACCTAAGCAGGATATCTGAATGGATTAAGGTTACTTATACATGATGTAGATTGCCCTTAGTTTTAAGTTAAACAAAGGACCTAAGCAGGATATCTGAATGGATTAAGGTTACTTATACATGATGTAGATTGCCCTTAGTTTTAAGTTAAACAAAGGACCTAAGCAGGATATCTGAATGGATTAAGGTTACTTATACATGATGTAGATTGCCCTTAGTTTTAAGTTAAACAAAGGACCTAAGCAGGATATCTGAATGGATTAAGGTTACTTATACATGATGTAGATTGCCCTTAGTTTTAAGTTAAACAAAGGACCTAAGCAGGATATCTGAATGGATTAAGGTTACTTATACATGATGTAGATTGCCCTTAGTTTTAAGTTAAACAAAGGACCTAAGCAGGATATCTGAATGGATTAAGGTTACTTATACATGATGTAGATTGCCCTTAGTTTTTAATAAATTAGAATAAAACATGAGAAACGTTTTTACTTTTGACAGTTCTAAGTATTATATAGGACTGCTTGTCTGAACTAGCTTGTATAAAATACCGTAGTCGTAATGTTCACGCATTAATGTTGATTTTCAATCGGATGCACAAGACAAATTTAAAGATACCAAAGGTGTAATCAGAATCCGTAAATCGATGACGGACAGACAACACAATGGCCGAAAGATAAAGTACAAACAACGATCTACAAAACATTACACAGAAAACTGAAGATCGAGCAAAAGAAACCCAAAACCAACCTCCATATGGGCATGTTATGAGGGACATAAAGTAAAAAAAACAAAAAAAACCCCAAAAAACTCGTGCAATTCTACAGAAATTAAATTAAAATGTTTCCAAAAATATAGAAAAAGGGAAAGTGAAGAACATTTTGAGATTTTTATAATTATCCAAAAATAACACAATTGAAAAATGAAATAAAAAGAAAAAATGTAAATGTTAATATATGATATTTGTTTCCCATTTTCCCATTTAAGCTTTCTTTTTAATTTCATTTGTAAATGAAAGAAAAATAATGAATACAATCTGAGATTAGTGACGGTGCTAATACATGATTTGATTTGATTTATTGTGTTTAACGTCACTTTCAGCCATATTTCAGCTATATCATGGCGACCAGTGTTAGTAGTGGAAGAAGCCGGAGTACCAGGAGAAAATCACCGACCATGGGCAAGCAGCTGGTAAGCTTTATCACTTGTGGCTGCGAGTCGAGTGCACCATTTTTTGCAATTTACAAAGCCGAGCGCGAACCCACACCGTATTGGTGATAGGCTTGTATGAATTGTTAGGTAATCCAACTACCTATCTCATGAGGGTGATGACATAATTAGCCTGTACATATATGTAGGAATACTTTATATACATTTCAATATTTATTTTCTAGGTTCTAGGGAGTCATCTCAGCAGTCCATACGTTCGATATCCCGTGGGTCAAGGATTTCGACAATGTCTCCCAGTGTATGATTGTGCACCAGGTAAGATTAGGGACCGACCATTTAACTTGAAGGGGGGGGGGGGGGGGGTGTTATGGTTTTTTGTTTCGTTCAGAATTGTTTTTTTCGGACAACACAAGAGTTCGAATATTAAATTATTTTGTCGCGCAAAGCGCGAATTTTTTTTCCAGAATTTAACATTAGGTTATATGACAAAAACTCTGAATCAGATATTTTTTTTTTTCCTCCATCAAAATCAGAATATTTTTTTCAGCAACATTGGGAATTAGAATATTTTTTTTAGAAAAAAACCATAACCCCCCCCCCCCCCTCCTTCAAATTAAATGGTCGTTCCCTTAACAAACTTTACTTTTTAATTTACATGCATGTTTGAACCGTATATCTCACCTGTACACAAAAAACCCGGTATCTGATATCGCAAGTTTCTAAATAATGTAATTATTAATAAAAACTAAGGTTCTCCTTCCTCAGGCATAGGTGACATTAACAGATGTTGGCTATTCTGTTTAGTTCTCCTCCCTCAGGCATAGGTGACCTTAACCGATTTTGTTGGTTTATGCCCTTTGGTTTACTTGCTCGCAAAACTTTAAAATTATTTGCCTTTCCAATCTTTCGATTTTCAGCGTCACCTGATGAAGGTTATGCAAGAAAGGTGTCGTGTGCACTAAATTTGATGTCTACGTTTTTATTACTATCACAGGGTCGATACCTCTGCTGGTGGACTATTAGTCCTCGAGGGTACCATCCACCCAGTAGTCAGTGCTGGTGAACTATTAGTCCTCGAGGGTATCATCCACCCAGTGGTCAGTGCTGGTGGACTATTAGTCCTCGAGGGTACCATCCACCCAGTAGTCAGTGCTGGTGGACTATTAGTCCTCGAGGGTACCATCCACCCAGTAGTCAGTGCTGGTGAACTATTAGTCCTCGAGGGTATCATCCACCCAGTAGTCAGTGCTGGTGGACTATTAGTCCTCGAGAGTACCATCCACCCAGTAGTCAGTGCTGGTGGACTATTAGTCCTCGAGGGTATCATCCACCCAGTGGTCAGTGATGGTGGACTATTAGTCCTCGAGGGTACCATCCACCCAGTAGTCAGTGCTGGTGGACTATTAGTACTCGAGGGTATCATCCACCCAGTAGTCAGTGCTGGTGAACTATTAGTCCTCGAGGGTATCATCCACCCAGTAGTCAGTGCTGGTGAACTATTAGTCCTCGAGGGTACCATCCACCCAGTAGTCAGTGCTGGTGAACTATTAGTCCTCGAGGGTACCATCCACCCAGTAGTCGGTGCTGGTGGACTATTAGTCCTCGAGGGTACCATCCACCCAGTAGTCAGTGATGGTGAACTATTAGTCCTCGAGGGTACCATCCACCCAGTAGTCAGTGCTGGTGGACTATTAGTCCTCGAGGGTATCATCCACCCAGTAGTCAGTGATGGTGAACTATTAGTCCTCGAGAGTACCATCCACCCAGTAGTCAGTGCTGGTGGACTACTAGTCCTCGAGGGTATCATCCACCCAGTAGTCAGTGATGGTGAACTATTAGTCCTCGAGGGTACCATCCACCCAGTAGTCAGTGCTGGTGGACTATTAGTCCTCGAGGGTACCATCAACCCAGTAGTCAGTGTTTCTATCACTGGGTAGATACCTCTGCTGATGGACTATTAGTCCTCGAGGGTACATCCACCCAGTAGTCAGTGCTGGTGGACTATTAGTCCTCGAGGGTACCATCCAACCAGTAGTCAGTGCTGGTGGACTATTAGTCCTCGAGGGTATCATCCACCCAGTAGTCAGTGCTGGTGGACTATTAGTCCTCGAGGGTACCATCCACCCAGTAGTCAGTGCTGGTGGACTATTAGTCCTCGAGGGTATCATCCACCCAGTAGTCAGTGCTAGTGGACTATTAGTCCTCGAGGGTACCATCCACACAGTAG
Organism: Bathymodiolus brooksi; assembly: GCA_963680875.1. NCBI lineage: Eukaryota > Metazoa > Mollusca > Bivalvia > Mytilida > Modiolidae > Bathymodiolus > Bathymodiolus brooksi. The sequence goes on from OY804590.1 coordinate 8,922,894, forward strand.
TCAGTGCTGGTGGACTATTAGTCCTCGAAGGTACTATCCACCCAGTAGACAGTGCTGGTGGACTATTAGTCCTCGAGGGTACCATCCACCCAGTAGTCAGTGATTCGGCACTGTCATAGTTTATCAGATATATTTATTACTGAAATTTACAGTTCCAAAGTAATGTAATTATAAATAAAACTAAGATTCTCCTCCCTCAGGCATAGATCACCTTAGCTGATTTTGGCTAGCCTGTTTAGGCTCTTTGGTTTTATTGCTCCCAAAACTTTGAATTATTTAGCTTTCCAATCTTTCGAATTTGAGCCTACCGATGAAGATCATTCCAAAAAAATGCGTCGTCCGCACTAAATTTGATGTCTACGTTTTTATTGATATAAAATTCAATTCTATAATTGAACATAAAAAATATGATTATTACAGTGAGCCCTGTCTAAACCGAACTCTGTCTAAGCCGAATCCTGATTAAAACGGAATCCTATACAAACCCAACTTTAAATAAAATCTCAATATAGGAAATCTTTATTAATTTGATTTGTATAAATAGAACACCTGTCTATTCTTAACGATAACACAAAAGCTTGTCCAAATGTAGTTCGGTTTAGACAGGTTTCACTATCCTTATGTACACCAGATGTGCATATTTTAATTGTATATCTCATCAATAGTACAACACCAAACCTAAGCACTAAAACATCAACACCAAACCTCAACACTAATACATCAACGCCAAACCTCAACACAAAAACATCAACACCAAACCTCAACACCTAGACATCAACACCAAACCTCAACACTTAGACATCAACACCAAACTTCAACACTTAGACATCAACACCAAACCTCAACACCTAGACATCAACACCAAACCTCAACACCTAGACATCAACACCAAACCTCAACACCTAGACATCAACACTTAGACATCAACACCAAACCTCAAACCTAAAACATAAAAACTAAACGATATTTAATCCGATCATGCTGATATTATCTCAATTTATAACAAATAATTGAGTTTGGCGGGCACATTCCTCAGCAGACTATTGGCATCCCCATTGGAATAAGCTTTCTTTGTCATTGTTTTCACTTACTCATGTGAGACATGGTTTACACAAAAACCTATCAAAGACATAAGAATTACAGAAACTCAAGCCTATAATGTCACATTCAGGTATGGATGATCTGTCTACTAAAAATCAAAATTTTGCTAACTGTATTCCATTACTACACCTCAAGACTGGAATATGAGTGGTCATGTATGTGTGTTAGGAGTATCGATTAGTCTATGTTTGTGGGATCTTCCGATTAGCCTTTGGCACTTATGTAATAATAATTCGACAAAATTGGGAGTTAAGTTTATAAGCACTGTCATATTTATTTGTAATATAGCTCGTTGTTACTTTCTTGCAGGCCATGAAATTCTTCCCTGTGCTGACGAACATATGAAGGCGATATGTCAACCATGCTCTGATGGCTATGTCCAGCCTGTGAATATATCGTCATTTGATAATATAAATACAACAAAGTGTTTCAAACCGCAAGGGGAATGTCAAGCACACGGTAGGTTATTTAGCCATACTGTTTAATATAATATCTATTATTAATTAGCTACCATGTTGTTTTCTGAAATAACAATAAAATACCCCCCCCCCCCCCCCCCCATTATAATATGCATATGTTTACAAGACCAATACAGGATTACCCGGCCTATATTGATTTTTGTTCGTATTGCCAGGCCAAATTCCTGTCCGGACAATACAGGATTCCGGTATGTTTCTAGATTTTGTTGCGACAAGGACCGAACTGTAGTCTGTTCAACAAGCATAGCATATAAAGCGTAACAATGAAAATCATAAATATTATATTCGCAAGAGATGATGGATAAAAAGAAACAAAACCAGAAAAATATCAAGTTAGCAGTTAATATATATTGATATATTTACACACTGATTATATATTCTCCTTGCTATTGATCCTCAGTGAGCTATATTGGGCTTCGGCCTCACCTACGGCTAGTGTCGGGCCAACAACATTAGGTTATATGACAAAAACTCTGAATCAGATTTTTTTTTTCCTCCACCAAAATCAGAATATTTTTTCAGCAACATTGGGAATCAGAATATTTTTTTTAGAAAAAAAACATACCCCCCCCCTCTTCAAGTTAAATGGTCGTTCCCTTAATACAGGTTTGAATATATATATATATATATATATATATAGACTGATTACATGCATATAAATACAACATGTTTACATTTTAGAATCAAATATAATAGTTGTTTTGTCAGGAAAGTGAGTGATCATGGATTTGAGTGTTAGGGGTGTAGATATTTCTGATTTGAATTTGGAATTGTTCTGATAGTGTGGTATTTATTCTCTTTTTCATTTCTTTACTGATTATATTATATGCATATCCTATTTCAGATGTGGTAGTCAGTCGTATAAATATTGCATCATGCGAGTTTCACAAGTTCTGTAAGTGTAAACAGGAAACTTGCTATTATAGTGACCCCGACCCTTGTTCTTGTAGTAAGAGGTATAAACCGTGTGCTGCAGGAGAGACTATGAATGAGGTTGGAGGTTTGTATAAATAATTAAGAGAATTCTTAACACAATCTGTAATTTACAATCTTTATTAAATCCAAGGTTCTCCTCAAACAGGCATAGGTGACATTAGCTGACTATAGCTAAGGGAATGACCATTTAACTTGAAAGGGGGGGGGGGGGGGTATGTTTTTTTTCTAAAAAGATATTCTGATTCCCAATGTTGCTGAAAAAAATATTCTGATTTTGGTGGAGGAAAAAAAAATAATCTGATTCAGTTTTTGTCATATAACCTAATGTTGAATTCTGGAAAAAAAAATTCGCGCTTTGCGCGACAAAAAAAATAAATATTTCAACTCTTGTGGACGAAACAAAAAACCAATACCCCCCCCCCCCCCCCCCACCCCCCCCCTTCAAGTTAAATGGTCGGTCCCTAATCAGCTTAGGTATTTGGTTTAATTGCTCCGAAAGACTTTTAAATCATATTGCTTTCCTATCTTTCAACTATGAGCTTACTTGGTGAAGGTTATTAAAGAAAATGGTCTTTCACACTAAATTAGATATCTACGTTTTTATTATACAGTAAAGACAAAGGATTAAAATAATTAACTTATGTAAGAAAAGATTGAGAATACCAAAGGAATAACAAGAAGTCGTGAATTGAAGAGGGACAGACAATACAATGGCTAAAAGAAATAGGACCATCAATGATCTACACAAAATAACTAAAGATTGAGCAACACCAGCCCCCACACAAAACGGGGGTGAACTAGCGTCCTCCGGACGGGTAACAATCCTTTAAAGATACCAAAGGAGGTAATGAGAATCCATATATCGAAGAACAGACAACACAATGGCCAAAGGAAACGGTACAAAAGGACAAACAACGACCTACAAAACATACACATAAAACTAAAGTTTTGCACCAACCACCACACAAAACGGGGGTGAACTCAGGTGCTCCGGAAGGGTGAACATTTCCTACTCCACTAGTGGCACCCGTCTTGTTTCTGTTAAACATCATGTGATATGGAAATCAGTATATATACAGTCAAACCTTCCCATGTGGTCACCTCTATTAAGCAGTCACCTGTATTAAAAGGTCACCTTTATTTTGTCCTGTCATAGAAAAGTTCATATGACTTGAACCTCTTTTAAGAGGCACCTGTCTTAAAAGACCACTTTTTCTTTGTCCCAAAAGTGACCTCTTAAGGGGGTACCATACACTACAGGGAGATAACTCTTTAAAATCAGTTGAACGTTTTGATCATATGATGTTTGTATGCAGATTTCAAGCATCTTGGTGATCAAAACCACAGAGAGAAAAGTTGCTATGTGGCTAGTGAATTTATAGCTCTGAGTCTGTTGGTTGGAATTTGTTAAAATTTTGATATTTATTACAGTGGATATATTCAAACACACTGCCAAAAAAATAAGAGAATTAAGCGAGCAGATCAAATTTTACCTGAAGTGTATGATACCACCTTAATACAGGTTTGACTGTATATTTCTTTGTACATTTCTATTATACTTGATAATAATTGGTTGAATTGGGTTATGGTGTTTAACGCCACTTTCAACAATATTTCAGTTATGTCGTTGCGGTAAGAATGCAAACAATTGTAAGCCGATATATGTTTTTTGATAACATCTTTTATCAGAAATGTTAATCAATATATTTATAGACTGTGTGAAATGTCCCAATGATACAGAGAAGAATTGGGCAGGATGTGGACCATGTAAACATATGTAAGGGTATATAGTCAGATCCGATGGTACCATGTATTCACATGCAAATTAACCAATTGTCACCGTCATCTTTTTAATTTAACTACAACGGTACCATAGGACCCTGATATAATTAATTGTATATGTTTTTTTTCGTTTGTTTGTTTGATAGTGCTTAACGCCACTTTCAACAATATTTCAGTTATATGGTGGCGGTCAGTTTTATTGGTGGAGGAAACCGGAGGACCCGGCGAAAACCACTGACCTGTCACAAGTCACTGACAAACTTTATCACATGTTGTACACCTCTCCCTGGTCGAGATTCGAACTCACAAAATCAGTAGTATACATGTACGTATACGGGTAACTGATTGTATGAGAACAAAATGTTAATTTAATTCTGACAGGCAAATTTAACAATTTTATTTAAAATTCGACCGATTCAACTGACCTACTGCAACATGTGTTCTTTCAATTTGAATGTAGACGAAATTCGTAAACAAATGTCAGTTTGGTTGCCATGGTAACAGAATATCACATTAAAACACGCACACACACAAATTGAGTTTTCATCAATATTTGCAATCATTCAAACCCATATTTTAACTAATAATTAATTTAGTAAAATAAGTTAGATGGACTACACCATAGCATGTACTAGGCGAACACTGATGACGTAGTGTGTAACTGTATAAACTTAAACTGTTACCTCAAGTACGGTTAGGCATCATATAAGATAAACTGATAAATAATTGAAAAGAATGACGATATAACTAATCATTTTAGAACTTAACATATATTACTCCGACAAATCTCAAACTTGCCTTTATTGCTGTTCTGCCTGTCACAGTCAGCAATAATCAGAAAAATGTCCATACCTCAAGATTCCTACCTCCTCTATTACCTTTGATTGATTTGTAAAGAAGGAATTCTTGTAACGTATGCATGTTACATTGAATTCGTTAATCAAATATGTCCTCTTTTCGGTCATATTAGCGAAAAACAGAAAAATATGAACAATCCAGAAACACAAGCAGCATTGTGCATAATACAAAGAAAACAAAACATACAACACAGGAAATAGTTGGTGAACCCATGTGCTCGCGAGGGGTAAACATTTATCTTTCTTTTTTTTTTTTAATAATACAATGCAATAGTATATTTACATGTCTTTCTATTATTTATTTATTATGAAAAAACAGTTATAATAAAAGGAAAAACAAAAAATACTGCACGGTCGAAAAAGTTTCAAAATCCATTAAAAAAATCGTAGAAAGAGGTAAAATCGATAACTCTAAATACATAGAGGGCCCGGGTGGTTCAACGGGTTAGGTAGTTGGAATACCTAACAACTCATTCAAGCCTATCACCAGTACGGCGTGAATTTGCACCCGGCTTTGTAAATTACAAAAAAGGATGCACTCAACTCGCAGCCGCAAGTGATAAAGTTTACCAGTTGCTTGCCCATGGTCGGTGATTCTCTCCGGGTACTCCGGCTTCTTCCACCACTAATACTGGTCTCCATGATATAGCTGAAATATTGCTGAAAGTGGCGCTAAATTAGAGATTGAGTTAATGACTCAACTTCTGAGTGAGTGAGTGATTGCTGTTGAACGCCAATTCAGCAATATTTCAGCTATATCATGGTGAGAACAAGTTAATTTTCAAGGAGATAATGATGATGAGGTCCACTTTGTTCTAGACCAACACGCTGAGTTTGATTTTTATAGTGCTAGCTCACTGAAACAACAGTTCGCGGGTAAACATATCGCTCCACTCCGACACATTATTCTGATTCCGAACCAACCAATTTTTACTCTTTCTCCTTAATGCTACATGCTTAGCAGAGAAGCAACAAATACCAATTTTATAGTCTTTGGTTTGACCCGATCGGGGCTCGAACCCACGATCTACGCGCACTCGAGGCAAGCACGCTAACCATTACGCCACCGATGCGGTGCGACTCAACTTCTGGATCAAGATAAAACGTAAATTTTGATAAAATTACTTGGTCTAAAACAGATTCTATATTGCTTCCTCTAAAGCACAGAACATCACCTTGTGACATTCTGAGGTAAGGGTTTATGGCTTGGGTTATGGTGGTTTAAAATTGTCAACATTAAGTCATGATTCTTCACCTTGGTTAATAACCATGTACGTCATGAATACGTACTGATAATAGATCAATTTATATTTATTCTCATTATGCTTACAGGCAGCCAAAAAGTTATGCAAGTCCAACAACAGAACCAAAGAAAATGTCCTCACAACCTCATGCAGGTATTTGATGATAACTTTTTACATCAGTGCATAATATTTCTATGCACAATAAAAAAGGGTGTGTAAGAGGAGTTTGAAGATACCAAATCAAAATACGTCAATCAAAGGACAGACAACACAATGGCCAAAAGATACCAAAGAGGTAATCAGAAGACGTCAATCAAAGAAGGACAGACAACACAATGGCCAAAAGATACCAAAGAGGTAATCAGAAGACGTCAATCAAAGAAGGACAGACAACACAATGGCCAAAAGATACCAAAGAGGTAATCAGAAGACGTCAATCAAAGAAGGACAGACAACACAATGGCCAAAAGATACCAAAGAGGTAATCAGAAGACGTCAATCAAAGAAGGACAGACAACACAATGGCCAAAAGATACCAAAGAGGTAATCAGAAGACGTCAATCAAAGAAGGACAGACAACACAATGGCCAAAAGATACCAAAGAGGTAACCAGAAGACGTCAATCAAAGAAGGACAGACAACACAATAGCCAAAAGATACCAAAGAGGTAATCAGAAGACGTCAATCAAAGAAGGACAGACAACCCAATGGCCAAAAGATACCAAAGAGGTAATCAAAAGACGTCAATCAAAGAAGGACAGACAACACAATGGCCAAAAGATACCAAAGAGGTAATCAAAATACGTCAATCAAAGAAGGACAGACAACACAATGGCCAAAAGATACCAAAGAGGTAATCAGAAGACGTCAATCAAAGAAGGACAGACAACACAATGGCCAAAAGATACCAAAGAGGTAATCAGAAGACGTCAATCAAAGAAGGACAGACAACACAATGGCCAAAAGATACCAAAGAGGTAATCAGAAGACGTCAATCAAAGAAGGACAGACAACACAATGGCTAAAAGATACCAAAGAGGTAATCAGAAGACGTCAATCAAAGAAGGACAGACAACACAATGGCCAAAAGATACCAAAGAGGTAATCAGAAGACGTCAATCAAAGAAGGACAGACAACACAATGGCTAAAAGATACCAAAGAGGTAATCAGAAGACGTTAATCAAAGAAGGACAGACAACACAATGGCCAAAAGATACCAAAGAGGTAATCAAAATACGTCAATCAAAGAAGGACAGACAACACAATGGCCAAAAGATATCAAAGAGGTAATCAAAATACGTCAATCAAAGAAGGACAGACAACACAATGGCCAAAAGATACCAAAGAGGTAATCAAAATACGTCAATCAAAGAAGGACAGACAACACAATGGCCAAAAGATACCAAAGAGGTAACCAGAAGACGTCAATCAAAGAAGGACAGACAACACAATGGCCAAAAGATACCAAAGAGGTAATCAGAAGACGTCAATCAAAGAAGGACAGACAACACAATGGCTAAAAGATACCAAAGAGGTAATCAGAAGACGTCAATCAAAGAAGGACAGACAACACAATGGCCAAAAGATACCAAAGAGGTAATCAGAAGACGTCAATCAAAGAAGGACAGACAACACAATGGCTAAAAGATACCAAAGAGGTAATCAGAAGACGTCAATCAAAGAAGGACAGACAACACAATGGCCAAAAGATACCAAAGAGGTAATCAGAAGACGTCAATCAAAGAAGGACAGACAACACAATGGCTAAAAGATACCAAAGAGGTAATCAGAAGACGTCAATCAAAGAAGGACAGACAACACAATGGCCAAAAGATACCAAAGAGGTAATCAGAAGACGTCAATCAAAGAAGGACAGACAACACAATGGCTAAAAGATACCAAAGAGGTAATCAGAAGACGTCAATCAAAGAAGGACAGACAACACAATGGCCAAAAGATACCAAAGAGGTAATCAGAAGACGTCAATCAAAGAAGGACAGACAACACAATGGCCAAAAGATACCAAAGAGGTAATCAGAAGACGTCAATCAAAGAAGGACAGACAACACAATGGCTAAAAGATACCAAAGAAGTAATCAGAAGACGTCAATCAAAGAAGGACAGACAACACAATGGCCAAAAGATACCAAAGAGGTAATCAGAAGACGTCAATCAAAGAAGGACAGACAACACAATGGCTAAAAGATACCAAAGAGGTAATCAGAAGACGTCAATCAAAGAAGGACAGACAACACAATGGCCAAAAGATACCAAAGAGGTAATCAGAAGACGTCAATCAAAGAAGGACAGACAACACAATGGCCAAAAGATACCAAAGAGGTAATCAGAAGACGTCAATCAAAGAAGGACAGACAACACAATAGCCAAAAGATACCAAAGAGGTAATCAGAAGACGTCAATCAAAGAAGGACAGACAACACAATGGCCAAAAGATACCAAAGAGGTAATCAAAAGACGTCAATCAAAGAAGGACAGACAACACAATGGCCAAAAGATACCAAAGAGGTAATCAAAATACGTCAATCAAAGAAGGACAGACAACACAATGGCCAAAAGATACCAAAGAGGTAATCAGAAGACGTCAATCAAAGAAGGACAGACAACACAATGGCCAAAAGATACCAAAGAGGTAATCAGAAGACGTCAATCAAAGAAGGACAGACAACACAATGGCCAAAAGATACCAAAGAGGTAATCAGAAGACGTCAATCAAAGAAGGACAGACAACACAATGGCTAAAAGATACCAAAGAGGTAATCAGAAGACGTCAATCAAAGAAGGACAGACAACACAATGGCCAAAAGATACCAAAGAGGTAATCAGAAGACGTCAATCAAAGAAGGACAGACAACACAATGGCTAAAAGATACCAAAGAGGTAATCAGAAGACGTTAATCAAAGAAGGACAGACAACACAATGGCCAAAAGATACCAAAGAGGTAATCAAAATACGTCAATCAAAGAAGGACAGACAACACAATGGCCAAAAGATATCAAAGAGGTAATCAAAATACGTCAATCAAAGAAGGACAGACAACACAATGGCCAAAAGATACCAAAGAGGTAATCAAAATACGTCAATCAAAGAAGGACAGACAACACAATGGCCAAAAGATACCAAAGAGGTAACCAGAAGACGTCAATCAAAGAAGGACAGACAACACAATGGCCAAAAGATACCAAAGAGGTAATCAGAAGACGTCAATCAAAGAAGGACAGACAACACAATGGCTAAAAGATACCAAAGAGGTAATCAGAAGACGTCAATCAAAGAAGGACAGACAACACAATGGCTAAAAGATACCAAAGAGGTAATCAGAAGACGTCAATCAAAGAAGGACAGACAACACAATGGCCAAAAGATACCAAAGAGGTAATCAGAAGACGTCAATCAAAGAAGGACAGACAACACAATGGCTAAAAGATACCAAAGAGGTAATCAGAAGACGTCAATCAAAGAAGGACAGACAACACAATGGCCAAAAGATACCAAAGAGGTAATCAGAAGACGTCAATCAAAGAAGGACAGACAACACAATGGCCAAAAGATACCAAAGAGGTAATCAGAAGACGTCAATCAAAGAATGACAGACAACACAATGGCTAAAAGATACCAAAGAAGTAATCAGAAGACGTCAATCAAAGAAGGACAGACAACACAATGGCCAAAAGATACCAAAGAGGTAATCAGAAGACGTCAATCAAAGAAGGACAGACAACACAATGGCTAAAAGATACCAAAGAGGTAATCAGAAGACGTCAATCAAAGAAGGACAGACAACACAATGGCCAAAAGATACCAAAGAGGTAATCAGAAGACGTCAATCAAAGAAGGACAGACAACACAATGGCCAAAAGATACCAAAGAGGTAATCAGAAGACGTCAATCAAAGAAGGACAGACAACACAATGGCTAAAAGATACCAAAGAAGTAATCAGAAGACGTCAATCAAAGAAGGACAGACAACACAATGGCCAAAAGATACCAAAGAGGTAATCAGAAGACGTCAATCAAAGAAGGACAGACAACACAATGGCTAAAAGATACCAAAGAGGTAATCAGAAGACGTCAATCAAAGAAGGACAGACAACACAATGGCCAAAAGATACCAAAGAGGTAATCAGAAGACGTCAATCAAAGAAGGACAGACAACACCATGGCTAAAAGATACCAAAGAGGTAATCAGAAGACGTTAATCAAAGAAGGACAGACAACACAATGGCCAAAAGATACCAAAGAGGTAATCAAAATACGTCAATCAAAGAAGGACAGACAACACAATGGCCAAAAGATATCAAAGAGGTAATCAAAATACGTCAATCAAAGAAGGACAGACAACACAATGGCCAAAAGATACCAAAGAGGTAATCAAAATACGTCAATCAAAGAAGGACAGACAACACAATGGCTAAAAGATACCAAAGAAGTAATCAGAAGACGTCAATCAAAGAAGGACAGACAACACAATGGCCAAAAGATACCAAAGAGGTAATCAAAATACGTCAATCAAAGAAGGACAGACAACACAATGGCTAAAAGATACCAAAGAAGTAATCAGAAGACGTCAATCAAAGAAGGACAGACAACACAATGGCCAAAAGAAAAAGTACAAACAAGATCTACAAACACTACATAGAAAACTAAAAACTGGGGGTAAACTCAGGTGCTCCAGAATGGTAAGCAGTTCCTGCAATTACTATTGTCTTCTATAAGGATATAAGCAAGACTAAAAAAATATCACAAGTCCGTCATGGCCGTGATTAAGTAGCTAGATTTTAACTTTAGCTTAAATGTACAATTCTGAATTAATCATTTATTCTATTAATAAATTTGTCATAATGATTCAAGAGGAAAGAAAAATTGAGATCACATCAACAGGTTTAATCCCGTCACATTTTTGTACCTCCCTCTGTCGTTGTTATTGCCGTTATTTAGGGGTTAAAGGTGGTTCGTATTGTTGTGTTATGTTCTCATTCCCCTTTTGATTTTATTGAGAGCAACAGTCTGTAAAACATAAATATTCATCAATTTTCAATTTTTAACATTATAATCATTAAAATTGTATTTAAAAATAATAAATGAATTCTTACCCAATTTTGATCGAGTAAAAAAAAAGTCATGGACAAATTATAAAAATGCCTATTTTCTCTCACGATTGTATTATTTATGAGCTGCATTCATTCATGAGTTAACGGCAGGTCTAAATATCGACCCAAAATTAAAAATGTCCCCAAAACTATTTGGCTTTCCAATCTTTCGATTTTGAGTATACCTGATGAAGGTTATTCCACATACGCGTCATGTGCACTAAATTTGATATTTATGTTTTTATTTATATAAATTATATATATGGCAAATTAACTAATATATATGTTTTTATTTATATGAATTATATATATGGCAAATTAACTAATATATATGTTTTTATTTATATAAATTATATATATGGCAAATTAACTAATATTTATGTTTTTATTTATATGAATTATATATATGGCAAATTAACTAATATTTATGTTTTTATTATTCACAGAGAAAAGTACAATAGAAATGGAGCAGAAAGAATATTCAAACACGGCAGTGCTGACTGGAATGTAAGACTAATATTGTTATGTAAATGCTATCTTACATTTAGGCATTTTAAATAGTCCTTTTACATGTGTAACTAATGCAGACCATTCACTTGTTGACCTGTCACGTATGTTCCTTCATTTCGGTAGAAATTATGACCGTTTTGATCGTGATCGTATGGTAGTTATATTTACAACTGCCTATGTAATCGGTGCCTATCACCACTGATGTTGTGAGTTAGAATCCCACTAAGGGCGAGATGTACAATATTATGTGATAAAGTTTGTCAGTGACTTGCGGCAGGTTGGTTGTTTTCTGTGTGTACTCTGGTTTCATCCACCAATAAAACTGACCGCCACCATATAACTGAAATAGTGTTGAAAATTGTGTTAAATATCAAAACTCTACCACCGGTAGATATCATGTTTTTAATATTTGGAATTGCAAATTATACATGGAAGTAGAATTCCAGTCACCACAAGGACTACTGAATCGTTTTGTCATATGGTAAATACCTATAAATCGTAGTACAGCAAAGTCCCAATGTTGTTACGTCAACCAGGTTTACCATTAGAAAAATTGGGAGTGTTTAAAATGCTTTTGAAATACTTTTGAAACACATCTGGAAACGTAAAATTGTTATAGCAACAGGAAGGACAAATTCAGGGCTTGTAATTCACCTTGAACTTCATGATTTTGGAAAAAAAAAGCCAAATGTCAGGAAAACCTGTAATAATTGTTTTGCAAATCATCGAAGGGATCGGTAGGATAATTTTGCATATATTATGTGTGCAATTTTTAGGTTTTTTTGAAAGTTATTCCCTATTGCTCCGTGTAATAACCTTGACATTGAGAAAAAAAATGAAAGGAATGAAAAAACCAAAAAAAAACCAAAACGATATATGAGGTTTTCTATCAACAAAAACAAATATATGAATATAATGAAAAATATATTATTATTATAAATAAATTAATAAAAGACCATGTTATATTTAACACTACCATCTCCTGTCCAACGTTGAATAAAATTCCAACTATTTAATGTAACATTTGAAAAAGTTGATGGCATATTACCATACACAGGCTACTAGACGGAACAGTACTATACGACATCTTTAATATGGATAGACAAAGCAATAACATGAAGTAAAACAAACATGAAATACAAAAGACTGAAAAGAACATACCCCCACTAACAATTAGAGGGGCCCAGCATACTCCCACTAACAATCAGAGGGGCCCAGCATACTCCCACTAACAATCAGAGGGGGCCAGCATACTCCCACTAACAATCAGAGGGGGCCAGCATACTCCCACTAACAATCAGAGGGGCCCAGCATACTCCCACTAACAATCAGAGGGGGCCAGCATACCCCCACTAACAATCAGAGGGGGACAGCATACTCCCACTAACAATCAGAGGGGGCTAGCATACTCCCACCAACAATCAGAGGGGGCCAGCATACTCCCACTAACAATCAGAGGGGGCCAGCATACTCCCACTAACAATCAGAGGGGCCCAGCATACTCCCACTAACAATCAGAGGGGGCCAGCATACTCCCACCAACAATCCGAGGGGGCCAGCATACTCCCACTAACAATCAGAGGGGGCCAGCATACTCCCACCAACAATCAGAGGGGGCCAGCATACTCCCACCAACAATCAGGGGGGGCCAGCATATACCTGTATGAAATGATCAAACTAATTTAAAAGATAATTATGTATGAAATGATCAAACTAATTTAAAAGATAAATGCAGGAAAGTGAATGTCATCTCCTACATAGGCTTAACGACTCCATAAAAGCAGTATATATTGATGTCTTCTATGGACTGTCACACATTTGATAAAGCTCACAATTACTGACTGTGTATAATCAGGGGATGTCATAGGGAAAGGGGATGGAATCAGCAAAAAAAGATGCTAGAAAATGGCCGATTATACCATTCGACGTATCTCGGAATTTTATAATAAGTAAGGAAATTCTCGTATATCGAGAAACTTTTCATTGGATCATTTTTTGACGTATTTGAAGTGTCTATGCAAATTTAGAATTGACCGAAATAAATCGGAAAATACCGAAGTATAATTGTAATATACGGTAAATATCGTAGGAAATTCGGCAATATATTTATAAGAAAGTGGGCGTTGATTATATAAATAAATCGAAAGTTCTTCAAGGTAGGTATATTTAATTTAAATAATTGCAACTATACTATTCATATAAATATGAACATAAAAAAAAATTATTGTTTAATATTGATAACAATTTCAAAATATAACAATTAAATGGAAAAAGTGGAATTAACAGTAATTATTGGGGGAAATGCTTTTTAAGGAATATAAATAAAGGGAGATAATCATAGTACTGTATAGTATTATAAAATTACTACTGAAAAACTTTTTGTAAAAAAAAATTGAACCAATAGTGATTAAAAAAAAAATGAAATAAATATTTTACAATACTGTCTGTACTCCTGTAGGAGTATGAAGCCCATCTATGGTCTAAATAGATCCTCTGTATTTAATAACAATTTATATTCATAAAATAAAATAATCAAAATGCATATGCTAAATAAAATTTGGATTAAGTGTTAACTATGTTAGATACAGTGTATCTACGTACCATTAGTTGTTTACAAAATACACTTATATATATATAATTATTGTTTGTAAACAAACATCTGCTTTGCATATCATAAATCCTCGGATTTACCATATTCTAAGAAAACACGTGTTTTTTTTAATTAATTTATTTTATAAAAATATATAACCAATATTTTCTGTTTTTATATATAATTATTAAGGTAAAAATACCATACAAAAGAACAAAAAACCATTCAGAAAAATTTGTCAAACTAAAAATCTTTCTGATTCTGATCCTGATCTCACCAGCAGCTCGCTGGTAACATTTGACCCAAAATTTGATTACATTTTACTTCACATCTAAAATTTTACAAGAAGACGTATGTTGAATGTAAAATAATACAAACCTCCTTGGGAAATATATATTTCAAACAATTACATCCATATTTTGTCACAATATATCCATAAATAAATGTCTGGCAAACTCATTTACCTAACACGATACACACATTAGCACCCCCCTTTTGGTTGTAATGGCTGAGTATATAGCCAAGGGAGATAATCGTTTCTGTAGCCTGGTATAATACTTCCTGTTTATTTCAGAGTTATCACCCTTGCAGTGGTTGTTGTCATTGGTGTTATCGTTCTTCTTGTCTTAGTTTGTCGACGACGACGTAATCCCCCTGAAGGTAAATTTCTTTTTTTTTAAATATTATTTTTAGTAAGAAAAGATATGGATGTAAGTGAACATGACAGTCGATCCAGCATTACATTTAGACACAAATTAAAGTAAAGGAACAGCTTATACTAAGTTATAGTAAGAAATGATCTGGATGTAAATGAATGTTAGAGCCTATCCACCATACACTTAGGCACGAAATCAAGTAAAGTAACAGCTAAGAAACATGTACATGGCGGTTTATTGTCCTTGTTTGGTACAGGCACTTCAATAAAATGTGGCGGGCTTACGCTAGTTTTATGGGCACGCTTAATAAAATGATGAGATGTAATGTAAGATTGATAATGTAACTGGATAAAAAAATAGTTTTTTCTGATTGTTACTTTTTACGTTTTAATTTGATTGGTAATAAGCAAATCAATAAAAAAAATAATCAGATCAACAGAAAAAATATGTCTCATACTTTAAAGGAACTACAATGCACTGACCTCGAATTTTGTTGTTTGTTCATAAAATACACCATGACTTGGTTGACGCTATGGAATATCTGTGTCACAAATGACCATGGATATGTTCCACTTGTCGTAAACACTTCACAGTCCTTTCTTCGTTCATGACTTATCACCGGGTTTGTAACTAGATTAACACCACAGGTGTCACTTGTGGAGCAGGAACTGCTTACCCTTCTGGAGCACCTGAGTTCACCCCCGGTTTTAAGTGGGGTTCGTGTTACTCGATCTTTAGTTTTATATGTATGTTTTGTTGATCGTTGTTTGTCCTTTTGTTCTTTTTCTTTTGGTCATTGTGTTGTCTGTTCTTCTTCGATTTACGGATTCTGATTACCCCTTTGATATCTTCAAACTCTTCATGGATTATGAAATCCATGGTTTGCGACATTGTAAAATAATCAAAATATAAAGATATAGTAATGGTATTCCCGTAAATAGAAAGGAAATAATAGTATGCACTTTGTGCAAATTTTTATATTCGTTTATTGATTGACCCACAGAATCCACGAAATTTGCTGGTTTTTGATATTGGTGGAATTGTAGAACATCACTATTTAAACTTTCTTTAGAGGTGATTGTGTGTGGTTGATATTGGTGGAATTGTAGAACATCACTATTTAAACTTTCTTTAGAGGTGATTGTGTGTGGTTGATATTGGTGGAATTGTAGAACATCACTATTTAAACTTTCTTTAGAGGTGAATGTGTGTGGTTGATATTGGTGGAATTGTAGAACATCACTATTTAAACTTTCTTTAGAGGTGATTGTGTGTGGTTGATATTGGTGGAATTGTAGAACATCACTATTTAAACTTTCTTTAGAGGTGATGGTGTGTAGTTGTTGATATTGGTTGAATTGTAGAACATCACTATTTAAACTTTCTTTAGAGGTGATTGTGTGTGGTTGATATTGGTGGAATTGTAGAACATCACTATTTAAACTTTCTTTAGAGGTGATTGTGTGTGGTTGATATTGGTGGAATTGTAGAACATCACTATTTAAACTTTCTTTAGAGGTGATTGTGTGTAGTTGTTGATATTGGTGGAATTGTAGAACATCACTATTTAAACTTTCTTTAGAGGTGATTGTGTGTGGTTGATATTGGTGGAATTGTAGAACATCACTATTTAAACTTTCTTTAGAGGTGATTGTGTGTGGTTGATATTGGTGGAATTGTAGAACATCACTATTTAAACTTTCTTTAGAGGTGATTGTGTGTGGTTGATATTGGTGGAATTGTAAAACATCACTATTTAAGCTTTCTTTAGAGGTGATTGTGTGTGGTTGATATTGGTGGAATTGTAGAACATCACTATTTAAACTTTCTTTAGAGGTGATTGTGTGTGGTTGTTGATATTGGTGGAATTGTAGAACATCACTATTTAAACTTTCTTTAGAGGTGATTGTGTGTGGTTGATATTGGTGGAATTGTAGAACATCACTATTTAAACTTTCTTTAGAGGTGATTGTGTGTGGTTGATATTGGTGGAATTGTAGAACATCACTATTTAAACTTTCTTTAGAGGTGATTGTGTGTGGTTGATATTGGTTGAATTGTAGAACATCACTATTTAAACTTTCTTTAGAGGTGATTGTGTGTGGTTGATATTGGTGGAATTGTAGAACATCACTATTTAAACTTTCTTTAGAGGTGATTGTGTGTGGTTGATATTGGTGGAATTGTAAAACATCACTATTTAAACTTTCTTTAGAGGTGATTGTGTGTGGTTGATATTGGTGGAATTGTAGAACATCACTATTTAAACTTTCTTTAGAGGTGATTGTGTGTGGTTGTTGATATTGGTGGAATTGTAGAACATCACTATTTAAACTTTCTTTAGAGGTGATTGTGTGTGGTTGATATTGGTGGAATTGTTGACCATCACTATTTAAACTTTCTTTAGAGGTGATTGTGTGTGGTTGATGTTGGTGGAATTGTTGACCATCACTATTTAAACTTTCTTTAGAGGTGATTGTGTGTGGTTGATATTGGTGGAATTGTAGAACATCACTATTTAAACTTTCTTTAGAGGTGATTGTGTGTGGTTGATATTGGTGGAATTGTAGAACATCACTATTTAAACTTTCTTTAGAGGTGATTGTGTGTGGTTGATATTGGTGGAATTGTAAAACATCACTATTTAAGCTTTCTTTAGAGGTGATTGTGTGTGGTTGATATTGGTGGAATTGTAGAACATCACTATTTAAACTTTCTTTAGAGGTGATTGTGTGTGGTTGTTGATATTGGTGGAATTGTAGAACATCACTATTTAAACTTTCTTTAGAGGTGATTGTGTGTGGTTGATATTGGTGGAATTGTAGAACATCACTATTTAAACTTTCTTTAGAGGTGATTGTGTGTGGTTGATATTGGTGGAATTGTAGAACATCACTATTTAAACTTTCTTTAGAGGTGATTGTGTGTAGTTGTTGATATTGGTGGAATTGTAGAACATCACTATTTAAACTTTCTTTAGAGGTGATTGTGTGTGGTTGATATTGGTTGAATTGTAGAACATCACTATTTAAACTTTCTTTAGAGGTGATTGTGTGTGGTTGATATTGGTGGAATTGTAGAACATCACTATTTAAACTTTCTTTAGAGGTGATTGTGTGTGGTTGATATTGGTGGAATTGTAAAACATCACTATTTAAACTTTCTTTAGAGGTGATTGTGTGTGGTTGATATTGGTGGAATTGTAGAACATCACTATTTAAACTTTCTTTAGAGGTGATTGTGTGTGGTTGTTGATATTGGTGGAATTGTAGAACATCACTATTTAAACTTTCTTTAGAGGTGATTGTGTGTGGTTGATATTGGTGGAATTGTAGAACATCACTATTTAAACTTTCTTTAGAGGTGATTGTGTGTGGTTGATATTGGTGGAATTGTAGAACATCACTATTTAAACTTTCTTTAGAGGTGATTGTGTGTGGTTGATATTGGTGGAATTGTTGAACATCACTATTTAAACTTTCTTTAGAGGTGATTGTGTGTGGTTGATATTGGTGGAATTGTAGAACATCACTATTTAAACTTTCTTTAGAGGTGATTGTGTGTGGTTGATATTGGTGGAATTGTAGAACATCACTATTTAAACTTTCTTTAGAGGTGATTGTGTGTGGTTGATATTGGTGGAATTGTAGAACATCACTATTTAAACTTTCTTTAGAGGTGATTGTGTGTGGTTGATATTGGTGGAATTGTAGAATATCACTATTTAACTTTCTTTAGAGGTGATTGTGTGTGGCTGATATTGGTGGAATTGTAGAACATCACTATTTAAGCTTTCTTTAGAGGTGATTGTGTGTGGTTGATATTGGTGGAATTGAAGACCGTCACTATTTAAACTTTCTTTAGAGGTGATTGTGTGTGGTTGATATTGGTGGAATTGTAGAACATCACTATTTAAACTTTCTTTAGAGGTGATTGTGTGTGGTTGATATTGGTGGAATTGTAGAACATCACTATTTAAACTTTCTTTAGAGGTGATTGTGTGTGGTTGATATTGGTGGAATTGTAGAACATCACTATTTAAACTTTCTTTAGAGGTGATTGTGTGTGGTTGATATTGGTGGAATTGTAGAACATCACTATTTAAGCTTTCTTTAGAGGTGATTGTGTGTGGTTGATATTGGTGGAATTGTTGACCATCACTATTTAAACTTTCTTTAGAGGTGATTGTGTGTGGTTGATATTGGTGGGATTGTTGACCATCACTATTTAAACTTTCTTTAGAGGTGATTGTGTGTGGTTGATATTGGTGGAATTGTTGACCATCACTATTTAAACTTTCTTTAGAGGTGATTGTGTGTGGTTGATGTTGGTGGAATTGTTGACCATCACTATTTAAACTTTCTTTAGAGATGATTGTGTGTGGTTGATATTGGTGGAATTGTAGAACATCACTATTTAAACTTTCTTTAGAGGTGATTGTGTGTGGTTGATATTGGTGGAATTGTTGACCATCACTATTTAAACTTTCTTTAGAGGTGAATGTTTGTGTTGATATTGGTGGAATTGTTGACCATCACTATTTAAACTTTCCTTAGAGGTGATTGTTTGTGTTGATATTGGTGGAATTGTTGACCATCACTATTTAAACTTTTTTTAGAGGTGATTGTGTGTGGTTGATATTGGTGGAATTGTTGACCATCACTGTTTAAACTTTCTTTAGAGGTGATTGTGTGTGGTTATTGATATTGGTGGAATTGTTGACCATCACTATTTAAACTTTCTTTAGAGGTGATTGTGTGTGGTTGATATTGGTGGGATTGTTGACCATCACTATTTAAACTTTCTTTAGAGGTGATTGTGTGTGGTTGATATTGGTGGAATTGTTGACCATCACTATTTAAACTTTCTTTAGAGGTGATTGTGTGTGGTTGATATTGGTGGAATTGTTGACCATCACTATTTAAACTTTCTTTAGAGGTGATTGTGTGTGGTTGATATTGGTGGAATTGTAGAACATCACTATTTAAACTTTCTTTAGAGGTGATTGTGTGTGGTTGATATTGGTGGAATTGTTGACCATCACTATTTAAACTTTCTTTAGAGGTGAATGTTTGTGTTGATATTGGTGGAATTGTTGACCATCACTATTTAAACTTTCCTTAGAGGTGATTGTTTGTGTTGATATTGGTGGAATTGTTGACCATCACTATTTAAACTTTTCTTAGAGGTGATTGTGTGTGGTTGATATTGGTGGAATTGTTGACCATCACTGTTTAAACTTTCTTTAGAGGTGATTGTGTGTGGTTGTTGATATTGGTGGAATTGTTGACCATCACTATTTAAACTTTCTTTAGAGGTGATTGTATGTGGTTGTTGATATTGGTGGAATTGTTGACCATCACTATTTAAACTTTCTTTAGAGATGATTGTGTGTGGTTGTTGATATTGGTTGAATTTTTGACCGTCACTATTTCAAAACTTTCTTTAGAGGTGACTGTTTGTGTTTATATTGGTGGAATTGTTGACCATCACTATTTAAACTTTCCTTAGAGGTGATTGTTTGTGCTGATGTTGGTGGAATTGTTGACCATCACTATTTAAACTTTCTTTAGAGGTGATTGTGTGTGGTTGATATTGGTGGAATTGTAGAACATCACTATTTAAACTTTCTTTAGAGGTGATTGTGTGTGGTTGATATTGGTGGAATTGTAGAACATCACTATTTAAACTTTCTTTAGAGGTGATTGTGTGTGGTTGATATTGGTGGAATTGTAGAACATCACTATTTAAACTTTCTTTAGAGGTGATTGTGTGTGGTTGATATTGGTGGAATTGTAGAATATCACTATTTAACTTTCTTTAGAGGTGATTGTGTGTGGTTGATATTGGTGGAATTGTTGACCGTCACTATTTAAGCTTTCTTTAGAGGTGATTGTGTGTGGTTGATATTGGTGGAATTGTAGAACATCACTATTTAAGCTTTCTTTAGAGGTGATTGTGTGTGGTTGATATTGGTGGAATTGTAGAACATCACTATTTAAGCTTTCTTTAGAGGTGATTGTGTGTGGTTGATATTGGTGGAATTGTAGAACATCACTATTTAAACTTTCTTTAGAGGTGATTGTGTGTGGTCGATATTGG
Organism: Bathymodiolus brooksi; assembly: GCA_963680875.1. Taxonomy (NCBI): domain Eukaryota; kingdom Metazoa; phylum Mollusca; class Bivalvia; order Mytilida; family Modiolidae; genus Bathymodiolus; species Bathymodiolus brooksi. The sequence continues at coordinate 8,944,261 of OY804590.1, forward strand.
TGGAATTGTAGAACATCACTATTTAAACTTTCTTTAGAGGTGATTGTGTGTGGTTGATATTGGTGGAATTGTAGAACATCACTATTTAAGCTTTCTTTAGAGGTGATTGTGTGTGGTTGATATTGGTGGAATTGTTGACCATCACTATTTAAACTTTCTTTAGAGGTGATTGTGTGTGGTTGATATTGGTGGGATTGTTGACCATCACTATTTAAACTTTCTTTAGAGGTGATTGTGTGTGGTTGATATTGGTGGAATTGTTGACCATCACTATTTAAACTTTCTTTAGAGGTGATTGTGTGTGGTTGATGTTGGTGGAATTGTTGACCATCACTATTTAAACTTTCTTTAGAGATGATTGTGTGTGGTTGATATTGGTGGAATTGTAGAACATCACTATTTAAACTTTCTTTAGAGGTGATTGTGTGTGGTTGATATTGGTGGAATTGTAGACCATCACTATTTAACTTTCTTTAGAGGTGAATGTTTGTGTTGATATTGGTGGAATTGTTGACCATCACTATTTAAACTTTCCTTAGAGGTGATTGTTTGTGTTGATATTGGTGGAATTGTTGACCATCACTATTTAAACTTTTTTTAGAGGTGATTGTGTGTGGTTGATATTGGTGGAATTGTTGACCATCACTGTTTAAACTTTCTTTAGAGGTGATTGTGTGTGGTTGTTGATATTGGTGGAATTGTTGACCATCACTATTTAAACTTTCTTTAGAGGTGATTGTATGTGGTTGTTGATATTGGTGGAATTGTTGACCATCACTATTTAAACTTTCTTTAGAGATGATTGTGTGTGGTTGTTGATATTGGTTGAATTTTTGACCGTCACTATTTCAAAACTTTCTTTAGAGGTGACTGTTTGTGTTTATATTGGTGGAATTGTTGACCATCACTATTTAAACTTTCCTTAGAGGTGATTGTTTGTGCTGATGTTGGTGGAATTGTTGACCATCACTATTTAAACTTTCTTTAGAGGTGATTGTGTGTGGTTGATATTGGTGGAATTGTAGAACATCACTATTTAAACTTTCTTTAGAGGTGATTGTGTGTGGTTGATATTGGTGGAATTGTAGAACATCACTATTTAAACTTTCTTTAGAGGTGATTGTGTGTGGTTGATATTGGTGGAATTGTAGAACATCACTATTTAAACTTTCTTTAGAGGTGATTGTGTGTGGTTGATATTGGTGGAATTGTAGAATATCACTATTTAACTTTCTTTAGAGGTGATTGTGTGTGGTTGATATTGGTGGAATTGTTGACCGTCACTATTTAAGCTTTCTTTAGAGGTGATTGTGTGTGGTTGATATTGGTGGAATTGTAGAACATCACTATTTAAGCTTTCTTTAGAGGTGATTGTGTGTGGTTGATATTGGTGGAATTGTAGAACATCACTATTTAAGCTTTCTTTAGAGGTGATTGTGTGTGGTTGATATTGGTGGAATTGTAGAACATCACTATTTAAACTTTCTTTAGAGGTGATTGTGTGTGGTCGATATTGGTGGAATTGTAGAACATCACTATTTAAACTTTCTTTAGAGGTGATTGTGTGTGGTTGATATTGGTGGAATTGTAGAACATCACTATTTAAGCTTTCTTTAGAGGTGATTGTGTGTGGTTGATATTGGTGGAATTGTTGACCATCACTATTTAAACTTTCTTTAGAGGTGATTGTGTGTGGTTGATATTGGTGGGATTGTTGACCATCACTATTTAAACTTTCTTTAGAGGTGATTGTGTGTGGTTGATATTGGTGGAATTGTTGACCATCACTATTTAAACTTTCTTTAGAGGTGATTGTGTGTGGTTGATGTTGGTGGAATTGTTGACCATCACTATTTAAACTTTCTTTAGAGATGATTGTGTGTGGTTGATATTGGTGGAATTGTAGAACATCACTATTTAAACTTTCTTTAGAGGTGATTGTGTGTGGTTGATATTGGTGGAATTGTAGACCATCACTATTTAACTTTCTTTAGAGGTGAATGTTTGTGTTGATATTGGTGGAATTGTTGACCATCACTATTTAAACTTTCCTTAGAGGTGATTGTTTGTGTTGATATTGGTGGAATTGTTGACCATCACTATTTAAACTTTTTTTAGAGGTGATTGTGTGTGGTTGATATTGGTGGAATTGTTGACCATCACTGTTTAAACTTTCTTTAGAGGTGATTGTGTGTGGTTGTTGATATTGGTGGAATTGTTGACCATCACTATTTAAACTTTCTTTAGAGGTGATTGTGTGTGGTTGATATTGGTGGGATTGTTGACCATCACTATTTAAACTTTCTTTAGAGGTGATTGTGTGTGGTTGATATTGGTGGAATTGTTGACCATCACTATTTAACTTTCTTTAGAGGTGATTGTGTGTGGTTGATATTGGTGGAATTGTTGACCATCACTATTTAAACTTTCTTTAGAGGTGATTGTGTGTGGTTGATATTGGTGGAATTGTAGAACATCACTATTTAAACTTTCTTTAGAGGTGATTGTGTGTGGTTGATATTGGTGGAATTGTTGACCATCACTATTTAAACTTTCTTTAGAGGTGAATGTTTGTGTTGATATTGGTGGAATTGTTGACCATCACTATTTAAACTTTCCTTAGAGGTGATTGTTTGTGTTGATATTGGTGGAATTGTTGACCATCACTATTTAAACTTTTTTTAGAGGTGATTGTGTGTGGTTGATATTGGTGGAATTGTTGACCATCACTGTTTAAACTTTCTTTAGAGGTGATTGTGTGTGGTTGTTGATATTGGTGGAATTGTTGACCATCACTATTTAAACTTTCTTTAGAGGTGATTGTGTGTGGTTGTTGATATTGGTGGAATTGTTGACCATCACTATTTAAACTTTCTTTAGAGATGATTGTGTGTGGTTGTTGATATTGGTGGAATTTTTGACCGTCACTATTTCAAAACTTTCTTTAGAGGTGACTGTTTGTGTTTATATTGGTGGAATTGTTGACCATCACTATTTAAACTTTCCTTAGAGGTGATTGTTTGTGCTGATGTTGGTGGAATTGTTGACCATCACTATTTAAACTTTCTTTAGAGGTGATTGTTTGTGTTGATATTGGTGGAATTGTTGACCATCACTATTTAAACTTTCTTTAGAGGTGATTGTTTGTGTTGATATTGGTGGAATTGTTGACCGTTACTATTTAAACTTTCTTTAGAGGTGATTGTTTGTGTTGATATTGGTGGAATTGTTGACCATCACTATTTAAACTTTCTTTAGAGGTGATTGTTTGTGTTGATATTGGTGGAATTTTTGACCGTCACAATTTAGTAAACTTTCTTTAGAGGTGATTGTTTGTGTTGATATTGGTGGAATTGTTGACCGTCACTATTTAGCACTTTCTTTAGAGGTGATTGTTTGTGTTGATATTGGTGGAATTGTTGACCGTCACTATTTAGCACTTTCTTTAGGGTGATTGTGTGTGGCTGTTGATATTGATGTAATTGTAGACCACCACTATTTAAACTTTCTTTAGAGGTGATTGGTTGAATTGTAAAACGTCACAATTTAAACTTTCTTTTCATAACAATAATAGACAGAATTGTTGACCGTCACTATTTAAAACTTTCTTTAGAGGTGATTGTGTGTGTTTGTTGATATTGGTGGAATTGTTGACCATCACTATTTAAACTTTCTTTAGAGGTGATTGGTTGTGTTGATATTGGTGGAATTGTTGACCGTCACAATTTAGTAAACTTTCTTTTCATAACAATAATAGACAGATATCAATATTATTCCAATAATCAACGATAATAAAAACACATTTCTTATCATTTTTTTCACATGATATACGAGGATTAGGGGTTATGGTGTTTAATACCACTTCAACAATATATCGGCTATATCGTGGTTTTATTGGTGGAGGAAACCGGAGTACCCGGAGAAAATCACCAACCTGTTGCTAGTGACTGACAAACTTGATCACATAATGTTGTATTGAGTACACCTCACCAAGTTAAATAGTGGTGATAGGCTCTGATTGCATTGGTACTTACAAATCAAACCACCACACAATCAAAGTCATGTCGGCCCCTTGTTTGATATACGATTGTACCAAATACTTAAAATACTTAAGGGCCCTGATGGCTCAATGAGTTAGGTAGTTGTAGAGGGCCCTGATGGCTCAATGAGTTAGGTAGTTGGATTACCTAACAACTCATACAAGCCTATCACCAATATGTCGTGGGTTCGCGTCCGGCTTTGTAAATTACAAAAAAGGGTGGACTCGACTAACAGCCGCAAGTGATCAAGTTTACCAGTTGCTTACCCATGGTCGGTGGTTCTCTCCGGGTACTCCGGCTTCTTCCACCACTAAAACTAGTCGCCATCATATGGCTGAAAGTGGCATTAAACACCAAAAACCAAACCAAACCAACCAAATACTTATAATACTTATAGGTGAAGAAGACAATCAAGCTGAACGTGGACAGTTAATTGCCCAACCAGAGGACGATAACGTAAGGGACGAAGGTCAGAGAGAAAACTTGCAAAATGTGATACCAGAAAACAACTTGAAAAATGATAGTCCGCCGAAAGTATCGTCTGAAAGGGGATCACCTGCTTCAAATTCAGAAGTTGACAGTTCGGGGTGGTAGATGATACGGCATTGCACTTAAATGCATTAGATAAACAATATGTACAAAGAGAAAAATCGCTACCTGAAAAAATAACCAAGACAGTCAACAACAGCAGCATAGTACCTCTCCCTTCTACCAGAAAGGAAGACATACCTACTGATTCAAGAGAGGGAAATGTCAAAAATATTGGTGCTGGTGCATTGTCTATCATTCAAGGTGGCAGAGAAAATGGAACCAGTTTATCAAGGGCACCAGAACAGATGTCGAAAATAATTAACGCAGTTACAGACTTACGATCAGAGGATAGTATGTCATATACTAGTATGTTTAGTAAACGTCCCATCAATATAGATTTGACAAATCGAGATGACCTAAATATTGCAAGTCTTACACCTGGTCATACACAAGTAACAGACATGTCTTCCAGTCCATATCCAGTTATTAATCAGATCAGAGGTACATCTAATACTATATTGTTCTGTAGTACATCAGGCTGTTAGCTATACTTTGATTATACATTCAAACCTGCATATAAAGAGCACTAAAAAACCTGAAAATGTGCCCTTTATGAGTAGGTGCCCTTTATGCATGCATACATATGTATGTAGGTAAATATTATGGTAAAGATTATATGCATTAAAGTGGAAAATGAGGCTGCCGTTTATAGACAGTGATTTTCTATAAAGAGGAGTCTTTAAGGCTAGTTTGACTGTATATATATGTAGGTAGAATCTGTTAAGGCTAGTTTGACTGTATATATATGTAGGTAGAATTCGTTAAGGCTAGTTTGACTGTATATATATGTAGGTAGAATCCGTTAAGGCTAGTTTGACTGTATATATATGTAGGTAGAATCTGTTAAGGCTAGTTTGACTGTATATATATGTAGGTAGAATCCGTTAAGACTAGTTTGACTGTATATATATGTAGGTAGAATCTGTTAAGGCTAGTTTGACTGTATATATATGTAGGTAGAATCTGTTAAGGTTAGTTTGACTGTATATATATGTAGGTAGAATCCGTTAAGGCTAGTTTGACTGTATATATATGTAGGTAGAATCCGTTAAGGCTAGTTTGACTGTATATATATGTAGGTAGAAACGATATAATTATGAAGCAAGTACATTTTAAATAAATCATAAGCTGTTTAATTCAAGCTAAAGATTTTGAAAGGTTTTATTGTCTGGTGTCTTTTTAGTTCTTTGTGTTGTCCTATTATTTGTCTTTACGCTCTGAGTTCCATGTTGTGATGTCCGTTACGATTTTCGCATAAAAACGATGTTCGGTTCGTATTTACCTCAACTTGTTTGTAGGAGGGATCATGTCCTATTTACGTTATTTGTGTTTGTTTGTGTATAGTGGTATCCAACACATATTGTGTTGTGTTTTTCTTCGTATTGTGTACCCTATGTTGCCAGTTTCTCTGTGTTTTTCTTCGTATTGTGTATCCTATGTTGCCAGTTTCTCTGGATTGTCTGTTTTTGATAGCTACTTCAGTTTTCTCTGGATTGTCCGTTTTTGATAGCTACTTCGGTTTTCTCTTACGTTTAATTATCGACATATTCACTATAAAGTTAATTATTAGTGTTTAACGTCACTTTCAGCAATATTTTAACCATATCTTGACTACCAGACTTATTTGTAGTTGAATGCCTGGACAGATATAATAAACTGACCGGTGAAACTCTCGACTATGGTTAGGTGCCTGAAAATATCTGAGATACTAGAATTTCATATGAAGATGGAAACCATAGACTTTTTTAGACAAAAATTATATTTAATTTTCTTAGTCCTGAATGATTAATGACCAAGAAAGAGTATCCACCTGTTCAATGAATATTATAGTATTATTAAGTACACTAGAAAAGTTAAATATCAATAATAGGAAACAATGTAAAAACAATATTCAGGATAGTCAAGACAACACCAACAAGTGATACTTAAAATGAAACGAATTAAAATATGAAAACATCGTACAACAACAAAATAGTGTGACTGCCTACTTCAGATGTACTGTACATTCGGAAGCGTCATGACATTGACGTAAACGACAAGTGTTATCATCACAGTGATACATTTTTGAACACGATTTGATATCTGGATTACACCTATCTTTTTTTTTCAAATATTTTTTTAAATTACAGAGTCGGTGACAAGTGAATTGGGTAGCTCATTATCAGACAATGGTACGTATGTATACATGTTACACATGTTTCTCAATACAATAGGAAAGTCCTTGTATACCTATATAAATTAATGTGCTGTTTCAAATTCTGGAAACAATCACAGCAAGAAAAGTTTGAAGATACGAAAGGGGTAATCAGAAGAAATCACAAGCCTTAAATTGAAGAAGGGCAGACAACAAACAACATAATGGCCAAAAGAAAAAGTATAAGACAACAAACAACGATCTACAAAACATTACACAGACAACTAATTATAAAGAGTGAACAAAATAGGCATATGATTAATTATTCTTTATATATTTGAAAAAATCGTTGTTTTACTATTAATTAAAAAATGTTTGTTTTTTCATGACAGGACCTAATTTGTCGTTTGACTTCTGGCGTTGTTATTTCTATGTTAAAATATCAAAAAGTGTGTATTTTTATGTGATGTTCCAATAATTGTAAAGAAAACATTATACTTCGTTTGATTCTTAAAGTGGATTTGTTAACACACAAGATCCACGAATATTGGTTTTCCATGAATGAAACGTATTTAACAATATATATTATTTCCGCCACGATATAATTAACTGAATTATTGTTGAAAGTGGCGTTAAACACCATAACCGTAACCCTATATTATTTTTATATCTGTAGATATTTCACTGCAATCTCCCATGTCGGTAAATGACAAAGGACAGAAATATCAGGAATTTTGTGATATTGTTTCAGGTAAGATTAGGAAATACACATTTAAGGAAGGAATAGTTTCACATTCTTGTCACAGGCTAGGTTGTGACTACATTTTCGGAAATTGGTTTAACGACAAAAAAAAAGATCTGGATTTTAAGACGACAATCCCAGTAATGATTCACTTAAGGAATGTCAAAACAGAAAAAAACAAACCCTAATCCTAAACATTTTCAGGATTTTAAGATGACATTCCCAGTAATAATTCCCTTAAGGAATGCCAAGAGATAAAAAAAACCCAAAAACAATCCTAAACAATCCCCTATTGATTTCTTTTTTCAACTTTCACATAGTACATTATGTAGTATGAAAGAAGACAATGAAATGTCTAGTACTGAAATAGAAACCTGAGCACAAGACATTTTCTAATAATACATATTAAAACCGGAAGTAGAATAAAAGGCTCTCGAAGGGTTATCATTGGTTTTTTTCACATTAATGCACCTCTTTGTAATGTAGGTCTGGGGTTACGGTGTTTAACACCACTTGCAACAATATTTAAATTATATCATGGCGGTCAGTTTTATTGGTGGAGGAAACCGGAGTACACGGAGAAAACCACCGACCTGTCGCAAGTCACTGACAAACTTTATCACATAATGTTGCATCGAGTACACCTCGCCATCAGTAGGATTCGAACTCAAAACTTTTTTGGTGATAGGTACTTATTGCACAGGTAGTTCTATATCCAACTACCATGCGATTGTGACCACAACCTCCACTCCCCCCACATGTCAATTAATTTGGTAAACTAAGGGTCACCTCAGAATTCTAGAAAATGACTTGTCACTGGATTTGTAACAAGATTAACTCGACGGGTACCACTAGTGGAGCAGGACCTGCATACTCTTCCTGAGCACTTAAGTTCACCCCCAGTTTTTAGTGGGGTTCTTGTTACTCGATCTTTAGTTTTATATGTATGTTTTGTAGATCGTTGTTTGTCCTACTGTAATTTTTCTTTTTGTCATTGTGTTGTCTGTTCTTCTTCGATATACGGATTCTGATTACCCCTTTGGTATCTTCAAACTCTTCTTTGACTGCACATTGTAATTATTTCAGGTTCAGATAGAAACACAGAATTTATGGTTAGTGGATTAGAATATTATAACTTTAATCTAACAGGGGCTGATGCTTCCTCTGTGAACAGTCAAGCTACACAACCAATGTTAGAACTATGCTTAGAGAGTGGAGGTATTAGACAGAACTGATAATCAACATACAGTCAGACCTGTATTAAGAGGTCATGATTGGGACCAAGGAAAAGTGGAGTTTATTCTAGTACATGTACTAGATAGAACTGATATAATCAACATACATATATTCTTTTGTACCCGATGCTCTTAATGTTCTGAATGTATTTTGATTGGTTAATCATCATCTCCTGTCATTCAGATTGTATTTTGATTGGTTAATCATCATCTCCTGTCATTCAGATTGTATTTTGATTGGTTAATCATCATCTCCTGTCATTCAGATTGTATTTTGATTGGTTAATCATCATCTCCTGTCATTCAGATTGTATTTTGATTGGTTAATCGTCATCTCCTGTCATTCAGATTGTATTTTGATTGGTTAATCGTCATCTCCTGTCGTTCAGATTGTATTTTGATTGGTTAATCGTCATCTCCTGTCATTTAGATTGTATTTTGATTGGTTAATCATCATCTCCTGTCATTCAGATTGTATTTTGATTGGTTAATCATCATCTCCTGTCATTCAGATTGTATTTTGATTGGTTAATCATCATCTCCTGTCATTCAGATTGTATTTTGATTGGTTAATCATCATCTCCTGTCATTCAGATTGTATTTTGATTGGTTAATCATCATCTCCTGTCATTCAGATTGTATTTTGATTGGTTAATCATCATCTCCTGTCATTCAGATTGTATTTTGATTGGTTAATCATCATCTCCTGTCATTCAGATTGTATTTTGATTGGTTAATCGTCATCTCCTGTCATTCAGATTGTATTTTGATTGAATAACCATCATCTCCTGTCATTTTGAATGTATTTTAATTGGTTAACAGAGCTGAAAGCAGAACCTGTTGACAGCTCGAGTCAATTCGCGCCTCCCCAATTTGCATCTCCACTTGTCCAGTAAAGCAGGAAGCTCGACCTTTGACCTTTGTAGTCTGATAGCATATAATGTATTTAAATAAATACCATTTAATTGGATAGCTGAAATATTGCTCAATTTGGCATTAAACACCATCAATCAATCAATCAACCAATGTTGGCATTAAACACCCTCAATCAATCAATCAACCAATGTTGGCATTAAACACCATCAATCAATCAATCAATCAGCCATTTAATCAGTATAGTAATCTTAATATTTTACATGCAACGAAGAACAAAAACAGTATTAGGTATTATGTCACGTGGCAGCTTGTTTTGTTAAATGAACCATGATCTTATTATTAATAGGGCAATCAAATCACCATTGTGTGTTCTTACAAAACAATCTTATTATTAATAGGGCAATCAAATCACCATTGTGTGTTCTTACAAAACAATCTTATTATTAATAGGGCAATCAAATCACCATTGTGTGTTCTTACAAAACAATCTTATTCTCATCCTACTTTTGTTTCATGATCAAGTATCATTATAATGTTATATTACACTTTACGTTTTTATTTTCCCTATTTGTCTTTGTTAGCGCAGCCGGTCACTATTTTCGTATCTAGACCGGTCACTATTTTAGTATATGGACCGGCCAGGTACCTGCATTATTATTTTAGATAAAAAGTATAATATAGCAAATAGTTCATGTCGCTTCGGGTCATATTGCAGTATATGGACCGGTCCGTCACCAAAAAAATAGTATATGGACCTCAAAAGCTTCGGTCCATATAATATTTTTTTGGTGACGGACCAGTCCATATACTGCCATATGACCCGAAGTGCCATGAACTATTTGCTATATATTACAAGTATGTTGTTGTTTATTTTAATGTTTATCGATAACACAAAATCATGTTTAGGTTCGCATTGTCCGAGATTGTGGCCATTTATTTTGTGTTTTACATTTATTATGTGCTACGAGAAGAATGATGATCAACAATTTACACATTTCTACAAAACTAACAACTAACTGTCTCCTGAACTCATTAAACATAAACAAAGACCACAACATATTCCGACACAAAATCCAGATCCTTGCTTTTCACAGGCACACAATTTGGCAGGGGTTAAATTAGATCATGTGATCCAAATCCCTATCTTGACAATACAAATTGTATGAATTGATGTTTTTGTACCCATATATTCCACTTAATCGAATATCTTCGTCCTTTCTGGACTAAATTTAAAATTTTCATTAATAAATAGAATATGGATAATTTGTATCAAAGACTATTTCATTCTCATTTCTTGTTTATATCCATTCCACTAATGACATGATCCACTTGTTATGTGAATCCATTCTACTGATGACATGATCCACTTATTACGTGAATTCATTCCACTACTGACATGGTCCACTTGTTACGTGAATCCATTCCACTAATGCCATTGTCCACCTGTTACGTGAAATACTTCAATGCAGTCAACACTTCGAGTCAATTAATTATTTTCACATACATGTTAATAAATTCCATAAACTTTTAATAATTAAAAACAAGAATCCATTAAAATATGTAAATTTGTATGAATATTTAAAAATGTGTTATTATGAATATTCATACATATATTAACATAATTATAAATGTTTTCGCTATGATATACATTGTAATATTATAATTAAGTGTATATTTGTTCACTAGACTACTAGACTTTGTTATATTTCGTCAGTGATGGCCACATTTTTCTTATTTTGATCCAGTGACTACATTTTTTTTATCATTTCTGTACAGTAACTACATTATTTGATTATTTCTGTACATTAACTACATTATTTTGTTATTTCTGTACAGTAGCTACATTATTTTGTTATTTCTGTACAGTGACTACATTATTTTGTTATTTCTGTACAGTGACTACATTATTTTGTTATTTCTGTACAGTAACTACATTATTTTGTTATTTCTGTACAGTAACTACATTATTTTGTTATTTCTGTACAGTAACTACATTATTTTGTTATTTCTGTACAGTAACTACATTATTTTGTTATTTCTGTACAGTAACTACATTATTTTGTTATTTCTGTACAGTAACTACATTATTTTGTTATTTCTGTACAGTAACTACATTATTTTGTTATTTCTGTACAGTAACTACATTATTTTGTTATTTCTGTACAGTAACTACATTATTTTGTTATTTCTGTACAGTGAATACATTATTTTGTTAATTCTGTACAGTAACTACATTTTTTTTATCATTTCTGTACAGTAACTACATTATTTGGTTATTTCTGTACAGTGACTACATTATTTTGTTATTTCTGTTTAGTAACTACATTATTTTGTTATTTCTGTACAGTGACTACATTATTTGTTATTTCTGTAGAGTAACTACATTATTTTGTTATTTCTGTACAGTGAATACATTATTTTGTTATTTCTGTACAGTAACTACATTTTTTTTATCATTTCTGTACAGTAACTACATTATTTAGTTATTTCTGTACAGTGACTACATTATTTTGTTATTTCTGTTTAGTAACTACATTATTTTGTTATTTCTGTACAGTGACTACATTATTTGTTATTTCTGTAGAGTAACTACATTATTTGGTTATTTCTGTACAGTGACTACATTATTTTGTTATTTCTGTAGAATAACTACATTATTTTGTTATTTCTGTACAGTAACTACATTATTTTGTTATTTCTGTACAGTAACTACATTATTTTGTTATTTCTGTACAGTGACTACATTATTTTGTTATTTCTGTACAGTAACTACATTATTTTGTTATTTCTGTACAGTGACTACATTATTTTGTTATTTCTGTACAGTAACTACATTATTTTGTTATTTCTGTACAGTAACTACATTATTTTGTTATTTCTGTACAGTGACTACATTATTTTGTTATTTCTGTACAGTAACTACATTATTTTGTTATTTCTGTACAGTAACTACATTATTTTGTTATTTCTGTACAGTGACTACATTATTTTGTTATTTCTGTACAGTAACTACATTATTTTGTTATTTCTGTACAGTAACTAAATTATTTTGTTATTTCTGTACAGTGAATACATTATTTTGTTATTTCTGTACAGTAACTACATTTTTTTATCATTTCTGTACAGTAGCTACATTATTTGGTTATTTCTGTACAGTGACTACATTATTTTGTTATTTCTGTACAGTGACTACATTATTTTGTTATTTCTGTACAGTAACTACATTATTTTGTTATTTCTGTACAGTAGCTACATTATTTTGTTATTTCTGTACAGTAACTACATTATTTTGTTATTTCTGTACAGTGACTACATTATTTTGTTATTTCTGTACAGTAACTACATTATTTTGTTATTTCTGTACAATAACTACATTATTTTGTTATTTCTGTACAGTGACAACATTATTTTGTTATTTCTCTACAGTAACTACATTATTTTGTTATTTCTGTACAGTGACTACATTATTTTGTTATTTCTGTACAGTGACTACATTATTTTGTTATTTCTGTACAGTAACTACATTATTTTGTTATTTCTGTACAGTAGCTACATTATATTGTTATTTCTGTACAGTGACTACATTATTTTGTTATTTCTGTAGAGTAACTACATTATTTTGTTATTTCTGTAGAGTAACTACATTATTTTGTTATTTCTGTACAGTGACTACATTATTTGGTTATTTCTGTACAGTAACTACATTATTTGGTTATTTCTGTACAGTGACTACATTATTTTGTTATTTCTGTACAGTAGCTACATTTTTTTTATCATTTCTGTACAGTAACTACATTATTTTGTTATTTCTGTACAGTGACTACATTATTTTGTTATTTCTGTACAGTAACTACATTATTTTGTTATTTCTGTACAGTAGCTACATTATATTGTTATTTCTGTACAGTGACTACATTATTTTGTTATTTCTGTAGAGTAACTACATTATTTTGTTATTTCTGTACAGTAACTACATTATTTTGTTATTTCTGTACAGTGACTACATTATATCGTTATTTCTGTACAGTAACTACATATTTTTATCATTTCTGTACAGTAACTACATTATTTGGTTATTTCTGTACAGTAACTACATTATTTGATTATTTCTGTACAGTGACTACATTATTTGGTTATTTCTGTACAGTAACTACATTATTTGGTTATTTCTGTACAGTAACTACATTATATGATTATTTCTGTACAGTAACTACATTATATGATTATTTCTGTACAGTGACTACATTATTTGATTATTTCTGTACAATGACTACATTATTTGGTTATTTCTGTACAGTGACTACATTATATTGGCTTTTATGATTATTTTTCTTATTCAGTGGCTAACTTGCGGCTTCTGGTTCCCCTTTGCAATCTTCACAATTTCGTTATTCGATTATTTTGAAAAGTTGGGAAATTTCATTACCGGTAGATTTTGTTTTGTTCAGTGTTTGTCTTCATCCTGTGTCTTGTGTGCTCAATGTTGCCAGTGTCTCTGGATTGTCTATTCTTGATTGCCCCTTCATGTTGCCAGTGTCTCTGGATTGTCCATTCTTGATTGCCCCTTCGTGTTGCCAGTGTCTCTGGATTGTCTATTCTTGATTGCCCCTTCGTGTTGCCAGTGTCCCAGGATTGTCCATTCTTGATTGCCACTTCGTGTTGCCAGTGTCTCTGGATTGTCCATTCTTGATTGCCCCTTCGTGTTGCCAGTGTCTCTGGATTGTCCATTCTTGATTGCCCCTTCGTGTTGCCAGTGTCTCTGGATTGTCCATTCTTTATTGCCCCTTCGGTTTTCTTTAACGTTGATTTATTATGATATTTTTACATAGTGTTGAAAATAATTGTACATGACAATAATGCCTTGATCGATGATGCTATTCATTTATGGAGGAATTTCTAAAGGAATACAATTAAATCCATATATTCACAATGCGGTATTATTTACCAAGTGTCAAATATTTTGAACTCGGTAGTCATGATTTAGAGTAAACCACCGTACCAAAAAACCCATATTGTGTTTACTATCGGTTACCATAGTACATATAATAGATATATCCAAATATTATTCTATGGAGCAATTACATTTTTAATTTTATTGTATATTACAGTAAGCAAATTGCAATGCTTGTATTTTATTTGTTGCTCAATTAGTTTTATTGTAATAATTATAACCATTTTTTGACACATTTATTGATTTGATACTGGTTGTGTTAAAGTTCTATGGTCATGTTATGTCGTGAAGATGATTGTATGTTTATAGATTATTTTCCAAATTTAAGCAAATGTTTTTTGATTTTCTGTTTAGAGATTATTTTCCAAATTTAAACAAATGTTTTCTGATTTTCTGTTTAGAGATTATTTTCCAAATTTAAACAAATGTTTTCTGATTTTATATTTGGAGATTATTTTCCAAATTTAAACAAATGTTTTCCGATTTTATATTTGGAGATTATTTTCAAAACTCAAACAAACGTTTTCTGATTTTATGTTTAGAGATTATTTTCCAAATTTAAACAAATGTTTTCTAATTTTATATTTGGAGATTATTTTCCAAATTTAAACAAACGTTTTCTGATATTATATTTGGAGATTATTTTCAAAATTCAAACAAACGTTTTCTGATTTTTTGCTTAGAGATTATTTTCAAAATTTAAACAAACGTTTTCTGATTTTATGTTTAGAGTTTATTTTCAAAATTCAAACAAACGTTTTCTGATTTTATGCTTAGAGATTATTTTCAAAATTTAAACAAAAACGTTTTCGAATCAATGCAATGTTCATACAAGGTTAAGGAACATTTCTAATTTTATGTTTTAGCAATCATTCATGTGTTCATTCTATTGGTCTGGGCTACGAGTGTTTATCGTCACATTCAGCAGTTCGTTAAGCTATATATTGACAATTTAATATATTGGTGGGATGGAACCCGAATAAACTTCACAAAATGTTCAACTTCCTATGCAATATTGGTCCATATATATTATTGCCTAATTGTTACCATGGTTACCTTATTTTGAAATGTATTTTTCTGTTGTCTTGCAATGAGAAATGTGGAATAACTAATGCCCATTTTCTAGGAGTAAATGTATTTATATATTTTGAGAATTCGCATATATTATTTGTGCTTGTTTGCGTATATTGGTTTCCAACACATATTGTGTTGGTTTTAGTCTTGTTTGTCTTCGTCTTGTGTACCCTATGCTGCCGATTTATCTGGATTGTCCATTTTTGATTGCCCCTTCGGTATTCTCTAACGTTTGTTCAGTTAAGATGAGAGGTGATTAATGTTCGTTTTTTATATTAGTGGAATGGACCAATTCAGAAATGACGTTGCATTATGGGTAAACAAATTACGAGGACGCTACGACGCCATATTTATTGAACCAGAAAACGTAAACAAAATCAGCTGAGCCGTAAAAATGCCAAATATTTGCATCATTTGTCATAGGACTTCCAGAAAATTCAAAGATATCAATTTCATACCATTTCCTAAGAAATTTAAAATACGAAAAAAATGGTTGAAAGCCCTTAAATTGAGTGAAAACGATCTGAAAGCGTCAAGTCGAGTTTGCTCTTTTCATTTCTTTGGTAACGAACGTAAGAAAAATGACGTTCCGTCTCTCGAAATTGGAGAAAAATTTGGTGCAAAGAGTGGTAGGAAAAATACTAAAGATAAAATGAGACAATATGAAAAGAACCAAGTGAAGCAAGACGGCAAAAAAATAAATAATACTTCCCAAAAATCGCCCCACCCGGAGGTCACAAGCTTGCCGGTATCTGAACTTAATAATGTTGAGAAAATCGAAGTGGGACAGTCTGTCTGGTGATAACGTTCCCAGTGCATTGAATCCAAACATTGATCTAATAGCCAAAATAAATGAACTTGAACGAAAGAACAGGCAATTGACAGAGCAAAATTTAAAACTGCAAACACAATCATTTTCCGTGAACAATTTTTTGTCTTCAGACTATATATACAGGTTTCCCAAATGTTAAAATATTATGTCAGTGTTGGAACTTGTCGGAAATCCCACGCAGTATTATGGATATTTAAAGAAATGCCTCAATGAAAATCATGGTCGCAAGCGACTCCTTGATCCTCTGGAAGAATATTTTATGTATTGGTTTCGGCTTCGACACAGCATTCCAGAGAAAGTTTTAGCAGATTTATTTTATGTGAGCACTGGAAGCGTAAATGCAATTTTTAAAACCTGGTGTATGTTGATCAACTCTGTATTCATGAAACTCCCAATATATCCTACAACGGAAGAATTCAATTCTGTTTGTCCTGAAAAACTGAAAAAAATGTTTCCACGGTGTATTGATCAGAGACCTGTCTTACCTTTTATTTTACAAATGAATCGATATTTTTATAACTATACTATGTATATTTTTGGAGGATGACTAAGTGTTACACATCTGTCACAAATATACAGAGGCTAATAAGGGAAATCTTATAAATATAATTTTTTGTACAATGTTCTTCTTGAATTACAACATTCAATTGTACATTAAATGATTTCTGAAATGGAATTTCATTTGTGTGTGTTTAAACAACAAAACGGGGGATAAGTGGATAAGTCCACCTTCCAATTTTTCAATCCCCAAATGGGCATTAGCACAGTTTCTTTGCGAATGTAAATAAGCACAGCGACCACACACATGCACAAGGAATATGAAGACTTAAAGATAGCGAAGGTAAGATTCATTTTGCTTTTATTGAATACGAGAACAAATTCTCTGTGCCTAACTTACCCTGCAACACAAGTACATTCTGCATACCGGATCTTTATTTTCCTGGATAAGGGTTCATACTGGTAGAGAGATAATTTTGTTTGGTACTGAGCATTTTTCATACTGGCTTGAACAGATGCAAGAACGTGGAGCCCATTTTCAATGAGTTCGATCTCAGAGGGGTCTTTGAGACAGAATGAAAGATCTCTTACATGTCCTGCAGCATGATGTTGGATTCCTCTCATCAATGCACGGTTATGGAATCCCGTGTGTCTCTGGTCAGCCATCACCGCGTAATAATTGAGTATCGCTTTATGATCAAAGTTTTTCAAATAACTCAAGGTTTCTTGAGAAATATCATCAGAAGTCTCCCATTTTACTGATTTGGACGGAAACATTGGTGGTTTAAGAGACGGAAATACTTTTAGGATACCTTCGTTAAGGTCACCACTGTCGTAGCTTCATAATGTTTTTGTCTGTAAAATGAGGATATTGTGGATCCACAATAGGTTGGCTCATTAAGTGGTCGTTTTTCATGGCCTTTTCAACAACCTCTACTGCCTTAGCTTTGTTCATATTGGTGGAACTTATTCCTCTACATTTTAACCAATATTTTAGTGTGCTTAGAGAACATGATGCTGGGTCCGATCTTTCCAAAGAAGCCGCCGGGACATTCTCTTCACTCAGTGACCACGGCCACTCATTTTCACTTGGAAATAGCCTAGCACATTTATAGGGCGAAAAACAATCATCTTCATCCCTCATTGTCAAATTGCTGTCAATTCAGATGTGGTTAAACGAGTTTTGGTTGGTTGGTCGGAACTCGCCGTTGCCAATGTAAACAAATTTGGATCAGCTGATTTTGTTTACGTTTTCTGGTTCAATAAATATGGCGTCGTAACGTCCTCGTAATTTGTTTACCCATAATGCAACGTCATTTCTGAATTGGTCCATTGTTGACCATCACTGTTTTAACTTTCTTTAGAGGTGATTGTTTGTTTTGTTGATATTGGTGTAATTGTTGACCATCAATGTTAAAACTTTCTTTAGAGGTGATTGTTTGTTTTGTTGATATTGGTGTAATTTTTTACCATCAATGTTAAAACTTTCTTTTCATAATGTATATGGTGAATATGTAATAATATTTGTTTATGTTGATATTAGTGTAATTGTTGACCATCAATGTTAAAACTTTCTTTAGAGGTGATTGTTTGTTTTGTTGATATTGGTGTAATTTTTTACCATCAATGTTAAAACTCAATTTATCTATTTGTTAATAATTCTGATATCTTTACATCCGTGATCAAATTAAAACATACATAACTTTGGCAATTAGACACTATGGCCTCGATGGTGTAACATTTATTAATGTCTCAGTATACTGTTATATAGTTTCTCAAATCCATTGACATCCCAATTATTTCTTACTAAATGAAAGTTCTAAAATATAATGTTATTAAAAGGTTTAACAAAAACACGAAATTTCTAAAATATAATGTTATTAAAAGGTTAACAAAAACACGAAATTTCTAAAATATAATGTTATTAAAGGGTTTAGCAAAAACACAACATGCACTGGTTTACAGGTCTAATGTTTTTACAGCAATCTTTTTTTTTTCTAGATTATAAAATATGTTTCATGTATCAGCTTTTCTTGAACATAATATGTACTTAAAATAAAGTACGTTTTTAAACATCAAGTATTATAAATAGATACATGTAGTTTAATAAGGAGAATATCTTAGCTGATTTTGACTGCCATGTGTAGGTCACTTTGTCTTCTTTTCTTACCAAGGAATTTTAAATCAGTAGGATTTCCCATCCTTTGATTTTGATCGATTTGATTTATTGTGTTTAACGCCACTTTCAGCAATATTTCAGCTGTATCATGGCGACCAGTTTTAGTGGTGGAGGAAGCCGGAGTACCCAGAGAGAACCACCGACCATGGGCAAGCAACTGGTAAACTTTATCACTTGTGGCTGGGAGTCGAGTGCACCATTTTTTGTAATTTACAAAGCCAGGAGCGAACCTACGCCGTATCGGTGATAGACTTGTATGAGTTGTTAGGTAATTCAACTACCTAACTCATTAAGCCACCCGGGCCCCTCCCTTTGATTTTGAGCGTACCTGATGAATGTTATTCCCGAAAACACATCGTGTGCACCAAATTAGATATCTACGTTTTTATTATTATCACTACTTTTAATATATTTTATTGTCAATTATTCCCTCTTTGCGGAAAATGGCGTTATCGTTCGCCATTTGAATTATCGTCCTTGGCAGTGGGTATATAGCATTCCGGTTGCAAAAGTTTTCCAATCGTAACAACTCGGCCATTCTCGCTACCAAATCTGTATTTTCATATCACTGAACATGTTACATAATTAACTTTCTGAAATGTTTTGGGTGATTGTCACCAGATTTTTCTGCAAAACGGAAATACTGCGCGATTTTTCTTGTACACTGAAAGCGGGATTATTTACTTTAAAAAAGATTTTCTCTCCTTTCATTAAAAAGCGTATTTGATTTTTTTCATTACACTCGAGCGGTCGAAGACAGGGCAAGATAAATTTGAAAGCATTTTAGAAATAATAGAATCTGTTGTTTCTTCACCATTTGTAAAAGCAGAAGTGGATTCGGTAGACTATTTTGTAATGTGTTTGAAACGGTATGCGCGTCTTCATTAGCAATGTGCGCTTATCAGATAGGTGAACACCTGCATCTAACATTTGCCGACCATCTCGACTTGTACAGTCAACTAGCAAATCCCAATTTTCGGTTTCCGTCAGAGCAGATCCCACTTTTTTCTGAATGAATAATGTCCCTCGTCTGGAATATTTTGAATAGGAAATAAACCGATCACGAACGCTGCTTTTTTTTGTTTTTAATATATCAAGAACAAGCAATCGGTCTATCGTTTAAAAAACAATGGTGTATTTGGAGATCGCATCTCTGTCCATTGAAACTTATCTGTCATATTAAAGTTGTATTTTTAGACATATGCGCTTCTCGACCGCTACCCATGATTTCGGATACCGTCTAAGTACTGACGAAAATAGGTTATTTTGCAATAAATGCATTTACAGTCTCATAATCTTACAGCCAAAAATGCCGTTCTGAAGCTAAGCTTAACAATGCAGACAAACAAACAAAAGGACTGATGGGATTCGAACCACCTTCTAGAATTATCCATTCCATCACAAAGCAGAGCCAATACGATCATGACTACTACAGCATTTAGTCAAGTAAATTTATTACTTAGAGTAGTGATGGGGTAAAATGCGAATTAGTATACATAGCAGACAATTTGATTTCTCAACTGCAGATTTAAGAAAATAACTACCAAGCACAAAGCAAAATATAAAAAAGGCTCTGATGGTTTGCTTCCGATTAAAACAACATGTGCTCCATTTTTATCACTTTAACCGAAATTAATGACGAAACACATTATGTTGCTAAAAAAATAGGATAGGCACTCTCAGTGTAAATCTGCAGGGGTCGCGAAGCAGCGACTATACGATCACGGCTATGGTACAATGATCAAATTTGTAAGTTTTGTTTTCTTTTTTGTGGTATATAAGGTGTACCTGATGTAAATTGGAGCAACTCTATAATAAAGCAAACGATGCCTATATTTCATAAAATCAGATTTAAGCATATTTTCAATAAAAGGAAAAGTCTTTATATGCTTCCAAAGGGAAAATGTATATGCATGTTAAAAAGGAAGTTTTGTGTTGCAAGTTTTTGATTTTTAACAATTGTAATTTTGTTTGTTTTCGTGATTTTCTCCTTTACACCAGCATTGAAAGCACTTGTATCTGCAAAAGTTTCCATTTTTTTTCTTAAGATCAGAGTCAAATCTTGATTTTCCCCATCCAGCTGTTGGAAGGAGCGGATGCCGGCTGTCTAACTCTACGGTCATATTTCTACCCGACGTTTGGAGATGGCCAAATCCGGTAAAAACCGTAAATGTTCCTTTTTTATTACAAAATCCGCAGTGGAACCAAAGAATGAATAGTCATGAACCATGTATATAACTAAAGGTAAGATATTCAATATCTTGAATGGAGACTGTAGGAATTTTTATGGGAATCTGCATGGATCTCTTGAATAAAAAGAAAACAAAATTAAATATCATGCAAAAATAGACATCTTTGTAATAGACTCCAAGCAGATAAACTATTTTGAACATTTCAAGATTAAGATAATCCCCTGTAAATGATTCCACTGCGAAAATCGGAATGAATTTTGCATACATCGCTATTAACGTCCGTAATTTTAACAGTAAAGCCGAGAAAATGCTACATCTTTGAATATAAAACACTGAATTTATTAATTATTACGGTCATTCAGGATATGAAATAAAAATACAGATCTCATAGAATCCATCGATATCGGGCGATATAAAAAGCTAAATAAAATAATTCCAATAAATCGGATTTTATTTGAATAAGAATACATAGTTTTTTTCACTTTTTTAAACGTTTTGTGACGTTTACAGTTATGTAACCGGAAGTGTACATACCCTCTGTCAGGAAAAGATAACTCGATTCAAGAACGATAACTCTAGTTATCGCAAATCGGGAATACAGACAATGGATCAGACACAAGTTATAGACTTACGAGGTCTTCTCCGTTACATATAAATTATTAAAAAAAACAATATATTACAAAAACATTACATTACTTCGTTCACAAATATTTGAGAAAAATGACATAATACTACAAGAGATATAGTTATTGATGTTGAGTCGTTGCCGTCATTATCACTGAATCAGTTCACGAAGGTACAAGTATCATCTGCCCATGCCAGTAGTCATTGTTTTTGGAACTGACATGGTTTATTAGATATATTTGTTATTGAAATTTACAGTTCCTAAATAATGTAATTATTAATATGAAACCGGCACGGCCTTGAATGCTCGCGCATCTGAAAATTATCTGGCAATTTCATCAAAAAGTGTCGAGATTTTTTGGGCCGAGATATATTAGGGACGACGTTTTTTAGGGCCGAATCTAGTCTCTTTGAAAACTTTGAAACTTTGAAACTTTTTATTTCACTAAAGGCCCCACATAGGGCATGATAGTACAAATAATTATAAACAATTAAACAACATGTAATGCATGAACATATATACAAATTATGAAACATATTTATGTTTGTTGGAAGGCAATATATAAATATAAGACATATTTATGTAATTCAAATTGCAAGGCAATATTAGCACTTGCAAGTATTACTTGAATACAGACATGACTATTTTAGCATATTTTGATAAACCAATGAGTACATATTTATCATCACTGTTCATTAACTCACTAAAACTAATTGTATTTGGAACATTATATAAATACTCAGGAATAAATTCTTTCCTTTCATCTTTGAAAAAAGTACAGTTAAACAGATAGTGAAATTCATCACCCAGTTCTTCCTTATTACATAAATCACAAATTCTTTCTGATCTGTCAATACTAAAATATCTACCCATTTCTATTGGCAATTTATGACTACCACATCTAAATTTACACATGTTATACATTAAATTAGGCGGTAATATAGTAAAGTATTTTTCCAAACCAAATTCAGATTTATACATTCTATAATTAGTACATTTAGGTGCATTAAAGATTTGCAATTTCCAATACTCAACATAAGAATCATAAAAGTACTGCTTAACTTTCTTCGATAGGTTAAAATTTCTAGGAACAAATTGATCATTCCAATAATTTATAAAACCACATTTGTTCAATATATCTTTTACACAATTTAACCATTTAGAATGGTATACATCACAAAGATCTAATTGATACAAAATATCATACAGTGTTCTAGAAATGTTCTCTTTTTTCCATTTACAATACGTGCCCAAAAACCAATCATCCTTGCGTTTATATGAACAGACATAGGCACTCGACCTAGTTCACCATATACAATATAATTTGGTGTACATTTTTTAACTTTCATAATATATTTACAAAATTCTAAATGCAATGTTTCAGAAATATCATTTTTTACATAACCCCAAACTTCAGCACCATATAACAAGATTGGTGCAACCATTACATCAAATAATTGCAACAATATATCAATTGGTAAAGACAATTTTCTTGCTTTTCTTAACACATAGAACATGGCTTTTCTAGCTTGTTGTACAAGTCGGGCTTTGTTTCTACCAACATTACCTTTTCTAGAAAAAAATAGTACCAAGATATTGAAATTCATCTACAACTGTTAAACGTTCATTGTTATATATAAAATCTATATTTTCACTCTGTCTACTTTTGGAAAATATAACTACATTAGTTTTGGCTGTATTCACCTTCAATTTCCAAGTTTCACAGTACAAATACATTGCAATAAGAGCTGACTGCAATTCAGCTGCAGTTTCAGCAAATATAACTGTATCGTCAGCATTAAAACTTTCTTTTCATAATGTATATGGTGAATATGTAATAATATTTGTTTATGTTGATATTAGTGTAATTGTTGACCATCAATGTTAAAACTTTCTTTAGAGGTGATTGTTTTTTTTTATCAATTTACCCCTCAAGCTATTCAATTTTAATTTTATATGGTTTTTTTTCCTAAAAAATTATTTTGATTCTGAATCTTGAAGAAAACAATTTGGCTGGACAGGAGAAAAAAATATATTCCGACTTGACATTTTCACAGTATAATCATATACTTGCCATTTTCACAGTATAATCATATACAAAATTTTGAAGAAAAAAAATTATTCCAGCACTTCGCCAATCTAATTAAAATTAGATCTACGCACTTGCTCCCTATTTTAGATCTAATTATACCCCCGCTCCCCGAAGGGGGAGGGGGGTATACTGTTTTACCTCTGTCCGTCCGTCCTTCCAAAATATTTTTCGTCACATTTTTCTCAGCCACTATTGATGTCAGAAATCTGATATTTGGTCACAAGCTTCACATAGGTATGCCATATCGTGGGAAGCGTTTTTGGAACCATCAGATTCCTACTTCCTGTTTGCCGATTTAGTTGGTTTTTATCCACATTGAACATAAAATATGCACATTTATCTCAACAACTATTGATGGCAGAAATCTGGTATTTGGTCACAAGGTTCATATAGATACCCCATATCATGGGAAGTGGCAGGGGTATCATAAGTGAGCATTAGATCACAGTTCACCTTGTTTTAATTAGATTGGCACTTCGCCGGAAAATAAGAAAATATGATTTCTGTGGCGTCTGAAAAAAACATTTCTACGGCGAAAAAACGTGACATAGCCCCCCCCCCCCTTGTGGAACTAGAAGTAAGGTCTCTTTTGTTTCTAATCCAGCCCAAATTTCTCTGAAACATTCCAGTCAATTAACAAATAAAACAACACTGCCTACGTCATTCGTTTTCATCAGATATGTATTTCACTGTGTTCTACATGTATGTCTCTGTTTTCATATTGTCGGTAAAATAAAATAATTTAACACGTGTATCAAAATCTCGGGGAACAACTTCATAACTTATAAGAAGAAAAAAACTAATTTAGTTATTTTTAACGCCGGCAAAAATTTCCGATCGAAAATACGTAGTTGAGCTTGTCCCCATAGGGTGCCTCCTGGCATGTTTTCAATGGTTATCGTGGAAATATCGGCTGAATCTGTTAAGGCATGTAGTTTCCATCAAAGAAAATCTATTCCTGATACAGACATTATTTATTCTACGTCTTTTAGATACAATCGGTTCGCAAATAGCTTTTTTCCTCAACTTTTATAGAAACTTACCTCAATATCCATGCTGCAGCATCCGGGCTACTGACATAAAAATAGATAAATAAATAGAGTTGGCCTCGCCCAGGTCAGTGCATAATTAATTAGCTTCCGGTAACGATGGTCAGCTTTTTTAGTCGAAAAAACAACGTTTCGGAGCGTATTCATCAATAATTCGGTGTTTAATCTTCATTTTATGAAGGTCAGTACGGAAATCGACAATAATTTTGGGTATGAAAAAATTACGCAGCTGGTAGACAATATCCCTTTAATTTTAAGTTAGATGGGTAGGTTCCTTAAGTTTTCTTGAATTGCTATTTTATATTGATTGTGAGTTATGAAAGTGATATTGTATGAATAAAAAGATAACAACAAACCATATTAGCAATATTTCATAGGCATTCGAGTTTATCATCAAATCCATATCATATCCAGTCTAATTAAAATCATACCCCAGACTCAATTTTCATATCGTCGGGGTCTGACAGGTATGGCTTACAGGTCATCTTCTCGTGACCTTTCAATTGTCTAATCAAATCACCGCTTCCACGAACTGGGAAGTTCAGGATAGATAACTCCGGTTTCCCATATCCTGCCGGTAGCACAGCTACACAATCCTCGCCTGACAGAAGAGCTTGTAAAATTACTTTTTAGTTCTGCTTTCAAACGATCAACTTTGAATTGTTGGAGAGCTAGAGCGATGGCTGCGTCAATCGTCGCCATTTTGAACGGACAACCGAGAAGGCTTTTGTTATGTCGAATCTCATTGGTCAATACTTTGTTTCAATATGCAAATTAATAAGGTCACGAGAAGATGACCTGTAAGCCATACCTGTCAGACCCCGACGATATGAAAATTGGGTCTGGGGTATGATTTTAATCAGACTGATATCATATCTTACATGTACATAAAATTCACCATCAAGGTCATTTTCCGGATGAGTAAATATTTTTACAACCGTACCATTTGATGGCACGTGCTTTGCGGGTATATGAAATAGGTATAATTAAAGCATATTAGTATTGCATTATTACCAATACAAACATGTTTCATGTCGGACGTTTTCGGTTGTTTCATGCTGGGAGAAGAGCTTGACGTAGAGAGCGAGTATTCAGAGATCGTACAAAACCTCTTGATATCTACGATGACTTCGAGTTAATAGACAAATACAGATTTGACCGACAGTCTATTATGATGATATGTGATATGTTACAGGATGACTTAGAAAGCAGTACATTTAGGAATCGAGCCTATTTTTTTTTATGTTTTATTTACATGATATTTCCATACAGTCATTAAAATTAGTTTCGTATATAACTGTTGAACGTAAAATCCTCCAAATAGATGAGGGAGGTGCATCCAAACTCAAAAGTGGGAAGTTGAGGAACATTATGATTGTGTCCCTGTTAAACATACATGTACCTAAATTTTAAAGAAATATAATTGTTGACGAAAATTTGCTCTTAAAACGTCCTTTCTTTTCTCGTATTCCACCATTAGTATCATCTTCTCTCAATCGGTCCAGTTTGGCTTTCTCTTGGACATGTTTAATAGTTAAAGATTTTGATACGACTTCAGTTGTATTTATATATGTATGTATGTATATATATATATATTCTTTCTAATATGACAAATAATAATTGGTTTGTCTGTATAGAATTAGAATAGTTTTATTAAATCAATCAAGAAGCCCGTGAGAGCACAGAATTACAGACATTTGCATTTTACACTTACAATGATTTTGATGATTAGTAACATATATGACATATATAAAAAGAATAAAAACAAGTATAGATGATCGACACTGCAGGGGGAAACCACCCATAGGCAGAACAAACTATGGCAGTTTATAGCTAATATTATGATATACATAAAAAATATATATTATACAAATATAATATGATGCAGATATAGCATGGTGTTCATATCACGAATACTATTTTATCTTTAAGTAAGGTTAAATTTGCAATGTATGGTTCTTCCGTATTTCAAAACTTTTGTTTAGGAAGACAGCAAGTTTATTTAATAACAGAGTGTCTTCACTACTAAGAAGCCAAATCAACTTATTGTTCGGACTCAGATGTTCAAAATTTTTACAATTATCTTGAATGTATATCAGTAATGTTGCCCTTTCAGTTTCATATATTGGGCATTTGAATAACATATGACTTTCGTCTTCAACCTCATTTAATGTACAATGAAGGCATTTTCTTTCCCCTCTATCTAGCATAACTAAATTTCCTTGGGAGTTTCGGATACGTTCATAACGTCCCGTTTCTATTCTTAACCGATGAGCACTTATTCTAAATTTTGTTACAATAGATCTATTTATAATATTTTTCAGTTTAAAGTATTTTTCTGTGGTAAATCTGGTTTTAAATTGGAAGTAAATGGATAATTTACCAGATACTCCCTGATTTTGTTTAATATTATTCCAATAGGATAAAAATGTATTGAATTGGTCAAGCAATGCACGTGAAAGTTAGAGTATATTAAGTGAAATTTTATTGGTTAAGAAGAGGGTCGCATCGCTTCGCTCGCTCCGCCCCTTCTTAACCGTTAAAATTTCACTTAATATACTCTAACTATAACATAATATCAAAGAATGGTGTCCTTCCTAATTAAGAGGAATTAAGGGTGAATTATCAGGGTAATCACATGTTAGTAAAGGTAAATATGATTCTCTTTTTTGCTTTTTCTACATAAATGGAATTACATAAAATACGAAAACAAATTAATGAATATGTATTATTAAACTCTAAAACTATAAAATTACACATGAAATATGAAAATATAATACTGAATATTTATTATTAATTTTACACCAATATAAACACACATCAAATATGAAAACATAATAATTAATATTTATATTAAACATTAATACTACAGAGTTCGCGAAATTGCATATGGGTTTGGTGGTCCTAGTGAAAAAAATGTCAGTCCTCACTACAGCCAGCATGGATTACGCCAAATCCGCGCGATTTCGCGGACGATCTCGGCGCGGAAATTGACTAATTAGCATCGGGAAGTCCGCGATCGTCTCGCGGCCGAACGCGGCAGTCAAATTGTCCATCAGGACATTCGCGGACAACACGTTATTAGCGCGGCAAGCGAGGAAAGTAACCACATAAAAATAGTTTTGTTGCAGTCATACAGAAACGATCTTTGTTTATTATTATTATTTACTTTTATTTGTTTTCTTCATTTTTTTTTTTTTTTTAGAATTTGACTTGTTTATATGTATGCAATGAAATTATCTTTCTCGTTACCAAAACCAGAAAAGTATTTTTCTCTGTTTTGTACATCCATAATCGATTTATTTTACAACTCTCTCACCTTGTCAATCATGTGTTAATTGCTCCTTATCGGTCTCTTTGATGTATAATTGACTGACAAATAGGCGGTGCTTATTGTACAGATATAGAAATAGAATAAATATAAGTTTATTAACAAAATCAGGGCCCCAGGAGGGCATATACAATTAACAAGGGGAAAAAAAGATATTATGTATATATTTTTTAATGTCGGACTTAAAAGCACATCATGTACCGACTTTTAAAATAAATTACAAATGATGCCCACCGGTGCAAACGTAAAAGTCGTACAGTTTACTTTGTTCAGTCAATCCCATTTAACTTTTGCATTTGAAATTACTGAAATTAATTTCATGTGATTACAAATCATTGACACCATTCAACCTGTACCTGAAATATCGGTACCATCAATCATCAAATTTACGGCAACGTAAATATTTACATGTATATTTTTTTGTATATATCTCATACTAGACGGAATTAGCATTAGACTTTACGAATAAAGTTGAAACAAAAATTTGAAAAATGATTAGGTGTAAAAATATATCTTCGCATGTTCATGTATAACATAACATAACATAACATAACATAACATAACATAACATAGTTTATTAAATCAATCAAGAAGCCCGTGAGAGCACAGAATTACAGACATTTACATTTTACACTTACAATGATTTTGATGATGTATGCAAAAGGGGGTAACGTAAATATGACTGATAAATTGTGTGTTGAAATTTACTGAAACTATCAACCTTTTCCGACAAACATTCATGCAAATGTTCTGTTAAATTTTATTACTTATATAAATATGAGATATTTTTGTCTTTATTTTGTACGTAAATACCCTAGTGTATTTCTACCTTGCACCATATTCGCGCCAGGAAAGGTAGCTCAAAGGTCAATATATAACTGAAATATTGTTGAAAAGTGACGTTTAAACACCCATAGCCTCATATGAATTATTGCAATAAAATATCGATTAAGTAACGAAATCGATATAAATTATTTTCCAGTTTATTTAGTATAAAAAGCTTGTTCTACACGTTTACTGTGAGATGTATTGCCACCGCAATTTTTTACTACAACTACGTGCGCATGCTCGTGTTTGATAGAAAAGCTATAGCTATATTTAGATATTTTGTGATAATAATTTTATATTGTAAATCGATCCACCCTGTGATTTTTTTCAACAAGATACATTTTTTATAGTATATATTTTATTATTAAATACAATATTGAACTGATTTTCGCTAACACTTCAATCATTGAATATTGATTGATTTTTTTCGGAGGTTGAATATGTTTTCCCCAGAATTGCACCCCCTGTTAGTATACATAAATTTTATTGCTTTATTTAAAAAAAAATAACACCAAGAACATGATGATACGAGTGTTCTTATTCAGAAATAAACCTACAGCAAAATAAAGGTATACTGTAAACAAAATTTATTGTCCGAAAAATACTGTACTCCTCTACTATACTAATTTGGATTAGGTGATGGGAATTAGGTGTCATCATCAAAATAAAGTATTTTATGATAATGATGGCTGATTAAAATTGTTTGTCCTGCATTGACTGTCAGTTGTAATATACAGGAATATACTGTGAAGCCATCTATTTTGAGATGTCATTCAATGAAAATAAC
The DNA here is from genome assembly GCA_963680875.1 of Bathymodiolus brooksi. NCBI lineage: Eukaryota > Metazoa > Mollusca > Bivalvia > Mytilida > Modiolidae > Bathymodiolus > Bathymodiolus brooksi. The sequence goes on from OY804590.1 coordinate 8,974,317, forward strand.
AACCTGACCATATTGTTACATAAGAATAAGAATAAGAATTAGATAAGAAATTAAAATTTATAGAAGGCAAGGATTTATATAATTAACACATTAAGTCACATTTCATTTATTTAGCTTGGGTCAGTTATAAATTTATTTTTTAAGTACAAATAAATTGGAAGACGGCTTGAAAATCGAAAACGCAAAATAGTTATCTATGTTTATAAGTCTTAGTAAAAGGAGTCTTGAGCAACGTTTTTTTTCACACCTGTGATAGGTGTATTTGTATATCATGAATGCACGATGCGACGACATGCTGAGATGGGTGATGTTTTGACAGGTAAACTGTAAAAAAAAACGTAGAGTACACCAATAAAATATTATTTCACCTATATCAGGACTCCGTAGACTGCCAATTTTCAAGAAAGAAAAAAACGGGATTTACGGATTTATGACCCATTCGCCATAAACAAAATAAAACTTAAATTTTACTAATTAATTTTAATCCAAATTTGCCTTTAAAGAAATAAATGTATAAATTATAATTATTTACCCGGGTTCGTTCGCCCTACATTTGGCGAACACGTAAAAGAGCAAACGTACGCACCCGATATCGTAAACCGGTGTTACATACTCATTTTTCCCCCATACTCATTTTTCTCCCCGAAAAAATGAGTATATACTCAGTTTTCCCCCCGGAAAAATGAGTATATACTGAGATTTCCCCCCCGGAAAAATGAGTATATACTGAATTTTCCCCCCGGAAATCCAAGTATGTGTTAACACATACTCATTTTTCCCCTCATGCTAGTTTTTCCCCTCTCCTATTTTAATAGGGTTTTTCTTGTATACACTTCTATACATGTATATGGTGGAAGACATAATAGTTAAATGTGGACGAAAGAGGGTATCAACAATGATGATAGTAATAACTAAGGCAAGCATGAACATGGAGTGAGAACGAATAAGGAGGTAGGAGGAAAGGATGGGAAAAACACTTGAGTGATAAAGCGATCTTCCTTAGTGCAAGTGAGAAAAACTCAAGTTTGCTAAGTGCTGGAAGGCACAGCTGACAGGTATGAGGAAGAGGGCAGGAAGGAAGGAATATAAAGAGAAGGATAGAGAGGACGGAGGGAGAATGGTAAAAAGATGATGGGGAGGAAGGAGAGATACTAGAAGTATAAAATAAGGAGGATGACGGGGAGGAATTAGGGAGGGAGTCAATATGGAAAAGAATGGAGATAGTGAGGAGGATAATGATGAGGAAGTAGTGAAACAGGTATTGAAGAGGAGATTTGAAGGAAGAGGATAGAAAGGACGAAGTGACAAAGGTAAACGAGGAGGAGAGAAGTAGTGAGGGAGAGGAAGGGTGAGAAAGGTAATGAGGAGGATGACTACTTTAATAAATTTCCCCCGACATTGCCTTCAGTGGTTCTTGAAAATCGATTAATCAGAATGTTTCAAAGTCTCCTATCGATCTGCACCAAAGAAACAACACTTGTGTAGTACCTCATAGTGAACACCCTCAAAGTTAAATTGGTTAAATTATGTTCAGTGGTTCTCAATGAGATTACGAAAATGTAATTCATAGGTTTTCAAAGCAATTTTGACCTTCGCTGTCGACCATTTTGAATTTCCGATCGGCATAAAAACCATTATCACCTGTAAAGGACTCTGCAATTTCAAGACAATGTTTACAACCATAATATGCAGGTCAAGTTCAATTTCAGCCAGATCCCATATACGGCTTGGAAGTTAGGCCCACTTAGCTGAAAGCGGAGAACTCCGTGTCCTCAGACACATTCTTCTTTTATTCATTTTTTAACGAATCGGCATGAAAAGTAACAACACTTGCGTAGGACATAATAGTGAACACCTCTGCCAAGTGTGGTTAAATTCTGTTCAGTGTTTTTCAAGTAGACCATGAAAATGTTGCTTTACATATGGTTTCAAAGCAAACTTTGACCTCCGCTGGCAACGATTTTGAATTTCCGATGGCTCAAAAAGTAACAAGACCTGTCAAGGACCTTAAAATGAACATACAAATCACGTTTCCATACCATCGCTTCAGTGGTTCTTGAAAAAAGATTATTGAAAAACTAACAATGTTTCCAATGTCTCCTGATGACCATTTGTTGACGAATCGGAAACAATCCCTCATCCGATCTAAACAAACACCAGATCCCTCAGTACAATTTCTAGTCAATATGCAAACCACAGATAAATTCAATGCAGACGAACAATTACGCATTGGTTGACCATATGCGAACGCTAACTGATTTCAAATCCGATACGACAATTATAACGGATTTAAATTCGATTTAATGATTCGATTTCAATCCGGAATACGTGTGAATATGGTATTATAGTGCGGGTACCTATAAAGTGCGAAACGAAATAGAAACGAAACGAAACGAAACGAAATCAGCGAAAACGAAACGAAATCAACAAAAACGAAACGAAACGAAACGAAATCAACGAAATTAAAACGAAATAAAACGAAACCAACGAAAGCAAAACGAAATCAACGAAAACAAAACGAAATACGATGCTAGACTACTTCCCACACATGTCTCAGTGTCTTTCATCAGGAGAGGACAGGATTTGATCACCATTGAACTAGAATAATATGCGGGAGTCTGTCCTTTTCACTTAGTGGCTTCTTTTAAATTTGGGAACCATAAGAGCAACGTCAAGTCTGTTGAAAGGAGAGGAATTAAAATAACAGAAGTGCAGTAGTTAAAGTTCACTAATAAATATCCCCGTCCGAGCAAAATTTAAAAGTATGTCGGAGAGACGAAAAAAGTGTGACGACCAGACGGACAAACGAACGAACGGACAGCAGAAGTCCTATATACCCCAATCTTTTTTTGGCGGTGGTATACAAATCCTATCAAAAATTAACTTTAGAAATTTAAAAAAAATCTACATATCTTGTAAAAGTACCTTTTTTCCTTTTGATCCCTTTTCATATTAAAAAAAAAACCAAATCACCCCCCCTCCAAATTTTTTTCCGGTATTAATAAAATTTGATACGGCACATATTTTTATACCCCCCGCTATTCAGCGGGTGGGGGTTATATAGTATATGTCCGTTTGTCCGTGAGTGCTTCTCTCACTGCCTATGCAATTCCTCCTTAACAACTTGATGGAATTGAATGAATCTTACAGGAAATCTTTAATACCATATGGCAAGGTTCATTAATTTCATGAATTCTTTAGTACCAAATGGCATTGTGCACCTTCTATTTTTGTTTTCCCATTTCAACAGTTCTTGCTAAAATTTCTTCACTTTTGTACTTTGTCATTTAAGGCTATTTAATTGTCATACAAGGCTATACAATAGAGAGAGGATACTGTTGCGTTATCCATAACTCTTCCTAAACAACAGAATGGATTTCAATAAAACTTCCAGAGTTTCTTATGTTTAGTTTTTGCAAGCATTATTTTTTCCAGAAGTTCTTCTGTAAGGAGGGCGCTCACTGTACGTCCTGTTATGTTGCTGTTGGGTTTTTTTTAGTTCTTCAAAATAGAACAATAGGATTTGAAATAAAAAGTTTATAGTGTTTGGTCTTTTTGACCCCTGTATATCTCGGAAAGAACAACGGTAAGACATTACGCCAGATCTGTTGGCACACTACCGAATAAAGGTAATAACAATGGTACCGTACTCCAAGGCGCATTCAAAAGGGAAAGTCCACAAAAACAGACAAAACTGATAAGAAGCTCAACCATCTGAGTTTTCAATCAACGGAACAACTGAACAACAACATGGGGATTAAACGTGACAAGTCGGGAAAATCCAGTAGTCAAATAGTGCCCAGAATCTGAAACTCAAGACCATACTGTATGATTTGCGAATAGGCAAATTTATGAAGAATACAAACGAATAACGTAATAAAATCAGACGAAAAATGAACCCTCAATATCCCAATCTATGAAAATACCCCCTCATATCCCCCCATTTTTTTCTATATGCCCACTCCAGAAACTTTATAATTCATAAATACTGACACACACTCATACACAAATAAAAATATGACATTTGAACTTCTGAAAGTTTGTCGGCAAGCAAACCCGACTTGAATTGAGTTGCGGGTAATGTACGTGAGGAGTACTGTAACGGACAGACATGCAAGATGGGTTTCCCAGTTATAATTAATCAAAATTATTGTATTTAAAAAATCAAATCATCTTTTTTTTTTATTCTTTTTTTTTTTCATATCAGTCTATTTCGTTTTGTTTTCGTTGGTTTCGTTTTATTTCGTTTTCATTTCGTTGATTTCGTTTCGTTTCGTTTCGTTTTTGTTGATTTCGTTTCGTTTCGTTTCGTTTCGTTTCGTTTTCGTTGATTTCGTTTCGTTTCGTTTCGTTTCGTTTCTATTTCGTTTCGCACTTTATAGGTACCCATTATAGTGCTACCACTTTCGGTAGATCAATCAAAAAAGATGGAGGCAAACGCATTTATCAAGATGGCTCAATTTTATAATAATTTGATCATGAAACGAAGCAAAAAATAGTTGTGCTGATATAGTAGAGGGGGTTAGGAGGGGGTCTGACCCCGAAACCCCAAACTAAAAAACTTGAAATCTCCTTAGTCCCGAACTAAAAAACTTAAAATCCAGAAGTCCCGAATATAATAAAATTTCAATCCCGAATTCTCGAGCTTAAACAAACACCATCCCGGAGTCCTGAAAAGGGTCCTTCCCCCTTCATAGTAGTAGTTTAATTTAGAGAATACTGTTACCGTTTAGTTCATCATTTGAAATGAACATAATATGATAAATTGGTATAATTATGTTCGGTAAAACAAATCCACACTCTGACAGTAGAACTAATAATTGTATCAGTCATAGTTATGCGTCATTGATTCTATAGTTACTGATCTTTATTTAAAATGATCGATTACAAACAAACAAGCTACCACACAATAGTTTGTTGAGTTTAAATTTAATTATGTTGTGTCTCGGTGTACTGTAAACAGTTGAAATTCTTAAGAATAAATTAACAGATAACCATTGGCGAATCCAGGGGGGTTCCGGTGGTCCTTTTGCTCGGCAAATTTGGAAAAATCCGTGAAATTCGGCAAAAATTAGACTGGAACCCCCCTTTTTAGCTCACCTGACTAAAAGTCAGGATGAGCTTTTGCCATCACATTGCGTTCGTCGTCCTTCCGTCCGTCCGTCATCCGTCCGTTAACTTTTTACATTTTGATATTCTTCTGAACATAATTTAACCAAATTGGTATGAATGACCCTTAGGGTGTGTAGACTATAGTTTGTGAATTATATATCCGTCGATGAAAAAACATGGCCGCCATGGCTAAAAATAGAACATAGGGGTCAAACTGCAGTCATTTGCTAATATTTAAAAAAGTATTACATATAGAGAAAAATAGAGGTGATCTTCCTTCTTCAGCATCAAAAGCTCTACAAAAGTCTCCATAGGGTCGACCCTTTATAGGAGTTATTGCCCTTGTATAGTCTATCAGTGCAAAGGGGGAGAATTGAGTATGAGGGGGAAACTTCAGTATATACTCAGATTTTCCCCCTAAAAATCAGGGGGAAAGATGAGTATATACTGATCTTTCCGGGGGGAAAAATGAGTATATACTGATCTTTCCGGGGGAAAAACTAGTATATACTCATTTTTCCGGGGGGAAAAATGAGTAGGGGGAAAAATGAGTATGTAACACCGGCAACTGTCTGCAGCAAGTGAAAGGGACTTCTTGGCATCGATTGTCGCGAGTACATAGGGACATATTAATATTTACTTCTAGTTCACTTAAAACATGGGTACTGCATGTTAATACATTTTATTCATGGATATTATTGTATATATCGCCCGTGACAGCCGTTAACATATCTATACTTTCCGTACTGTATATCACTCATTTACTTCAGCTTTACTATGATACGCATGTTTCTTTATGCACGAATTTATTGGTTAGCAGAATTTGGGGACGTTTCCTGTTTACAGTTTACTGACTATCTGAGAGTGGAGACTCTCACTCTCACTCCGACCTGGAAGGATTTTGTCGGACAATTTTAAGAGTGACACTCTCTTCAAGTCCGACGAAACTCTGTGTCCGACCTGAGAGTATGATCATTGATACACTTGGAGGGATCTGTATGTTTTGTTTTTGTTTTTGTTTTTTTTTAAATCTGTTCCAATAAGTATTTACCTAAATAACGATATTGTGTTTGGTATTTCTTAATAAATTGTATTAAAAATCATTTTAATTTATTAATTAATAAACTTTCTGGATACAAATTTATTTTCAATAAAATTTCTTATTATTTCATCTCAATGTGTTGTCTCCTCTCTAAATACCATAGCGATGTTATTTTCGGTCTTTGATCTATGGATATTGATTGACAGGTGCCATCTTTGTGTACCGACAGTTCATTGCGAAGGCACCAGCAGGTACAAAATCATTCAAATACCAGAAGTTCCTGTGCCATCACTTTAAATATAAAACCCACTACTATGTCATGAAGCAGATGCTGCTTTAAAAAAAAATCACGTAAGTTATGTATTACAAATAAATACAAATATAAAATTCACAATAAAATATACCCCATTCAGCACTCAGCACGTTCTGGAAAGAGATGCATTGACGAATATAAGAATATAACTAACTACACGTGATGTTGTTTTTTTTTCGTTGTCCATCATGGACATCGCGGCTTATACGATGACACTACAAACCAATTGCCGCGATCAGACTTTTGTGTCCATCGTGACTTTCCGCGAATTACAATCGGTGTCCGTGATGGACGCGCGGATATGGCGTAATCCGTCCTAGCTGTAGTGTAATTAATATTTATATTAAACATTAATACTATAGAGTTCGCGAAATTGCATATGGGTTTGGTGGTCCTAGTGAAAAAAATGTCAGTCCTCATTAATTTTCTATTGCAAAATACCAATCTTGTGTCAGTCCTTAGCAAAATCTGCCCAAATGTTGCTGGTCATGTCTGACAGGACTGACACATTTCCCGAACTCTGATACTATATAAGCAAACCTGAAATATGCTCTCCAAGCTTGATTTTTCACTTTTTTTTATAATTAAAAAGTCAAGTTATGAAAGAAATAATTTTCTTATAAAAATTAACTTAAAAATAGAACTTCATTTCCATTGTAAGAATATATATATATGATCTATTTTCTTTCCTTAATGTATACATATTTTACTGTTTTAAGGTGTATTATTTCTGTTAAAATTTTAATTAATGGTTTATTTTCCTATTGGATTCTTTTAACAAACAAAAAAATGACCATACTTTACTCTTAAATAAAATATATTATTTCATTTCTCATTAATTTTATAACTTTTCTTTATTTCAATTTTTCTTCTTAAATCAATATAAATTTACTAGATTTGAATCAATATTTTTATTGAACTACTTGATGAAACACTGGGCTGATTGGAACCAAACTTAGCAGGAATGTTCCTTGGATGGTCCTCTACAAAGTTACTGTTTTTCGTTCCAGTCGGATATTCAATATGGCTGCCAGGGCCAATAATATGCTCTGATTGTCTGAAATTTCAAAGATCTTCTTCTTCTCTGAAACTAATGAACTGACTGAACCTAAACTGTAAATGAATGATCATTGGCATGTCCATTACCAAGTTTCTGTTTTTTATGCCGATCGGAAATCCAAGATGGCCGCCATCGCAGGACATAGATTAACATCGGACCCTATGGGAAAATGTTCAAATGCCTTCTTCTCAGAAACTACAAATATGATTAAAGCCAAACTGTACATGAATGTTCATTGGACGGTCCTCTACAATCTCAAGGTTTATTGTTCTGATATGAAATTCAAAATGGCGGCTACGGCAGGACTTAGTTTAACATTGGACCCTATGGGGAAATATTCAAATGCCTTCTTCTCAGAAACTACAAATATGATTAAAGCCAAACTGTACATGAATGTTCATTAGATGGTCCTCTACAAACTATATGTTTTTTGTTCCGGTATGAAATTCAAAATGGCGGCTACGGCAGGACTTAGTTTAACATTGGACCCTATGGGAAAAATGTTTCAAAACGCTTCTTCTCTGAAACCACTTGGACAATTGAAACCAAACTGCCCAGGAATGATCATTGGAAGGTCCTCTACAAAGTTTATGTTTTTTATGTCGATCGGAAATCCAAGATGGCCGCCACCGCAATACATAGATTAACATTGGACCCTATGGGAAAATGTTCAAATGCCTTCTTCTCAGAAACTACAAATATTATTAAAGCCAAACTGTACATGAATGTTCATTGGATGGTCCTCTACAAACTTTACGTTTTTTGTTCCGATATGAAATTCAAAATGGCGGCTACGGCAGGACTTAGTTTAACCTTGGACCCTATGGGGAAAATGTTTCAAAACGCTTCTTCTCTGAAACCACTAGGACAGTTGAAACCAAACTGCCCAGGAATGATCTACAAATTTTATGTTTTTTATGCCGATCGGAAATCCAAGATGGCCGCCACCGCAGGACATAGATTAACATTGGACCCTATAGGAAAATGTTCAAATGCCTTCTTCTCAGAAACTACAAATATTATTAAAGCCAAACTGTACATGAATGTTCATTGGATGGTCCTCTACAAATTTTACGTTTTTTGTTCCGATATGAAATTCAAAATGGCGGCTACAGCAGGACTTAGTTTAACATTGGACCCTATGGGAAAAATGTTTCAAAACGCTTCTTCTCTGAAACCACTTGGACAATTGAAACCAAACTGCCCAGGAATGATTATTGGAAGGTCCTCTACAAAATTTATGTTTTTTATGTCGATCGGAAATCCAAGATGGCCGCCACCGCAATACATAGATTAACATTGGACCCTATGGGAAAATGTTCAAATGCCTTCTTCTCAGAAACTACAAATATGATTAAAGCCAAACTGTACATGAATGTTCATTGAATGGTCCTCTACAAACTTTACGTTTTTTGTTCCGATATGAAATTCAAAATGGCGACTACGGCAGGACTTAGTTTAACATTGGACCCTATGGGAAAAATGTTTCAAAACGCTTCTTCTCTGAAACCACTTGGACAATTGAAACCAAACTGCCCAGGAATGATTATTGGAAGGTCCTCTACAAAATTTATGTTTTTTATGTCGATCGGAAATCCAAGATGGCCGCCACCGCAATACATAGATTAACATTGGACCCTATGGGAAAATGTTCAAATGCCTTCTTCTCAGAAACTACAAATATGATTAAAGCCAAACTGTACATGAATGTTCATTGAATGGTCCTCTACAAACTTTACGTTTTTTGTTCCGATATGAAATTCAAAATGGCGGCTACGGCAGGACTTAGTTTAACATTGGACCCTATGGGGAAAAAATGTTTCAAAACGCTTCTTCTCTGAAACCACTTGGACAGTTGAAACCAAACTGCCCAGGAATGATCATTGGAAGGTCCTCTACAAATTTTATGTTTTTTATGCCGATCGGAAATCCAAGATGGCCGCCACCGCAATACATAGATTAACATTGGACCCTATGGGAAAATGTTCAAATGCCTTCTTCTCAGAAACTACAAATATTATTAAAGCCAAACTGTACATGAATGTTCATTGGATGGTCCTCTACAAACTTTACGTTTTTTGTTCCGATATGAAATTCAAAATGGCGGCTATGGCAGGACTTAGTTAAAATGTTTCAAAACGCTTCTTCTCTGAAACAACTAGGACAGTTGAAACCAAACTGCCCAGGAATGATCATTGGAAGGTCCTCTACAAATTTTATGTTTTTTATGCCGATCGAAAATCCAAGATGGCCGCCACCGCAATACATAGATTAACATTGGACCCTATGGGAAAATGTTCAAATGCCTTCTTCTCAGAAACTACAAATATTATTAAAGCCAAACTGTACATGAATGTTCATTGGATGGTCCTCTACAAATTTTACGTTTTTTGTTCCGATAAGAAATTCAAAATGGCGGCTACGGCAGGACTTAATTTAACCTTGGACCCTATGGGGAAAATGTTTCAAAACGCTTCTTCTCTGAAACCACTAGGACAGTTGAAACCAAACTGCCCAGGAATGATCATTGGAAGGTCCTCTACAAATTTTATGTTTTTTATGCCGATCGGAAATCCAAGATGGCCGCCACCGCAGGACATAGATTAACATTGGACCCTATGGGAAAATGTTCAAATGCCTTCTTCTCAGAAACTACAAATATTATTAAAGCCAAACTGTAGATGAATGTTCATTGGATGGTCCTCTACAAATTTTACGTTTTTTGTTCCGATATGAAATTCAAAATGGCGGCTACAGCAGGACTTAGTTTAACATTGGACCCTATGGGAAAAATGTTTCAAAACGCTTCTTCTCTGAAACCACTTGGACAATTGAAACCAAACTGCCCAGGAATGATCATTGGAAGGTCCTCTACAAAATTTATGTTTTTTATGTCGATCGGAAATTCAAGATGGCCGCCACCGCAATACATAGATTAACATTGGACCCTATGGGAAAATGTTCAAATGCCTTCTTCTCAGAAACTACAAATATTATTAAAGCCAAACTGTACATGAATGTTCATTGGATGGTCCTCTACAAACTTTACGTTTTTTGTTCCGATATGAAATTCAAAATGGCGGCTACGGCAGGACTTAGTTTAACCTTGGACCCTATGGGGAAAATGTTTCAAAACGCTTCTTCTCTGAAACCACTAGGACAGTTGAAACCAAACTGCCCAGGAATGATCATTGGAAGGTCCTCTACAAATTTTATGTTTTTTATGCCGATCGGAAATCCAAGATGGCCGCCACCGCAGGACATAGATTAACATTGGACCCTATGGGAAAATGTTCAAATGCCTTCTTCTCAGAAACTACAAATATTATTAAAGCCAAACTGTACATGAATGTTCATTGGATGGTCCTCTACAAACTTTACGTTTTTTGTTCCGATATGAAATTCAAAATGGCGGCTACAGCAGGACTTAGTTTAACATTGGACCCTATGGGAAAAATGTTTCAAAACGCTTCTTCTCTGAAACCACTTGGACAATTGAAACCAAACTGCCCAGGAATGATCATTGGAAGGTCCTCTACAAAATTTATGTTTTTTATGTCGATCGGAAATCCAAGATGGCCGCCACCGCAATACATAGATTAACATTGGACCCTATGGGAAAATGTTCAAATGCCTTCTTCTCAGAAACTACAAATATTATTAAAGCCAAACTGTACATGAATGTTCATTGGATGGTCCTCTACAAACTTTACGTTTTTTGTTCCGATAAGAAATTCAAAATGGCGGCTACGGCAGGACTTAGTTTAACCTTGGACCCTATGGGGAAAATGTTTCAAAACGCTTCTTCTCTGAAACCACTAGGACAGTTGAAACCAAACTGCCCAGGAATGATCATTGGAAGGTCCTCTACAAATTTTATGTTTTTTATGCCGATCGGAAATCCAAGATGGCCGCCACCGCAGGACATAGATTAACATTGGACCCTATGGGAAAATGTTCAAATGCCTTCTTCTCAGAAACTACAAATATTATTAAAGCCAAACTGTACATGAATGTTCATTGGATGGTCCTCTACAAATTTTACGTTTTTTGTTCCGATATGAAATTCAAAATGGCGGCTACAGCAGGACTTAGTTTAACATTGGACCCTATGGGAAAAATGTTTCAAAACGCTTCTTCTCTGAAACCACTTGGACAATTGAAACCAAACTGCCCAGTAATGATCATTGGAAGGTCCTCTACAAAATTTATGTTTTTTATGTCGATCGGAAATTCAAGATGGCCGCCACCGCAATACATAGATTAACATTGGACCCTATGGGAAAATGTTCAAATGCTTTCTTCTCAGAAACTACAAATATTATTAAAGCCAAACTGTACATGAATGTTCATTGGATGGTCCTCTACAAACTTTACGTTTTTTGTTCCGATATGAAATTCAAAATGGCGGCTACAGCAGGACTTAATTTAACATTGGACCCTATGGGAAAAATGTTTCAAAACGCTTCTTCTCTGAAACCACTTGGACAATTGAAACCAAACTGCCCAGGAATGATCATTGGAAGGTCCTCTACAAAATTTATGTTTTTTATGTCGATCGGAAATCCAAGATGGCCGCCACCGCAATACATAGATTAACATTGGACCCTATGGGAAAATGTTCAAATGCCTTCTTCTCAGAAACTACAAATATGATTAAAGCCAAACTGTACATGAATGTTCATTGAATGGTCCTCTACAAACTTGACGTTTTTTGTTCCGATATGAAATTCAAAATGGCGGCTACGGCAGGACTTAGTTTAACATTGGACCCTATGGGGAAAATGTTTCAAAACGCTTCTTCTCTGAAACCACTTGGACAGTTGAAACCAAACTGCCCAGGAATGATCATTGGAAGGTCCTCTACAAATTTTATGTTTTTTATGCCGATCGGAAATCCAAGATGGCCGCCACCGCAATACATAGATTAACATTGGACCCTATGGGAAAATGTTCAAATGCCTTCTTCTCAGAAACTACAAATATTATTAAAGCCAAACTGTACATGAATGTTCATTGGATGGTCCTCTACAAACTTTACGTTTTTTGTTCCGATATGAAATTCAAAATGGCGGCTACGGCAGGACTTAGTTAAAATGTTTCAAAACGCTTCTTCTCTGAAACAACTAGGACAGTTGAAACCAAACTGCCCAGGAATGATCATTGGAAGGTCCTCTACAAATTTTATGTTTTTTATGCCGATCGAAAATCCAAGATGGCCGCCACCGCAATACATAGATTAACATTGGACCCTATGGGAAAATGTTCAAATGCCTTCTTCTCAGAAACTACAAATATTATTAAAGCCAAACTGTACATGAATGTTCATTGGATAGTCCTCTACAAACTTTACGTTTTTTGTTCCGATAAGAAATTCAAAATGGCGGCTACGGCAGGACTTAGTTTAACCTTGGACCCTATGAGGAAAATGTTTCAAAACGCTTCTTCTCTGAAACCACTTGGACAATTGAAACCAAACCGCCCAGGAATGATCATTGGAAGGTCCTCTACAAAATTTTTGTTTTTTATGTCGATCGGAAATTCAAGATGGCCGCCACCGCAATACATAGATTAACATTGGACCCTATGGGAAAATGTTCAAATGCCTTCTTCTCAGAAACTACAAATATTATTAAAGCCAAACTGTACATGAATGTTCATTGGGTGGTCCTCTACAAACTTTCCGTTTTTTGTTCCGATATGAAATTCAAAATGGCGGCTACGGCAGGACTTAGTTTAACATTGGACCCTATGGGGAAAATGTTTCAAAACGCTTCTTCTCTGAAACCACTAGGACAGTTGAAACCAAACTGCCCAGGAATGATCATTGGAAGGTCCTCTACAAATTTTATGTTTTTTATGCCGATCGGAAATCCAAGATGGCCGCCACCGCAATACATAGATTAACATTGGACCCTATGGGAAAATGTTCAAATGCCTTCTTCTCAGAAACTACAAATATTATTAAAGCCAAACTGTACATGAATGTTCATTGGATGGTCCTCTACAAACTTTACGTTTTTTGTTCCGGTATGAAATTCAAAATGGCGGCTACGGCAGGACTTGTTTAACATTGGACCCTATGGGGAAAATGTTTCAAAACGCTTCTTCTCTGAAACCACTTGGACAATTGAAACCAAACTGCCCAGGAATGATCATTGGAAGGTCCTCTACAAAGTTTATGTTTTTTATGTCGATCGGAAATCCAAGATGGCCGCCACCGCAATACATAGATTAACATTGGACCCTATGGGAAAATGTTCAAATGCCTTCTTCTCAGAAACTACAAATATTATTAAAGCCAAACTGTACATGAATGTTCATTGGATGTTCCTCTACAAACTTTACGTTTTTTGTTCCGATATGAAATTCAAAATGGCGGCTACAGCAGGACTTAGTTTAACATTGGACCCTATGGGGAAAATGTTTCAAAACGCTTCTTCTCTGAAACCACTAGGACAGTTGAAACCAAACTGCCCAGGAATGATCATTGGAAGGTCCTCTACAAATTTTATGTTTTTTATGCCGATCGGAAATCCAAGATGGCCGCCACCGCAATACATAGATTAACATTGGACCCTATGGGAAAATGTTCAAATGCCTTCTTCTCAGAAACTACAAATATTATTAAAGCCAAACTGTACATGAATGTTCATTGGATGGTCCTCTACAAACTTTACGTTTTTTGTTCCGATATGAAATTCAAAATGGCGGCTACGGCAGGACTTAGTTAAAATGTTTCAAAACGCTTCTTCTCTGAAACAACTAGGACAGTTGAAACCAAACTGCCCAGGAATGATCATTGGAAGGTCCTCTACAAATTTTATGTTTTTTATGCCGATCGAAAATCCAAGATGGCCGCCACCGCAATACATAGATTAACATTGGACCCTATGGGAAAATGTTCAAATGCCTTCTTCTCAGAAACTACAAATATTATTAAAGCCAAACTGTACATGAATGTTCATTGGATGGTCCTCTACAAACTTTACGTTTTTTGTTCCGATAAGAAATTCAAAATGGCGGCTACGGCAGGACTTAGTTTAACCTTGGACCCTATGGGGAAAATGTTTCAAAACGCTTCTTCTCTGAAACCACTAGGACAGTTGAAACCAAACTGCCCAGGAATGATCATTGGAAGGTCCTCTACAAATTTTATGTTTTTTATGCCGATCGGAAATCCAAGATGGCCGCCACCGCAGGACATAGATTAACATTGGACCCTATGGGAAAATGTTCAAATGCCTTCTTCTCAGAAACTACAAATATTATTAAAGCCAAACTGTACATGAATGTTCATTGGATGGTCCTCTACAAATTTTACGTTTTTTGTTCCGATATGAAATTCAAAATGGCGGCTACAGCAGGACTTAGTTTAACATTGGACCCTATGGGAAAAATGTTTCAAAACGCTTCTTCTCTGAAACCACTTGGACAATTGAAACCAAACTGCCCAGGAATGATCATTGGAAGGTCCTCTACAAAATTTTTGTTTTTTATGTCGATCGGAAATCCAAGATGGCCGCCACCGCAATACATAGATTAACATTGGACCCTATGGGAAAATGTTCAAATGCCTTCTTCTCAGAAACTACAAATATTATTAAAGCCAAACTGTACATGAATGTTCATTGGGTGGTCCTCTACAAACTTTACGTTTTTTGTTCCGATATGAAATTCAAAATGGCGGCTACGGCAGGACTTAGTTTAACATTGGACCCTATGGGAAATTTTTTTCAAAACGCTTCTTCTCTGAAACCACTAGGACAGTTGAAACCAAACTACCCAGGAATGATCATTGGAATGTCCTCTACAAATTTTATGTTTTTTATGCCGATCGGAAATCCAAGATGGCCGCCACCGCAATACATAGATTAACATTGGACCCTATGGGAAAATGTTCAAATGCCTTCTTCTCAGAAACTACAAATATTATTAAAGCCAAACTGTACATGAATGTTCATTGGATGGTCCTCTACAAACTTTACGTTTTTTGTTCCGGTATGAAATTCAAAATGGCGGCTACGGCAGGACTTGTTTAACATTGGACCCTATGGGGAAAATGTTTCAAAACGCTTCTTCTCTGAAACCACTTGGACAATTGAAACCAAACTGCCCAGGAATGATCATTGGAAGGTCCTCTACACAATTTATGTTTTTTATGTCGATCGGAAATCCAAGATGGCCGCCACCGCAATACATAGATTAACATTGGACCCTATGGGAAAATGTTCAAATGCCTTCTTCTCAGAAACTACAAATATTATTAAAGCCAAACTGTACATGAATGTTCATTGGATGGTCCTCTACAAATTTTACGTTTTTTGTTCCGATATGAAATTCAAAATGGCGGCTACGGCAGGACTTAGTTTAACATTGGACCCTATGGGAAAAATGTTTCAAAACGCTTCTTCTCTGAAACCACTTGGACAATTGAAACCAAACTGCCCAGGAATGATCATTGGAAGGTCCTCTACAAAATTTTTGTTTTTTATGTCGATCGGAAATCCAAGATGGCCGCCACCGCAATACATAGATTAACATTGGACCCTATGGGAAAATGTTCAAATGCCTTCTTCTCAGAAACTACAAATATGATTAAAGCCAAACTGTACATGAATGTTCATTGAATGGTCCTCTACAAACTTTACGTTTTTTGTTCCGATATGAAATTCAAAATGGCGGCTACGGCAGGACTTAGTTTAACCTTGGACCCTATGGGGAAAATGTTTCAAAACGCTTCTTCTCTGAAACCACTTGGACAGTTGAAACCAAACTGCCCAGGAATGATCATTGGAAGGTCCTCTACAAATTTTATGTTTTTTATGCCGATCGGAAATCCAAGATGGCCGCCACCGCAATACATAGATTAACATTGGACCCTATGGGAAAATGTTCAAATGCCTTCTTCTCAGAAACTACAAATATTATTAAAGCCAAACTGTACATGAATGTTCATTGGATGGTCCTCTACAAACTTTACGTTTTTTGTTCCGATATGAAATTCAAAATGGCGGCTACGGCAGGACTTAGTTAAAATGTTTCAAAACGCTTCTTCTCTGAAACAACTAGGACAGTTGAAACCAAACTGCCCAGGAATGATCATTGGAAGGTCCTCTACAAATTTTATGTTTTTTATGCCGATCGAAAATCCAAGATGTCCGCCACCGCAATACATAGATTAACATTGGACCCTATGGGAAAATGTTCAAATGCCTTCTTCTCAGAAACTACAAATATTATTAAAGCCAAACTGTACATGAATGTTCATTGGATGGTCCTCTACAAACTTTACGTTTTTTGTTCCGATAAGAAATTCAAAATGGCGGCTACGGCAGGACTTAGTTTAACCTTGGACCCTATGGGGAAAATGTTTCAAAACGCTTCTTCTCTGAAACCACTAGGACAGTTGAAACCAAACTGCCCAGGAATGATCATTGGAAGGTCCTCTACAAATTTTATGTTTTTTATGCCGATCGGAAATCCAAGATGGCCGCCACCGCAGGACATAGATTAACATTGGACCCTATGGGAAAATGTTCAAATGCCTTCTTCTCAGAAACTACAAATATTATTAAAGCCAAACTGTACATGAATGTTCATTGGATGGTCCTCTACAAATTTTACGTTTTTTGTTCCGATATGAAATTCAAAATGGCGGCTACAGCAGGACTTAGTTTAACATTGGACCCTATGGGAAAAATGTTTCAAAACGCTTCTTCTCTGAAACCACTTGGACAATTGAAACCAAACTGCCCAGGAATGATCATTGGAAGGTCCTCTACAAAATTTTTGTTTTTTATGTCGATCGGAAATTCAAGATGGCCGCCACCGCAATACATAGATTAACATTGGACCCTATGGGAAAATGTTCAAATGCCTTCTTCTCAGAAACTACAAATATTATTAAAGCCAAACTGTACATGAATGTTCATTGGATGGCCCTCTACAAATTTTACGTTTTTTGTTCCGATATGAAATTCAAAATGGCGGCTACGGCAGGACTTAGTTTAACATTGGACCCTATGGGGAAAATGTTTCAAAACGCTTCTTCTCTGAAACCACTTGGACAATTGAAACCAAACTGCCCAGGAATGATCATTGGAAGGTCCTCTACACAATTTATGTTTTTTATGTCGATCGGAAATCCAAGATGGCCGCCACCGCAATACATAGATTAACATTGGACCCTATGGGAAAATGTTCAAATGCCTTCTTCTCAGAAACTACAAATATGATTAAAGCCAAACTGTACATGAATGTTCATTGAATGGTCCTCTACAAACTTTACGTTTTTTGTTCCGATATGAAATTCAAAATGGCGGCTACGGCAGGACTTAGTTTAACATTGGACCCTATGGGGAAAATGTTTCAAAACGCTTCTTCTCTGAAACCACTTGGACAGTTGAAACCAAACTGCCCAGGAATGATCATTGGAAGGTCCTCTACAAATTTTATGTTTTTTATGCCGATCGGAAATCCAAGATGGCCGCCACCGCAATACATAGATTAACATTGGACCCTATGGGAAAATGTTCAAATGCCTTCTTCTCAGAAACTACAAATATTATTAAAGCCAAACTGTACATGAATGTTCATTGGATGGTCCTCTACAAACTTTACGTTTTTTGTTCCGATATGAAATTCAAAATGGCGGCTACGGCAGGACTTAGTTAAAATGTTTCAAAACGCTTCTTCTCTGAAACAACTAGGACAGTTGAAACCAAACTGCCCAGGAATGATCATTGGAAGGTCCTCTACAAATTTTATGTTTTTTATGCCGATCGAAAATCCAAGATGGCCGCCACCGCAATACATAGATTAACATTGGACCCTATGGGAAAATGTTCAAATGCCTTCTTCTCAGAAACTACAAATATTATTAAAGCCAAACTGTACATGAATGTTCATTGGATGGTCCTCTACAAACTTTACGTTTTTTGTTCCGATAAGAAATTCAAAATGGCGGCTACGGCAGGACTTAGTTTAACCTTGGACCCTATGGGGAAAATGTTTCAAAACGCTTCTTCTCTGAAACCACTAGGACAGTTGAAACCAAACTGCCCAGGAATGATCATTGGAAGGTCCTCTACAAATTTTATGTTTTTTATGCCGATCGGAAATCCAAGATGGCCGCCACCGCAGGACATAGATTAACATTGGACCCTATGGGAAAATGTTCAAATGCCTTCTTCTCAGAAACTACAAATATTATTAAAGCCAAACTGTACATGAATGTTCATTGGATGGTCCTCTACAAATTTTACGTTTTTTGTTCCGATATGAAATTCAAAATGGCGGCTACAGCAGGACTTAGTTTAACATTGGACCCTATGGGGAAAATGTTTCAAAACGCTTCTTCTCTGAAACCACTTGGACAATTGAAACCAAACTGCCCAGGAATGATCATTGGAAGGTCCTCTACAAAATTTTTGTTTTTTATGTCGATCGGAAATCCAAGATGGCCGCCACCGCAATACATAGATTAACATTGGACCCTATGGGAAAATGTTCAAATGCCTTCTTCTCAGAAACTACAAATATGATTAAAGCCAAACTGTACATGAATGTTCATTGGGTGGTCCTCTACAAACTTTACGTTTTTTGTTCCGATATGAAATTCAAAATGGCGGATACGGCAGGACTTAGTTTAACATTGGACCCTATGGGGAAAATGTTTCAAAACGCTTCTTCTCTGAAACCACTAGGACAGTTGAAACCAAACTGCCCAGGAATGATCATTGGAAGGTCCTCTACAAATTTTATGTTTTTTATGCCGATCGGAAATCCAAGATGGCCGCCACCGCAATACATAGATTAACATTGGACCCTATGGGAAAATGTTCAAATGCCTTCTTCTCAGAAACTACAAATATTATTAAAGCCAAACTGTACATGAATGTTCATTGGATGGTCCTCTATAAACTTTACGTTTTTTGTTCCGATATGAAATTCAAAATGGCGGCTACGGCAGGACTTAGTTTAACATTGGACCCTATGGGAATTTTTTTTCAAAACGCTTCTTCTCTGAAACCACTAGGACAGTTGAAACCAAACTACCCAGGAATGATCATTGGAATGTCCTCTACAAATTTTATGTTTTTTATGCCGATCGGAAATCCAAGATGGCCGCCACCGCAATACATAGATTAACATTGGACCCTATGGGAAAATGTTCAAATGCCTTCTTCTCAGAAACTACAAATATTATTAAAGCCAAACTGTACATGAATGTTCATTGGATGGTCCTCTACAAACTTTACGTTTTTTGTTCCGGTATGAAATTCAAAATGGCGGCTACGGCAGGACTTAGTTTAACATTGGACCCTATGGGGAAAATGTTTCAAAACGCTTCTTCTCTGAAACCACTTGGACAATTGAAACCAAACTGCCCAGGAATGATCATTGGAAGGTCCTCTACAAAGTTTATGTTTTTTATGTCGATCAGAAATCCAAGATGGCCGCCACCGCAATACATAGATTAACATTGGACCCTATGGGAAAATGTTCAAATGCCTTCTTCTCAGAAACTACAAATATTATTAAAGCCAAACTGTACATAAATGTTCATTGGATGTTCCTCTACAAACTTTACGTTTTTTGTTCCGATATGAAATTCAAAATGGCGGCTACAGCAGGACTTAGTTTAACATTGGACCCTATGGGGAAAATGTTTCAAAACGCTTCTTCTCTGAAACCACTAGGACAGTTGAAACCAAACTGCCCAGGAATGATCATTGGAAGGTCCTCTACAAATTTTATGTTTTTTATGCCGATCGGAAATCCAAGATGGCCGCCACCGCAATACATAGATTAACATTGGACCCTATGGGAAAATGTTCAAATGCCTTCTTCTCAGAAACTACAAATATTATTAAAGCCAAACTGTACATGAATGTTCATTGGATGGTCCTCTACAAATTTTACGTTTTTTGTTCCGATATGAAATTCAAAATGGCGGCTACGGCAGGACTTAGTTTAACATTGGACCCTATGGGAAAAATGTTTCAAAACGCTTCTTCTCTGAAACCACTTGGACAATTGAAACCAAACTGCCCAGGAATGATCATTGGAAGGTCATCTACAAAATTTTTGTTTTTTATGTCGATCGGAAATCCAAGATGGCCGCCACCGCAATACATAGATTAACATTGGACCCTATGGGAAAATGTTCAAATGCCTTCTTCTCAGAAACTACAAATATTATTAAAGCCAAACTGTACATGAATGTTCATTGAATGGTCCTCTACAAACCTTACGTTTTTTGTTCCGATATGAAATTCAAAATGGCGGCTACGGCAGGACTTAGTTTAACATTGGACCCTATGGGGAAAATGTTTCAAAACGCTTCTTCTCTGAAACCACTTGGACAGTTGAAACCAAACTGCCCAGGAATGATCATTGGAAGGTCCTCTACAAATTTTATGTTTTTTATGCCGATCGGAAATCCAAGATGGCCGCCACCGCAATACATAGATTAACATTGGACCCTATGGGAAAATGTTCAAATGCCTTCTTCTCAGAAACTACAAATATTATTAAAGCCAAACTGTACATGAATGTTCATTGGATGGTCCTCTACACACTTTACGTTTTTTGTTCCGATATGAAATTCAAAATGGCGGCTACGGCAGGACTTAGTTAAAATGTTTCAAAACGCTTCTTCTCTGAAACAACTAGGACAGTTGAAACCAAACTGCCCAGGAATGATCATTGGAAGGTCCTCTACAAATTTTATGTTTTTTATGCCGATCGAAAATCCAAGATGGCCGCCACCGCAATACATAGATTAACATTGGACCCTATGGGAAAATGTTCAAATGCCTTCTTCTCAGAAACTACAAATATTATTAAAGCCAAACTGTACATGAATGTTCATTGGATGGTCCTCTACAAACTTTACGTTTTTTGTTCCGATAAGAAATTCAAAATGGCGGCTACGGCAGGACTTAGTTTAACCTTGGACCCTATGGGGAAAATGTTTCAAAACGCTTCTTCTCTGAAACCACTAGGACAGTTGAAACCAAACTGCCCAGGAATGATCATTGGAAGGTCCTCTACAAATTTTATGTTTTTTATGCCGATCGGAAATCCAAGATGGCCGCCACCGCAGGACATAGATTAACATTGGACCCTATGGGAAAATGTTCAAATGCCTTCTTCTCAGAAACTACAAATATTATTAAAGCCAAACTGTACATGAATGTTCATTGGATGGTCCTCTACAAATTTTACGTTTTTTGTTCCGATATGAAATTCAAAATGGCGGCTACAGCAGGACTTAGTTTAACATTGGACCCTATGGGGAAAATGTTTCAAAACGCTTCTTCTCTGAAACCACTTGGACAATTGAAACCAAACTGCCCAGGAATGATCATTGGAAGGTCCTCTACAAAATTTTTGTTTTTTATGTCGATCGGAAATCCAAGATGGCCGCCACCGCAATACATAGATTAACATTGGCCCCTATGGGAAAATGTTCAAATGCCTTCTTCTCAGAAACTACAAATATTATTAAAGCCAAACTGTACATGAATGTTCATTGGATGGTCCTCTACAAACTTTACGTTTTTTGTTCCGATAAGAAATTCAAAATGGCGGCTACGGCAGGACTTAGTTTAACCTTGGACCCTATGGGGAAAATGTTTCAAAACGCTTCTTCTCTGAAACCACTAGGACAGTTGAAACCAAACTGCCCAGGAATGATCATTGGAAGGTCCTCTACAAATTTTATGTTTTTTATGCCGATCGGAAATCCAAGATGGCCGCCACCGCAGGACATAGATTAACATTGGACCCTATGGGAAAATGTTCAAATGCCTTCTTCTCAGAAACTACAAATATTATTAAAGCCAAACTGTACATGAATGTTCATTGGATGGGCCTCTACAAATTTTACGTTTTTTGTTCCGATATGAAATTCAAAATGGCGGCTACAGCAGGACTTAGTTTAACATTGGACCCTATGGGAAAAATGTTTCAAAACGCTTCTTCTCTGAAATCACTTGGACAATTGAAACCAAACTGCCCAGGAATGATCATTGGAAGGTCCTCTACAAAGTTTATGTTTTTTATGTCGATCGGAAATCCAAGATGGCCGCCACCGCAATACATAGATTAACATTGGACCCTATGGGAAAATGTTCAAATGCCTTCTTCTCAGAAACTACAAATATGATTAAAGCCAAACTGTACATGAATGTTCATTGGGTGGTCCTCTACAAACTTTACGTTTTTTGTTCCGATATGAAATTCAAAATGGCGGCTACGGCAGGACTTAGTTTAACATTGGACCCTATGGGGAAAATGTTTCAAAACGCTTCTTCTCTGAAACCACTAGGACAGTTGAAACCAAACTGCCCAGGAATGATCATTGGAAGGTCCTCTACAAATTTTATGTTTTTTATGCCGATCGAAAATCCAAGATGGCCGCCACCGCAATACATAGATTAACATTGGACCCTATGGGAAAATGTTCAAATGCCTTCTTCTCAGAAACTACAAATATTATTAAAGCCAAACTGTACATGAATGTTCATTGGATGGTCCTCTACAAACTTTACGTTTTTTGTTCCGATAAGAAATTCAAAATGGCGGCTACGGCAGGACTTAGTTTAACCTTGGACCCTATGGGGAAAATGTTTCAAAACGCTTCTTCTCTGAAACCACTAGGACAGTTGAAACCAAACTGCCCAGGAATGATCATTGGAAGGTCCTCTACAAATTTTATGTTTTTTATGCCGATCGGAAATCCAAGATGGCCGCCACCGCAGGACATAGATTAACATTGGACCCTATGGGAAAATGTTCAAATGCCTTCTTCTCAGAAACTACAAATATTATTAAAGCCAAACTGTACATGAATGTTCATTGGATGGTCCTCTACAAATTTTACGTTTTTTGTTCCGATATGAAATTCAAAATGGCGGCTACAGCAGGACTTAGTTTAACATTGGACCCTATGGGGAAAATGTTTCAAAACGCTTCTTCTCTGAAACCACCTGGACAATTGAAACCAAACTGTCCAGGAATGATCATTGGAAGGTCCTCTACAAAATTTATGTTTTTTATGTCGATCGGAAATCCAAGATGGCCGCCACCGCAGGACATAGATTAACATTGGACCCTATGGGAAAATGTTCAAATGCCTTCTTCTCAGAAACTACAAATATTATTAAAGCCAAACTGTACATGAATGTTCATTGGATGGTCCTCTACAAATTTTACGTTTTTTGTTCCGATATGAAATTCAAAATGGCGGCTACAGCAGGACTTAGTTTAACATTGGACCCTATGGGGAAAATGTTTCAAAACGCTTCTTCTCTGAAACCACTTGGACAATTGAAACCAAACTGCCCAGGAATGATCATTGGAAGGTCCTCTACAAAATTTTTGTTTTTTATGTCGATCGTAAATCCAAGATGGCCGCCACCGCAATACATAGATTAACATTGGCCCCTATGGGAAAATGTTCAAATGCCTTCTTCTCAGAAACTACAAATATTATTAAAGCCAAACTGTACATGAATGTTCATTGGATGGTCCTCTACAAACTTTACGTTTTTTGTTCCGATAAGAAATTCAAAATGGCGGCTACGGCAGGACTTAGTTTAACCTTGGACCCTATGGGGAAAATGTTTCAAAACGCTTCTTCTCTGAAACCACTAGGACAGTTGAAACCAAACTGCCCAGGAATGATCATTGGAAGGTCCTCTACAAATTTTATGTTTTTTATGCCGATCGGAAATCCAAGATGGCCGCCACCGCAGGACATAGATTAACATTGGACCCTATGGGAAAATGTTCAAATGCCTTCTTCTCAGAAACTACAAATATTATTAAAGCCAAACTGTACATGAATGTTCATTGGATGGGCCTCTACAAATTTTACGTTTTTTGTTCCGATATGAAATTCAAAATGGCGGCTACAGCAGGACTTAGTTTAACATTGGACCCTATGGGAAAAATGTTTCAAAACGCTTCTTCTCTGAAATCACTTGGACAATTGAAACCAAACTGCCCAGGAATGATCATTGGAAGGTCCTCTACAAATTCTATGTTTTTTATGCCGATCGGAAATCCAAGATGGCCGCCACCGCAATACATAGATTAACATTGGACCCTATGGGAAAATGTTCAAATGCCTTCTTCTCAGAAACTACAAATATTATTAAAGCCAAACTGTACATGAATGTTCATTGGATGGTCCTCTACAAACTTTACGTTTTTTGTTCCGATATGAAATTCAAAATGGCGGCTACGGCAGGACTTAGTTTAACATTGGACCCTATGGGGAAAATTTTTCAAAACGCTTCTTCTCTGAAATCACTAGGACAGTTGAAACCAAACTACCCAGGAATGATCATTGGAAGGTCCTCTACAAATTTTATGTTTTTTATGTCGATCGGAAATCCAAGATGGCCGCCACCGCAATACATAGATTAACATTGGCCCCTATGGGAAAATGTTCAAATGCCTTCTTCTCAGAAACTACAAATATTATTAAAGCCAAACTGTACATGAATGTTCATTGGATGGTCCTCTACAAACTTTACGTTTTTTGTTCCGATAAGAAATTCAAAATGGCGGCTACGGCAGGACTTAGTTTAACCTTGGACCCTATGGGGAAAATGTTTCAAAACGCTTCTTCTCTGAAACCACTAGGACAGTTGAAACCAAACTGCCCAGGAATGATCATTGGAAGGTCCTCTACAAATTTTATGTTTTTTATGCCGATCGGAAATCCAAGATGGCCGCCACCGCAGGACATAGATTAACATTGGACCCTATGGGAAAATGTTCAAATGCCTTCTTCTCAGAAACTACAAATATTATTAAAGCCAAACTGTACATGAATGTTCATTGGATGGGCCTCTACAAATTTTACGTTTTTTGTTCCGATATGAAATTCAAAATGGCGGCTACAGCAGGACTTAGTTTAACATTGGACCCTATGGGAAAAATGTTTCAAAACGCTTCTTCTCTGAAATCACTTGGACAATTGAAACCAAACTGCCCAGGAATGATCATTGGAAGGTCCTCTACAAAGTTTATGTTTTTTATGTCGATCGGAAATCCAAGATGGCCGCCACCGCAATACATAGATTAACATTGGACCCTATGGGAAAATGTTCAAATGCCTTCTTCTCAGAAACTACAAATATGATTAAAGCCAAACTGTACATGAATGTTCATTGGGTGGTCCTCTACAAACTTTACGTTTTTTGTTCCGATATGAAATTCAAAATGGCGGCTACGGCAGGACTTAGTTTAACATTGGACCCTATGGGGAAAATGTTTCAAAACGCTTCTTCTCTGAAACCACTTGGACAGTTGAAACCAAACTGCCCAGGAATGATCATTGGAAGGTCCTCTACAAATTTTATGTTTTTTATGCCGATCGAAAATCCAAGATGGCCGCCACCGCAATACATAGATTAACATTGGACCCTATGGGAAAATGTTCAAATGCCTTCTTCTCAGAAACTACAAATATTATTAAAGCCAAACTGTACATGAATGTTCATTGGATGGTCCTCTACAAACTTTACGTTTTTTGTTCCGATAAGAAATTCAAAATGGCGGCTACGGCAGGACTTAGTTTAACCTTGGACCCTATGGGGAAAATGTTTCAAAACGCTTCTTCTCTGAAACCACTAGGACAGTTGAAACCAAACTGCCCAGGAATGATCATTGGAAGGTCCTCTACAAATTTTATGTTTTTTATGCCGATCGGAAATCCAAGATGGCCGCCACCGCAGGACATAGATTAACATTGGACCCTATGGGAAAATGTTCAAATGCCTTCTTCTCAGAAACTACAAATATTATTAAAGCCAAACTGTACATGAATGTTCATTGGATGGTCCTCTACAAATTTTACGTTTTTTGTTCCGATATGAAATTCAAAATGGCGGCTACAGCAGGACTTAGTTTAACATTGGACCCTATGGGGAAAATGTTTCAAAACGCTTCTTCTCTGAAACCACCTGGACAATTGAAACCAAACTGCCCAGGAATGATCATTGGAAGGTCCTCTACAAAATTTATGTTTTTTATGTCGATCGGAAATCCAAGATGGCCGCCACCGCAGGACATAGATTAACATTGGACCCTATGGGAAAATGTTCAAATGCCTTCTTCTCAGAAACTACAAATATTATTAAAGCCAAACTGTACATGAATGTTCATTGGATGGTCCTCTACAAATTTTACGTTTTTTGTTCCGATATGAAATTCAAAATGGCGGCTACAGCAGGACTTAGTTTAACATTGGACCCTATGGGGAAAATGTTTCAAAACGCTTCTTCTCTGAAACCACTTGGACAATTGAAACCAAACTGCCCAGGAATGATCATTGGAAGGTCCTCTACAAAATTTTTGTTTTTTATGTCGATCGGAAATCCAAGATGGCCGCCACCGCAATACATAGATTAACATTGGCCCCTATGGGAAAATGTTCAAATGCCTTCTTCTCAGAAACTACAAATATTATTAAAGCCAAACTGTACATGAATGTTCATTGGATGGTCCTCTACAAACTTTACGTTTTTTGTTCCGATAAGAAATTCAAAATGGCGGCTACGGCAGGACTTAGTTTAACCTTGGACCCTATGGGGAAAATGTTTCAAAACGCTTCTTCTCTGAAACCACTAGGACAGTTGAAACCAAACTGCCCAGGAATGATCATTGGAAGGTCCTCTACAAATTTTATGTTTTTTATGCCGATCGGAAATCCAAGATGGCCGCCACCGCAGGACATAGATTAACATTGGACCCTATGGGAAAATGTTCAAATGCCTTCTTCTCAGAAACTACAAATATTATTAAAGCCAAACTGTACATGAATGTTCATTGGATGGGCCTCTACAAATTTTACGTTTTTTGTTCCGATATGAAATTCAAAATGGCGGCTACAGCAGGACTTAGTTTAACATTGGACCCTATGGGAAAAATGTTTCAAAACGCTTCTTCTCTGAAATCACTTGGACAATTGAAACCAAACTGCCCAGGAATGATCATTGGAAGGTCCTCTACAAATTTTATGTTTTTTATGCCGATCGGAAATCCAAGATGGCCGCCACCGCAATACATAGATTAACATTGGACCCTATGGGAAAATGTTCAAATGCCTTCTTCTCAGAAACTACAAATATTATTAAAGCCAAACTGTACATGAATGTTCATTGGATGGTCCTCTACAAACTTTACGTTTTTTGTTCCGATATGAAATTCAAAATGGCGGCTACGGCAGGACTTAGTTTAACATTGGACCCTATGGGGAAAATTTTTCAAAACGCTTCTTCTCTGAAATCACTAGGACAGTTGAAACCAAACTACCCAGGAATGATCATTGGAAGGTCCTCTACAAATTTTATGTTTTTTATGTCGATCGGAAATCCAAGATGGCCGCCACCGCAATACATAGATTAACATTGGACCCTATGGGAAAATGTTCAAATGCCTTCTTCTCAGAAACTACAAATATTATTAAAGCCAAACTGTACATGAATGTTCATTGGATGTTCCTCTACAAACTTTACGTTTTTTGTTCCGATATGAAATTCAAAATGGCGGCTACGGCAGGACTTAGTTTAACATTGGACCCTATGGGGAAAATGTTTCAAAACGCTTCTTCTCTGAAACCCCTAGGACAGTTGAAACCAAACTGCCCAGGAATGATCATTGGAAGGTCCTCTACAAATTTTATGTTTTTTATGTCGATCAAAAATCCAAGATGGCCGCCACCGCAATACATAGATTAACATTGGACCCTATGGGAAAATGTTCAAATGCCTTCTTCTCAGAAACTACAAATATTATTAAAGCCAAACTGTACATGAATGTTCATTGGATGGTCCTCTACAAACTTTACGTTTTTTGTTCCGATAAGAAATTCAAAATGGCGGCTACGGCAGGACTTAGTTTAACCTTGGACCCTATGGGGAAAATGTTTCAAAACGCTTCTTCTCTGAAACCACTAGGACAGTTGAAACCAAACTGCCCAGGAATGATCATTGGAAGGTCCTCTATACAAATTTTATGTTTTTTATGCCGATCGGAAATCCAAGATGGCCGCCACCGCAGGACATAGATTAACATTGGACCCTATGGGAAAATGTTCAAATGCCTTCTTCTCAGAAACTACAAATATTATTAAAGCCAAACTGTACATGAATGTTCATTGGATGGTCCTCTACAAATTTTACGTTTTTTGTTCCGATATGAAATTCAAAATGGCGGCTACAGCAGGACTTAGTTTAACATTGGACCCTATGGGAAAAATGTTTCAAAACGCTTCTTCTCTGAAATCACTTGGACAATTGAAACCAAACTGCCCAGGAATGATCATTGGAAGGTCCTCTACAAAGTTTATGTTTTTTATGTCGATCGGAAATCCAAGATGGCCGCCACCGCAATACATAGATTAACATTGGACCCTATGGGAAAATGTTCAAATGCCTTCTTCTCAGAAACTACAAATATGATTAAAGCCAAACTGTACATGAATGTTCATTGGGTGGTCCTCTACAAACTTTACGTTTTTTGTTCCGATATGAAATTCAAAATGGCGGCTACAGCAGGACTTAGTTTAACATTGGACCCTATGGGAAAAATGTTTCAAAACGCTTCTTCTCTGAAATCACTTGGACAATTGAAACCAAACTGCCCAGGAATGATCATTGGAAGGTCCTCTACAAATTTTATGTTTTTTATGCCGATCGGAAATCCAAGATGGCCGCCACCGCAATACATAGATTAACATTGGACCCTATGGGAAAATGTTCAAATGCCTTCTTCTCAGAAACTACAAATATTATTAAAGCCAAACTGTACATAAATGTTCATTGGATGTTCCTCTACAAACTTTACGTTTTTTGTTCCGATATGAAATTCAAAATGGCGGCTACAGCAGGACTTAGTTTAACATTGGACCCTATGGGGAAAATGTTTCAAAACGCTTCTTCTCTGAAACCACTAGGACAGTTGAAACCAAACTGCCCAGGAATGATCATTGGAAGGTCCTCTACAAATTTTATGTTTTTTATGCCGATCGGAAATCCAAGATGGCCGCCACCGCAATACATAGATTAACATTGGACCCTATGGGAAAATGTTCAAATGCCTTCTTCTCAGAAACTACAAATATTATTAAAGCCAAACTGTACATGAATGTTCATTGGATGGTCCTCTACAAATTTTACGTTTTTTGTTCCGATATGAAATTCAAAATGGCGGCTACGGCAGGACTTAGTTTAACATTGGACCCTATGGGAAAAATGTTTCAAAACGCTTCTTCTCTGAAACCACTTGGACAATTGAAACCAAACTGCCCAGGAATGATCATTGGAAGGTCCTCTACAAAATTTTTGTTTTTTATGTCGATCGGAAATCCAAGATGGCCGCCACCGCAATACATAGATTAACATTGGACCCTATGGGAAAATGTTCAAATGCCTTCTTCTCAGAAACTACAAATATTATTAAAGCCAAACTGTACATGAATGTTCATTGAATGGTCCTCTACAAACCTTACGTTTTTTGTTCCGATATGAAATTCAAAATGGCGGCTACGGCAGGACTTAGTTTAACATTGGACCCTATGGGGAAAATGTTTCAAAACGCTTCTTCTCTGAAACCACTTGGACAGTTGAAACCAAACTGCCCAGGAATGATCATTGGAAGGTCCTCTACAAATTTTATGTTTTTTATGCCGATCGGAAATCCAAGATGGCCGCCACCGCAATACATAGATTAACATTGGACCCTATGGGAAAATGTTCAAATGCCTTCTTCTCAGAAACTACAAATATTATTAAAGCCAAACTGTACATGAATGTTCATTGGATGGTCCTCTACAAACTTTACGTTTTTTGTTCCGATATGAAATTCAAAATGGCGGCTACGGCAGGACTTAGTTAAAATGTTTCAAAACGCTTCTTCTCTGAAACAACTAGGACAGTTGAAACCAAACTGCCCAGGAATGATCATTGGAAGGTCCTCTACAAATTTTATGTTTTTTATGCCGATCGAAAATCCAAGATGGCCGCCACCGCAATACATAGATTAACATTGGACCCTATGGGAAAATGTTCAAATGCCTTCTTCTCAGAAACTACAAATATTATTAAAGCCAAACTGTACATGAATGTTCATTGGATGGTCCTCTACAAACTTTACGTTTTTTGTTCCGATAAGAAATTCAAAATGGCGGCTACGGCAGGACTTAGTTTAACCTTGGACCCTATGGGGAAAATGTTTCAAAACGCTTCTTCTCTGAAACCACTAGGACAGTTGAAACCAAACTGCCCAGGAATGATCATTGGAAGGTCCTCTACAAATTTTATGTTTTTTATGCCGATCGGAAATCCAAGATGGCCGCCACCGCAGGACATAGATTAACATTGGACCCTATGGGAAAATGTTCAAATGCCTTCTTCTCAGAAACTACAAATATTATTAAAGCCAAACTGTACATGAATGTTCATTGGATGGTCCTCTACAAATTTTACGTTTTTTGTTCCGATATGAAATTCAAAATGGCGGCTACAGCAGGACTTAGTTTAACATTGGACCCTATGGGGAAAATGTTTCAAAACGCTTCTTCTCTGAAACCACCTGGACAATTGAAACCAAACTGCCCAGGAATGATCATTGGAAGGTCCTCTACAAAATTTATGTTTTTTATGCCGATCGGAAATCCAAGATGGCCGCCACCGCAGGACATAGATTAACATTGGACCCTATGGGAAAATGTTCAAATGCCTTCTTCTCAGAAACTACAAATATTATTAAAGCCAAACTGTACATGAATGTTCATTGGATGGTCCTCTACAAATTTTACGTTTTTTGTTCCGATATGAAATTCAAAATGGCGGCTACAGCAGGACTTAGTTTAACATTGGACCCTATGGGGAAAATGTTTCAAAACGCTTCTTCTCTGAAACCACCTGGACAATTGAAACCAAACTGCCCAGGAATGATCATTGGAAGGTCCTCTACAAAATTTATGTTTTTTATGTCGATCGGAAATCCAAGATGGCCGCCACCGCAATACATAGATTAACATTGGCCCCTATGGGAAAATGTTCAAATGCCTTCTTCTCAGAAACTACAAATATGATTAAAGCGAAACTGTACATGAATGTTCATTAGATGGTCCTCTACAAACGTTACGTTTTTTGTTCCGGTATGAAATTCAAAATGGCGGCTACGGCAGGACTTAGTTTAACATTGGACACTATGGGAAAAATGTTTCAAAACGCTTCTTCTCTGAAACCACTTCGATAATTGAAACCAATCTGCCCAGGAATGATCATTGGAAGGTCCTCTACAAGGTGTGTGTTTTTTATGCCGATCGGATATCCAAGATGGCCACCACCGCAGGACATAGATTAGCATTGGACCCTATGGGAAAATGTTCAAATGCCTTCTTCTCAGAAACTACAAATATGATTACAGCCAAACTGTACATGAATGTTCATTGGATGGTCCTCTACAAACTTTACGTTTTTTGTTCTGATATGAAATTCAAAATGGCGGCTACGGCAGGACTTGTTTAACATTGGACCCTATGGGAAAAATGTTTCAAAACGCTTCTTCTCTGAAACCAAAATGCCCAGGAATGATCATTGGAAGGTCCTCTGTTTTTTATGCCGATCGGAAATCCAAGATGGCTGCCACCACAGGTCATAGTATTAACACAGGACCATATTGGGAAAATACAGAAATATCTTCTTCTCTGAAGCTATTGCACTGATTGAACCTAAACTGTGCATCAATCATTGGAAGGTCCTTTACAAACTTTGTGTTATTTATGTTGATCGTAATTCCAAGATGACTACCACTGCAGGACATAGTTTTTACATAGGACCAATTGTTTTTTTTATAACCAGGTGAACGATACAGGCTCTTGAGAGCCTCTGGTTTTTATTCAAATTGCATATTACACCCATATGGGTCAAGCAATTACAATACAAAAGCATGCAAACATATAAAAGAAAAACAACACAAACATAATAAATATGTAAATGTAGGAGAAATATTTGACCAGCGTGAACCCTATCATCTCAAGTCTAGCAATTGTTTTATGAAGGTGCAAACAACCGATAAAAGATCTGAAGTTGGATTGAGTATGTAATCAAGTCTATTCATGGGTGACATATTAGTAAAAGAAGGACATTTATTTTCAATAGTATTTATTAGTAAATTTCAAGGTTGCTGGTTTAAATGACAATTTAAAAAAAAGTGATATTCATCTTCTAAGATATTACAAGTAGTGCAAAGTCTTTGTTGATGGGGTATATTAATATATCGACCAGTTTCAATTTGCAAACAATGGTCACTTGTCCGAAATTTAGCTATGAGTTGTCTATTTTTAAAGTTTTTTTCCTTTATCAAATACTCTTCCAAAACAATATCATGTTTTATTTTATTATACAAATAAAGTTTTGAATTATCTGTTAATTTTGAAAGTTTGTCTTTAGTTTTCTGAATGTAATTATTATGGACAACCTTTTTAAATTCTTTTTTAAATGGAACTTATATCTTATGGAAACACTTATCCATATTAGAAAAATCTTCAGCATCCAAATCAAATTCTTGAAAGACATTTAATGCCAAAGTATACCATGTGTAGAAGCCTTTCATCATGTAAAGATTTATTAACATTAAGGGATTCTTTAATTAATGGGTTTATATTATTAGTATTTATTCTTACAAAATACATCATAACTTGAGTTTTAATAAAGGAAGCAATAGGGAGTCGCCCCAACTCTGATAATGTCGAAATGTTACATGCAGTTTTTTTTAGGCCTAAAACTGTTTTACAATATTTTGTATGTATTTTTTCATATGATGATTTTTCCTGTAGGGCTAAAGTATCACAAAAAGTATTTTTCTGGTTGCTCGAAGCATGGCTCTATATAAGGGGAGGTATTCGTCCATATACCATATTTCACAATTATAACTTAAAATGGGACGGATCAGCGTGTCAAAGGGTTTACATGTTGACAGGTAGTTGTTCAAAATTTGAGAAAAGTTTTCGCATTTATAACCACGAGACTACATGACCCCTCGATGACCCGAATGCTATTCTCTTATCCAAACATATCCGGGTATTTAATAATAACACTTTTTTTTAGCAATCAATTTTAATCGTTTCATTTATATAAATCGTTATTCAATAATTCGTCTATTTTATTAACAAAAATAAACTATTGTAAAGAAAATATTACTTATTAGCAAAGTGTATGAATGGATCAGAGACTATTATGTAACCTTGTACATGTCAATAAAAAAAAATGTCGGATGTAAAAATACGGATGAAAACACATAAATTGACGCTACATTGTAGGAATAATGACATTCTTTTCTTAAGAAAGGATAAATACAGCAAGCAAGCTTGTTATACATTTAAATTTCACCCCGAGATCAAAATATTACTAAAACTAGGATGTCAACAAACAACATGCATAACCAACAAAACACGTGACGCTATCCAAAAAAAAAAAAAAAATATCGTTAACTAATGAAATAGAAAATTGAAGAACAACTTTTTAAAATATTTTATTGAATAAAAATACAATAATGAATGGAGTATGTGATCTGAGCTCTTCCTGTCCAAAAATATGTAGAAGAATATTCGATTAATATGAAACAGGCACTGCCTGGAAAGCTCGCAAAGCTAATCACTAATTAGATATCCTTGGTCTTGGATGAGCAAACATATGCAAAACTTTATGCTTATGTACATATAATTATTTACCAACTTTGCCTGAAAATAGAAATTTGGTTTACAAGTGACCACCAGTAGACATAATAGAGTATGTAAATGTTGCACATAGCATAGGGTCTGAGACACTCTTCAAGATCACAGGTACTTGAGGACAGGACCCTATGGTGCCTCTGATTGCCCATCCCTCATTTTTTTTAACATCAATTTGTGTTCATGTACACAACATTTTGCAACTTTCTATGTATCTCTGTATGTCATATATACAAAAAAAAACAATCAAACAGCAGTTTCTATCAATACTGCCAGTATTACTGGGTTTCTGACATATGCATAAGGTTTTGAAAGTGTTTTTCTTTGAGACATTTTGGGCAATTGTGTATTTTATCAATACCTGATGCAATTAAGCGAATATAAATATAAGCTTGAGTTCGCTCTAGGAAAAATCCAGAGCAGACGATCAGGTTGCGCAATCGTGTTATTTTTAGCGACTCGTTACTTTCCGTGTAGGATTCGATAATTATCGGTTACCAATTTCACGTTACCGCCGCCATTATGGTTCAAAGGTCAATCGGAGTAAAAAAAACATAAACAAGACGTCATTGCATTTGTAAACACGGTGACGCAGTTTATTCATCGTGGCAGTTATGCACATATCGTCACGGTTGTAAGGAAGTTTTCGTGAATTTGTTGGTTAGAAAAATAATTTATGACTACATGTATCACGTAGATCTTGAAAATAATGAGAGATTGTGTGAATATTCAGCTATACTATAGTAGAATACATGTAGTTGTTCCAACTTCCAAGGATATTGTGACACAACCTCGCAAATAGTACTGTTTACAAAACATCCTAGACCTGCAAGAATAAATAAAATATATCATCCTAGCGGGTACTTATCGATTAACTTGAAGAAAATTAATCTAAATCTTGTATATTTTGTTGTCCGACTATCCTATAAAAGGGGAGGTCCTTATAAAAAAGGGAAATCAAAAGAAGTCTTTTTCCCCCTAAGCGACTGGCAGGTATTCGTACAAAAACCAGCTTTGTAATGTTAATGCTTTAAAGTTGGCATTTTGTTAGACTTCTGCATGGTTTTATAGTTTATCATATTTATATCACATTAAACATGCAATTTGTAAATTATCATATTATGGAGCATCAAATAAAACTTTTTTAAAGGCCCAACTTAAAACTGGTGTGCCCCTTTTGTTAGAGAATGTATAAAGTATGTGTGTGTAAGACACTTTGGATGTACTAACTTAAAAACGACTTAGTTCAACTATATATCATTTTGTGATTTTTTAGAAGTCTAAATCCTGTAAGAATGCACACCTTTAGTATTTGTGCATTAAACACACTACAAAATATTACAAAAACTCAAGCTCAAAATTATAGGGAGGGACAGACAGGGGTTAAATAGTATGCCCTGATACAGGGCTATACAGTAACAGTCATGTTCCATTCTTACATGTATGTCAAGCACATTATTATGGTGTGGTTTCTGTTTGTGAGGCACTCCATCCTTTCTTGTTTATGCCAATGTCAGGAGACCAATAATAACATATAAGGATTAGTATCGAAAAAGTGCTATATTCAGGAACAAGTCAGTCTTGGTTGGGCAAAATATGTACATGCACATGTACTTTGTAAATGATTCAACTCGATAACTTTTGTAAATTATAGAGCACAAATATTCATTAACAAGAAAATATTTATTGCAAAAACAAAACATTATTAAAAGGTCAGCTACATGTATAATAACAATGTTGTAAAATAACAAAACTATGAACTGGAACATTGAAGAATGGGTAATAAAACACATTCCCCTCATCCTGATTAAGTCTTAAGTTAATGATTGAATGAAAATTATATTGCTTTTAACATCAAAAAGTTAATATTGGGGGACACTATGCAATTTTCTCTATCCTTTAGTTATTGAATTGAGAGGTTAAAAAATCTGACAAAAGTTCCACCCCCCCCCCCTCCCAAAAAAACCCCATACATGTAATAAGGTTCAAAACTCCTTTAATTTCAAAATATTTGTCTAA
Source organism: Bathymodiolus brooksi (assembly GCA_963680875.1). NCBI lineage: Eukaryota > Metazoa > Mollusca > Bivalvia > Mytilida > Modiolidae > Bathymodiolus > Bathymodiolus brooksi. The sequence continues at coordinate 9,010,630 of OY804590.1, forward strand.
GACTTTCTCAGGTAAATGAACAAAGCCCAAAATATTCAATAATGTTACATGAAAAACAACACTCGTGACATATGGGGGATAAAAACATTCTATTCATAGAATTTTTAAACAAGAAACATAAACTATAACATGTGATGTGTAAACTATTTAAGCATGAGCAACAGGAAACATTTAGATACAAAAAATGAAAAGACCAACACCCTTAGTTAGATTTTTAGAGTGCTACAAAATGTAGTTCATTGAAACAACAGTCTGTGGGTAGATACCTGTATGTCGTTCCACTCTGAAACATTATTCTGACTCGACCAGTTTTTGTTTTTACTCCTTAATGCTGCATTGTTACCAATATTATAATCTTTGGTTTGACTAGACAGGGGCTAGAACTCATGGATCTACCACATTCTAGGTGAGCATGCTAACTATTACACAACATTTTTGCGGTCGCATTGAAAAAGGAGTAGTTCTTCAAAACTTTCAGTAAGCTAGGGACTTGTGTCCAAGTTAGTTAATGCAGTCAACATGATCAAGCATATATTAAAATAAACCCATAGATTAGCTTCCCATCAGATTTGAACTGACATCTTTTCAACATTATTGAAACGTACTACCTTGTACTATAGAAGCTACAATGTATATACATATATTGTAATTGTTAGTAGTTGTACATGTATGCAGATCATTAGCTTCCAGAGAGATTTGAACTGACATCTCTCAAACATTATTGAAATGTACTGATTCATTGACACCATAGTAACTACAACATTTTGTCATGAATTTGTTAGGAACATTTCAGCCAAGATTAGTTGCAATCCCTTCTGTTATTATCTAATGGTCCTGAATTGGCACTGCATAGACACGATATAGAGAATAAAAAAAACATGCATAAATTTCATACACTGTAGTGCAAGAACAATAAGCCCCCTCTCTATCAAACCATCATCTTCTTTGGTGCAATATCTATACATTGTGGTGGTTGTCATCCAGTGTCTGTGATGGTGAACACTTTGTTCTTAAAATACATAAGTTGTTGTTGTTCGACTTCGTCTTTAGGAAATATGCCTCCTGCAACCACCCACTTAAAAATATTCAGACCATGGGCTAACAAGAACTGTTTTATGTCTGTAAAAAAAAATTGGTGTCCAAAATTGAATACCATCAATCATGTTCATTCAAGACTACCAGAATACATTTGAAGCCCAATGAAGGGAGTCTGAAATTCCAGTCACTCAAAATTTTGTCGTAGCACCTCTTGTTATCTTGTAAAACATAATCTTGTGATGGCACCAAAGGCAAGTTTAACTTACCTGCCGACAACACAAGCCTGAAGGCCGTTGGCGTCGTTTCGCCCCGTGAGTCGTTATTCCCCTATTCCCGTTCGCCCCGGGTCGTTTTTCCCTCATTGATTAATAGTGCTTTAAAAAATGAAATATGGAAAATACCATTGTAATAGTGCTTTAAAAAATGAAATATGGAAAATACCATTGTAATAGTGCTTTAAAAAATGAAATATGGAAAATACCATTGCAAATATTCGTATTTTGGATGTTGTAAGGCTTGTTCATGGGTACTTTATTTTTGTCTTCCTCATAATTAACATGCTTTCTTGACGTGTTTAATATTATGTATAGCTTCACTTTCATTGTTTGACAATTCAGGCTGTCCAAATTCTGGTGGCTTCATTTTACAATATTGGCAATAGGAAAACTAACATAATACATACTAAGCTAAGACATACAATGTAGATGTAGTGGCCTTAATGCAGAGTAAATTTGAAGAATGATCCACGTTGTGTATGTGGTCATTTATTTGAGGATTCTATTCATTTTTTTCTTGATTGTCCACTTTATCAACACGATAGAACTTCTCTGTTTAACTATTTTAATAACATTGTTCCCATCTCTATAGAATATATACTCTTTGGATGTAATGAAATTAGTGAAGAATTGAATACTTTATTGTTCAAATCAGTGCAAAAATTTATTCGACAAACTTGTAGATTTAATAATTAATTATCCCCAACCCTGATATTATCTCAACACAATTTATTAGTTTTACCACCCCCCTCCATTTTTTCTGTTAAATATTAAAACAATATTTAATATGTATGCTTAATTTGACATGATTTTGCTTACTGCAGTAATTTACTAATTATTGATATAGCCTGTGGCTGTACATTTGCTGTCATTTGATTTGTTTTGTTTATGCTATTACTGTATTTGTATGGAGAGGGACTAGTAATAAATCCAATTGTATATATTATATATATTGACAATAAAATCATTATAAAGTAAATTGTTTGACACCTGCTTAAATTTGTAAAATGTCTTTGAACAATACGATACAGTAATAAATTTATATGTATCCTATGTATTGTTTGTTCTGCATGGCTTCAAATTAGTTGTTATTATTTTTTTTTTGTATACAACTAATAAATGAATAATTACCAAAAAATTGTCGAAAAAGACTTCATCTATTATTATATAATAGCGATTACATACATGCCAACTCTACCGATTTATGCGGTAGTCTACCGATTTTTTAAGTCTTCTACCGCCTACCGATTTAAAAAAAAAAATGTAAATTTTTTTTTATCGTGAATTGTTCACATGTTGATTATTCTTGTAGATTTCTAAGACGTATAAATGTGTACAAATCCAAATTATTTAGGCCCTTTCCGTAATCGTTTCCCTCTTAAATTTTTACCAGAAACTTCCATTGGTCAATTCTTTATCATTAAACCAATCAGAAACTGTATTTAAAATAAAGTTTTGAAGCACTACATTTTGAACTTATGACTCCTAAACATATATATACAGTAAAACTTCGCTCGCTCGAACTCGAAGGTACTGTCAAAATATGTTCGAGCTATCGGAAGTTCGAGCCACCGAGGTCCCGTAATTTTAGACAGAAAAAAATCTTGTTCTGACCCGGGACAGTTTCATTACCTATATATGATAACTGATGCACAGTAAAACTGGCCTTTCTCGTAAAAAATATTTAATCATTTATTAAAGTTCAAGTTCAAGTTCTTTATTCACTCGGACACATATATATACAAGTGTAACAAGAGGAATATTATACAAAATATTTTACATAATGACGGATATAACTAACCTAAAATAATACAGCCTCAGAATATAATTACAAAACATTTTGCAATTTAGATATAAATAAGACAATTTTTTCAGAACCTTAACATTACACAAAGATAACAGGCCTTTCATTTTGTACATGTTTGCATATCTAGTATAATAAATTGGAATAAATTTACATCTAAGCCTTTGTACATCAGCAGAGGTACATTCAAATAAAAAATGAAATTCAGTACCTAAACCAACATTACACAGATGACAAATACGTTCTTCTCTGGGAGTATTCGGCCATCTTCCAGTTTCTATTGGAAGCTTAATGTTATTGCATCTAAGCTTTGTTATCATGTTTCTCTCATGTGGTAATAATTTTAATAAGTATTTATCTAAATTAAATTCATTTTTAAATATGCCATAAAATTCTCCCCTAGAAGAGTTCTCAATTTGGTTAAACCAGTTTTGAATATATTGATCAGTCAGATTTTGCTTAACAATAAATTTTAGTTGCACTGAATGAACTGGCCGTTGTTGGTTCCATAGATAATTAAGCCCAGTTTTCTCAAAAATTGATTTGATAAAATTTAGCCACTTAAATTGAACATTATCAATAATACTCAAATTAAACATAATCTTATATAAAATACAACTAGTTTCTTCTTGTTTGAAATAAGTCTATTCCAAAAATTTACAATCCTTAATTTTATACATAATATATCTATAGGTGTTCTACCAAGTTCTCTGTATGTCATAAAGTTTGGAGTAGTGGTTCTAACACCTAAAATATTTCTACAGAACTGAAGATGAAGTTTTTCTAGTTGCTTAGTGTTCTCATAACCCCATATTTCGGAGCCATAAGTAAGTATTGGAAGCATAAGTGTATCAAACAATTTAAATTGTAAATCTATTGGAATCGATATATTTCTCAATTTTCTATACAAACAATATAAAGCTTTGCGAGCTTGATCCATCAATTTATCTCTTGCCTTCACAAAAGAGCCGTTATAATTAAATATAACACCTAGATATGAATAAGAGTCTTCAATTTGTAAATTCTCTCCACATAGCTTAAAAATAGGTTGATTTTTGTATTTTCTTTTACAAAATATTATTACTTTAGTCTTTTGCAAGTTAACCTTCAATTTCCAATGATGACAATACTTTTCAAATATAGCCAAAGCAGACTTACACATTTCTAAAAGTTTTCGTCCAAAATTATTTGGTCTGCATTCACACTGAGTATATCTTTTTAAGGAAATATTATTATCAAGTAAAACTTGGTAGTCAGCAATATGATATCTAAATAGGCCATCTTCTACATTTACATCCATAACATTCAAAAAAGTTTCATCTGGTTCTGAAAAAATCTTCAAAAAAAAAGTTTTAGCATTAAAATCTCCAACAAGTGCACATTTCATGTCTTTTTCTATAAAATTTACTAATTCATTTTCAATATCTAAAAATGCATTTATTGACGAATATAGAGAGTTTTCAGGTAGGGTGTATACACATCCCAATAAAAGGTAATTATTAAATACTTAAATTTAAATTAATATTAATAAATTTAATAAGATTTTTTATATACAACAACAATACCTCCAGATTTATGCTTAAATATTTTTCTATTTTTTGCAACATAGCTAAAACCATCTGGGATATTTAAAATGTCATATTTGTCGTTTTTTGTCTCTATAAAAATACATACTGTATATCATGTGTTGTAATTAACTGTATAAATTTAAGTAATAAAAGTTTTGACTTGATACCACAAACATTTTATTTCTGAAAAATTAAGTTTCTGTTTTTTAGACCTTGGGGCATTTTCATCAGTCGCTTCTCTTGCTTGCTTGTCCTATTGATAGTGGTTGTGCGGGTTTCTAGGAGGGGGAAAGCGCATATGAGGTTCTCCGTTTCCAGGTTGAAGCGCATCTTTACAAATTCATATGTGAATATTAGCATGTTTTTTTTATCAACTTAGCTGTGAATGTGAAAAAATTGTGAAAAATAAGTGATTTAAGTCTCAAATATATTAGTAAATCTTCCTTGTTTTTAACAATAAACCAGGAAATGTTTTTTCCGCTTTAATAGTAAAACATACTCGACAATAGGCACTCATAATTGATGATATCTTATTGCAACACACAGAAGTCACAAGAGATGACGTGGATTAAATGATTTTAAGTAACATAACCCCGCTATTTTATATTGAAGTGTATTTATCAAGCCAGTAGATTGATTAATCATATATATATGTAAATTTGTATGTAAGCACATTCAACGTACATCTGTCAATTAAATTGCGATGTTCGAGTTTGATATGATAAAACTCGTGATTTTATTATGATTCTCTATTATTGATGGGACCATTTATTAAGTTCGACTGTTCGAGGTATCAGTGTTCGAGCGAAAGATTTTTTTTAGCTTAAAAATATATGGAAAATTGGCGGGACTTTCAAATAAGTTCGAGCCATCCGAGTTCGAGGTTTGACTTGTATATATGTAAAATGCTAATTTCCATTTTTTCATGGTTTTTTCATACTATATTTAAAGATTTGACTGAACAGATTTTATATCCAAAATGCAACAGATTGCACCATCTTCTTCCTTATAGTATATCAGAGTACTCAATACTTTTGTGTTTGCGCATGCGCGGAATAATATAAATATTTACATATTACAAAATGCCAAAGTTTAGGTGAATATTGCGTCCTTTTGAAAAATAATTTTCTGGGGGGGTGCGTGGCAAACCCTAGACCCTCTACCGCTTTTAGTCTCTCGAGGGTTGGCATGTATGCGATTAAGTGGGGCGAATCGACTCACTTTCTGGGGCGAAACGACCCGGTATCCTTCCTTTTCGTTCTTGTTTTCGTCAGACCCCTCATAGTCAAGATTCTCGACTTTCCAACATCTAAACTCATCAATAGTGTAGATTTTACCACCAGGATCCATGTGTAAATGTAGAATAAAATTATATAGTTGAATAGAACTTCGAAAAGGTTAAAAATGAAGTGGTATCGCCAATGTCAATGAGACGCCATGAAATAATCCAAACAGTAAGGCCGCTTAAAACCTGGATTTTATTCCGATTGGACTTTGTCTTTGGACCATTTGTTGTAAATTGGGGGGCCAACGGAACTTTTGAAAGTGTTTTTCTTTGAGACATTTTGGGCAATTGTGTATTTTATCAATACCTGATGCGAATATAAATATAAGCTTGCGTTTGCTTTAGCAATAATCCAGAGCAGACGATCGGGTTGCGCAATCGTGTTATTTTTAGCGACTCGTTACTTTCCGTGTAGGATTCGATAATTATCGGTTTCAATTTACAGACAAAATTCTTTAAATATTCATTTCAAACAAATAATTTGTATATTTTCTTCAAAGAAGAAGAACGTTGAATTAAATTTTATGTTTATTTCATAAGGAAACAATATAGGCAACAGCGATTCCGGTATTCGATACCTTTCGTACACCGCATCTTTCATAAGTTCTAGAGGGTGTCGCGAAAAGCAGTGACCCGGAATGTCCCGGATGTGTTGAAGCTTTTTCATAGCCATAGTGGTATGGATAACCCGGATGTGGTGAAACTTTTTCATAGGCATAGCCATAGTGTATGGATGATAAGGATTTCTGTTTTAGTCAAAGTAAATGGTATTCGTCATTATTCCTTTATTAGTTCACCTGGACCAAAGGTCCATGTGAACTATTGCCATCACTTGGCGTCCGTCGTCTGTCGTCTGTCGTCTGTAGTCTGTCGTCTGTCGTCTGTCGTCTGTCGTCTGTAAACTTTTCACATTTCAAGCTTCTTCTCCGAAACCACTTGGCCGATTGAAACCGAACTTAGCAGGAATGTTCCTTGGATGGTCCTCTACAAAGTTACTGTTTTTCGTTCCAGTCGGATATTCAATATGGCTGCCAGGGCCAATAATATGCTCTGATTGGCTGAAATTTCAAAGATCTTCTTCTCTGAAACTAATGAACTGACTGAACCCAAACTGTAAAGGAATGATCATTGGAATGTCCTTTACCAAGTTACTGTTTTTTATGCCGATCGGAAATCCAAGATGGCCGCCATCGCAGGACATAGATTAACATTGGACCCTATGGGAAAATGTTCAAATGCCTTCTTCTCAGAAACTACAAATATGATTAAAGCCAAACTGTACATGAATGTTCATTGGATGGTCCTCTACAATCTTAAGGGTTTTTGTTCCGATATGAAATTCAAAATGGCGGCTACGGCAGGACTTAGTTTAACATTGGACCCTATGGGAAAAATGTTTCAAAATGCTTCTTCTCTGAAACCACTTGGACAGTTGAAACCAAACTGCCCAGGAATGATCATTGGAAGGTCCTCTACAAATTTTCTGTTTTTTATGCTGGTCGGAAATCCAAGATGGCCGCCACCGCAGGACATAGATTAACATTGGACCCTATGGGAAAATATTCAAATGCCTTCTTCTCAGAAACTACAAATATGATTAAAGCCAAACTGTACATGAATGTTCATTAGATGGTCCTCTACAAACTTTACGTTTTTTGTTCCGGTATGAAATTCAAAATGGCGGCTACGGCAGGACTTAGTTTAACATTGGACCCTATGGGAAAAATGTTTCAAAACGCTTCTTCTCTGAAACCACTTGGATAATTGAAACCAAACTGCATAGGAATGATCATTGGAAGGTCCTCTACAAATTTTATGTTTTTTATGCCGATCGGAAATCCAAGATGGCCGCCACCGCAATACATAGATTAACATTGGACCCTATGGGAAAATGTTCAAATGCCTTCTTCTCAGAAACTACAAATATGATTAAAGCCAAACTGTACATGAATGTTCATTGGATGGTCCTCTACAATCTTAAGGTTTTTTGTTCCGATATGAAATTCAAAATGGCGGCTACGGTAGGACTTAGTTTAACATTGGACCCTATGGGAAAAATGTTTCAAAATGCTTCTTCTCTGAAACCACTTGGACAGTTGAAACCAAACTGCCCAGGAATGATCATTGGAAGGTCCTCTACAAATTTTCTGTTTTTTATGCCGATCGGAAATCCAAGATGGCCGCCACCGCAGGACATAGATTAACATTGGACCCTATGGGAAAATATTCAAATGCCTTCTACTCAGAAACTACAAATATGATTAAAGCCAAACTGTACATGAATGTTCATTAGATGGTCCTCTACAAACTTTACGTTTTTTGTTCCGGTATGAAATTCAAAATGGCGGCTACGGCAGGACTTAGTTTAACATTGGACCCTATGGGAAAAATGTTTCAAAACGCTTCTTCTCTGAAACCACTTGGATAATTGAAACCAAACTGCCTAGGAATGATCATTGGAAGGTCCTCTACAAATTTTATGTTTTTTATGCCGATCGGAAATCCAAGATGGCCGCCACCGCAATACATAGATTAACATTGGACCCTATGGGAAAATGTTCAAATGCCTTCTTCTCAGAAACTACAAATATGATTAAAGCCAAACTGTACATGAATGTTCATTGGATGGTCCTCTACAATCTTAAGGTTTTTTGTTCCGATATGAAATTCAAAATGGCGGCTACGGCAGGACTTAGTTTAACATTGGACCCTATGGGAAAAATGTTTCAAAATGCTTCTTCTCTGAAACCACTTGGACAGTTGAAACCAAACTGCCCAGGAATGATCATTGGAAGGTCCTCTACAAATTTTCTGTTTTTTATGCCGGTCGGAATTCCAAGATGGCTGCCACCACAGGACATAGATTAACATTGGACCCTATGGGAAAATATTCAAATGCCTTCTACTCAGAAACTACAAATATGATTAAAGCCAAACTGTACATGAATGTTCATTAGATGGTCCTCTACAAACTTTACGTTTTTTGTTCCGGTATGAAATTCAAAATGGCGGCTACGGCAGGACTTAGTTTAACATTGGACCCTATGGGAAAAATGTTTCAAAACGCTTCTTCTCTGAAACCACTTGGATAATTGAAACCAAACTGCCTAGGAATGATCATTGGAAGGTCCTCTACAAATTTTATGTTTTTTATGCCGATCGGAATTCCAAGATGGCCGCCACCGCAATACATAGATTAACATTGGACCCTATGGGAAAATATTCAAATGCCTTCTACTCAGAAACTACAAATATGATTAAAGCCAAACTGTACATGAATGTTCATTAGATGGTCCTCTACAAACTTTACGTTTTTTGTTCCGGTATGAAATTCAAAATGGCGGCTACGGCAGGACTTAGTTTAACATTGGACCCTATGGGAAAAATGTTTCAAAACGCTTCTTCTCTGAAACCACTTGGATAATTGAAACCAAACTGCCTAGGAATGATCATTGGAAGGTCCTCTACAAATTTTATGTTTTTTATGCCGATCGGAAATCCAAGATGGCCGCCACCGCAATACATAGATTAACATTGGACCCTATGGGAAAATGTTCAAATGCCTTCTTCTCAGAAACTACAAATATGATTAAAGCCAAACTGTACATGAATGTTCATTGGATGGTCCTCTACAATCTTAAGGTTTTTTGTTCCGATATGAAATTCAAAATGGCGGCTACGGCAGGACTTAGTTTAACATTGGACCCTATGGGAAAAATGTTTCAAAATGCTTCTTCTCTGAAACCACTTGGACAGTTGAAACCAAACTGCCCAGGAATGATCATTGGAAGGTCCTCTACAAATTTTCTGTTTTTTATGCCGGTCGGAATTCCAAGATGGCCGCCACCGCAGGACATAGATTAACATTGGACCCTATGGGAAAATGTTCAAATGCCTTCTTCTCAGAAACTACAAATATGATTAAAGCCAAACTGTACATGAACGTTCATTGGATGGTCCTCTACAAATTTACGTTTTTTGTTCCGATATGAAATTCAAAATGGCGGCTACGGCAGGACTTAGTTTAACATTGGACCCTATGGGAAAAATGTTTCAAAACGCTTCTTCTCTGAAACCACTTGGATAATTGAAACCAAACTGCCCAGGAATGATCATTGGAAGGTCCTTTACAAGGTGTGTGTTTTTTATGCCGATCGTAAATCCAAGATGGCCACCACCGCAGGACATAGATTAACATTGGACCCTATGGGAAAATGTTCAAATGCCTTCTTCTCAGAAACTACAAATATGATTAAAGCCAAACTGTACATGAATGTTCATTGAATGGTCCTCTACAAAATTTACGTTTTTTATTCTGATATGAAATTCAAAATGGCGGCTACGGCAGGACTTAGTTTAACATTGGACCCTATGGGGAAAATGTTTCAAAATGCTTCTTCTCTGAAACCACTTGGACAGTTGAAACCAAACTGCCCAGGAATGATCATTGGAAGGTCCTCTACAAGGTGTGTTTTTTTTATGCCGATCGGAAATCCAAGATGGCTGCCACCACAGGTCATAGTATTAACACAGAACCATATGGGGAAAATACAGAAATATATTCTTCTCTGAAGCTATTGCACTGATTGAACCTAAACTGTGCATCAATCATTGGAAGGTCCTTTACAAACTTTGTGTTTTTTATGTTGATCGTAATTCCAAGATGACTACCACTGCAGGACATAGTTTTTACATAGGACCAATTGTTTTTTTTTATTACCAGGTGAACGATACAGGCTCTTGAGAGCCTCTGGTTGATTTAATTTTACCATGTTTCAGTCATTCATAGCTCGCTTAACGAAGCGAGCTTAATATGAAACAGGCACTGCCTGGAAAGCTCGCAAAGCTAATCACTAATTAGATATCCTTGGTCTTGGATGAGCAAACATATGCAAAACTTTATGCTTATGTACATATAATTATTTACCAACTTTGCCTGAAAATAGAAATTTGGTTTACAAGTGACCACCAGTAGACATAATAGAGTATGTAAATGTTGCACATAGCATAGGGTCTGAGACACTCTTCAAGATCACAGGTACTTGAGGACAGGACCCTATGGTGCCTCTGATTGCCCATCCCTCATTTTTTTTAACATCAATTTGTGTTCATGTACACAACATTTTGCAACTTTCTATGTATCTCTGTATGTCATATATACAAAAAAAAACCAATCAAACAGCAGTTTCTATCAATACTGCCAGTATTACTGGGTTTCTGACATATGCATAAGGTTTTGAAAGTGTTTTTCTTTGAGACATTTTGGGCAATTGTGTATTTTATCAATACCTGATGCAATTAAGCGAATATAAATATAAGCTTGAGTTCGCTCTAGGAAAAATCCAGAGCAGACGATCAGGTTGCGCAATCGTGTTATTTTTAGCGACTCGTTACTTTCCGTGTAGGATTCGATAATTATCGGTTACCAATTTCACGTTACCGCCGCCATTATGGTTCAAAGGTCAATCGGAGTAAAAAAAACATAAACAAGACGTCATTGCATTTGTAAACACGGTGACGCAGTTTATTCATCGTGGCAGTTATGCACATATCGTCACGGTTGTAAGGAAGTTTTCGTGAATTTGTTGGTTAGAAAAATAATTTATGACTACATGTATCACGTAGATCTTGAAAATAATGAGAGATTGTGTGAATATTCAGCTATACTATAGTAGAATACATGTAGTTGTTCCAACTTCCAAGGATATTGTGACACAACCTCGCAAATAGTACTGTTTACAAAACATCCTAGACCTGCAAGAATAAATAAAATATATCATCCTAGCGGGTACTTATCGATTAACTTGAAGAAAATTAATCTAAATCTTGTATATTTTGTTGTCCGACTATCCTATAAAAGGGGAGGTCCTTATAAAAAAGGGAAATCAAAAGAAGTCTTTTTCCCCCTAAGCGACTGGCAGGTATTCGTACAAAAACCAGCTTTGTAATGTTAATGCTTTAAAGTTGGCATTTTGTTAGACTTCTGCATGGTTTTATAGTTTATCATATTTATATCACATTAAACATGCAATTTGTAAATTATCATATTATGGAGCATCAAATAAAACTTTTTTAAAGGCCCAACTTAAAACTGGTGTGCCCCTTTTGTTAGAGAATGTATAAAGTATGTGTGTGTAAGACACTTTGGATGTACTAACTTAAAAACGACTTAGTTCAACTATATATCATTTTGTGATTTTTTAGAAGTCTAAATCCTGTAAGAATGCACACCTTTAGTATTTGTGCATTAAACACACTACAAAATATTACAAAAACTCAAGCTCAAAATTATAGGGAGGGACAGACAGGGGTTAAATAGTATGCCCTGATACAGGGCTATACAGTAACAGTCATGTTCCATTCTTACATGTATGTCAAGCACATTATTATGGTGTGGTTTCTGTTTGTGAGGCACTCCATCCTTTCTTGTTTATGCCAATGTCAGGAGACCAATAATAACATATAAGGTTTAGTATCGAAAAAGTGCTAAATTCAGGAACAAGTCAGTCTTGGTTGGGCAAAATATGTACATGCACATGTACTTTGTAAATGATTCAACTCGATAACTTTTGTAAATTATAGAGCACAAATATTCATTAACAAGAAAATATTTATTGCAAAAACAAAACATTATTAAAAGGTCAGCTACATGTATAATAACAATGTTGTAAAATAACAAAACTATGAACTGGAACATTGAAGAATGGGTAATAAAACACATTCCCCTCATCCTGATTAAGTCTTAAGTTAATGATTGAATGAAAATTATATTGCTTTTAACATCAAAAAGTTAATATTGGGGGACACTATGCAATTTTCTCTATCCTTTAGTTATTGAATTGAGAAGTTAAAAAATCTGACAAAAGTTCCACCCCCCCCCCCTCCCAAAAAAACCCCATACATGTAATAAGGTTCAAAACTCCTTTAATTTCAAAATATTTGTCTAAGACTTTCTCAGGTAAATGAACAAAGCCCAAAATATTCAATAATGTTACATGAAAAACAACACTCGTGACATATGGGGGATAAAAACATTCTATTCATAGAATTTTTAAACAAGAAACATAAACTATAACATGTGATGTGTAAACTATTTAAGCATGAGCAACAGGAAACATTTAGATACAAAAAATGAAAAGACCAACACCCTTAGTTGGATTTTTAGAGTGCTACAAAATGTAGTTCATTGAAACAACAGTCTGTGGGTAGATACCTGTATGTCGTTCCACTCTGAAACATTATTCTGACTCTACCAGTTTTTGTTCTTACTCCTTAATGCTGCATTGTTACCAATATTATAATCTTTGGTTTGACTAGACAGGGACTAGAACTCATGGATCTACCACATTCTAGGTGAGCATGCTAACTATTACACAACATTTTTGCGGTCGCATTGAAAAAGGAGTAGTTCTTCAAAACTTTCATTAAGCTAGGGACTTGTGTCCAAGTTAGTTAATGCAGTCAACATGATCAAGCATATATTAAAATAAACCCATAGATTAGCTTCCAGTCAGATTTGAACTGACATCTTTTCAACATTATTGAAACGTACTACCTTGTACTATAGAAGCTACAATGTATATATACATATATTGTAATTGTTAGTAGTTGTACATGTATGCAGATCATTAGCTTCCAGAGAGATTTGAACTGACATCTCTCAAACATTATTGAAATGTACTGATTCATTGACACCATAGTAACTACAACATTTTGTCATGAATTTGTTAGGAACATTTCAGCCAAGATTAGTTGCAATCCCTTCTGTTATTATCTAATGGTCCTGAATTGGCACTGCATAGACACGTTATAGAGAATAAAAAAAACATGCATAAATTTCATACCCTGTAGTGCAAGAACAATAAGCCCCCTCTCTATCAAACCATCATCTTCTTTGGTGCAATATCTATACATTGTGGGGGTTGTCATCCAGTGTCTGTGATGGTAAACACTTTGTTCTTAAAATACATATGTTGTTGTTGTTCGACTTCGTCTTTAGGAAATATGCCTCCTGCAACCACCCACTTAAAAATATTCAGACCATGGGCTAACAAGAACTGTTTTATGTCTGTAAAAAAAAATTGGTGTCCAAAATTGAATACCATCAATCATGTTCATTCAAGACTACCAGAATACATTTGAAGCCCAATGAAGGGAGTCTGAAATTCCAGTCACTCAAAATTTTGTCGTAGCACCTCTTGTTATCTTGTAAAACATAATCTTGTGATGGCACCAAAGGCAAGTTTAACTTACCTGCCGACAACACAAGCCTGAAGGCCGTTGGCGTCGTTTCGCCCCGTGAGTCGTTATTCCCCTATTCCCGTTCGCCCCGGGTCGTTTTTCCCTCATTGATTAATAGTGCTTTAAAAAATGAAATATGGAAAATACCATTGTAATAGTGCTTTAAAAAATGAAATATGGAAAATACCATTGCAAATATTCGTATTTTGGATGTTGTAAGGCTTGTTCATGGGTACTTTATTTTTGTCTTCCTCATAATTAACATGCTTTCTTGACGTGTTTAATATTATGTATAGCTTCACTTTCATTGTTTGACAATTCAGGCTGTCCAAATTCTGGTGGCTTCATTTTACAATATTGGCGATAGGAAAACTAACATAATACATACTAAGCTAAGACATACAATGTAGATGTAGTGGTCTTAATGCAGAGTAAATTTGAAGAATGATCCACGTTGTGTATGTGGTCATTTATTTGAGGATTCTATTCATTTTTTTCTCGATTGTCCACTTTATCAACACGATAGAACTTCTCTGTTTAACTATTTTAATAACATTGTTCCCATCTCTATAGAATATATACTCTTTGGATGTAATGAAATTAGTGAAGAATTGAATACTTTATTGTTCAAATCAGTGCAAAAATTTATTCGACAAACTTGTAGATTTAATAATTAATTATCCCCAACCCTGATATTATCTCAACACAATTTATTAGTTTTACCACCCCCCTCCATTTTTTCTGTTAAATATTAAAACAATATTTAATATGTATGCTTAATTTGACATGATTTTGCTTACTGCAGTAATTTACTAATTATTGATATAGCCTGTGGCTGTACATTTGCTGTCATTTGATTTGTTTTGTTTATGCTATTACTGTATTTGTATGGAGAGGGACTAGTAATAAATCCAATTGTATATATTATATATATTGACAATAAAATCATTATAAAGTAAACTGTTTGACACCTGCTTAAATTTGTAAAAAGTCTTTGAACAATACGATACAGTAATAAATTTATATGTATCCTATGTATTGTTTGTTCTGCATGGCTTCAAATTAGTTGTTATTAATTTTTTTTGTATACAACTAATAAATAAATAATTACCAAAAAATTGTCGAAAAAGACTTCATCTATTATTATATAATAGCGATTACATACATGCCAACTCTACCGATTTACGCGGTAGTCTACCAATTTTTTAAGTCTTCTACCGCCTACCGATTTTAGATGTTTTCCTACCGATTTTAAAAAAAAATGTAAATTTTTTTTTATCGTGAATTGTTCACATGTTGATTATTCTTGTAGATTTCTAAGACGTATAAATGTGTACAAATCCAAATTATTTAGGCCCTTTCCGTAATCGTTTCCCTCTTAAATTTGTACCGGAAACTTCCATTGGTCAATTCTTTATCATTAAACCAATCAGAAACTGTATTTAAAATAAAGTTTTGAAGCACTACATTTTGAACTTATGACTCCTAAACATATATATACAGTAAAACTTCGCTCGCTCGAACTCGAAGGTACTGTCAAAATATGTTCGAGCTATCGGAAGTTCGAGCCACCGAGGTCCCGTAATTTTAGACAGAAAAAAATCTTGTTCTGACCCGGGACAGTTTCATTACCTATATATGATAACTGATGCACAGTAAAACTGGCCTTTCTCGTAAAAAATATTGAATCATTTAAGTTCAAGTTCAAGTTCTTTATTCACTCGGACACATATATATACAAGTGTAACAAGAGGAATATTATACAAAATATTTTACATAATGACGGATATAACTAACCTAAAATAATACAGCCTCAGAATATAATTACAAAACATTTTGCAATTTAGATATAAATAAGACAATTTTTTCAGAACCTTAACACTACACAAAGATAACAGGCCTTTCATTTTGTACATGTTTGCATATCTAGTATAATAAATTGGAATAAATTTACATCTAAGCCTTTGTACATCAGCAGAGGTACATTCAAATAAAAAATGAAATTCAGTACCTAAACCAACATTACACAGATGACAAATACGTTCTTCTCTGGGAGTATTCGGCCATCTTCCAGTTTCTATTGGAAGCTTAATGTTATTGCATCTAAGCTTTGTTATCATGTTTCTCTCATGTGGTAATAATTTTAATAAGTATTTATCTAAATTAAATTCATTTTTAAATATGCCATAAAATTCTCCCCTAGAAGAGTTCTCAATTTGGTTAAACCAGTTTTGAATATATTGATCAGTCAGATTTTGCTTAACAATAAATTTTAGTTGCACTGAATGAACTGGCTGTTGTTGGTTCCATAGATAATTAAGCCCAGTTTTCTCAAAAATTGATTTTATAAAATTTAGCCACTTCAATTGAACATTATCAATAATACTCAAATTAAACATAATCTTATATAAAATACAACTAAGTTTCTTCTTGTTTGAAATAAGTCTATTCCAAAAAATTACAATCCTTAATTTTATACATAATATATCTATAGGTGTTCTACCAAGTTCTCTGTATGTCATAAAGTTTGGAGTAGTGGTTCTAACACCTAAAATATTTCTACAGAACTGAAGATGAAGTTTTTCTAGTTGCTTAGTGTTCTCATAACCCCATATTTCAGAGCCATAAGTAAGTATTGGAAGCATAAGTGTATCAAACAATTTAAATTGTAAATCTATTGGAATCGATATATTTCTCAATTTTCTATACAAACAATATAAAGCTTTGCGAGCTTGATCCATCAATTTATCTCTTGCCTTCACAAAAGAGCCGTTATAATTAAATATAACACCTAGATATGAATAAGAGTCTTCAATTTGTAAATTCTCTCCACATAGCTTAAAAATAGGTTGATTTTTGTATTTTCTTTTACAAAATATTATTACTTTAGTCTTTTGCAAGTTAACCTTCAATTTCCAATGATGACAATACTTTTCAAATATAGCCAAAGCAGACTTACACATTTCTAAAAGTTTTCGTCCAAAATTATTTGGTCTGCATTCACACTGAGTATATCTTTTTAAGGAAATATTATTATCAAGTAAAACTTGGTAGTCAGCAATATGATATCTAAATAGGCCATCTTCTACATTTACATCCATAACATTCAAAAAAGTTTCATCTGGTTCTGAAAAAATCTTCAAAAAAACCCAGTTTTAGCATTAAAATCTCCAACAAGTGCACATTTCATGTCTTTTTTTCATAAAATTTACTAATTCATTTTCAATATCTAAAAATGCATTTATTGACGAATATAGAGAGTTTTCAGGTAGGGTGTATACACATCCCAATAAAAGGTAATTATTAAATACTTAAATTTAAATTTAATATTAATAAATTTAATAAGATTTTTTATATACAACAACAATACCTCCAGATTTATGCTTAAATATTTTTCTATTTTTTGCAACATAGCTAAAACCATCTGGGATATTTAAAATGTCATATTTGTCGTTTTTTGTCTCTATAAAAATACATACTGTATATCATGAATAAAATTATATTGTTGAATAGAACTTCGAAAAGGTTAAAAATGAAGTGGTATCGCCAATGTCAATGAGACGCCATGAAATAATCCAAACAGTAAGGCCGCTTAATACCTGGATTTTATTCTGATTGGACTTTGGCATTTGTTGTAAATTGGGGGGTCAACGGAACTTTTGAAAGTGTTTTTCTTTGAGACATTTTGGGCAATTGTGTATTGTATCAATACCTGATGCGAATAAGCGAATATAAATATAAGCTTGCGTTTGCTTTAGCAATAAATGAATAATCCAGAGCAGACGATCGGGTTGCGCAATCGTGTTATTTTTAGCGACTCGTTACTTTCCGTGTAGGATTCGATAATTACCGGTTTCAATTTACAGACAAAATTCTTTAAATATTCATTTCAAACAAATAATTTGTATATTTTCGTCATAAAAGAAGAACGTTGAATTAAATTTAATGTTTATTTCACAAGCAAACAATATTAGGCAACAACGAAATACCGGTATTTCGCTCTTCGATACCTTTCGTACACCGCATCTTTCATAAGTTCCCGAGGGTGTCGCGAAAAGCAGTGACCCGGAATGTCCCGGATGTGTTGAAGCTTTTTCATAGCCATAGTGGTATGGATAACCCGGATGTGTTGAAACTTTTTCATAGGCATAGTGTATGGATGATAAGGATTTCTGTTTTAGTCAAAGTAAATGGTATTCGTCATTATTCCTTTATTGATTTAATTTTACCATGTTTCAGTCATAAATAGCTCGCTTAACGAAGCGAGCTTATTAGCATCGTGTTATCGGTTTTCGTGCTATTATCGTTTTTCAGATATAGCGATTAACAGTGTTAACCCTTCATTCATATGACGATTGGAATTTTCAAAGAATGCCTAGTTAAATATTTCTTTGTACATAAAATTGTTTTTAAAGCCATTCTTGTATTTTAATATACTCTCGATTATCTGGCAACTTTTGCTGTCAGTAAAATGGCGTCATCTGTTTTCGTTTGAAGTAAAAACAGGGCCGATATACGGGATGGAAACGAATATAAAATCCGGAAATGGCTGGTTTTAAAATTTCATGGTTCTGGCCATCTACCAAATCATACTACATCTAAATAAAGTAACAGAATGTTTGAAAATGACCACTTTCAAAATTGTGTTTACTTTTGATGTTTTTCTTAGTGCTGAAACCACAATGCACTGCAAAGTGACATGTATTTTATATAAGAAACAGGCACATCTCAGTCAGCTCTTTTGTTTACAAGTACGATCAGTGACCCCATGACAGTTACATGACAGGAAGAGCCGGTGCCTGAGAGGCAGACGACATAGTTCAATTTTATATAGCCCTTCTGGATTTTTTTCCAGCTACTTTATAAATGAAGTAAATTTTTAGCATTGTTTTTAGTACATGTACTTGTGTCTTTAAAAGCAAACTTTAACATCTTTTATGAATTTATTACACAATCACTTTTTGCAGATTTACGTTTTATTCCTATATACTTATGGCAAAACAAACGAATCGGAGAAAACGATCCGTCTTTAATGAGACACATTTACAAAAGATTCTTTTCGAAAATTGAAGAACTACGAAATTATGTGAAAAAAAAAGAACAGACATCGGAACAATGCCATGAATTCGTAAAAAAAATAAAAATAGGCCTATGCTACGGAGTAAAATTGTTTTAATGCTATTATTTATAAGATCGCACTTTGTAATCGATCGTTCATGCACTACAATAAAGCTACACATAAGCTCTGCTTCTTAGCTAAAAGCACAGAAATTTACAGGGTAGGAAGCCATAAAATTGAGAGGATTATGTAAACATATAATTTGTAATAGTTTTCATTTGACAATTACAGACGATGCGTATTATAAATACTTTTAAAGTATAGTATACACAACTTCAGGGTACATCTCTTACGTAATATAATAATTTGTTTATGGAAATACAATATTCTTACTTGCCAACAGTAAAAAGATTAATCTGTTTTCATAACGGTTATTTCTGATTTGAACAAAGCGTAACATATAATATGTCTGCGTAAAGAAAACATTTTTTGTTTATTTTAATAACGTCTTTCGAACTGGCAGACCCTTCTGATTAATCTCAGAATAGTCATAAAAAATATGATTGTTGTTTTTATAAGGAAAAATTGCATATGAATGTTTTTTGTCTATTTTGCTTTTTGGGGTTTGCAAGAAGAATGTTCTACCCTGCTCTGTTCACCCTGCTTTACTTCATAATTTTGGTTGTTGCTATATCATTCTGATGATGCACAAAAAAAATCAAGATAAAAATGAACAATCCAATATAACTTACGGTCAATGTTAATCTTAAGATTTTTTTTGTGAAAATAGCCCCAGAATCATTGCTGCATCAGGCGCGGATCCAGCAGTTTTGAAAACGGGGACCCAGGCTCTTGCTTGCCAATTTTTACCCAATTTATACACGAATTTTACTAAATTGTCGAACACCCCCTTGATCCGCCAGTGTGCATTAATATGCACCCATTCCTAATGTATACTTGATCACCTATCAGAACCTTTAAAATGAGTATTGCATCTCCTATTCTAGTCACGGGTACCAGGGGCGGATCCAGGATTTGGGATTAGGGGGTGGGGGGGACGTGCGTAGGAGAGGGATCTGGGGACCTCTTAAGGTCCCCAACGGGTCCAGGGCAGAGCCCTAGTAGGGGGTCCAGGAGGACGAACCCCACCCCCACCTCCGTAAGCTCTGGGGGTTTGAGGAATTACAGACATTTATTTGAACAATTTTGAACCAACCACACCATTTTTATCAGACCAAAAAAACTTTACTTTGAGTCTTAATTTGTCGGATAATTGTTAACAGTATGTTTTTGTCAGATTATAAGAACCTGAAGTAAAACTTTTTTTTTGAACAACCTTGACGTCGGATGCAGGGTGATGAAAAAACTTCGAATGACCCTTTGGACTAGGTCCATTAATTTCATAAATTAAGATAGGTCCCCAAATTTTGTACAAAACTCCCGTTTGAAATTTCCGATTATCTTTTACGGAATAAAACTAATTGCGAAGTTTCGTTTTTCTAATTAAAAATCATTACTTTTAGTAAGATGCTAACCTATCACAAATTTAAGTGAGCGTAGGGATAACTAATACCCACAGCCCATCGTATTTCCTCCATTCAGTGGAAGGACCTAAAAAAACACGGTGCACAAGTACAATGTATGTCATGTCTATTGTACAAGTTTCTCTTCAAACCATTCAGTGCATTATTGAGGAACTGCAGATTACAGAATCTCCCTCCTACCCCTAACCTCCAATTCTAAAAATAAAACCGTGGTGAGCAAACTACATTGTATGTCAAATTTGTAGTTTAAGTTTCACTTCAATCTATTGAGTGGTTATTTAGGAGTTGCGGGTTGCAGAATCATCCTACTACCCCCTCCACCCGGCCTTCAATGCAAAATCTAAAAACCATTGTACACAACTACAATGTATTTCAAGTACATTATATAGTTTAAGTCAATCAATTGCGTGGTTACAGCCAGGGGAGTTGCAGATTGCAGAAATCTTACAGACGGACGGACATCAAGTGTTTGAGCAACGAGCGTAAAAACCTCATTACACTAAAAGATCAAACAAAAAAAATGTATCAAAGTTCTCGAGAAATATGCTTACCGAAATCAGGTGTGAGATATGCATAAACCATTTTGTCGAGATTATTTTCACACTTTCATGTGCAGTTGTAAATATTAATTTAATACAAATAAATTGTAGTTAGAATTTTTTGTTAAAAATGTGTAAAAAAATTGTACAGACATCCATTGGTAGATATAAATAATATAAACGTACCCGGACAAAGGATTTGTTCACACTTTCTTGTGCAGATACCTCGGGCAGATGCAGAGATTGTTACAAATAAATTGCCGCTAATTTTTTTTTTTTATTAATATGTTACTTTTGTATTTTAATGTACAATATACCAACGCGTATTTTTACTGATCTTTACTTGAAAAGTAAAAGGCAACATTTTCGGGTATTTGTATACAAATCAAACTTATATTGTTTTTCATATGAAATTGCAGAATTTCGAATTCAAGAACTATTTGAACCATTATTTAAAGAGAAGTGACCATTTTCATGGGACACTCAAGTTTCTCCACACTATCTCAGTTTCATCATCTGATTCTCTCGTTATAGGTTTTCGTTGTATGTTTTATAAATGAGATCAATTGTTAAATTAATTATTCGAAGTATTGATTGAATTTACTTTTTAGTTTACCTTTGACTTTTCTCGTCTCGTCGAGGAATCAGAAATGTATCCAATCGGGGTGTTCCCGGAACGTCAACATTCTTAAAACAACATATAGTGTAGATTGTTGTTTTAACAACTTGAAAGTTGGTTTTTGGTGGGTTTTTTTAAAGTAATTAATAAGTGAAATATTATATGCTAAATTTGATTAAAATGTAATGAGAAATGAAATAAAATATTTTTTGTAATTAAAAAAAATATTTAAATATATATGAAAAAAAATTGAAATAAAGAAAAGGACAAATTTGATAAAAAATTAAATAGTATATTTTTTGTGATTTATTTGATAAAAGAAAGATATATATATAGGGAGTGGATGTAGTCGAGTGGTCTAGGGCGCTGGACGTAAGGCTAAGCGAATGGTGCTGCAGTGTAACAATGGTGTGGGTTCAAATCCCGTCGAGGGAAGAACAAAAATTTGACAGCTCTAAAATCTAATTCTAACACTGTTTGGTTTAATTTTCAGACGTATATATATATATATATATATATATATAGATGTAGTCGAGTGGTCTAGGGAGCTGGACGTAAGGCTAAGCGAATGGTGCTGCAGTGTATCAATGGTGTGGGTTCAAATCCCGTCGAGGGAAGAACAACAATTTGACAGCTCTAAAATCTTATTCTAACACTGTTTGGTTTAATTTTCAGACGTATATATATATATATATATATATGAAGAAAAATTGGAATAAAGAAAAAGACAAATTTAATAAGAAATTGAATAATATATTTTTTGTGATTCATTTTAAAAAGAAAATTGAAATAAAGAAAATGACAAAGTAATGAGAAATATTATAATTTATTTGTTGTATTTTTAAAAAAAAAAATCCAATAAAAAAATAAGCCATTAATTAAAACTTTAACATATGGAGAGCAGATGGTCCAAGGGCTCCCCATCCAAGTTAAATACCAACATCATTGACATTTATATATTTCAAAATGTAGTGCTTATAATAGTTTTAAAGTTTATTATTATGTTTTCATATTTGATATATATATAGTTTTAAAATTGAAAAATAAATATTCATTCTTCTTCTTTAACCCCCTCTGTAGGAGAACCATACGTCAGTATGTAGAACAGGTGCTCCGTTTATGTACAGTGCTCGTATTCCCTCCACCATTCGATTTTGTGCACATATATACAGTGAAGTCCTACCCACACACACTTAGCATAAAAATCCTTCTATATACAATTAAGATTTTACGATTTGTCAGATTGCTGCTAAAAGTTAATTACATGAATAGGATAGTCTAAAATTGGTCTTTGGCGTACATGTATATTATATCACTTTGCTGTATTTCACATCTGTTTCCCCCAACCGTGTCGCCTTTTAAAAAGTTCATTAAAATTATAGATTCGCATCTGATTGACTACTTTAGATATACAAATATGCATTTCACCACTAATTCTAAAAAAAAAGTTTATCATCTCATCAACTAAAAGGTAAGATCCATTTTATCACAGTTCACATAAAACTTTTATTGACACAGTTAAAAAGTCGTCTAAAAAGAATCTTTATTATGTTTCATATTTCATGTCTGCGTATATAGTTTGAAAATTTAATATAAATAGTAACTATTATGTTTTCATATTTCATGTGTGCTTATATAGTTTTAAAATTTAATAATAAATATTCATTATTATTTTTTTCATATTTCATGTGTGCTTATATTATAGTTTTAAAATTTAATAATAAATATTCATTGATTATTATGTTTTCGTATTTTATTTGATTCCATTTATGTATATAGAAAATACAAATAAGAGAATCAAATTTACCTTTATTTACCTGTGATTGCTCTGACCATCCACCCTTAATGGGACCCCTTAATCCCTCTTAATTAGGGAGGACAACTTTCTTTGATCTTTCAAAATGTTGGCGTTCCGGGATACAGCCATCCAATCTTGCTTGTTTTCTTGGCCTAGAATTTTCGTCCATTTTATAATTTCTAAATAGCACGTGTACATGTAGTTGTAAAATTGACTGAAGAAATAATGTTTAATTAGCGTGAGAAAATAGTTGATGTCTGGTACCTCGGAACCAATCAGAATGGAATAATCTTTGAACTACTGACGGCGAATACATATATGAATCAGCGAACACATCCAACGTGTATTTACAATGTGTAAGAATATTTTACTACAGGTCACGAGTTAACCATTCATGAAAAAGTTATTTATTGAACTGCTTAATTAACGTTGTATAACATATGCTTTGCGAATTTTAGGGGGGGGGGGGACGCACGCCCCGCACGCCCCCCTCTAAATCCGCCACTGGGTACCGTTAAATGGTCACAAAATGTGTATTGCGTTTCTGATTATTGCCAAAGATTGTGACACATGTATTCATGTATTCGGTCAGAGTCCCGTCGACCGGATGTAAGATGACACTTGTATATTCTGCCTGGCAATATTAGGTACCCTGCTGAGTGAACCGGTGTGAATGTACCTGTCGTTTTCAGAATGGAAATAAAAATAAGTAAATCCGCCTTTCACTTCTTATTTCAGGAATTATTTGCCTTAATTTATTGAAGAATAAAATATTTCAAATTAAAATATGGTCTCTCGCTTTACGGCGTTTACATAGGGATATGATTATTTGTTTTATATCATAAACAAAAATATTTATTGTTCATTAAGGTGCCTCATTACAATAATCAGAACTTTTAAAGCACCAACTTTGAGGCTGTACATACGCAATCCTGTGCTATAAAACAAGACATAAATAGCTTAATAGAGACCGATAGTTTAATATATACTTAATTCATTTTTTAGTAAATAGTCTCAGCATAGGTAATACAAGGTTAATGTGTTTCTCGCATGATAAACAAGTAACAGTGAAGTGACAACAGTATACGTATTCTGTACGTGTATCACACTTTGCTAATATTTTAATACATTTAAAGTCACATTTCTTAATAAACATCGCATTAAGTTAAAATACGACATGAAAATCAAATACGCAACAATTGATGGATTATTGTGTATTGAATACACTAAATTTATTAAGGGCCAGACTAGTATGACATAAATAATAATAATAAATAAATAAATAAATAAATAAATAAATAAATAAATAAATAAATAAATAAATAAATAAATAAATACACGATAATATAATACTATAGATCGTCATATTCAATGAGCTAGTGACGACTACAGTATTACGTAATCTCTCTACTCAGCGGGTGATTTAGATGACCGTGCGATTTAACTGGTAAAATGCAAATTTAAAAGGAAAAACGCTAAAATGCCACGACAATGCAAATTTAAAAGGAAAAACGCAAATATAAAAGGAAAAACGCTAAAATGCCACGACAATGCAAATTTAAAAGGAAAAACGCTAAAATGCCACGACAATGCAAATATAAAAGGAAAAACGCTAAAATGCCACGACAATGCAAATATAAAAGGAAAAACGCTAAAATGCCACGACAATGCAAATTTAAAAGGAAAAATGCTAAAATGCCACGACAATGCAAATTTAAAAGGAAAAACGCTAAAATGCCACGACAATGCAAATTTAAAAGGAAAAACGCTAAAATGCCACGACAATGCAAATATAAAAGGAAAAACGCTAAAATGCCACGACAATGCAAATTTAAAAGGAAAAACGCTAAAATGCCACGACAATGCAAATTTAAAAGGAAAAACGCTAAAATGCCACGACAATGCAAATTTAAAAGGAAAAACGCTGAAATGCCACGACAATGCAAATGTAAAAGGAAAAACGCTAAAATGCCACGACAATGCAAATATAAAAGGAAAAACGCTAAAATGCCACGACAATGCAAATTTAAAAGGTAAAACGCAAATATAACAAGACAATTCGCTAATTTAACTGGTAAACGCTAATATAACAAGACAATTCGCTAATTTAACTGGTAAACGCTAATATAACTGGTAATCTTTAATTATTTGCATTTTACCGGGCATATTTGCATTTTCTATTTCCTAGTGATATCCAGCACTATTTTTGCAAAATATTAAATAAATTTTACTTTCGTAGAAAATTATTTTCACAGTAATTTTTTATCCAATTTATTGATATCAGAATTCTTATAAAGGTTTTAACAAGTTTTATGGTTGGACACTTGAGTTCTAATATGATGAATATATATATTGAAGTAAATTTTTAGCTATGAATTTTTAATTACGACAAAAAGTTTTATAAAATTTTCAAACTAATTTAAATAGATTTTTAACTATGCTAATTAATGTATAAAGTTTTATATTGTTAGTGTCTCATAAGTCAGATTTTTTGGCTGGATATTGATTGTTTTATATGTAAATATTATATATTATGTAGATTCTTATGACAATCAATATGTGACACTAAAATAAATAAATTTATCATTATTATTATTATTATTTATGATCACATATGTTACAAGTAACAATAAATAAATAATTATTACAATAAGTCACTACAAAGTTGAAACGTTCATATACTTCTATTGCTAGTAAAGAAAACCTCATGTTGTCGATAGTTTTGACCTCCATGGCTTGACTTCTTGCCAGTTCTTCCATTGTATCTTTCTTCTCTACTAATGTTTTCTTTATGTCTTCCTTGTTCATTCTCATAATAGTCTGCATTACATTCTTTACATTCAAAGCTTTTTCGATTCTCGGATCTTCTTGTTCCTGGTGAACTGGTTCTTGCCTGTGTTCTTCAATACGTCGTTTCCTATATTGATATTGTGTTTCATCATCTGTTCTGGGTGCGTTTGATGCTGTGACCAGTGCCGGGGTTGTCTACAAGAAGTTGCACTGCACGTTTGTTGTCATAAGTTGATGAGTGTTCACGCCATAGGGTTGATGCTAAGTCTTTTGCCTTGGTAACTGACTTTATTTCTCCAGACTGGATTTGAGTTTTGAAGTCTATAGCCCACCTAAAATTAAATGTCAGAAAATATGTATAAATTGCAATATGAATTAAATATACAGACTGTGGACAAAAGTATTCGCACGACGTCATTTACAATGCGGAAATTGCTCCGCAAATAAGCAAAACTGTGAATGTTGAAAAAAGACAACATCAACCAGAAAAATAACAACGGCCCTTTTAAGGGCCACCAAAATATCATAAAAAGAATCTAATTGTGCTATGTATCAAAAATAAATATGTATTAAAATTATTAAAAAATGATTAAATTTTTTTGGGAAAATAGTGAAAATACCTTAAATTAACTAAAAGCTAAATAATTTTATATTAGATCTAAATAGTATTATTGAATATGAGCTGTAAGAAACGTTTTTAACTGGCTAATAAAAGTTGTAATCCGGGCCAAAAAAAACCGGGCCCAAAATCAATAATTCGTGATTAAATAGTTATTTATGAACCTTTTTTCCTGAAACTTGGATATATTTCGTAGAAATATATAACACATTGTAAAATAGAATTTTCTTTGTAGAAAAAATAGTTTTTGATGACGTTTTTGACACTTTTCACGATGAAAACTAATAAAAGTTGTAACCCGGGTCGCGTTTAAAATCATGTGACGAGTTGGCCCTCCCTATTTTTTTAGTTTAGTTTAAACATATTTTATTTGCTCAAATGTGCAAAAAGGATAAGACACAAGTTAAACAAACTTATGAAGTCTTCTCCTATATACAATAAGTTACAACATTATTTGATAGAGCATGCATGTATATAAATATTTCTTACATTAATATGTGTAGATTGAACTAAAACAGAGAATGAAGAAAAGAATGAGAGAGAGGGTTAGTGGTGGTGATGTGTGCGATTGTTGTTTTGGTGAACAACTAGACAATAAGAAACCTTTCAGACCTCTTTATATATTCAAACACATGCTTAAAAATAATTTCGTTCTGTTCATACGGGAGTGTAGGATTACCACAGGTCAAAAGTGTAAGGTCTAAAGCACAATAATTAGGTAGCCAGTTGAGATTTTGAAACAATGTATGTCTTATATTTGAATAATGGGAACAATCGAAGAAGAAATGATAGGAGTCTTCGCGATTGGCACCACAACGACAAGACGGATCTGAGACTATATTTACTTGGAACAAATCGTAATTCAAAAAAGAAGCAAAACATCGAAGCTGGGTTAAAATAATATTCAGTTTTCGTGGTCCAATTTCGTAATGTTTAGGAACTTGGCTAATATCTTTCCGCTTTCTTAATTCAGCTTTAAATTTTGCAATAGAATCCACATTTCGAAGAGATGGATCTAAGCTATTCCATTGACGTATAGTTGAAGGAATAAATGAATCATAAGTATTCGATAGTCTACAAAATGGCATTATAATATCACTTCCATTACGCAATGGATAAACGGTTGTACTTTGAATTGATGGTGGAATTAAGTCACAAAGATACATGGGTGCATTATTATTTTGTATGTTATAAAATATTTGTAATTTTCTCCTTTTTCTTCTTTCTGCCAATGATTCCCAGCCTAATTCTTTATAAATTAAAATTGAACTAGCAAATATTGGAAGACCAGTAACGATTCTAGCAGCCTCAAGTTGCAAATGGTCAAGCTTATTAGAATTCCCTACCCCACAATTATCCCATACTTCACAAGCATATTCAAAAATTGGTCTGATATAAACTAAATATAATTTCTCTAGATTTTTCCGAGAAAGTTTATATTTTAACTTTCGAAGAACATTCAGGTGTTTGTAAATACTTAACAATATATTTTCGACATGTATATTCCATTTAGCATCGCTGCTAAATGTAACTCCCAAATGTTTGTGAGAATTTGTAATAGGAATAGTTCTTTCATTAAATGTAAAATTGAATTCTGGAATATCCCTATTCCCAATTGAAAGCCATTTAAATATTTTATTTATTTATTATTAAAAAGATTATGCTCATGCTAGACCATCATATAAATGATGGAGCCCTCACGCCACGACAAGGCCATGACTCATGAGCAATGTGAGGGTGGGTCCTCCCGTGGGCCCTCCCTATTCCCAACTGAAAGATATTTATTTATTGATTGATTGATTGATTGATTGATTTTTTTTTAATAAGATTTATAACTACAAAGATACCCTGCACAGGGCATCTCTATTAAATCCTTAAAATCCCCTATGATGTAGATTCGGACTTTGCTAGAAGATGTATTCGATCGATGTTGCATTTGTCGG
The DNA here is from genome assembly GCA_963680875.1 of Bathymodiolus brooksi. Taxonomy (NCBI): domain Eukaryota; kingdom Metazoa; phylum Mollusca; class Bivalvia; order Mytilida; family Modiolidae; genus Bathymodiolus; species Bathymodiolus brooksi. Next base: position 9,039,752 of record OY804590.1, read on the forward strand.
AATTGAGCCTCAAGATGACGTCATCTTCAATTTGATTGTCATTATCAGTTTGAACAGCTGTTGCCATTTCATCTGTCACTATTTCTATAATTTCATCAGGATGACAAACGTTAGTTGGAAATATGACCGTGTTACGATCCACTAATGCTGCTCTATGTCTTTGTTTCATGGTAAGATATTACCCAATCTGGTTTGGTTACTTTAAACTTATTTGATAGACAGACAAGATGTCTTTTTCGATTATACATTCAGACAAACATTGACAAAATTCTTGTACAGTATTAGCTGTAAGAATAAAAAAAACTCTGACTAAATCTTGTTAAAATAATTCCTAAAATCAGATGGTCGGAGCTTTAAGCCCGATGTGTTTAGCTAAATTAAGTTAGGAAAGCATAATATAAAGGAAAAATGTCATGAACACGGCGATTTCTTCCAACCAATTTTCTTAGTTATCCTTGTTTTTACACTTACATCAATGCCTAAACAGAGCACATAATTATCGTCACGGTATGTGTTTTCGTGTGTCATTTGTTTTCGTTTTATCCATTTTATTTTGATTTCCATAGCGCACGCATGATTTTTGACGTGTCTTCCGGTTTCTATTCATGGAACATAAACAAGACTACAGCTAACATCTGTAAAAGATGTTAAAGTTTGCTTTTAAAGACGTAAGTACCAAAAACAGTGAACCTACCAACTGAACCATACTTTTTGTAATGCTAAAAATTTACTTCATTTATAAAGTAGCTGGAAAAAAATCCAGAAGGGCTATATAAAATTTAACTATGTCGTCTGCCTCTCAGACACCGGCTCTTCCTGTCATGTAACTGTCATGGGGTCACTATCGTATTTGTAAACAAACGAGCTGACTGAAATGTGCCTGTTTCTTATATAAAATGCATGTCACTTTGCAGTGCATTGTGGTTTCAGCACTAAAAAAAACCATCTAAAGTAAACACAATTTTGAAAGTGGTCATTTTCAAACATTCTGTTATTTTATTTAGATGTAGTATGATTTTGTAGATGGTCAGAACCTAACTTGAATAATACTGCGCCCTCTATCGGCACTTTCGCTGGATGAGGGCTTGAACGCTCTTAGTGGTAAAAATCCGTCAGGCTGCTGGCTGGTCCAGCCGACCAATCAAATGTCAGATATTACCGCGTATGCGCATTAGTGACTCCCTTTACTTCCGTTTGTAAATATTGACAAAACAAACACGGAGAATGATTGTGCACGTGCCTTAACCCGAATAATCCAGTCGTTATATTACTCTCCCGCTAGTCGCTGCATTAACGCCTGGATGCATTCATTGAAAAAATCCGTCAAACCGGAAATAGTAAATCGCTATGACTTATGGGTATTACGACATAAAATAGGAGGAGCTAAAGTGTTTGTAAATAATGTCCAATGGAGCGATCAGATGATGTAATGTTGTATGCAATACACATATCCGGATAAATACAACCAAACATGAAATAAAACTTAAATGAATAATTACTATTTTTTAAATATCAAAACATAATGATTTTTATTTCAAAGTTGGAAAGTAAATAAAAGCTTGAATTGAATTCACTCTTATAATGATTTTTTAATTTCATTTAAAATAAAGATTAAAAAAAAATGTATTTTATGATACTGATGGCTGATTAAAAGCATTAGCTGTCAGTTGTAATATACAGGATGTAACCAATATACAGGAAGAGCTCCTAATGTGAAGCCATCTATTTTGAGATGCCATTCAATGAAAATAACAACCTGACCATATTGTTACATAATAAGAATAAGAATTAGATAAGAAACTAAAATTGATAGAAGGCAAGGATTTATATAATTAATACATTAAGTCACATTTCATTTATTTAGGCTAACTTGGGTCATTTATCAATTAAAGACAAAAATGGGTTTAAAAAAATCAGTCTAATAAGTATTTACCTAAATAACGATATTGTGATGGGTATTTCTTTATAAATTGTATTAAAAATCATTTTAATTTATGAAATAATCAACTTTCTGTTTACATATTTATTTTCAATAAAATTTCTTTATTATTTCATCCCATTTACCTTAATTTAACTTGTGCATATCCATATTTATACAATCTTATGTTAACGACAAGTTACGTGTATCGACCCTATTATCCACAATAAATTCACTTTTATTGTCTCACATACATTACAAAAATATATGTTAGATGTGTATTGCGACATTTTAGCAAATTTAGATTAAAACATAAAAACTTACAAAAATGATTACACAGTGTTTTATTTTTTTAAATCTTTAAAGATTTGTGAATCTATGGCAATTTAAATCATAATTATGAGAATAAAGGTGTATTTGTTTTCTAATTATGCAAAGGCACGTGCACAATCATTCTCCGTGTTTGTTTTGTCAATATTTACAAACGGAAGTAAAGGGATTCACTAATGCGCATACGCGCTAATATCTGACATTTGATTGGTCGGCTGTACCAGCCAGCAGCCTGACGGATTTTTACCACTAAGAGCGTTCAAGCCCTCATCCAGCGAAAGTGCCTATAGAGGGCGCAGTATTATTCAAGTTAAATGCATCCAGGCGTTAATGCAGCGACTAGCGGGAGAGTAATATAACGACTGGATTATTCGGGTTAGCCAGAACCATGAAATTTTAAAACCAACCATTTCCGGATTATATATTCGTTTCCATCCCATATATTGGCCTTGTTTTTACTTCACACGAAAACGGATGACGCCATTTTACTGACAACAAAAGTTGCCAGATAATCGAGAGTATATTTAAATACGATAATGGCTTTAAAAACAATCTTATGTACAAAGAAATATTTAACTAGCCATTCTTTGAAAATTCCAATCGTCATATGAATGAAGGGTTAACACTGTTAATCGCTATATCGGAAAATCGATAATAGCACGAAAACCGATAACACGATGCTACAGTTGTGTCTTTCGAATGATCTGACATAACTGAATTTTCCAATAAATCATCGGAAACTTCAGTTATGTCATCCAAGATAAAAAAAAATCTGCTATTTTTGAATTTGTCGTGTTTTATTGCTTCTTCTTCAGAGTATCTCCAGAAGAGGTCTAGATTCATTTTTTGGACGCTTCATCAGAAGATATTCTGGAGATGTACAGAAGAGAGCAATAAAACACGCCCCTGGTGTCGGCAATGTAAACAATGACGTAATCAACTATTAATCGTAGCGCCGTGCATACAAGGGAAGTAACTTTTATTGAAAATTCATCACGTAAATTCGCGGGAAATTTGGTATAGTCAAATAGTTCAGAGAACCTTGATATATAAAAGGATTAAACTTGCTGGCTAAATGGCATAAATGACCCTGGGCATGGCCAAGTTAGTAAACAGTAATTTTGTTTTACCTTTTAAAAGTATATTTTTATTGGTTTATTGATAATTAATAAAATAATATTGATATATATTACACTAATGAAGCCAACCCCTTTTAAATATACTTAAAATGAATAGATTTAAGGCACTAAGCTATTGTAAGATATATAAATATATATCTGAGTTAACTGATGGATAAGATTAATGACTCTTTATTTTAGGATTGTAAATATTTTTATTTCGCAAATATCTTAAAACTTTTACTTTTTAATACCCAAAGTAATAGTTTTATTCTAATACTAAGAGTAATAGAAAATATTCAGTGGTTCCAATGTGTTTTATTTTTTTATGTTTTAAGTTTTAAATCCTTAAAAACATAATAATTTTACCGTATGACACGGGTGCTCCACAGTGGAGGAAACTACGAAGAGAAGAAGAAGATAGTCCCGCGGGAAGAATGGTCGTTTTAGTATAGTGCCTGTTGCGAAGTATAGTCTCCCGTAGTCAAGAAATAAACTATACTGTTGATATATAGTGCCCAGCTAACAACCAATGAACATTTACTATTTCTATATGTTATGTACTAAAAAACAGCAGTGACCGAATACTTTTTTCACGTCGTCTCTGTACCTTTGTATTGCCTGTTCACGTAATCCATTATATTTCTATTGCAGATAATTTTTTAGCAAAGATTTACCAGAAATCTGAAATTAATGGTATTGTGTAATAATCAACAATTTGACTGACAATATGCGAAAGTTATCAAATAGAATATCGGTAATACTTGTAGCGCTAGTGGTATTGTATTGGCTAATGTACACGTTATTATGCAAGCTTGAGAAAACTACACAAGCAACACGAGAGGTTTTCTCGGACAAAAATACGAAAAGAGATATCTTAGGGAAAATTCGGACTGCAGATGGTTCAACTATTTCTATGATTGAAAAGACAAACTGGACAGTCGGAGACATGTCTGGTCTTAATAAACAAATTGAAATGATATTTGACGAAATTGCACGGAGCAATTTTTGGGGCGGTGCTAATGAAACTATATCCGGATTAGGATCAACAACTTCCTCAACTCTTGCACTGCGGAATTGTCTTGGAGACTGGATAATTAAATATAATATTAAAAGTATTGTTGATGTTCCATGCGGAGATGCAAACTGGCAGCATGCAATACCAGGCATTGAAAAAGTCACGTACACCGGATATGATGTTTCCCAGCATGTAATTGATAGGGCAAAAAAGAAAAATAAAGGTTGGGAATTTGGAGTTCTAGATCTAACTATGTCTATCCCACCAAAGGCTGATCTAATTATACTGAGAGACTTCATACAGCATCTACCATTGAAGAATGGCAACCAAGCTTTATCCAACGTTTTCAAATCAAAGTCAACTTGGCTTGGTATCTCTACATATCCTACCATATCAGTAAACATAGATATAAAAATTGGTGCTTATTTTAGAAACAATGTTCTTAAGCGGCCATTTTATCTACCAGAACCAACTGAAACATGTGACAATTATTATGGTAAAGAGGCACAGTCACATCAAGGTAGCAAGTTTTATCTAATAAAACTTATTTACTGAATATTCTAAAATGAAATATGTTCTCTCCCTTTCAGTCGTGGCAACGTTCATATGGTGCCTGGATTTTCATCTACATATGTCTTGCAGTAGATCCACTACAGTTGTGGGTTTGATTCCTGCTTATGCTGAGGAGTACTCGATACAACTCTATGTGGACAGTGACTTGCGATAGGACGATGGTTTCCTTCAACAATAAAACTCACAACCTCAATAACAATGATTAGGAATATACACCAGGGAAATACTGTAGTACATTGTATCCTTATATTTAAAGGTGAAATGACAAACTATATTTTACACATATCTAAGGAATACCATTATTTATTGGCCTGTTAATCGTCAATTCTGACATCTACATCGTAACTTTGAAATATAAAAACATGGTTATCATGTAAGAAAAGATTGAAGATACCAAAGGGGTAATCAGAAGCCGTAAAGAGAAAAGGGACAGACAATTTAATGTCCAAAAGAAAACGTACAAACGGACAAACAACTTTCTACAAAACATTACACAGATAACAAAATATCGAGCATCACAGACCTGTTAACACCACTCAGGTGCATCGGAAGGGTTGACAGTTCCTGCTCCATATGTGGCACCCATCGTGTTGTAAACCCGGTGACAAGTCACGAAGGAGGACAGGACCGGATTGTGATTACGGAACATATTCATGGTCATTTGTGACGCAGATACTCCGTAACGGTTAACCAAGTCGTGGTGGCGACCGTAAAACATTCGAAGTGATTACTTCAACTTAACCACTAGGAACCCTTGGTTTTGTAGCTTCTGTGGTAGCAGACATCATCTCTTTTGTCGTAAATTATCGTTCTATACCCCCCCCCCCCACTGTCAATTTCGAGTTGTATGTCAAGGAATAAAGCAGACCTAGCTGCATCTGTGGTATACTTGATTTGAAGTTCAATGGGATAAATGAATCGACATAGTCGCCAGCGTTTAGTAAGAAGACATCATCCATACAGCGGACATTAAATTAAATGTACCGGGTTATAACATCGTTTGGTTTGATGAGAATTCCCTGCATGTAGTCTGCTTCATACGAATAAAGGAGACAACAAGTCTACGAGAAGAGAAGCACAGTTGGTAGGAATGCTGTCTGTTGATAAACATATACACCAAATAACTCTCTCATTTAATGATATGAGTTTCAGAGAACTTTTTGTTAGGGCTATGGTTATGGAGTTTAACGCCACTTTCAACAATATTTCAATTATATCGTGGGTGGTTTTTCAGTTGTATTGGAGGAAGAAACCAAAGAAAATCATAGACCTGCCGCAAGTCACTGACAAACTTTATCAAATAATGTTATATCAAATACACCTCGCCATCAGTGGGGTTCGAACTCGCAATGTTAGCGGTGGTAGGTACTTGTAAATCCAACTACCATGTGATCACGACGGTCCCAAAACGGTGTTTTTTATTTTTTTCAAAATAAGATAGTACCTTTCTGTACGATATTTATACATCTACGTTGACCGTTCTTTTTTATGAAACAAAATAGAACTAATTGGTGGTGTAAAGGTTATCAATTAGATTCAATTCAAAGCTTTATTTAGAGTCGATATAAATCATACATATAACACAAGCTCTAATGAGATTTTAAAATCGACTATGGTATATAACAACACATACAATCATGCATACAAACATATTAAATAAAAACATACATTAATTTATGCAATTCAATATAGACACAAGTTACAGAAGCAGATATCAACTGAACAAAAGCAAGCTAAAAATAAGAGGCTCGTGCATTTAAGCAACAACAAAAAATATTAAAAATATTTAAAAGCATGAAAATTTAGAAATACAAATTTAAAGGTCATCTGCATGCACTGCACTGGCATGAGCTGCCGTTCCATGTGTGAATTATATTTTAAAAATGTAAATGATGTTTCTTGTCTGAAGTGATTCGGCAGCTCATTCTAGATGTGTGCAGCATTATACCGAAAAGAATTTAAACCATACCTTGTTGTGCGTACTCTGGGTAAAACTGCTTTACCTTGATGCCTAAAATTATATTTTTGATCTTTAATTGAAATTAAATCATGAAGATAGCTTGGACTTTGTTTATGGATAATTTTGAATGTTTCAACTGCAATAGTTGTTAATCTTCGAATTTCCAAAAAAATATTCTGATTCCCAATGTTGCTGAAAAAAATATTTTGATTTTGGTGGAGGAAAAAAAAAATAATCTGATTCAGAGTTTTTGTCATATAATCTAATGTTAAATTCTGGAGAAAAAAATTTGCGCTTTGCGCGACAAAAAAAATAAATATTCTAACTCGTGTTGTCCGAAAAAAAAATTCTGAACGAAACAAAATACCATAACCCCCCCTTCAAGTTAAATGGTCGGTCCCTAATTGTTGGGATGCTTTTTTACAAATTTCTGGTATATGTTTATCAAAATTTAGATGGGAATCAACGGTTATGCCTAAAAGTTTAACATTTTCTTCACATGCAATTTTTTTCCCTTTTAAATCAAAAGATAAATTGTGTCTATTTGTTTTAGGACCAATGGCAATAGCCTAACATTTATCTGGATTTGCTTTCATTAAGTTTTTGGAAAACCAGTCTATTAAGTTTATGCTATCATTTTCTAGAGTTTTAACTACCGTACTGTATTTATATTAGTATCAGAATAAGAAAGGGCATTGTCATCTGCATAATTATAAATAGTACTATCTTGAACAAAGTGAAAAATGTCATTTATAAAAACATTAAATAGAACTGGATCTAGGATTGACCCCTGTGGAACCCCTTTGATTAATGTATCCCATTCACTGTAGTTATTACCAATTTTAATGCGTTGTCTTCTGTTTTCTAAATAACTTTTTAACAGTTTTAAAGAATTTTCTGAGAGACCATAAGCTTCCAATTTTAACATTAATAAATTGTGTGGGAGACAGTCAAATGCTTTTGATAGATCCATTAGAATTGCTGCAATAAATTTATTATCATCCAAAGCTGAATACAAGCTGGAAAATTGCACACGTGATAGCTATTTTAAAAAAAGGTGATGCCTCTTTGCCTTCAAATTACCGTCCGATATCTTTGATATGTTGTGTTGGTAAAATTATGGAGAGAGTAGTTTATAAAAATGTTTATAATTATCTTGTTAGAAACAAACTTATATATGAGTATCAGTCTGGCTTTCTTCCGAAACATTCTACTATCCACCAGTTGTTAGAACTATACAACTCTATACTCAATTCACTAGAAAAAAAAGAATTTAGTTGTTTTTTATTCTGTGACTTTTCCAAAGCTTTCGATAAAGTTTGGCACATGGGTTTAATACATAAAATGAATTCTTATGGTATAAAAGGTCCTTTAATCAAATGGTTTGAAAATTATTTGTATCAAAGAAAGCAAAAAGTGATTAACAGGGCAACATCATCAACTGTTTGTGAAGTCTCTGCTGGAGTCCCCCAAGGGTCAGTTTTAGGCCCTTTACTATTTCTAATTTATATAAATGATATTGAAGAGAAGCTCCTCTCTCTCAGTAGACTCTTTGCAGATGATACTTTTTTAGGTTATTCAAGTCAAAATGTTGTTGAAATTGAAAATGTTATAAATCATGATTTGTGTGAACTAAATACCTGGTCCACAAAATGGTTAATATCTTTTAATCCAGACAAAACTGAGATTATGTTATTTTCCAATACAGACGTTAGATTTAATTTTAATTTCACATTTAATGGAAACAATATCCCTATAACAATGAGCCATACACACTTGGGTGTAACCTTGTCAAGCGATGCTAAATGGAATAACCACATTGAAAATATAATCTTAAGCGTATCAAGACATTTAGGTATTCTGCGAAAATTAAAATATAGGTTAAGTAGACAAAATCTAGAAAAACTGTACTTAGTATATATCCGCCCAATTTTTTAATATGCCTGTGAAATATGGGATAATTGTGGAGTGTGTTATTCAACCAAACTTGAAAAATTGCAACTAGATGCTGCAAGGATTGTAACTGGATTACCAATGTTCACAAAAACAGATAAATTATACTCAGAAACAGGATGGACTACTCTCTCTAGTAGAAGGCATAATAGGAAACTCCAGTTATTTTATAATATAAAGAATGGACATGCACCAAATTATCTTAGAGAACTTATTCCTCCTACTGTACAAAGCACAACTATTTACCCCTTAAGAAACGGTTCGGATTAAATAATACCTTTTTGTAGACTCTCGATTACAACTGCATCTTTTATTCCATCTACTGTTAAACTCTGGAACCGGCTAGATCAATTTGATCGTAATCTTGACACATTAACTAAATTCAAAAAAGCCATTCGAAAGGAACATTCAGATAACACAAAACGTATCCCGAAACATTTTTATTATGATCCCAGAAAACTTAATATTATTCTTACACAACTTCGTAACTCGTATTCCTTTCTAAATTACGATCTATCAAAGGTTAATATAGTAAATGATGCTGCTTGTTCCAGTGGAGCTCCACGGGAAGATGCATTCCATTATTTTTTACCTGTACTAATTATACTGAAATAAGACGTATTATGATGAACAACTTAAATTGGGTACAGACAAGCGATTTGAATTTGAATCTACTAACCCGTGTGTCGGATGATTTAACATACGAAGAAAATATTAATATCATCAAACACGTTTTCAATTTTATTAAATCCTCAAAAAGATTCCTTGTAGTATAATTACTCGATAATTATCTACTCTCCAACCTCGTATCCATCCAACACAACCTTTTTATTAATTCGTTAATTATTTACAATATATCGCTATATGTATTATATGTATGCTCAGAATGATCATTATACTATGTGAATTTATTGTATAAATGGGAGAAGACTTCATAAGTTGGTAAAACTTGTGTCCTATCCCTTTTGTTAATTTAACAAATAAAATCACCATAAACTAAAAACACACAAAACCTGATCTAAATGCTGAAAGCAGAGGATTGAAATGATTATTTAAAAATTCCATTAGCTGATCAAATATAGCTCTTTCATAAAATTTAGAAATCGTTGGCAAGACACTGATAGGGCGGTAATTACTTTTATCAAGACTATTATTCTTTTTAAAAAGGGGGGATACCTGGGCAGCTTTTAATTTTTCAGGAAAGACTGATTGGTCAATTTATTTATTAATCAAAACTTTAATGGGATTTGTTATTACTGGTTGTGCAAATTTAATGATTTTAGGAGAAATACCATCATACCCTGTAGCTTTTTTAACGTTTAATTTGTTTATTTGTTTAGTGACAAAATCTTCATTTATTGGTTTAAAGAATAACTTATCTTTATTTGTTCTGTTTGTTTCAATTTTATTTATACTAGGATGGGTTTTATCTATTTTGATGTTCTTATCTCCTATATCTTTGGCTACATTCACAAAAAAGTTGTTAAATATTTCAGTCACCTCCTTTGGATCATTTACAATCTTATCATTTTCACATAAAATGATGCTGTTATTTGATTTCATACCTTTATTTGATAAGAAGGGCTTAATGGTTGGACAGAAAGTTATCGTGTTCACATCAAGTGTGGTAGATCTTGTAAAGGTTATCGTGTTCACATCAAGTGTGGTGGATCTTGGGTGTAAAGGTTATCGTGTTCACATCATGTGTGGTAGATCTTGGGTGTAAAGGTTATCGTGTTCACATCACATGTGGTAGATTTTGGGTTCACATCAAGTGTGGTAGATCTTGGGTTCGATCCCTGATCGGGTCAAATCAAAAACTATAAAATTGACATCTGTTGCTACTCCGGTAAGCACGCAGCATTCAAGAGAAAGTGCTAAGACTGGTTGGCTCGGAATCGGGATAATGTGTTCGAGTGGGGCGATATATGTATCCGCGGACTGTTGTTTCAGTGAGTTATAAAAAATCCAACTAAGCGTGTTGGTTTAGTACAAAGCATTCCTCATCATCTCATTGAACATTAACTTGTTCTCGCCATGATATAGTTGAAAAATTTCTGAGTTGGCGTTGACCAACAATCACTCACTCTCTCCTTTAACATGTCTGTTAGATTAGAGAGATGAATAGTTGTGTCAAGGGTACAGAAGTCACATGCCATGGTGCTTTGGCGTGATGTGAGTGACCTTGATGCATGTACTCTAACCAACTAACCGATCTTGTGAATGTTTAGTAGTTAGTGTCAAAATAAACCTGAACCCTTCATGCTTTATTTTTTAAAGAACCTAGCAACCATTCATTCACGGAATTAGATGAACAATTGCTGTGACCTAGTCAACCATTAGTGAATATCTGTTGTAACCTATGACAATGGATATCAGGGATTCTCGAAATTGCATATGGGTTTGGTAGTCCTAGTGAAAAAACTGTCAGTCCTCAATAATTTTCTATTGCAAAATATCAATCTTGTGTCAGTCCTTAGCAAAATCTTCCCAAATTTAGCTGGTCATATCTGACAGGACTGACACATTTCGCGAACTCTGAGATATATTCCATATTCATGACTTACCACTGGATGTTTGATAAGAGTACCACGATGGGTGCAGTGCCGGTGTCATAGAGTAAACCTTTTCCCATAGTAGATTAACCCCCCCCCCCCAGAAGATTTACTATACAGTAAACCTTCCCCCATAGTATTTATTCCGCATAGTAAACCTTCCTACCTACTCAAATACTGCAAAATGGCTCCGTACATTATTTCTTTTACCTTTTAATCATTGCGCATGTCCGCGGGAACAGACGTTTTCTCCAAAGCTCTTCAAAACTTTCAATTTTTTTTTGATTTCTACAGCTTCGATTGGAAAATCGACCATATCCACGACAACTAATACTAACAGGCTGCATATTTATCAGGAAGATTCATATTTATCAGACATTTAAACCGTTGTCACTATTTGTATTTATGAACATTTGTTGCTTGGTAACGCACAGAATGCTAATCCTACTTCCGGTTTACCGACAATAACATTACATCCGGTGTAAACGAACCATGCACAGATTGTTGTTACTCGTAGGTGTTTTACTGGTAATAGTTGGGAGCCCACCGGCCCCTTCACAAACTGAACACATCAGTGTAAAGCAAACAAACACCACCCAAGTGATAAACATCGCACCCATAATAACCAAAGGGTATTCCATCAGTTGTGGCAACATCAGTGACCCAAGAATATCAAGACACTTGTATATCACATGCTTTTTACTCTCTGATAACACGGAAGTAGACATATATACTCAGCTATTATACTATCTCAAGCATGAACGAAGGCTACCTATGTCCATACCTAACAGATGCCACAATAAACGACACTTTATGTTGTTGTTACTACTCAGTGGAATTGAACCTAACCCAGGTCCGAGGCCCCCTAAATATCCATGCGGAGTTTGTAAAAAAGCTGTTAAAATATGGGTCAATGAGCCCTTGCTTGTGATGATTGCGATAAATGGTGCCATAAATCATGTCTAGAAATGAACACTATATAATTTGACGAGCTAGCAAATAACAGCCTACCATGGTATTGTCCGTCATGCAACTCGTTAAATCGTACAACCGTAGTATATGATCTCCCGACAGTAGACTACTGCACACATATTGTCAATTCGACAAGCATACAACCACAAACACCAGCCAAATCAGATGGCAACCTAACTCATTCATCTACAGGATCAAGCGGCATTATTGATAGCTCGGTTAGCTTATCCTCAATTGAACAACAATCTTCAATACTCGCAACAAACATCAGTAATAGCGAACATGACGACTCATGGGGTTCACTGGGAAGCCCAGCTGTAACTTCTTCACCTAAGCCAAAACCAATTACCTATAAACCAACAAGGAACAGTAAAGCACTGCGATTCCTATGCATTAACTTTCAAAGTGCACGAAAGAAAGGAAAGGACATTTCGGCACTTGTCGAATCTGTTCAACCTGACATTATTATGGGTACGGAAACCTGGCTTAGTGAAGACGTTTGTAGTAGTGAATTTTTCGATACCTCACTAGGCTTTGATATCCATCGGAACGATAGAGCAAGTGACCCACATGGAGGAGTACTTTTGGCCGTTAAGAAAGATCTGGAACTGAGTAACGTTAAAAAAAGTAAGAGCTTAGAACTAATCAGTGGAACCATAAAAACCAGTCAAAATAAAAAGATGATAATTGGATCCTACTATAGACCACCGAATCGCACTGACGATGACTACCTTATTAAAACAAAGGAGGAGATATCAACATTAAGAAAAACCAATAAGAATGCAGTATTTATACTAGGCGGCGATTTTATTGCACCTGATATTAACTGACAAAGTAACAACATAACAGGAGCTAAACACTACTCAAAGAAAGTGAACCAAATCTACCTGGATTTAGCAGCAGAACACAGTTTGGAACAAATGGTTGATTTCCCTACCAGAGGTGACAATACACTGGACTTGGTATTCACATCACATCCAAGTTATGTTGAACGCTGTAAAACACTACCACCTATCGCTGACAAAAGTGACCACGACATAGTCCTTTTTGACACATCACACCAACCTGTAAGAACTAGACCCAAGAGACGAGCAGTTTACTTATGGAAGAAAGCTAACATCATGGAGATTAAAAGGTCCCTGCAGGAGTATTATAGACATCTCCAGTCTCAGTCCTTTTCATCTGTCGACGAGATGTGGAATAATATTAAAGAGGAGATAACAAAAACAATCCAAGATCATGTACCAACTAAGAGAACATTGGCCAGACAAACTCACCCTTGGGTAGACGGGAACATCAGGAAAGCTACTCGTAGGAAATTAAGAGCCTTTAATAAAGCTAAGAGAACATCTAACCCTGCAAAGACTGGAAAAGATACAGGAATATCAAAGCACAAACTCAGAGGGAATTACTATCAGCCTATAGGAAATACATGAATGATGTTATCAGCACTGACCTAAAGGAAAATCCCAAACGTTTCTGGGCAGCGATTAAGAGTAAAAAGCAGGAATCTACAGGAGTGTCACCGTTGAAAAACAAGGAATGCTTTATACACAGTGACACAACATCGAAAGCTGAAATACTTAACGAACAGTTTCAGTTAGTATATACAAAAGAAAACACAAGTACAATGCCAGATAAAGGACAGAGTAAATATCCATCCATGAAAGACATTGTTATCAACACAAAAGGCGTATTCAAGTTGCTAAAAGATCTAAACCCTCATAAAGCCACAGGACCTGACTGTATACCGTCATTTATACTAAAGAGTGCTGCGGACGAACTGGCACCAATCTTAACTCAATTATACCAGTACTCACTAGCCGAAGGCGAAATACCATCTGATTGGAGAGATGCTCATATTGTTCCTGTATTCAAGAAAGGCGAAAAACGCCTTCCGTCAAATTACAGACCCATATCCTTGACATCGATTGTCTGTAAAGTACTTGAACACATCATCCACAGCAACATTATGAGTCACTTTGACCAGTACCACATCCTGACCGATAAGCAACATGGGTTCAGAAGGAAGCGTTCCTGTGAAACCCAACTGGTAACAACAATACAGAAGATAGCCCAGAACCTCACATCTAAAGGACAGGTCGATGTCATATTACTTGACTTTGCCAAGGCTTGTGATAAAGTCCCTCATCGCAGGCTTCTACATAAACTCAAGTTCTATGGAGTTGATGGAACCACGCTGGCCTGGATATCTTCATTTCTTAGTAGCCGGAAACAGCTGGTGCTCCTAGATGGAGTGAAGTCTTCCGAGAAAGAAGTACGCTCAGGAGTACCTTAAGGTACAGTCCTGGGACCCTTGCTCTTTTTGTCATTTATTAATGACCTACCGGATGTTACCACCTCATCGGATGCACGCTTGTTTGCAGATGACTGCCTCCTCTATCGTCACGTCAACAGCCAGAACGACTCAGACCTGCTGCAAAAAGACCTTTCAGCACTTGAAAAATGGGAAGAGGAGTGGCAAATGAGTTTCCACCCACAGAAATGCAGTCATCAGGATAGCTACAAACCAACGACATGTCATACCAACACAATACACTCTACATGGTCACACTCTAGAAGTTGTCGACAGTGCCAAGTACTTAGGAGTCACCATTAGCGAGGACTTACAGTGGTCCAAGCACATTGACAACACAGTCTCCAAGGCTAACAGGACAATGGGTTTCATCCGGAGAAACCTCAGAGACTGCACCAAACCAGTCAAAGCTGCGGCTTACACCACAATGGCAAGACCGACACTAGAGTATGCATCCACTGTCTGGGACCCACACTCATCTGCAGAAACCCATAAACTAGAGCAAGTGCAGAGGAGAGCCGCTAGGTTTGTCCACAACAACTACACGGAGCGCACACCTGGCTGCGTGACGCATATGGTACAGAACCTTGGCTGGCAACCACTTCAACAAAGACGATATAACAACCGTCTCATCATCATGTTCAAGATCATACATGAGCTTGTTGATGTCCAGACAGACGTAATCAGAACCGGGGACAGTAGGACGAGAGGTTCCAACCGCCTGTACCAACCAGTGGCACAAAAGGATGTATATAAGTTCTCTTTTTTCCCTCGCACCATCAGGGAATGGAACCTTTTGCCAGCCTCAGTCACTGATGCAGACAAATTAGAGGAATTCAGGGTTAGGATTCAGAACCTGCCGGAACCCCTCTACGCATACTAGTGACCAGAGCTGTGTACATAGTTTTAGCATTGTATATATTCCAGGGAACTTTTAATTGTATAGCAAAGGAGACTCGTCTGTTCCCGAGGGCCTGCGAAGTTTTTAATCACAGGACACAAACATTCATTTATTGAATTCCGTCCTTTACCTGGAAGAAGAAGAAGAAGAATCATAACCGGATATAATCAATGGTATATAACAATTAAAATTAACACGATTAAGGTGCTGAAATCCGAATCAATAGTAATTATCCGGATTAAGGGGGAACATTTACTATATAGCAAAATATCATGGGGGGATGATCGGCTATGGATGGGGGAATGTTTGCTATATAGTAAATTCCCCCCCCCCCCCCCCGGGGGAATATTTACTATATAGTAAAGTATCCGGGGGGAAGGTTTACTATATAGCAAATATTCCGAGGGGGAAATGTTTACTATATAGTAACCATTCCGGGGGAAGGTTTGCTATGCAGAAGGTTTACTATACGACACCGGATTTACATATAAGCTCGATAGGCATTTAGGGGGCCTCCCGCCAAAGTGTATAATATTTTCAACACTGTCATGGACTTTCACACTTATGCTGTCATGACGTACTGTACTTTCTAAACAAAACTTCAGTAATTTCAGCTTACAAAGTTGCACTCCATTTCAGAATATTGCAGAATTTTAAACACCCCTCGGCATCTGCGCCTTTATTGAAATTGATTAAATAAGGGTAATAACAAAATTACCGAACACCGAGCAATCTTCCAAAGGGAAAGGCAAAACTCACAAGTCAACAAACAGACAAAATCAGTCAACAACCGGAAAACTGGGAAAACCGCAATGGCCCTGACTTGGTACAGGCATTTCCAAAGAAATGGTGGGTTGAATCAGATTTACACACTTCCATCTTCCTCCAGTCGTAAAGGTGGGGAATTGTGATGGGCCTCACAAGTGGATTAGCCTTGGGCCTCTCTTTATCTAAATCCGGCACTGGGGATCACGGGTGTCACTAGTGTATCAGGAGCTTATTACATTTTTTTGTGGAGTATAGCTGAAATAAAATTTGCATAATCTTAGTAAAAAATCTATTTAAGAATAAAATTGCTATAGTGTGCACAAGTATAGGATCCATAGAAACTCCTATCCTTGGTCAAAACATTGTTGCAACTCTCCTAAAAACAACAGTAGGAAAATGTTTCTGACATTTTAAAGTGAGAGGTGTTTGTATTTTGTCATCACTGTTTAAACTTTCTTTTCATTAGTAATAAATGAACTATAAGGAAATGGATTATACCATTGGCATGTAGAGTTATAAGAAATGGATTATACCATTGGCATGTAGTTATAAGAAATGATTATACCATTGGCATGTAGAGTTATAAGAAATGATTATACCATTGGCATGTAGAGTTATAAGAAATGATTATACCATTGGCATGTAGAGTTATAAGAAATGGATTATACCATTGGCATGTAGAGTTATAAGAAATGGATTATACCATTGACATGTAGAGTTATAAGAAATGATTATACCATTGGTATGTAGTTATAAGAAATGATTATACCATTGGCATGTAGATCTAGAGTTATAAGAAATGATTATACCATTGACATGTAGAGTTATAAGAAATGAATTATACCATTGGCATGTAGAGTTATAAGAAATGGATTATACCATTGGCATGTAGTTATAAGAAATGATTATACCATTGGCATGTAGAGTTATAAGAAATGATTATACCATTGACATGTAGAGTTATAAGAAATGGATTATGCCATTGGCATGTAGAGTTATAAGAAATGGATTATACCATTGGCATGTAGAGTTATAAGAAATGATTATACCATTGGCATGTAGAGTTATAAGAAATGGATTATACCATTGGCATGTAGAGTTATAAGAAATGATTATACCATTGGCATGTAGAGTTATAAGAAATGGATTATACCATTGGCATGTAGAGTTATAAGAAATGGATTATACCATTGGCATGTAAAGTTATAAGAAATGGATTACACCATTGACATGTAGAGTTATAAGAAATGATTATACCATTGGTATGTAGTTATAAGAAATGATTATACCATTGGCATGTAGAGTTATAAGAAATGATTATACCATTGACATGTAGAGTTATAAGAAATGAATTATACCATTGGCATGTAGAGTTATAAGAAATGGATTTTACCATTGGCATGTAGTTATAAGAAATGATTATACCATTGGCATGTAGAGTTATAAGAAATGATTATACCATTGACATGTAGAGTTATAAGAAATGGATTATGCCATTGGCATGTAGAGTTATAAGAAATGGATTATACCATTGGCATGTAGAGTTATAAGAAATGGATTATACCATTGGCATATAGAGTTATAAGAAATGATTATACCATTGGCATGTAGAGTTATAAGAAATGGATTATACCATTGGCATGTAGAGTTATAAGAAATGGATTATACCATTGGCATGTAGAGTTATACGAAATGGATTATACCATTGGCATGTAGAATTGTAATAAATGGATTATACCATTGGCATGTAGAATTATAATAAATGGATTATACCATTGACATGTAGAGTTATAAGAAATGATTATACCATTGGCATGTAGAATTACAATAAATGGATTATACCATTGACATGTAGAGTTATAAGAAATGATTATACCATTGGCATGTAGAGTTATAAGAAATGGATTATACCATTGGCATGTAGAGTTATAAGAAATGATTATACCATTGGCATGTAGAGTTATAAGAAATGGATTATACCATTGGCATGTAGAGTTATAAGAAATGGATTATACCATTGGCATGTAGAGTTATAAGAAATGGATTACACCATTGACATGTAGAGTTATAAGAAATGATTATACCATTGGTATGTAGTTATAAGAAATGATTATACCATTGGCATGTAGAGTTATAAGAAATGATTATACCATTGACATGTAGAGTTATAAGAAATGGATTATGCCATTGGCATGTAGAGTTATAAGAAATGGATTATACCATTGGCATGTAGAGTTATAAGAAATGGATTATACCATTGGCATATAGAGTTATAAGAAATGATTATACCATTGGCATGTAGAGTTATAAGAAATGGATTATACCATTGGCATGTAGAGTTATAAGAAATGGATTATACCATTGGCATGTAGAGTTATACGAAATGGATTATACCATTGGCATGTAGAATTGTAATAAATGGATTATACCATTGGCATGTAGAATTATAATAAATGGATTATACCATTGACATGTAGAGTTATAAGAAATGATTATACCATTGGCATGTAGAATTACAATAAATGGATTATACCATTGACATGTAGAGTTATAAGAAATGATTATACCATTGGCATGTAGAGTTATAAGAAATGATTATACCATTGACATGTAGAGTTATAAGAAATGGATTATACCATTGGCATGTAGAGTTATAAGAAATGGATTATGCCATTGGCATGTAGAGTTATAAGAAATGGATTATGCCATTGGCATGTAGAGTTATAAGAAATGATTATACCATTGGCATGTAGAGTTATAAGAAATGGATTATAAGGGTAATAACAAAATTACCGAACTCCGAACAATCTTACAATGGGAAAGTCAAAACTCATAATTATATAAACAGACAAAATCAGTCAACAACCGGAAAACTGTGAAAACCGTAATGACCCTGACTTGGTACAGGCATTTCTAAAGAAATGGTGGGTTGAATCAGATTTTAAGGCGCCAAACCTCCCGCTCTCATTACGGTTCAAAGGTTCCGGCTGTCACTGTAACAGTATTTAAATACAGGAATGTAGAGTTATAAGAAATGGATTATGCCATTGGCATGTAGAGTTATAAGAAATTATTATGCCATTGGCATGTAGAATTATAAGAAATGGATTATACCATTGGCATGTAGAGTTATTAGAAATGGATTATACCATTGGCATGTAGAGTTATAAGAAATGGATTATACCATTGACATGTAGAGTTATAAGAAATGGATTATGCCATTGGTATGTAGAATTATAAGAAATGGATTATACCATTGGCATGTAGAGTTATTAGAAATGGATTATACCATTGGCATGTAGAGTTATAAGAAATGGATTATACCATTGGCATGTAGAGTTATTAGAAATGGATTATACCATTGGCATGTAGAGTTATTAGAAATGGATTATACCATTGGCATGTAGAGTTATTAGAAATGGATTATACCATTGGCATGTAGAGTTATTAGAAATGGATTATACCATTGGCATGTAGAGTTATTAGAAATGGATTATGCTATTGGTATGTAGAGTTATTAGAAATGGATTATACCATTGGCATGTAGAGTTATAAGAAATGGATTATACCATTGGCATGTAGAGTTATAAGAAATGGATTATACCATTGGCATGTAGAGTTATAAGAAATGGATTATGCCATTGATATGTAGAGTTATAAGAAATGGATTATACCATTGGCATGTAGAGTTATTAGAAATGGATTATACCATTGGCATGTAGAGTTATAAGAAATGGATTATACCATTGGCTTGGTTTGGTTGGGTTTATGGTGTTTAACACCACTTTCAACAATATTTCAGTTATATCTTGGCAGTCAGTTTTATTGGTGGAGGAAACCGGAGTACCGGGAGAAAACCACCGACTTGTTCCAAGTCACTGACAAACTTTATCACAGAATGTTGTATGGCCTGATTATGCCATTGGCATGCAGAGTTAAAAGAAATGGATTATTGGTATATCATTGGCTGGCAGAGTTAAAAGAAATGGATTATTGGTATATCATTGGCTGGCAGAGTTATTAAAAATGGATGGATAGACAAACAACAATACAATAATAGTGTTAATTTTATCTAAAGTTAGTATATTATGTAAAGGCAGTATCAATACACAACTAAAAATCACATAATAATCTATACTGCTGTACATCTGTTACCATAATAACAAAAATGGCATTGATTGTTACTGTATCAGTCATTTTAATCTGAATATAATGATAATATCAGTCAGTTCTAACTGCTTATAAGACATCCATTCAAATTTTTGTTTTTTGTCAATAATATCACATAATCATGATTTTTTTTCCAGTTTATGTTTTTTTTTGGTTAATGGTATTTACTATTTGTGTTTTTTGTGAATCTTAAGTTTACATACATGTTAGTTTAGACCAATATTAATATCATGATTTAAACTTTCTATAAATAGATCATTTTAAAATTTGTAATTGAAATATCTATAACAATACAAGAGATCATTCTAAAATTCATCAGTTAATACATAAATATTTTCCGTTTCCGGGATAAAAAAAATTGATATCTTAAGTGATCTATAAAATCTGTTAACTGTTAAAGAAATGTCTATAATAATACCACAGATCACTCTAAAACACATAAGGACAAGTTAATACATAAATATCTTCCGTTTCCAGGAAAAAATTGATATATATCTTAGTCAGTGATCTATAAAATCTGTTTACTCTTATAGAAATATCTATAATAACATAAGAGATCATTCTAAAACACATCAGGACTAAGTTAATACATAAATATCTTCCATTTCCAAATAATCTTTAAAATTTGATTACTGTTATAAAACTGTCTACAATAATATAAGATCATTCAAAAATTCATAAAAGACTAATATAAGTTAAAATCCACCTGTTATGTAAATCTATTGTCAAAACTCTCCATTATTTTTAAGGAATGGAGAGTTATTGTTCTCTTTGTACTTTAGATACTATACACAGGCTCTTTTTTGTTACAAGATTAATAATTAATAAAATTAATAAAGTACAATGGGTGGATTTTAAGTTGGAGAATGTCCTCGTATCTCTCCATTCCTTAAAAACAATGGGCCTCGGCTCCATTATTTTAAAGGAATGGAGAGTTACTTGGACATTCTCCTATACTTAATACTTAAATTTTTTTCCATTTCCGAAGAAAAAAAATCAATATGAAAATAAGTAAACAACAAATAAAACAAAAATCATATCACAGCAGTTTTCTGTGGAAGCTTAATTATATAACTTAATAATATAAATTAATAATATAACTTAATAATATAACTTAATTATATAACTTAATTATATAACTTAATAATATAACTTAATTATATAACTTAATAATATAACTTAATTATATAACTTAATAATATAACTTAATAATATAACTTAATTATATAACTTAATTATATAACTTAATTATATAACTTAATAATATAACTTAATTATATAACTTAATTATATCACTTAATAATATCACTTAATTATATCACTTAATTATATAACTTAATTATATCACTTAATTATATCACTTAATTATATCACTTAATTATATCACTTAATTATATAACTTAATTATATAACTTAATAATATAACTTAATTATATAACTTCAAACAAAACACAAAATACACAAACAAATAAAACAAATCAGCTGTACAGCTCCTAGTTATCTGAACTCAAAGGCTACCAAACAGTACATATATTATGTAAATATTGTAAAAAGAATATTGTGTATCTCTCTATACCATGTTGGTTTATGATAAAGATATACAGTCAAACCTGTCTAAACAGAACCCCTATAGGACTGAAGAATTTGTTCAGTTTAGACAGGTGTTTGGTTTAGACAGATTCAAATTACATTGACATTTAGTATATGGGACTATAAAGTTTGTCTGGTTTAGGAAGGTTTAGACAGGTTTATTCAGGGTTCAGTTTAGACAGGTTTATTTAGGGTTCAGTTTAGACAGGTTTATTTAGGGTTCAGTTGAGACAGGTTTATTTAGGGTTCAGTTTAGACAGGTTTATTCAGGGTTCAGTTTAGACAGGTTTCACTGTATAATAAAATACATGAAGATTAGCAAAGCATATATCAGACTTGTACTTAAAAAAAAACAAACCAGCCAATCAGAACACTGTATTCGACCTCTACAGGGCACTGATTGGATTAAAAAACCCAGCCAATCAGGACACTGTATTCGACCTCTACAGGGCACTGATTGGATTAAAAATTCCAGCCAATCAGGACACTGTATTGGATCTATACAGGGCACTGATTGGATTATCTTGAAGAATGAGTACAAAATACAGCAGAAAGTGACAGTAGCATCATTCTGTGAGATTCTGTTAAATGCAAAATTAAGTTAACAATTTTATATGAAATCTAAATGTTCAAGAATTTTGTTTTTTGGTTTATAAATTTAAATGATGAGAAAATGTAGTGTTTACACAATTTCGGCAACTTAATAGTTTTGATGAGAAAGTGAGAGAGAAAAAAAATCTCATATATTTTTTAAACTTGTCAGAGAAATACAAAATAAATGAGAAATTGTATGAATCTGCAAGAAATGAGATGTACAAACAAACATTTTAATTTATCTGTTCACTGATGAAACTCCACCAAACAAACATTTTAATTTATCTGTTCACTGATGAAACTCCACCAAACAAACATTTTAATTTATCTGTTCACTGATGAAACTCCACTAAACAAACATTTTAATTTATCTGTTCACTGATGAAACTCCATTAAACAAACATTTTAATTTATCTGTTCACTGATGAAACTCCACCAAACAAACATTTTAATTTATCTGTTCACTGATGAAACTCCACTAAACAAACATTTTAATTTATCTGTTCACTGATGAAACTCCACTAAACAAACATTTTAATTTATCTGTTCACTGATGAAACTCCACCAAACAAACATTTTAATTTATCTGTTCACTGATGAAACTCCACTAAACAAACATTTTAATTTATCTGTTCACTGATGAAACTCCACTAAACAAACATTTTAATTTATCTGTTCACTGATGAAACTCCACTAAACAAACATTTTAATTTATCTGTTCACTGATGAAACTCCACTAAACAAACATTTTAATTTATCTGTTCACTGATGAAACTCCACTAAACAAACATTTTAATTTATCTGTTCACTGATGAAACTCCATTAAACAAACATTTTAATTTATCTGTTCACTGATGAAACTCCACCAAACAAACATTTTAATTTATCTGTTCACTGATGAAACTCCACTAAACAAACATTTTAATTTATCTGTTCACTGATGAAACTCCACTAAACAAACATTTTAATTTATCTGTTCACTGATGAAACTCCACTAAACAAACATTTTAATTTATCTGTTCACTGATGAAACTCCATTAAACAAACATTTTAATTTATCTGTTCACTGATGAAACTCCACCAAACAAACATTTTAATTTATCTGTTCACTGATGAAACTCCATTAAACAAACATTTTAATTTATCTGTTCACTGATGAAACTCCACTAAACAAACATTTTAATTTATCTGTTCACTGATGAAACTCCACCAAACAAACATTTTAATTTATCTGTTCACTGATGAAACTCCACTAAACAAACATTTTAATTTATCTGTTCACTGATGAAACTCCACTAAACAAACATTTTAATTTATCTGTTCACTGATGAAACTCCACCAAACAAACATTTTAATTTATCTGTTCACTGATGAAACTCCATTAAACAAACATTTTAATTTATCTGTTCACTGATGAAACTCCACCAAACAAACATTTTAATTTATCTGTTCACTGATGAAACTCCATTAAACAAACATTTTAATTTATCTGTTCACTGATGAAACTCCACTAAACAAACATTTTAATTTATCTGTTCACTGATGAAACTCCATTAAACAAACATTTTAATTTATCTGTTCACTGATGAAACTCCACTAAACAAACATTTTAATTTATCTGTTCACTGATGAAACTCCACCAAAAAATTAAACAAATATTTATATTGATTTATTATAAGACCTACCTGGTTTATCATAAGATATGAAGGGTTGTCGTGGTCATGATCGTATGTTAGCTGGATTTACAACTACCTGTGCAATCAGTGCCTATCACCACTAAAGTTGTGAGTTCGAATACCGCTCAGGCGGGGGTGTACTCGATACAACATTATGTGATAAAGTTTGTCAGTGATTTGCTCCGAGTACTCTAGTTTCTTCCACCCAAAAACTGACCGCCACAATATAACTGAAATATTGTTGAAAGTGGCGTTAAGCACCATAAACATAAGATATGATAGTCCACAATGAATAAGGGAACCTGACCTGATTCTCACATTTTGTCAGAATTTGTTTACCGTTAGTTAAAGCTTTTGTTGTGTATCAATATGTTACAGTAGTCTCCATCCCTTCTGCTGCAAAAGTGGCCTTATAACAGGGGTGGCCTTTGTGGGAGTGGCCTTATAAGAGGGGTGGCCTTTGTGGGAGTGGCCTTATAACAGGGGTGGCCTTTGTGGGAGTGGCCTTATAACAGGGGTGGCCTTTGTGGGAGTGGCCTTATAACAGGGGTGGCCTTTGTGGGAGTGGCCTTATAACAGGGGTGGCCTTTGTGGGAGTGGCCTTATAACAGGGGTGGCCTTTGTGGGAGTGGCCTTATAACAGGGGTGGCCTTTGTGGGAGTGGCCTTATAACAGGGATGGCCTTTGTGGGAGTGGCCTTATAACAGGGGTGGCCTTTGTGGGAGTGGCCTTATAACAGGGGTGGCCTTTGTGGGAGTGGCCTTATAACAGGGATGGCCTTTGTGGGAGTGGCCTTATAACAGGGGTGGCCTTTGTGGGAGTGGCCTTATAAGAGGGGTGACCTTTGTGGGAGTGGCCTTATAACAGGGATGACCTTTGTGGGAGTGGCCTTATAAGAGGGGTGACCTCTCTTGGTGGGATAATTCAGTTGTATTGTACTATCTCAAGTGCATCTGAATTCTGACCAGATAAGAGGTGTGGCTTTTGGTGGGAGTGACCTTGTGAGGTTAGGGTTAGGATTATGGTGTTTAACGCCACTTTCATTAATATTTCCGTTATATCGTGACGGTCAGTTTTGTTGATGACGGAAACTGGAGTTCCCAGAGAAAAACAACCAACCTGTCACAAGTCATCAACAAACTTTATCACATAATGTTGTATCGAGTTGCCTGAATGGGATTCAAACTCATAACTTTAGTGGTGATGGGCACTGCTTGCACAGGTAGCTGTAAATACAACTACCATACGATCATGATCATGACGGCCCCGTTGGCCTTGGGTGGAAGTTGCCTTATAAGAGAACTACTGTTACTGATTTATTTAAATGATTTTTTGTCTCCTAATTTTATTTTATACATATCAACAAATCTTGTTACTGAATTTTTTATATCATAAAACAAAATACAGCTTTAAAGTGCTGGAAACACCCTATATGTATGTATGTACAAGTATTAAAAATCAACTATTTACATATATATACAAATATTTACAATTTCACAACATATTTTGACTTGTATATAAGGCATAATCAACTTTACTTTGGCAATTTTAAACAAGACTTTAAATAATGGTTTATAATGTAGGATTATACAGGGTTATGTGTGTTTAACGTCACTTTCAACAATATTTCAGCTATATTATGGTGGTCAGTTTTATTGTAGGAGGACACCTGAGCCCCAGGAGGAAACAATAGTCCTACAGCAGGTCACTGACAAACTTCATCACAAAAAATTGTATCAAGAAGTTTCTTGAACGACTTTCTCGATATAATGCGTCAATCGGAAGCTTCAAATTAGCAAGGCATTCTGGGTATAAACTGCGCGTGGTGACTTTTGGCACAAAAAAAAGGAGGAGCTTAGGAAATGTTTGTAAACATAGGTCAATGGAGCGTTCAGGTGTCAAATGTTTTCATTGTACCCACGTGTTTGACCTTACTAATCTAAAAGGTGAAAAGAGAAGAAATGTAGGATAACTAAATAATGAATTAAACATCGTTAATCGATCTCCATTTCTTGTTGTTTGTAAACATTACCGAAAATTGAAAGAACCGCCTTGCGCATACTCGGCAAATAATCATCGCTGATTGGCTCTCTCTTTCAGAGAGCAGCTGACGCATTTTTATCACAAGGAGAGTTCAAGCCCTCATCCAGCGATAGTGCCGATAGAGGGCGCAGTATTATTCGAGTTATATTGCAACCAAACATTATAAAATGAGTAAGTGAAAACCCAGTTTGGCACTGAGTCAGGATAATGAATATGTGTTGAGCTAGTAAGATTGTTTATTGTCGTATTATACAGACACGCCACGATATAGCTGAAATACTGCTAAAGTTGGCGTTAAACACCAATCAATCAATCAATATTAAACAGACCATTATGTATTAGTTCCAGGAAGCTTGGGTAATTCTGCCTAAGAACGGACATTATACACCTACACATTTTTCATGACTCAACGCTTCTATAACATTTAACAACGTGCTCTATTGAACAAACATGATTTATATCTAAATTTAAATTAATCTGGTACTCGTGACCCCTCGGATTTTTTTGTTTGATATCAAGCAAAAAAATCCGAGGGGTCACGAGTACCAGACTAAATTTAAATGGACACGTTACCTGTATTTTATCATTTGATACAGGTAATACAATTGGGGAATTTCCCGTCAAAAATTTGTAAATAGTGGGTAGTAGTATTTAACGTTTTACTATAATCACAAGAGGAAGTATACGTTAACAATACAAATCGTGCTTGTAATGATGTAATGATCTTCACTACAAGAGGAAGGATTGAGGTAGGATGCATTTTTTCTACTGATTTATATCTAAATTTAAATTAAAGCTTTTTATGTTCTTATGCTAGTTTTAGTACTTTATAAACATGTTTTAAGTTATTTATGTAATGCTTGTATGTTTGTCTGTAATCTACAAATGTTTGTATGCCTCCTGTCATAATATATTTTGTCTATTGTTATATATGTCGGTAAAAAGCTCTACAGAGCTTATGTTATATGCTTGTAAAAACTCCGACTTTAAACAAAACTTTTATACTTTATACTGATTATCCGATTGATTGATTGATTGATTGATTGGTTTTTAACGTCAAGCGAGCAATTTTTCAGCTATATTCAGGACGAGAACATTTAAAAATTTAAACGCCACGGGACTCGAAACAATGAAAGGTGATGGGTAGGGACGGATAATTTAGCCAGTGCAACAGGTCTCCTATGGACCACTCATCATGAGCATAATGCTCATAATGAGCTGTTACACTGGGTTCTTTAACATGCGAATAGGGTGGCAATCTCTCAACACGGAACCTCGGTTTTATTTACGTCTCATCCGAAGGACGGGTTGGTTGTGAATTTATACATCCCGCACAACCGACGGACGCCCCTTTAAGCCGAAGAAGCTCTCGGTCCCATTTCTATACCCCGGGGTTGACCCATTTTAGAGGACTAGTGCCTCTAGGGCGGAGAAACCTGGTGCCTATTCTACCCCCGGCACACCCTCTGGGAGGGGGGTACTGATTATCCGATATATATTTTAAATATGAATATGTACAAGATACAGTAAGTTTACCTTGTTGACAAAAACCCATCTGTGGTGTACTGCTTAGCGTGCGACTCGAGTACTGTTAAATCGGTGGGTCGAACGCTTGTCGGATCAAATCAAAATATCTATAACATTGGTATTTGTTGTTTCTCCGCTAAGCAGGCATCATGACGGAATAAGAACTTGCACGGCTCGGTATCAGAATGATGTGCCTGAGTGAAGCGGTGGGTTGGCTCGGTATCAGAATGATGTGTCTGAGTGAAGCAGCATATCTACCAGCAGACTGTTGTATGATATAGCTGAAAATATGTTCATTTGACTTTACACAACAACCCCCCACTCATCATCACTTTGTCGAATGTCACAACAAAATTTGTTCTCCATTTTCTTCCCAAAAGAGATGATTTAAAAAGGACTACTGCTGAATATTATTGAAGATGAAAAATAACATTTTATTGATTCATATTTCAAGTCAATACAAACAACAATAGATACCATGAACCTGTAGGTCCCTCCCTCCAAATACCACACCTCTTATAAGGTCCCTCCCTCCAAATACCACACCTCTTATAAGGTCCCTCCCTCCAAATACCACACCTCCTATACTGACCCACCCACCAAAGATCACCCCTCTTATAAGATCCCTCCCTCTAAATACCACACCTCTTATAAGGTCCATCCCTCCAAATACCACACCTCTTATACTGACCCACCCACCAAAGATCACCCCTCTTATAAGATCCCTCCCTCCAAATACCACACCTCTTATACTGACCCACCCACCAAAGATCACCCCTCTTATAAGATCCCTCCCTCCAAATACCACACCTCTTATACTGACCCACCCACCAAAGATCACCCCTCTTATAAGATCCCTCCCTCCAAATACCACACCTCTTATACTGACCCACCCACCAAAGATCACCCCTCTTATAAGATCCCTCCCTCCAAATACCACACCTCTTATACTGGTCCACCCACCAAAGATCACCCCTCGTATAAGGTCCCTCCCTCCAAATACCACACCTCTTATAAGGTCCCTCCCTCCAAATACCACACCTCTTATAAGGTCCCTCCCTCCAAATACCACACCTCTTATAAGGTCCCTCCCTCCAAATACCACACCTCTTATAAGGTCCCTCCCTCCAAATACCACACCTCTTATAAGGTCCCTCCCTCCAAATACCACACCGCTTATACTGACCCACCCACCAAAGATCACACCTCTTATAAGGTCCCTCCCTCCAAATACCACACCTCTTATAAGGTCCCTCCCTCCAAATACCACACCTCTTATAAGGTCCCTCCCTCCAAATACCACACCTCTTATAAGGTCCCTCCCTCCAAATACCACACCTCTTATAAGGTCCCTCCCTCCAAATACCACACCTCTTATACTGACCCACCCACCAAAGATCACCCCTCTTATAAGATCCCTCCCTCCAAATACCACACCTCTTATACTGAATCACCCACCAAAGATCACCCCTCTTATAAGGTCCCTCCCTCCAAATACCACACCTCTTATAAGGTCGCTCCCTCCAAATACCACACCTCTTATAAGGTCCATCCCTCCAAATACCACACCTCTTATAAGGTCCCTCCCTCCAAATACCACACCTCTTATACTGACCCACCCACCAAAGATCACCTCTCTTATAAGGTCCCTCCCTCCAAATACCACACCTCTTATACTGACCTACCCACCAAAGATCACCCCTCTTATAAGGTCCCTCCCTCCAAATACCACACCTCTTATACTGACCCACCCACCAAAGATCACCCCTCTTATAAGATCCCTCCCACCAAATACCACACCTCTTATACTGACCCACCCACCAAAGATCACCCCTTTTATAAGATCCCTCCCTCCAAATACCACACCTCTTATACTGACCCACCCACCAAAGATCACCCCTCTTATAAGATCCCTCCCTCCAAATACCACACCTCTTATACTGACCCACCCACCAAAGATCACCCCTCGTATAAGGTCCCTCCCTCCAAATACCACACCTCTTATAAGGTCCCTCCCTCCAAATACCACACCTCTTATAAGGTCCCTCCCTCCAAATACCACACCTCTTATAAGGTCCCTCCCTCCAAATACCACACCTCTTATACTGACCCACCCACCAAAGATCACCCCTCTTATAAGATCCCTCCCTCCAAATACCACACCTCTTATACTGAATCACCCACCAAAGATCACCCCTCTTATAAGGTCCCTCCCTCCAAATACCACACCTCTTATACTGACCCACCCACCAAAGATCACCCCTCTTATAAGGTCCCTCCCTCCAAATACCACACCTCTTATACTGGCCCACTCACCAAAGATCACCCCTCTTATAAGATCCCTCCCTCCAAATACCACACCTCTTATACTGACCCACCCACCAAAGATCACCCCTCTTATAAGATCCCTCCCACCAAATACCACACCTCTTATACTGACCCACCCACCAAAGATCACCCCTCTTATAAGATCCCTCCCTCCAAATACCACACCTCTTATACTGACCCACCCACCAAAGATCACCCCTCTTATAAGATCCCTCCCTCCAAATACCACACCTCCTATACTGACCCACCCACCAAAGATCACCCCTCTTATAAGATCACTCCCTCCAAATACCACACTTCTTATACTGACCCACCCACCAAAGATCACCCCTCTTATAAGGTCCCTCCCTCCAAATACCACACTTCTTATACTGACCCACCCACCAAAATCACCTCTCTTATAAGATCCCTCCCTCCAAATACCACACCTCTTATACTGACCCACCCACCAAAGATCATCCCTCTTATAAGGTCCCTCCCTCCAAATACCACACCTCTTATACTGACCCACCCACCAAAGATCACCCCTCTTATAAGATCCCTCCCTCCAAATACCACACCTCTTATACTGACCCACCCACCAAAGATCATCCCTCTTATAAGATCCCTCCCTCCAAATACCACACCTCTTATACTGACCCACCCACCAAAGATCACCCCTCTTATAAGACCCCTCCTTCCAAATACCACACCTGTCTATTGTACAAGTTTCTCTTCAAACCATTCAGTGCATTATTGAGGAACTGCAGATTACAGAATCTCCCTCCTACCCCTAACCTCCAATTCTAAAAATAAAACCGTGGTGAGCAAACTACATTGTATGTCAAATTTGTAGTTTAAGTTTCACTTCAATCTATTGAGTGGTTATTTAGGAGTTGCGGGTTGCAGAATCATCCTACTACCCCCTCCACCCGGCCTTCAATGCAAAATCTAAAAACCATTGTACACAACTACAATGTATTTCAAGTACATTATATAGTTTAAGTCAATCAATTGCGTGGTTACAGCCAGGGGAGTTGCAGATTGCAGAAATCTTACAGACGGACGGACATCAAGTGTTTGAGCAACGAGCATAAAAACCTCATTACACTAAAAGATCAAACAAAAAAAATGTATCAAAGTTCTCGAGAAATATGCTTACCGAAATCAGGTGTGAGATATGCATAAACCATTTTGTCGAGATTATTTTCACACTTTCATGTGCAGTTGTAAATATTAATTTAATACAAATAAATTGTAGTTAGAATTTTTTGTTAAAAATGTGTAAAAAAATTGTACAGACATCCATTGGTAGATATAAATAATATAAACGTACCCGGACAAAGGATTTGTTCACACTTTCTTGTGCAGATACCTCGGGCAGATGCAGAGATTGTTACAAATAAATTGCCGCTAATTTTTTTTTTTATTAATATGTTACTTTTGTATTTTAATGTACAATATACCAACGCGTATTTTTACTGATCTTTACTTGAAAAGTAAAAGGCAACATTTTCGGGTATTTGTATACAAATCAAACTTATATTGTTTTTCATATGAAATTGCAGAATTTCGAATTCAAGAACTATTTGAACCATTATTTAAAGAGAAGTGACCATTTTCATGGGACACTCAAGTTTCTCCACACTATCTCAGTTTCATCATCTGATTCTCTCGTTATAGGTTTTCGTTGTATGTTTTATAAATGAGATCAATTGTTAAATTAATTATTCGAAGTATTGATTGAATTTACTTTTTAGTTTACCTTTGACTTTTCTCGTCTCGTCGAGGAATCAGAAATGTATCCAATCGGGGTGTTCCCGGAACGTCAACATTCTTAAAACAACATATAGTGTAGATTGTTGTTTTAACAACTTGAAAGTTGGTTTTTGGTGGTTTTTTTTAAAGTAATTAATAAGTGAAATATTATATGCTAAATTTGATTAAAATGTAATGAGAAATGAAATAAAATATTTTTTGTAATTAAAAAAAATATTTAAATATATATGAAGAAAAATTGAAATAAAGAAAAGGACAAATTTAATAAAAAATTAAATAGTATATTTTTTGTGATTTATTTGATAAAAGAAAGATATATATATAGGGAGTGGATGTAGTCGAGTGGTCTAGGGCGCTGGACGTAAGGCTAAGCGAATGGTGCTGCAGTGTAACAATGGTGTGGGTTCAAATCCCGTCGAGGGAAGAACAAAAATTTGACAGCTCTAAAATCTAATTCTAACACTGTTTGGTTTAATTTTCAGACGTATATATATATATATATATATATATATAGATGTAGTCGAGTGGTCTAGGGCGCTGGACGTAAGGCTAAGCGAATGGTGCTGCAGTGTATCAATGGTGTGGGTTCAAATCCCGTCGAGGGAAGAACAACAATTTGACAGCTCTAAAATCTTATTCTAACACTGTTTGGTTTAATTTTCAGACGTATATATATATATATATATATGAAGAAAAATTGGAATAAAGAAAAGGACAAATTTAATAAGAAATTGAATAATATATTTTTTGTGATTCATTTTAAAAAGAAAATTGAAATAAAGAAAATGACAAAGTAATGAGAAATATTATAATTTATTTGTTGTATTTTTAAAAAAAAAAATCCAATAAAAAAATAAGCCATTAATTAAAACTTTAACATATGGAGAGCAGATGGTCCAAGGGCTCCCCATCCAAGTTAAATACCAACATCATTGACATTTATATATTTCAAAATGTAGTGCTTATAATAGTTTTAAAGTTTATTATTATGTTTTCATATTTGATATATATATAGTTTTAAAATTGAAAAATAAATATTCATTCTTCTTCTTTAACCCCCTCTGTAGGAGAACCATACGTCAGTATGTAGAACAGGTGCTCCGTTTATGTACAGTGCTCGTATTCCCTCCACCATTCGATTTTGTGCACATATATACAGTGAAGTCCTACCCACACACACTTAGCATAAAAATCCTTCTATATACAATTAAGATTTTACGATTTGTCAGATTGCTGCTAAAAGTTAATTACATGAATAGGATAGTCTAAAATTGGTCTTTGGCGTACATGTATATTATATCACTTTGCTGTATTTCACATCTGTTTCCCCCAACCGTGTCGCCTTTTAAAAAGTTCATTAAAATTATAGATTCGCATCTGATTGACTACTTTAGATATACAAATATGCATTTCACCACTAATTCTAAAAAAAAAGTTTATCATCTCATCAACTAAAAGGTAAGATCCATTTTATCACAGTTCACATAAAACTTTTATTGACACAGTTAAAAAGTCGTCTAAAAAGAATCTTTATTATGTTTCATATTTCATGTCTGCGTATATAGTTTGAAAATTTAATATAAATAGTAACTATTATGTTTTCATATTTCATGTGTGCTTATATAGTTTTAAAATTTAATAATAAATATTCATTATTATTTTTTTCATATTTCATGTGTGCTTATATTATAGTTTTAAAATTTAATAATAAATATTCATTGATTATTATGTTTTCGTATTTTATTTGATTCCATTTATGTATATAGAAAATACAAATAAGAGAATCAAATTTACCTTTATTTACCTGTGATTGCTCTGACCATCCACCCTTAATGGGACCCCTTAATCCCTCTTAATTAGGGAGGACAACTTTCTTTGATCTTTCAAAATGTTGGCGTTCCGGGATACAGCCATCCAATCTTGCTTGTTTTCTTGGCCTAGAATTTTCGTCCATTTTATAATTTCTAAATAGCACGTGTACATGTAGTTGTAAAATTGACTGAAGAAATAATGTTTAATTAGCGTGAGAAAATAGTTGATGTCTGGTACCTCGGAACCAATCAGAATGGAATAATCTTTGAACTACTGACGGCGAATACATATATGAATCAGCGAACACATCCAACGTGTATTTACAATGTGTAAGAATATTTTACTACAGGTCACGAGTTAACCATTCATGAAAAAGTTATTTATTGAACTGCTTAATTAACGTTGTATAACATATGCTTTGCGAATTTTAGGGGGGGGGGGGGGGGGGGGGGGGGACGCACGCCCCGCACGCCCCCTCTAAATCCGCCACTGGGTACCGTTAAATGGTCACAAAATGTGTATTGCGTTTCTGATTATTGCCAAAGATTGTGACACATGTATTCATGTATTCGGTCAGAGTCCCGTCGACCGGATGTAAGATGACACTTGTATATTCTGCCTGGCAATATTAGGTACCCTGCTGAGTGAACCGGTGTGAATGTACCTGTCGTTTTCAGAATGGAAATAAAAATAAGTAAATCCGCCTTTCACTTCTTATTTCAGGAATTATTTGCCTTAATTTATTGAAGAATAAAATATTTCAAATTAAAATATGGTCTCTCGCTTTACGGCGTTTACATAGGGATATGATTATTTGTTTTATATCATAAACAAAAATATTTATTGTTCATTAAGGTGCCTCATTACAATAATCAGAACTTTTAAAGCACCAACTTTGAGGCTGTACATACGCAATCCTGTGCTATAAAACAAGACATAAATAGCTTAATAGAGACCGATAGTTTAATATATACTTAATTCATTTTTTAGTAAATAGTCTCAGCATAGGTAATACAAGGTTAATGTGTTTCTCGCATGATAAACAAGTAACAGTGAAGTGACAACAGTATACGTATTCTGTACGTGTATCACACTTTGCTAATATTTTAATACATTTAAAGTCACATTTCTTAATAAACATCGCATTAAGTTAAAATACGACATGAAAATCAAATACGCAACAATTGATGGATTATTGTGTATTGAATACACTAAATTTATTAAGGGCCAGACTAGTATGACATAAATAAATAAATAAATAAATAAATAAATAAATAAATAAATAAATAAATAAATAAATAAATAAATAAATAAATAAATAAATACACGATAATATAATACTATAGATCGTCATATTCAATGAGCTAGTGACGACTACAGTATTACGTAATCTCTCTACTCAGCGGGTGATTTAGATGACCGTGCGATTTAACTGGTAAAATGCAAATTTAAAAGGAAAAACGCTAAAATGCCACGACAATGCAAATTTAAAAGGAAAAACGCAAATATAAAAGGAAAAACGCTAAAATGCCACGACAATGCAAATTTAAAAGGAAAAACGCTAAAATGCCACGACAATGCAAATATAAAAGGAAAAACGCTAAAATGCCACGACAATGCAAATATAAAAGGAAAAACGCTAAAATGCCACGACAATGCAAATTTAAAAGGAAAAACGCTAAAATGCCACGACAATGCAAATTTAAAAGGAAAAACGCTAAAATGCCACGACAATGCAAATTTAAAAGGAAAAACGCTAAAATGCCACGACAATGCAAATATAAAAGGAAAAACGCTGAAATGCCACGACAATGCAAATGTAAAAGGAAAAACGCTAAAATGCCACGACAATGCAAATATAAAAGGAAAAACGCTAAAATGCCACGACAATGCAAATTTAAAAGGTAAAACGCAAATATAACAAGACAATTCGCTAATTTAACTGGTAAACGCTAATATAACAAGACAATTCGCTAATTTAACTGGTAAACGCTAATATAACTGGTAATCTTTAATTATTTGCATTTTACCGGGCATATTTGCATTTTCTATTTCCTAGTGATATCCAGCACTATTTTTGCAAAATATTAAATAAATTTTACTTTCGTAGAAAATTATTTTCACAGTAATTTTTTATCCAATTTATTGATATCAGAATTCTTATAAAGGTTTTAACAAGTTTTATGGTTGGACACTTGAGTTCTAATATGATGAATATATATATTGAAGTAAATTTTTAGCTATGAATTTTTAATTACGACAAAAAGTTTTATAAAATTTTCAAACTAATTTAAATAAATTTTTAACTATGCTAATTAATGTATAAAGTTTTATATTGTTAGTGTCTCATAAGTCAGATTTTTTGGCTGGATATTGATTGTTTTATATGTAAATATTATATATTATGTAGATTCTTATGACAATCAATATGTGACACTAAAATAAATAAATTTATCATTATTATTATTATTATTTATGATCACATATGTTACAAGTAACAATAAATAAATAATTATTACAATAAGTCACTACAAAGTTGAAACGTTCATATACTTCTATTGCTAGTAAAGAAAACCTCATGTTGTCGATAGTTTTGACCTCCATGGCTTGACTTCTTGCCAGTTCTTCCATTGTATCTTTCTTCTCTACTAATGTTTTCTTTATGTCTTCCTTGTTCATTCTCATAATAGTCTGCATTACATTCTTTACATTCAAAGCTTTTTCGATTCTCGGATCTTCTTGTTCCTGGTGAACTGGTTCTTGCCTGTGTTCTTCAATACGTCGTTTCCTATATTGATATTGTGTTTCATCATCTGTTCTGGGTGCGTTTGATGCTGTGACCAGTGCCGGGGTTGTCTACAAGAAGTTGCACTGCACGTTTGTTGTCATAAGTTGATGAGTGTTCACGCCATAGGGTTAAGTCTTTTGCCTTGGTAACTGACTTTATTTCTCCAGACTGGATTTGAGTTTTGAAGTCTATAGCCCACCTAAAATTAAATGTCAGAAAATATGTATAAATTGCAATATGAATTAAATATACAGACTGTGGACAAAAGTATTCGCACGACGTCATTTACAATGCGGAAATTGCTCCGCAAATAAGCAAAACTGTGAATGTTGAAAAAAGACAACATCAACCAGAAAAATAACAACGGCCCTTTTAAGGGCCACCAAAATATCATAAAAAGAATCTAATTGTGCTATGTATCAAAAATAAATATGTATTAAAATTATTAAAAAATGATTAAATTTTTTTGGGAAAATAGTGAAAATACCTTAAATTAACTAAAAGCTAAATAATTTTATATTAGATCTAAATAGTATTATTGAATATGAGCTGTAAGAAACGTTTTTAACTGGCTAATAAAAGTTGTAATCCGGGCCAAAAAAAACCGGGCCCAAAATCAATAATTCGTGATTAAATAGTTATTTATGAACCTTTTTTCCTGAAACTTGGATATATTTCGTAGAAATATATAACACATTGTAAAATAGAATTTTCTTTGTAGAAAAAATAGTTTTTGATGACGTTTTTAACACTTTTCACGATGAAAACTAATAAAAGTTGTAACCCGGGTCGCGTTTAAAATCATGTGACGAGTTGGCCCTCCCTATTTTTTTAGTTTAGTTTAAACATATTTTATTTGCTCAAATGTGCAAAAAGGATAAGACACAAGTTAAACAAACTTATGAAGTCTTCTCCTATATACAATAAGTTACAACATTATTTGATAGAGCATGCATGTATATAAATATTTCTTACATTAATATGTGTAGATTGAACTAAAACAGAGAATGAAGAAAAGAATGAGAGAGAGGGTTAGTGGTGGTGATGTGTGCGATTGTTGTTTTGGTGAACAACTAGACAATAAGAAACCTTTCAGACCTCTTTATATATTCAAACACATGCTTAAAAATAATTTCGTTCTGTTCATACGGGAGTGTAGGATTACCACAGGTCAAAAGTGTAAGGTCTAAAGCACAATAATTAGGTAGCCAGTTGAGATTTTGAAACAATGTATGTCTTATATTTGAATAATGGGAACAATCGAAGAAGAAATGATAGGAGTCTTCGCGATTGGCACCACAACGACAAGACGGATCTGAGACTATATTTACTTGGAACAAATCGTAATTCAAAAAAGAAGCAAAACATCGAAGCTGGGTTAAAATAATATTCAGTTTTCGTGGTCCAATTTCGTAATGTTTAGGAACTTGGCTAATATCTTTCCGCTTTCTTAATTCAGCTTTAAATTTTGCAATAGAATCCACATTTCGAAGAGA
Source organism: Bathymodiolus brooksi (assembly GCA_963680875.1). Classification (NCBI taxonomy): domain Eukaryota; kingdom Metazoa; phylum Mollusca; class Bivalvia; order Mytilida; family Modiolidae; genus Bathymodiolus; species Bathymodiolus brooksi. The sequence continues at coordinate 9,077,917 of OY804590.1, forward strand.
TGGATCTAAGCTATTCCATTGACGTATAGTTGAAGGAATAAATGAATCATAAGTATTCGATAGTCTACAAAATGGCATTATAATATCACTTCCATTACGCAATGGATAAACGGTTGTACTTTGAATTGATGGTGGAATTAAGTCACAAAGATACATGGGTGCATTATTATTTTGTATGTTATAAAATATTTGTAATTTTCTCCTTTTTCTTCTTTCTGCCAATGATTCCCAGCCTAATTCTTTATAAATTAAAATTGAACTAGCAAATATTGGAAGACCAGTAACGATTCTAGCAGCCTCAAGTTGCAAATGGTCAAGCTTATTAGAATTCCCTACCCCACAATTATCCCATACTTCACAAGCATATTCAAAAATTGGTCTGATATAAACTAAATATAATTTCTCTAGATTTTTCCGAGAAAGTTTATATTTTAACTTTCGAAGAACATTCAGGTGTTTGTAAATACTTAACAATATATTTTCGACATGTATATTCCATTTAGCATCGCTGCTAAATGTAACTCCCAAATGTTTGTGAGAATTTGTAATAGGAATAGTTCTTTCATTAAATGTAAAATTGAATTCTGGAATATCCCTATTCCCAATTGAAAGCCATTTAAATATTTTATTTATTTATTATTAAAAAGATTATTCTCATGCTAGACCATCATATAAATGATGGAGCCCTCACGCCACGACAAGGCCATGACTCATGAGCAATGTGAGGGTGGGTCCTCCCGTGGGCCCTCCCTATTCCCAACTGAAAGATATTTATTTATTGATTGATTGATTGATTGATTGATTGATTTTTTTTTAATAAGATTTATAACTACAAAGATACCCTGCACAGGGCATCTCTATTAAATCCTTAAAATCCCCTATGATGTAGATTCGGACTTTGCTAGAAGATGTATTCGATCGATGTTGCATTTGTCGGAATTGAGCCTCAAGATGACGTCATCTTCAATTTGATTGTCATTATCAGTTTGAACAGCTGTTGCCATTTCATCTGTCACTATTTCTATAATTTCATCAGGATGACAAACGTTAGTTGGAAATATGACCGTGTTACGATCCACTAATGCTGCTCTATGTCTTTGTTTCATGGTAAGATATTACCCAATCTGGTTTGGTTACTTTAAACTTATTTGATAGACAGACAAGATGTCTTTTTCGATTATACATTCAGACAAACATTGACAAAATTCTTGTACAGTATTAGCTGTAAGAATAAAAAAAACTCTGACTAAATCTTGTTAAAATAATTCCTAAAATCAGATGGTCGGAGCTTTAAGCCCGATGTGTTTAGCTAAATTAAGTTAGGAAAGCATAATATAAAGGAAAAATGTCATGAACACGGCGATTTCTTCCAACCAATTTTCTTAGTTATCCTTGTTTTTACACTTACATCAATGCCTAAACAGAGCACATAATTATCGTCACGGTATGTGTTTTCGTGTGTCATTTGTTTTCGTTTTATCCATTTTATTTTGATTTCCATAGCGCACGCATGATTTTTGACGTGTCTTCCGGTTTCTATTCATGGAACATAAACAAGACTACAGCTAACATCTGTAAAAGATGTTAAAGTTTGCTTTTAAAGACGTAAGTACCAAAAACAGTGAACCTACCAACTGAACCATACTTTTTGTAATGCTAAAAATTTACTTCATTTATAAAGTAGCTGGAAAAAAATCCAGAAGGGCTATATAAAATTTAACTATGTCGTCTGCCTCTCAGACACCGGCTCTTCCTGTCATGTAACTGTCATGGGGTCACTATCGTATTTGTAAACAAACGAGCTGACTGAAATGTGCCTGTTTCTTATATAAAATGCATGTCACTTTGCAGTGCATTGTGGTTTCAGCACTAAAAAAAACCATCTAAAGTAAACACAATTTTGAAAGTGGTCATTTTCAAACATTCTGTTATTTTATTTAGATGTAGTATGATTTTGTAGATGGTCAGAACCTAACTTGAATAATACTGCGCCCTCTATCGGCACTTTCGCTGGATGAGGGCTTGAACGCTCTTAGTGGTAAAAATCCGTCAGGCTGCTGGCTGGTCCAGCCGACCAATCAAATGTCAGATATTACCGCGTATGCGCATTAGTGACTCCCTTTACTTCCGTTTGTAAATATTGACAAAACAAACACGGAGAATGATTGTGCACGTGCCTTAACCCGAATAATCCAGTCGTTATATTACTCTCCCGCTAGTCGCTGCATTAACGCCTGGATGCATTCATTGAAAAAATCCGTCAAACCGGAAATAGTAAATCGCTATGACTTATGGGTATTACGACATAAAATAGGAGGAGCTAAAGTGTTTGTAAATAATGTCCAATGGAGCGATCAGATGATGTAATGTTGTATGCAATACACATATCCGGATAAATACAACCAAACATGAAATAAAACTTAAATGAATAATTACTATTTTTTAAATATCAAAACATAATGATTTTTATTTCAAAGTTGGAAAGTAAATAAAAGCTTGAATTGAATTCACTCTTATAATGATTTTTTAATTTCATTTAAAATAAAGATTAAAAAAAAATGTATTTTATGATACTGATGGCTGATTAAAAGCATTAGCTGTCAGTTGTAATATACAGGATGTAACCAATATACAGGAAGAGCTCCTAATGTGAAGCCATCTATTTTGAGATGCCATTCAATGAAAATAACAACCTGACCATATTGTTACATAATAAGAATAAGAATTAGATAAGAAACTAAAATTGATAGAAGGCAAGGATTTATATAATTAATACATTAAGTCACATTTCATTTATTTAGGCTAACTTGGGTCATTTATCAATTAAAGACAAAAATGGGTTTAAAAAAATCAGTCTAATAAGTATTTACCTAAATAACGATATTGTGATGGGTATTTCTCTATAAATTGTATTAAAAATCATTTTAATTTATGAAATAATCAACTTTCTGTTTACATATTTATTTTCAATACAATTTCTTTATTATTTCATCCCATTTTCCTTAATTTAACTTGTGCATATCCATATTTATACAATCTTATGTTAACGGCAAGTTACGTGTATCGACCCTATTATCCACAATAAATTCACTTTTATTGTCTCACATACATTACAAAAATATATGTTAGATGTGTATTGCGACATTTTAGCAAATTTAGATTAAAACATAAAAACTTACAAAAATGATTACACAGTGTTTTATTTTTTTAAATCTTTAAAGATTTGTGAATCTATGGCAATTTAAATCATAATTATGAGAATAAAGGTGTATTTGTTTTCTAATTATGCAAAGGCACGTGCACAATCATTCTCCGTGTTTGTTTTGTCAATATTTACAAACGGAAGTAAAGGGATTCACTAATGCGCATACGCGCTAATATCTGACATTTGATTGGTCGGCTGTACCAGCCAGCAGCCTGACGGATTTTTACCACTAAGAGCGTTCAAGCCCTCATCCAGCGAAAGTGCCTATAGAGGGCGCAGTATTATTCAAGTTAAATGCATCCAGGCGTTAATGCAGCGACTAGCGGGAGAGTAATATAACGACTGGATTATTCGGGTTAGCCAGAACCATGAAATTTTAAAACCAACCATTTCCGGATTATATATTCGTTTCCATCCCATATATTGGCCTTGTTTTTACTTCACACGAAAACGGATGACGCCATTTTACTGACAACAAAAGTTGCCAGATAATCGAGAGTATATTTAAATACGATAATGGCTTTAAAAACAATCTTATGTACAAAGAAATATTTAACTAGCCATTCTTTGAAAATTCCAATCGTCATATGAATGAAGGGTTAACACTGTTAATCGCTATATCGGAAAATCGATAATAGCACGAAAACCGATAACACGATGCTACAGTTGTGTCTTTCGAATGATCTGACATAACTGAATTTTCCAATAAATCATCGGAAACTTCAGTTATGTCATCCAAGATAAAAAAAAATCTGCTATTTTTGAATTTGTCGTGTTTTATTGCTTCTTCTTCAGAGTATCTCCAGAAGAGGTCTAGATTCATTTTTTGGACGCTTCATCAGAAGATATTCTGGAGATGTACAGAAGAGAGCAATAAAACACGCCCCTGGTGTCGGCAATGTAAACAATGACGTAATCAACTATTAATCGTAGCGCCGTGCATACAAGGGAAGTAACTTTTATTGAAAATTCATCACGTAAATTCGCGGGAAATTTGGTATAGTCAAATAGTTCAGAGAACCTTGATATATAAAAGGATTAAACTTGCTGGCTAAATGGCATAAATGACCCTGGGCATGGCCAAGTTAGTAAACAGTAATTTTGTTTTACCTTTTAAAAGTATATTTTTATTGGTTTATTGATAATTAATAAAATAATATTGATATATATTACACTAATGAAGCCAACCCCTTTTAAATATACTTAAAATGAATAGATTTAAGGCACTAAGCTATTGTAAGATATATAAATATATATCTGAGTTAACTGATGGATAAGATTAATGACTCTTTATTTTAGGATTGTAAATATTTTTATTTCGCAAATATCTTAAAACTTTTACTTTTTAATACCCAAAGTAATAGTTTTATTCTAATACTAAGAGTAATAGAAAATATTCAGTGGTTCCAATGTGTTTTATTTTTTTATGTTTTAAGTTTTAAATCCTTAAAAACATAATAATTTTACCGTATGACACGGGTGCTCCACAGTGGAGGAAACTACGAAGAGAAGAAGAAGATAGTCCCGCGGGAAGAATGGTCGTTTTAGTATAGTGCCTGTTGCGAAGTATAGTCTCCCGTAGTCAAGAAATAAACTATACTGTTGATATATAGTGCCCAGCTAACAACCAATGAACATTTACTATTTCTATATGTTATGTACTAAAAAACAGCAGTGACCGAATACTTTTTTCACGTCGTCTCTGTACCTTTGTATTGCCTGTTCACGTAATCCATTATATTTCTATTGCAGATAATTTTTTAGCAAAGATTTACCAGAAATCTGAAATTAATGGTATTGTGTAATAATCAACAATTTGACTGACAATATGCGAAAGTTATCAAATAGAATATCGGTAATACTTGTAGCGCTAGTGGTATTGTATTGGCTAATGTACACGTTATTATGCAAGCTTGAGAAAACTACACAAGCAACACGAGAGGTTTTCTCGGACAAAAATACGAAAAGAGATATCTTAGGGAAAATTCGGACTGCAGATGGTTCAACTATTTCTATGATTGAAAAGACAAACTGGACAGTCGGAGACATGTCTGGTCTTAATAAACAAATTGAAATGATATTTGACGAAATTGCACGGAGCAATTTTTGGGGCGGTGCTAATGAAACTATATCCGGATTAGGATCAACAACTTCCTCAACTCTTGCACTGCGGAATTGTCTTGGAGACTGGATAATTAAATATAATATTAAAAGTATTGTTGATGTTCCATGCGGAGATGCAAACTGGCAGCATGCAATACCAGGCATTGAAAAAGTCACGTACACCGGATATGATGTTTCCCAGCATGTAATTGATAGGGCAAAAAAGAAAAATAAAGGTTGGGAATTTGGAGTTCTAGATCTAACTATGTCTATCCCACCAAAGGCTGATCTAATTATACTGAGAGACTTCATACAGCATCTACCATTGAAGAATGGCAACCAAGCTTTATCCAACGTTTTCAAATCAAAGTCAACTTGGCTTGGTATCTCTACATATCCTACCATTTCAGTAAACATAGATATAAAAATTGGTGCTTATTTTAGAAACAATGTTCTTAAGCGGCCATTTTATCTACCAGAACCAACTGAAACATGTGACAATTATTATGGTAAAGAGGCACAGTCACATCAAGGTAGCAAGTTTTATCTAATAAAACTTATTTACTGAATATTCTAAAATGAAATATGTTCTCTCCCTTTCAGTCGTGGCAACGTTCATATGGTGCCTGGATTTTCATCTACATATGTCTTGCAGTAGATCCACTACAGTTGTGGGTTTGATTCCTGCTTATGCTGAGGAGTACTCGATACAACTCTATGTGGACAGTGACTTGCGATAGGACGATGGTTTCCTTCAACAATAAAACTCACAACCTCAATAACAATGATTAGGAATATACACCAGGGAAATACTGTAGTACATTGTATCCTTATATTTAAAGGTGAAATGACAAACTATATTTTACACATATCTAAGGAATACTATTATTTATTGGCCTGTTAATCGTCAATTCTGACATCTACATCGTAACTTTGAAATATAAAAACATGGTTATCATGTAAGAAAAGATTGAAGATACCAAAGGGGTAATCAGAAGCCGTAAAGAGAAAAGGGACAGACAATTTAATGTCCAAAAGAAAACGTACAAACGGACAAACAACTTTCTACAAAACATTACACAGATAACAAAATATCGAGCATCACAGACCTGTTAACACCACTCAGGTGCATCGGAAGGGTTGACAGTTCCTGCTCCATATGTGGCACCCATCGTGTTGTAAACCCGGTGACAAGTCACGAAGGAGGACAGGACCGGATTGTGATTACGGAACATATTCATGGTCATTTGTGACGCAGATACTCCGTAACGGTTAACCAAGTCGTGGTGGCGACCGTAAAACATTCGAAGTGATTACTTCAACTTAACCACTAGGAACCCTTGGTTTTGTAGCTTCTGTGGTAGCAGACATCATCTCTTTTGTCGTAAATTATCGTTCTATACCCCCCCCCCCACTGTCAATTTCGAGTTGTATGTCAAGGAATAAAGCAGACCTAGCTGCATCTGTGGTATACTTGATTTGAAGTTCAATGGGATAAATGAATCGACATAGTCGCCAGCGTTTAGTAAGAAGACATCATCCATACAGCGGACATTAAATTAAATGTACCGGGTTATAACATCGTTTGGTTTGATGAGAATTCCCTGCATGTAGTCTGCTTCATACGAATAAAGGAGACAACAAGTCTACGAGAAGAGAAGCACAGTTGGTAGGAATGCTGTCTGTTGATAAACATATACACCAAATAACTCTCTCATTTAATGATATGAGTTTCAGAGAACTTTTTGTTAGGGCTATGGTTATGGAGTTTAACGCCACTTTCAACAATATTTCAATTATATCGTGGGTGATTTTTCAGTTGTATTGGAGGAAGAAACCAAAGAAAATCATAGACCTGCCGCAAGTCACTGACAAACTTTATCAAATAATGTTATATCAAATACACCTCGCCATCAGTGGGGTTCGAACTCGCAATGTTAGCGGTGGTAGGTACTTGTAAATCCAACTACCATGTGATCACGACGGTCCCAAAACGGTGTTTTTTATTTTTTTCAAAATAAGATAGTACCTTTCTGTACGATATTTATACATCTACGTTGACCGTTCTTTTTTATGAAACAAAATAGAACTAATTGGTGGTGTAAAGGTTATCAATTAGATTCAATTCAAAGCTTTATTTAGAGTCGATATAAATCATACATATAACACAAGCTCTAATGAGATTTTAAAATCGACTATGGTATATAACAACACATACAATCATGCATACAAACATATTAAATAAAAACATACATTAATTTATGCAATTCAATATAGACACAAGTTACAGAAGCAGATATCAACTGAACAAAAGCAAGCTAAAAATAAGAGGCTCGTGCATTTAAGCAACAACAAAAAATATTAAAAATATTTAAAAGCATGAAAATTTAGAAATACAAATTTAAAGGTCATCTGCATGCACTGCACTGGCATGAGCTGCCGTTCCATGTGTGAATTATATTTTAAAAATGTAAATGATGTTTCTTGTCTGAAGTGATTCGGCAGCTCATTCTAGATTTGTGCAGCATTATACCGAAAAGAATTTAAACCATACCTTGTTGTGCGTACTCTGGGTAAAACTGCTTTACCTTGATGCCTAAAATTATATTTTTGATCTTTAATTGAAATTAAATCATGAAGATAGCTTGGACTTTGTTTATGGATAATTTTGAATGTTTCAACTGCAATAGTTGTTAATCTTCGAATTTCCAAAAAAATATTCTGATTCCCAATGTTGCTGAAAAAAATATTTTGATTTTGGTGGAGGAAAAAAAAAATAATCTGATTCAGAGTTTTTGTCATATAATCTAATGTTAAATTCTGGAGAAAAAAATTTGCGCTTTGCGCGACAAAAAAAATAAATATTCTAACTCGTGTTGTCCGAAAAAAAAATTCTGAACGAAACAAAATACCATAACCCCCCCTTCAAGTTAAATGGTCGGTCCCTAATTGTTGGGATGCTTTTTTACAAATTTCTGGTATATGTTTATCAAAATTTAGATGGGAATCAACGGTTATGCCTAAAAGTTTAACATTTTCTTCACATGCAATTTTTTTCCCTTTTAAATCAAAAGATAAATTGTGTCTATTTGTTTTAGGACCAATGGCAATAGCCTAACATTTATCTGGATTTGCTTTCATTAAGTTTTTGGAAAACCAGTCTATTAAGTTTATGCTATCATTTTCTAGAGTTTTAACTACCGTACTGTATTTATATTAGTATCAGAATAAGAAAGGGCATTGTCATCTGCATAATTATAAATAGTACTATCTTGAACAAAGTGAAAAATGTCATTTATAAAAACATTAAATAGAACTGGATCTAGGATTGACACCTGTGGAACCCCTTTGATTAATGTATCCCATTCACTGTAGTTATTACCAATTTTAATGCGTTGTCTTCTGTTTTCTAAATAACTTTTTAACAGTTTTAAAGAATTTTCTGAGAGACCATAAGCTTCCAATTTTAACATTAATAAATTGTGTGGGAGACAGTCAAATGCTTTTGATAGATCCATTAGAATTGCTGCAATAAATTTATTATCATCCAAAGCTGAATACAAGCTGGAAAATTGCACACGTGATAGCTATTTTAAAAAAAGGTGATGCCTCTTTGCCTTCAAATTACCGTCCGATATCTTTGATATGTTGTGTTGGTAAAATTATGGAGAGAGTAGTTTATAAAAATGTTTATAATTATCTTGTTAGAAACAAACTTATATATGAGTATCAGTCTGGCTTTCTTCCGAAACATTCTACTATCCACCAGTTGTTAGAACTATACAACTCTATACTCAATTCACTAGAAAAAAAAGAATTTAGTTGTTTTTTATTCTGTGACTTTTCCAAAGCTTTCGATAAAGTTTGGCACATGGGTTTAATACATAAAATGAATTCTTATGGTATAAAAGGTCCTTTAATCAAATGGTTTGAAAATTATTTGTATCAAAGAAAGCAAAAAGTGATTAACAGGGCAACATCATCAACTGTTTGTGAAGTCTCTGCTGGAGTCCCCCAAGGGTCAGTTTTAGGCCCTTTACTATTTCTAATTTATATAAATGATATTGAAGAGAAGCTCCTCTCTCTCAGTAGACTCTTTGCAGATGATACTTTTTTAGGTTATTCAAGTCAAAATGTTGTTGAAATTGAAAATGTTATAAATCATGATTTGTGTGAACTAAATACCTGGTCCACAAAATGGTTAATATCTTTTAATCCAGACAAAACTGAGATTATGTTATTTTCCAATACAGACGTTAGATTTAATTTTAATTTCACATTTAATGGAAACAATATCCCTATAACAATGAGCCATACACACTTGGGTGTAACCTTGTCAAGCGATGCTAAATGGAATAACCACATTGAAAATATAATCTTAAGCGTATCAAGACATTTAGGTATTCTGCGAAAATTAAAATATAGGTTAAGTAGACAAAATCTAGAAAAACTGTACTTAGTATATATCCGCCCAATTTTTTAATATGCCTGTGAAATATGGGATAATTGTGGAGTGTGTTATTCAACCAAACTTGAAAAATTGCAACTAGATGCTGCAAGGATTGTAACTGGATTACCAATGTTCACAAAAACAGATAAATTATACTCAGAAACAGGATGGACTACTCTCTCTAGTAGAAGGCATAATAGGAAACTCCAGTTATTTTATAATATAAAGAATGGACATGCACCAAATTATCTTAGAGAACTTATTCCTCCTACTGTACAAAGCACAACTATTTACCCCTTAAGAAACGGTTCGGATTAAATAATACCTTTTTGTAGACTCTCGATTACAACTGCATCTTTTATTCCATCTACTGTTAAACTCTGGAACCGGCTAGATCAATTTGATCGTAATCTTGACACATTAACTAAATTCAAAAAAGCCATTCGAAAGGAACATTCAGATAACACAAAACGTATCCCGAAACATTTTTATTATGATCCCAGAAAACTTAATATTATTCTTACACAACTTCGTAACTCGTATTCCTTTCTAAATTACGATCTATCAAAGGTTAATATAGTAAATGATGCTGCTTGTTCCAGTGGAGCTCCACGGGAAGATGCATTCCATTATTTTTTACCTGTACTAATTATACTGAAATAAGACGTATTATGATGAACAACTTAAATTGGGTACAGACAAGCGATTTGAATTTGAATCTACTAACCCGTGTGTCGGATGATTTAACATACGAAGAAAATATTAATATCATCAAACACGTTTTCAATTTTATTAAATCCTCAAAAAGATTCCTTGTAGTATAATTACTCGATAATTATCTACTCTCCAACCTCGTATCCATCCAACACAACCTTTTTATTAATTCGTTAATTATTTACAATATATCGCTATATGTATTATATGTATGCTCAGAATGATCATTATACTATGTGAATTTATTGTATAAATGGGAGAAGACTTCATAAGTTGGTAAAACTTGTGTCCTATCCCTTTTGTTAATTTAACAAATAAAATCACCATAAACTAAAAACACACAAAACCTGATCTAAATGCTGAAAGCAGAGGATTGAAATGATTATTTAAAAATTCCATTAGCTGATCAAATATAGCTCTTTCATAAAATTTAGAAATCGTTGGCAAGACACTGATAGGGCGGTAATTACTTTTATCAAGACTATTATTCTTTTTAAAAAGGGGGGATACCTGGGCAGCTTTTAATTTTTCAGGAAAGACTGATTGGTCAATTTATTTATTAATCAAAACTTTAATGGGATTTGTTATTACTGGTTGTGCAAATTTAATGATTTTAGGAGAAATACCATCATACCCTGTAGCTTTTTTAACGTTTAATTTGTTTATTTGTTTAGTGACAAAATCTTCATTTATTGGTTTAAAGAATAACTTATCTTTATTTGTTCTGTTTGTTTCAATTTTATTTATACTAGGATGGGTTTTATCTATTTTGATGTTCTTATCTCCTATATCTTTGGCTACATTCACAAAAAAGTTGTTAAATATTTCAGTCACCTCCTTTGGATCATTTACAATCTTATCATTTTCACATAAAATGATGCTGTTATTTGATTTCATACCTTTATTTGATAAGAAGGGCTTAATGGTTGGACAGAAAGTTATCGTGTTCACATCAAGTGTGGTAGATCTTGTAAAGGTTATCGTGTTCACATCAAGTGTGGTGGATCTTGGGTGTAAAGGTTATCGTGTTCACATCATGTGTGGTAGATCTTGGGTGTAAAGGTTATCGTGTTCACATCACATGTGGTAGATTTTGGGTTCACATCAAGTGTGGTAGATCTTGGGTTCGATCCCTGATCGGGTCAAATCAAAAACTATAAAATTGACATCTGTTGCTACTCCGGTAAGCACGCAGCATTCAAGAGAAAGTGCTAAGACTGGTTGGCTCGGAATCGGGATAATGTGTTCGAGTGGGGCGATATATGTATCCGCGGACTGTTGTTTCAGTGAGTTATAAAAAATCCAACTAAGCGTGTTGGTTTAGTACAAAGCATTCCTCATCATCTCATTGAACATTAACTTGTTCTCGCCATGATATAGTTGAAAAATTTCTGAGTTGGCGTTGACCAACAATCACTCACTCTCTCCTTTAACATGTCTGTTAGATTAGAGAGATGAATAGTTGTGTCAAGGGTACAGAAGTCACATGCCATGGTGCTTTGGCGTGATGTGAGTGACCTTGATGCATGTACTCTAACCAACTAACCGATCTTGTGAATGTTTAGTAGTTAGTGTCAAAATAAACCTGAACCCTTCATGCTTTATTTTTTAAAGAACCTAGCAACCATTCATTCACGGAATTAGATGAACAATTGCTGTGACCTAGTCAACCATTAGTGAATATCTGTTGTAACCTATGACAATGGATATCAGGGATTCTCGAAATTGCATATGGGTTTGGTAGTCCTAGTGAAAAAACTGTCAGTCCTCAATAATTTTCTATTGCAAAATATCAATCTTGTGTCAGTCCTTAGCAAAATCTTCCCAAATTTAGCTGGTCATATCTGACAGGACTGACACATTTCGCGAACTCTGAGATATATTCCATATTCATGACTTACCACTGGATGTTTGATAAGAGTACCACGATGGGTGCAGTGCCGGTGTCATAGAGTAAACCTTTTCCCATAGTAGATTAACCCCCCCCCCCCCCCAGAAGATTTACTATACAGTAAACCTTCCCCCATAGTATTTATTCCGCATAGTAAACCTTCCTACCTACTCAAATACTGCAAAATGGCTCCGTACATTATTTCTTTTACCTTTTAATCATTGCGCATGTCCGCGGGAACAGACGTTTTCTCCAAAGCTCTTCAAAACTTTCAATTTTTTTTTGATTTCTACAGCTTCGATTGGAAAATCGACCATATCCACGACAACTAATACTAACAGGCTGCATATTTATCAGGAAGATTCATATTTATCAGACATTTAAACCGTTGTCACTATTTGTATTTATGAACATTTGTTGCTTGGTAACGCACAGAATGCTAATCCTACTTCCGGTTTACCGACAATAACATTACATCCGGTGTAAACGAACCATGCACAGATTGTTGTTACTCGTAGGTGTTTTACTGGTAATAGTTGGGAGCCCACCGGCCCCTTCACAAACTGAACACATCAGTGTAAAGCAAACAAACACCACCCAAGTGATAAACATCGCACCCATAATAACCAAAGGGTATTCCATCAGTTGTGGCAACATCAGTGACCCAAGAATATCAAGACACTTGTATATCACATGCTTTTTACTCTCTGATAACACGGAAGTAGACATATATACTCAGCTATTATACTATCTCAAGCATGAACGAAGGCTACCTATGTCCATACCTAACAGATGCCACAATAAACGACACTTTATGTTGTTGTTACTACTCAGTGGAATTGAACCTAACCCAGGTCCGAGGCCCCCTAAATATCCATGCGGAGTTTGTAAAAAAGCTGTTAAAATATGGGTCAATGAGCCCTTGCTTGTGATGATTGCGATAAATGGTGCCATAAATCATGTCTAGAAATGAACACTATATAATTTGACGAGCTAGCAAATAACAGCCTACCATGGTATTGTCCGTCATGCAACTCGTTAAATCGTACAACCGTAGTATATGATCTCCCGACAGTAGACTACTGCACACATATTGTCAATTCGACAAGCATACAACCACAAACACCAGCCAAATCAGATGGCAACCTAACTCATTCATCTACAGGATCAAGCGGCATTATTGATAGCTCGGTTAGCTTATCCTCAATTGAACAACAATCTTCAATACTCGCAACAAACATCAGTAATAGCGAACATGACGACTCATGGGGTTCACTGGGAAGCCCAGCTGTAACTTCTTCACCTAAGCCAAAACCAATTACCTATAAACCAACAAGGAACAGTAAAGCACTGCGATTCCTATGCATTAACTTTCAAAGTGCACGAAAGAAAGGAAAGGACATTTCGGCACTTGTCGAATCTGTTCAACCTGACATTATTATGGGTACGGAAACCTGGCTTAGTGAAGACGTTTGTAGTAGTGAATTTTTCGATACCTCACTAGGCTTTGATATCCATCGGAACGATAGAGCAAGTGACCCACATGGAGGAGTACTTTTGGCCGTTAAGAAAGATCTGGAACTGAGTAACGTTAAAAAAAGTAAGAGCTTAGAACTAATCAGTGGAACCATAAAAACCAGTCAAAATAAAAAGATGATAATTGGATCCTACTATAGACCACCGAATCGCACTGACGATGACTACCTTATTAAAACAAAGGAGGAGATATCAACATTAAGAAAAACCAATAAGAATGCAGTATTTATACTAGGCGGCGATTTTATTGCACCTGATATTAACTGACAAAGTAACAACATAACAGGAGCTAAACACTACTCAAAGAAAGTGAACCAAATCTACCTGGATTTAGCAGCAGAACACAGTTTGGAACAAATGGTTGATTTCCCTACCAGAGGTGACAATACACTGGACTTGGTATTCACATCACATCCAAGTTATGTTGAACGCTGTAAAACACTACCACCTATCGCTGACAAAAGTGACCACGACATAGTCCTTTTTGACACATCACACCAACCTGTAAGAACTAGACCCAAGAGACGAGCAGTTTACTTATGGAAGAAAGCTAACATCATGGAGATTAAAAGGTCCCTGCAGGAGTATTATAGACATCTCCAGTCTCAGTCCTTTTCATCTGTCGACGAGATGTGGAATAATATTAAAGAGGAGATAACAAAAACAATCCAAGATCATGTACCAACTAAGAGAACATTGGCCAGACAAACTCACCCTTGGGTAGACGGGAACATCAGGAAAGCTACTCGTAGGAAATTAAGAGCCTTTAATAAAGCTAAGAGAACATCTAACCCTGCAAAGACTGGAAAAGATACAGGAATATCAAAGCACAAACTCAGAGGGAATTACTATCAGCCTATAGGAAATACATGAATGATGTTATCAGCACTGACCTAAAGGAAAATCCCAAACGTTTCTGGGCAGCGATTAAGAGTAAAAAGCAGGAATCTACAGGAGTGTCACCGTTGAAAAACAAGGAAGGCTTTATACACAGTGACACAACATCGAAAGCTGAAATACTTAACGAACAGTTTCAGTTAGTATATACAAAAGAAAACACAAGTACAATGCCAGATAAAGGACAGAGTAAATATCCATCCATGAAAGACATTGTTATCAACACAAAAGGCGTATTCAAGTTGCTAAAAGATCTAAACCCTCATAAAGCCACAGGACCTGACTGTATACCGTCATTTATACTAAAGAGTGCTGCGGACGAACTGGCACCAATCTTAACTCAATTATACCAGTACTCACTAGCCGAAGGCGAAATACCATCTGATTGGAGAGATGCTCATATTGTTCCTGTATTCAAGAAAGGCGAAAAACGCCTTCCGTCAAATTACAGACCCATATCCTTGACATCGATTGTCTGTAAAGTACTTGAACACATCATCCACAGCAACATTATGAGTCACTTTGACCAGTACAACATCCTGACCGATAAGCAACATGGGTTCGGAAGGAAGCGTTCCTGTGAAACCCAACTGGTAACAACAATACAGAAGATAGCCCAGAACCTCACATCTAAAGGACAGGTCGATGTCATATTACTTGACTTTGCCAAGGCTTGTGATAAAGTCCCTCATCGCAGGCTTCTACATAAACTCAAGTTCTATGGAGTTGATGGAACCACGCTGGCCTGGATATCTTCATTTCTTAGTAGCCGGAAACAGCTGGTGCTCCTAGATGGAGTGAAGTCTTCCGAGAAAGAAGTACGCTCAGGAGTACCTTAAGGTACAGTCCTGGGACCCTTGCTCTTTTTGTCATTTATTAATGACCTACCGGATGTTACCACCTCATCGGATGCACGCTTGTTTGCAGATGACTGCCTCCTCTATCGTCACGTCAACAGCCAGAACGACTCAGACCTGCTGCAAAAAGACCTTTCAGCACTTGAAAAATGGGAAGAGGAGTGGCAAATGAGTTTCCACCCACAGAAATGCAGTCATCAGGATAGCTACAAACAAACGACATGTCATACCAACACAATACACTCTACATGGTCACACTCTAGAAGTTGTCGACAGTGCCAAGTACTTAGGAGTCACCATTAGCGAGGACTTACAGTGGTCCAAGCACATTGACAACACAGTCTCCAAGGCTAACAGGACAATGGGTTTCATCCGGAGAAACCTCAGAGACTGCACCAAACCAGTCAAAGCTGCGGCTTACACCACAATGGCAAGACCGACACTAGAGTATGCATCCACTGTCTGGGACCCACACTCATCTGCAGAAACCCATAAACTAGAGCAAGTGCAGAGGAGAGCCGCTAGGTTTGTCCACAACAACTACACGGAGCGCACACCTGGCTGCGTGACGCATATGGTACAGAACCTTGGCTGGCAACCACTTCAACAAAGACGATATAACAACCGTCTCATCATCATGTTCAAGATCATACATGAGCTTGTTGATGTCCAGACAGACGTAATCAGAACCGGGGACAGTAGGACGAGAGGTTCCAACCGCCTGTACCAACCAGTGGCACAAAAGGATGTATATAAGTTCTCTTTTTTCCCTCGCACCATCAGGGAATGGAACCTTTTGCCAGCCTCAGTCACTGATGCAGACAAATTAGAGGAATTCAGGGTTAGGATTCAGAACCTGCCGGAACCCCTCTACGCATACTAGTGACCAGAGCTGTGTACATAGTTTTAGCATTGTATATATTCCAGGGAACTTTTAATTGTATAGCAAAGGAGACTCGTCTGTTCCCGAGGGCCTGCGAAGTTTTTAATCACAGGACACAAACATTCATTTATTGAATTCCGTCCTTTACCTGGAAGAAGAAGAAGAAGAATCATAACCGGATATAATCAATGGTATATAACAATTAAAATTAACACGATTAAGGTGCTGAAATCCGAATCAATAGTAATTATCCGGATTAAGGGGGAACATTTACTATATAGCAAAATATCATGGGGGGATGATCGGCTATGGATGGGGGAATGTTTGCTATATAGTAAATTCCCCCCCCCCCCCGGGGGAATATTTACTATATAGTAAAGTATCCGGGGGGAAGGTTTACTATATAGCAAATATTCCGAGGGGGAAATGTTTACTATATAGTAACCATTCCGGGGGAAGGTTTGCTATGCAGAAGGTTTACTATACGACACCGGATTTACATATAAGCTCGATAGGCATTTAGGGGGCCTCCCGCCAAAGTGTATAATATTTTCAACACTGTCATGGACTTTCACACTTATGCTGTCATGACGTACTGTACTTTCTAAACAAAACTTCAGTAATTTCAGCTTACAAAGTTGCACTCCATTTCAGAATATTGCAGAATTTTAAACACCCCTCGGCATCTGCGCCTTTATTGAAATTGATTAAATAAGGGTAATAACAAAATTACCGAACACCGAGCAATCTTCCAAAGGGAAAGGCAAAACTCACAAGTCAACAAACAGACAAAATCAGTCAACAACCGGAAAACTGGGAAAACCGCAATGGCCCTGACTTGGTACAGGCATTTCCAAAGAAATGGTGGGTTGAATCAGATTTACACACTTCCATCTTCCTCCAGTCGTAAAGGTGGGGAATTGTGATGGGCCTCACAAGTGGATTAGCCTTGGGCCTCTCTTTATCTAAATCCGGCACTGGGGATCACGGGTGTCACTAGTGTATCAGGAGCTTATTACATTTTTTTGTGGAGTATAGCTGAAATAAAATTTGCATAATCTTAGTAAAAAATCTATTTAAGAATAAAATTGCTATAGTGTGCACAAGTATAGGATCCATAGAAACTCCTATCCTTGGTCAAAACATTGTTGCAACTCTCCTAAAAACAACAGTAGGAAAATGTTTCTGACATTTTAAAGTGAGAGGTGTTTGTATTTTGTCATCACTGTTTAAACTTTCTTTTCATTAGTAATAAATGAACTATAAGGAAATGGATTATACCATTGGCATGTAGAGTTATAAGAAATGGATTATACCATTGGCATGTAGTTATAAGAAATGATTATACCATTGGCATGTAGAGTTATAAGAAATGATTATACCATTGGCATGTAGAGTTATAAGAAATGATTATACCATTGGCATGTAGAGTTATAAGAAATGGATTATACCATTGGCATGTAGAGTTATAAGAAATGGATTATACCATTGACATGTAGAGTTATAAGAAATGATTATACCATTGGTATGTAGTTATAAGAAATGATTATACCATTGGCATGTAGATCTAGAGTTATAAGAAATGATTATACCATTGACATGTAGAGTTATAAGAAATGAATTATACCATTGGCATGTAGAGTTATAAGAAATGGATTATACCATTGGCATGTAGTTATAAGAAATGATTATACCATTGGCATGTAGAGTTATAAGAAATGATTATACCATTGACATGTAGAGTTATAAGAAATGGATTATGCCATTGGCATGTAGAGTTATAAGAAATGGATTATACCATTGGCATGTAGAGTTATAAGAAATGATTATACCATTGGCATGTAGAGTTATAAGAAATGGATTATACCATTGGCATGTAGAGTTATAAGAAATGATTATACCATTGGCATGTAGAGTTATAAGAAATGGATTATACCATTGGCATGTAGAGTTATAAGAAATGGATTATACCATTGGCATGTAAAGTTATAAGAAATGGATTACACCATTGACATGTAGAGTTATAAGAAATGATTATACCATTGGTATGTAGTTATAAGAAATGATTATACCATTGGCATGTAGAGTTATAAGAAATGATTATACCATTGACATGTAGAGTTATAAGAAATGAATTATACCATTGGCATGTAGAGTTATAAGAAATGGATTTTACCATTGGCATGTAGTTATAAGAAATGATTATACCATTGGCATGTAGAGTTATAAGAAATGATTATACCATTGACATGTAGAGTTATAAGAAATGGATTATGCCATTGGCATGTAGAGTTATAAGAAATGGATTATACCATTGGCATGTAGAGTTATAAGAAATGGATTATACCATTGGCATATAGAGTTATAAGAAATGATTATACCATTGGCATGTAGAGTTATAAGAAATGGATTATACCATTGGCATGTAGAGTTATAAGAAATGGATTATACCATTGGCATGTAGAGTTATACGAAATGGATTATACCATTGGCATGTAGAATTGTAATAAATGGATTATACCATTGGCATGTAGAATTATAATAAATGGATTATACCATTGACATGTAGAGTTATAAGAAATGATTATACCATTGGCATGTAGAATTACAATAAATGGATTATACCATTGACATGTAGAGTTATAAGAAATGATTATACCATTGGCATGTAGAGTTATAAGAAATGGATTATACCATTGGCATGTAGAGTTATAAGAAATGATTATACCATTGGCATGTAGAGTTATAAGAAATGGATTATACCATTGGCATGTAGAGTTATAAGAAATGGATTATACCATTGGCATGTAGAGTTATAAGAAATGGATTACACCATTGACATGTAGAGTTATAAGAAATGATTATACCATTGGTATGTAGTTATAAGAAATGATTATACCATTGGCATGTAGAGTTATAAGAAATGATTATACCATTGACATGTAGAGTTATAAGAAATGGATTATGCCATTGGCATGTAGAGTTATAAGAAATGGATTATACCATTGGCATGTAGAGTTATAAGAAATGGATTATACCATTGGCATATAGAGTTATAAGAAATGATTATACCATTGGCATGTAGAGTTATAAGAAATGGATTATACCATTGGCATGTAGAGTTATAAGAAATGGATTATACCATTGGCATGTAGAGTTATACGAAATGGATTATACCATTGGCATGTAGAATTGTAATAAATGGATTATACCATTGGCATGTAGAATTATAATAAATGGATTATACCATTGACATGTAGAGTTATAAGAAATGATTATACCATTGGCATGTAGAATTACAATAAATGGATTATACCATTGACATGTAGAGTTATAAGAAATGATTATACCATTGGCATGTAGAGTTATAAGAAATGATTATACCATTGACATGTAGAGTTATAAGAAATGGATTATACCATTGGCATGTAGAGTTATAAGAAATGGATTATGCCATTGGCATGTAGAGTTATAAGAAATGGATTATGCCATTGGCATGTAGAGTTATAAGAAATGATTATACCATTGGCATGTAGAGTTATAAGAAATGGATTATAAGGGTAATAACAAAATTACCGAACTCCGAACAATCTTACAATGGGAAAGTCAAAACTCATAATTATATAAACAGACAAAATCAGTCAACAACCGGAAAACTGTGAAAACCGTAATGACCCTGACTTGGTACAGGCATTTCTAAAGAAATGGTGGGTTGAATCAGATTTTAAGGCGCCAAACCTCCCGCTCTCATTACGGTTCAAAGGTTCCGGCTGTCACTGTAACAGTATTTAAATACAGGAATGTAGAGTTATAAGAAATGGATTATGCCATTGGCATGTAGAGTTATAAGAAATTATTATGCCATTGGCATGTAGAATTATAAGAAATGGATTATACCATTGGCATGTAGAGTTATTAGAAATGGATTATACCATTGGCATGTAGAGTTATAAGAAATGGATTATACCATTGACATGTAGAGTTATAAGAAATGGATTATGCCATTGGTATGTAGAATTATAAGAAATGGATTATACCATTGGCATGTAGAGTTATTAGAAATGGATTATACCATTGGCATGTAGAGTTATAAGAAATGGATTATACCATTGGCATGTAGAGTTATTAGAAATGGATTATACCATTGGCATGTAGAGTTATTAGAAATGGATTATACCATTGGCATGTAGAGTTATTAGAAATGGATTATACCATTGGCATGTAGAGTTATTAGAAATGGATTATACCATTGGCATGTAGAGTTATTAGAAATGGATTATGCTATTGGTATGTAGAGTTATTAGAAATGGATTATACCATTGGCATGTAGAGTTATAAGAAATGGATTATACCATTGGCATGTAGAGTTATAAGAAATGGATTATACCATTGGCATGTAGAGTTATAAGAAATGGATTATGCCATTGATATGTAGAGTTATAAGAAATGGATTATACCATTGGCATGTAGAGTTATTAGAAATGGATTATACCATTGGCATGTAGAGTTATAAGAAATGGATTATACCATTGGCTTGGTTTGGTTGGGTTTATGGTGTTTAACACCACTTTCAACAATATTTCAGTTATATCTTGGCAGTCAGTTTTATTGGTGGAGGAAACCGGAGTACCGGGAGAAAACCACCGACTTGTTCCAAGTCACTGACAAACTTTATCACAGAATGTTGTATGGCCTGATTATGCCATTGGCATGCAGAGTTAAAAGAAATGGATTATTGGTATATCATTGGCTGGCAGAGTTAAAAGAAATGGATTATTGGTATATCATTGGCTGGCAGAGTTATTAAAAATGGATGGATAGACAAACAACAATACAATAATAGTGTTAATTTTATCTAAAGTTAGTATATTATGTAAAGGCAGTATCAATACACAACTAAAAATCACATAATAATCTATACTGCTGTACATCTGTTACCATAATAACAAAAATGGCATTGATTGTTACTGTATCAGTCATTTTAATCTGAATATAATGATAATATCAGTCAGTTCTAACTGCTTATAAGACATCCATTCAAATTTTTGTTTTTTGTCAATAATATCACATAATCATGATTTTTTTTCCAGTTTATGTTTTTTTTTGGTTAATGGTATTTACTATTTGTGTTTTTTGTGAATCTTAAGTTTACATACATGTTAGTTTAGACCAATATTAATATCATGATTTAAACTTTCTATAAATAGATCATTTTAAAATTTGTAATTGAAATATCTATAACAATACAAGAGATCATTCTAAAATTCATCAGTTAATACATAAATATTTTCCGTTTCCGGGATAAAAAAAATTGATATCTTAAGTGATCTATAAAATCTGTTAACTGTTAAAGAAATGTCTATAATAATACCACAGATCACTCTAAAACACATAAGGACAAGTTAATACATAAATATCTTCCGTTTCCAGGAAAAAATTGATATATATCTTAGTCAGTGATCTATAAAATCTGTTTACTCTTATAGAAATATCTATAATAACATAAGAGATCATTCTAAAACACATCAGGACTAAGTTAATACATAAATATCTTCCATTTCCAAATAATCTTTAAAATTTGATTACTGTTATAAAACTGTCTACAATAATATAAGATCATTCAAAAATTCATAAAAGACTAATATAAGTTAAAATCCACCTGTTATGTAAATCTATTGTCAAAACTCTCCATTATTTTTAAGGAATGGAGAGTTATTGTTCTCTTTGTACTTTAGATACTATACACAGGCTCTTTTTTGTTACAAGATTAATAATTAATAAAATTAATAAAGTACAATGGGTGGATTTTAAGTTGGAGAATGTCCTCGTATCTCTCCATTCCTTAAAAACAATGGGCCTCGGCTCCATTATTTTAAAGGAATGGAGAGTTACTTGGACATTCTCCTATACTTAATACTTAAATTTTTTTCCATTTCCGAAGAAAAAAAATCAATATGAAAATAAGTAAACAACAAATAAAACAAAAATCATATCACAGCAGTTTTCTGTGGAAGAAGCTTAATTATATAACTTAATAATATAAATTAATAATATAACTTAATAATATAACTTAATTATATAACTTAATTATATAACTTAATAATATAACTTAATTATATAACTTAATAATATAACTTAATTATATAACTTAATAATATAACTTAATAATATAACTTAATTATATAACTTAATTATATAACTTAATTATATAACTTAATAATATAACTTAATTATATAACTTAATTATATCACTTAATAATATCACTTAATTATATCACTTAATTATATAACTTAATTATATCACTTAATTATATCACTTAATTATATCACTTAATTATATCACTTAATTATATAACTTAATTATATAACTTAATAATATAACTTAATTATATAACTTCAAACAAAACACAAAATACACAAACAAATAAAACAAATCAGCTGTACAGCTCCTAGTTATCTGAACTCAAAGGCTACCAAACAGTACATATATTATGTAAATATTGTAAAAAGAATATTGTGTATCTCTCTATACCATGTTGGTTTATGATAAAGATATACAGTCAAACCTGTCTAAACAGAACCCCTATAGGACTGAAGAATTTGTTCAGTTTAGACAGGTGTTTGGTTTAGACAGATTCAAATTACATTGACATTTAGTATATGGGACTATAAAGTTTGTCTGGTTTAGGAAGGTTTAGACAGGTTTATTCAGGGTTCAGTTTAGACAGGTTTATTTAGGGTTCAGTTTAGACAGGTTTATTTAGGGTTCAGTTGAGACAGGTTTATTTAGGGTTCAGTTTAGACAGGTTTATTCAGGGTTCAGTTTAGACAGGTTTCACTGTATAATAAAATACATGAAGATTAGCAAAGCATATATCAGACTTGTACTTAAAAAAAAAAAAACCAGCCAATCAGAACACTGTATTCGACCTCTACAGGGCACTGATTGGATTAAAAAACCCAGCCAATCAGGACACTGTATTCGACCTCTACAGGGCACTGATTGGATTAAAAATTCCAGCCAATCAGGACACTGTATTGGATCTATACAGGGCACTGATTGGATTATCTTGAAGAATGAGTACAAAATACAGCAGAAAGTGACAGTAGCATCATTCTGTGAGATTCTGTTAAATGCAAAATTAAGTTAACAATTTTATATGAAATCTAAATGTTCAAGAATTTTGTTTTTTGGTTTATAAATTTAAATGATGAGAAAATGTAGTGTTTACACAATTTCGGCAACTTAATAGTTTTGATGAGAAAGTGAGAGAGAAAAAAAATCTCATATATTTTTTAAACTTGTCAGAGAAATACAAAATAAATGAGAAATTGTATGAATCTGCAAGAAATGAGATGTACAAACAAACATTTTAATTTATCTGTTCACTGATGAAACTCCACCAAACAAACATTTTAATTTATCTGTTCACTGATGAAACTCCACCAAACAAACATTTTAATTTATCTGTTCACTGATGAAACTCCACTAAACAAACATTTTAATTTATCTGTTCACTGATGAAACTCCATTAAACAAACATTTTAATTTATCTGTTCACTGATGAAACTCCACCAAACAAACATTTTAATTTATCTGTTCACTGATGAAACTCCACTAAACAAACATTTTAATTTATCTGTTCACTGATGAAACTCCACCAAACAAACATTTTAATTTATCTGTTCACTGATGAAACTCCACTAAACAAACATTTTAATTTATCTGTTCACTGATGAAACTCCACTAAACAAACATTTTAATTTATCTGTTCACTGATGAAACTCCACTAAACAAACATTTTAATTTATCTGTTCACTGATGAAACTCCACTAAACAAACATTTTAATTTATCTGTTCACTGATGAAACTCCACTAAACAAACATTTTAATTTATCTGTTCACTGATGAAACTCCATTAAACAAACATTTTAATTTATCTGTTCACTGATGAAACTCCACCAAACAAACATTTTAATTTATCTGTTCACTGATGAAACTCCACTAAACAAACATTTTAATTTATCTGTTCACTGATGAAACTCCACTAAACAAACATTTTAATTTATCTGTTCACTGATGAAACTCCACTAAACAAACATTTTAATTTATCTGTTCACTGATGAAACTCCATTAAACAAACATTTTAATTTATCTGTTCACTGATGAAACTCCACCAAACAAACATTTTAATTTATCTGTTCACTGATGAAACTCCATTAAACAAACATTTTAATTTATCTGTTCACTGATGAAACTCCACTAAACAAACATTTTAATTTATCTGTTCACTGATGAAACTCCACCAAACAAACATTTTAATTTATCTGTTCACTGATGAAACTCCACTAAACAAACATTTTAATTTATCTGTTCACTGATGAAACTCCACTAAACAAACATTTTAATTTATCTGTTCACTGATGAAACTCCACTAAACAAACATTTTAATTTATCTGTTCACTGATGAAACTCCATTAAACAAACATTTTAATTTATCTGTTCACTGATGAAACTCCACCAAACAAACATTTTAATTTATCTGTTCACTGATGAAACTCCATTAAACAAACATTTTAATTTATCTGTTCACTGATGAAACTCCACTAAACAAACATTTTAATTTATCTGTTCACTGATGAAACTCCACCAAACAAACATTTTAATTTATCTGTTCACTGATGAAACTCCATTAAACAAACATTTTAATTTATCTGTTCACTGATGAAACTCCACCAAACAAACATTTTAATTTATCTGTTCACTGATGAAACTCCATTAAACAAACATTTTAATTTATCTGTTCACTGATGAAACTCCACTAAACAAACATTTTAATTTATCTGTTCACTGATGAAACTCCACCAAAAAATTAAACAAATATTTATATTGATTTATTATAAGACCTACCTGGTTTATCATAAGATATGAAGGGTTGTCGTGGTCATGATCGTATGTTAGCTGGATTTACAACTACCTGTGCAATCAGTGCCTATCACCACTAAAGTTGTGAGTTCGAATACCGCTCAGGCGGGGGTGTACTCGATACAACATTATGTGATAAAGTTTGTCAGTGATTTGCTCCGAGTACTCTAGTTTCTTCCACCCAAAAACTGACCGCCACAATATAACTGAAATATTGTTGAAAGTGGCGTTAAGCACCATAAACATAAGATATGATAGTCCACAATGAATAAGGGAACCTGACCTGATTCTCACATTTTGTCAGAATTTGTTTACCGTTAGTTAAAGCTTTTGTTGTGTATCAATATGTTACAGTAGTCTCCATCCCTTCTGCTGCAAAAGTGGCCTTATAACAGGGGTGGCCTTTGTGGGAGTGGCCTTATAAGAGGGGTGGCCTTTGTGGGAGTGGCCTTATAACAGGGGTGGCCTTTGTGGGAGTGGCCTTATAACAGGGGTGGCCTTTGTGGGAGTGGCCTTATAACAGGGGTGGCCTTTGTGGGAGTGGCCTTATAACAGGGGTGGCCTTTGTGGGAGTGGCCTTATAACAGGGGTGGCCTTTGTGGGAGTGGCCTTATAACAGGGGTGGCCTTTGTGGGAGTGGCCTTATAACAGGGATGGCCTTTGTGGGAGTGGCCTTATAACAGGGGTGGCCTTTGTGGGAGTGGCCTTATAACAGGGGTGGCCTTTGTGGGAGTGGCCTTATAACAGGGATGGCCTTTGTGGGAGTGGCCTTATAACAGGGGTGGCCTTTGTGGGAGTGGCCTTATAAGAGGGGTGACCTTTGTGGGAGTGGCCTTATAACAGGGATGACCTTTGTGGGAGTGGCCTTATAAGAGGGGTGACCTCTCTTGGTGGGATAATTCAGTTGTATTGTACTATCTCAAGTGCATCTGAATTCTGACCAGATAAGAGGTGTGGCTTTTGGTGGGAGTGACCTTGTGAGGTTAGGGTTAGGATTATGGTGTTTAACGCCACTTTCATTAATATTTCCGTTATATCGTGACGGTCAGTTTTGTTGATGACGGAAACTGGAGTTCCCAGAGAAAAACAACCAACCTGTCACAAGTCATCAACAAACTTTATCACATAATGTTGTATCGAGTTGCCTGAATGGGATTCAAACTCATAACTTTAGTGGTGATGGGCACTGCTTGCACAGGTAGCTGTAAATACAACTACCATACGATCATGATCATGACGGCCCCGTTGGCCTTGGGTGGAAGTTGCCTTATAAGAGAACTACTGTTACTGATTTATTTAAATGATTTTTTGTCTCCTAATTTTATTTTATACATATCAACAAATCTTGTTACTGAATTTTTTATATCATAAAACAAAATACAGCTTTAAAGTGCTGGAAACACCCTATATGTATGTATGTACAAGTATTAAAAATCAACTATTTACATATATATACAAATATTTACAATTTCACAACATATTTTGACTTGTATATAAGGCATAATCAACTTTACTTTGGCAATTTTAAACAAGACTTTAAATAATGGTTTATAATGTAGGATTATACAGGGTTATGTGTGTTTAACGTCACTTTCAACAATATTTCAGCTATATTATGGTGGTCAGTTTTATTGTAGGAGGACACCTGAGCCCCAGGAGGAAACAATAAACCTACAGCAGGTCACTGACAAACTTCATCACAAAAAATTGTATCAAGAAGTTTCTGCCCCCCCCCCCCCCACAAGTGGTAATAAAATTCACAACTCCAACTATCACCCAACCTCCCCAATTGAAAAAGGACACATCATAGATATACGAAAAAATCAATTAGTACCGATTTGTTTAGCGAGAATGGAATTCTCAGAGCAATATCACATCGACGGAGAAGCCTGCGATATGAGATGTGATGAAAAGTCCATATAGAGCAAAACATATCAACGACAGTATGTTTATCAAGGTTTTGTCAAAGTCAATATAACATCATGTTATAAATCAATGATAATGTTTGAATCATGTTTGTCACTTGACAATGGGTACCAGTGCAGTCTAACCTGTATTAAGAGGTCACCATTGGGACAAATAAAAAGTGGCCTTATAAGACAAGTGACCTCGTAAAAGAGGTTCAATAAATGTGACATTTTCTATGAAGAAACAAGAAAGAGGTGACATTTTAATATGCTTGTCTTGTTTACGTTATTTGTGTTTGCTTGTGCATAGTGGTGTCCAACACATATTAAATTTTCTATGACAGGACAAGAGAAAGGTGGCCTTTCAATGCAGGTGACTGCTTAATAGAGGTGACCGAATTGGCAGGTTTGACTGTAATTAAATGTGATTTTTCTGAATTATGATGGGCTCGACATGACTGTTGCTTTCTGGTCATGGTAGTTTTTTTTCTGGGTACCGGTATTTATATTATCGATCAGAATTTGATATTTAAAAACTTAAAGCCAAACTTAATGACAGTTTTATTGGTAATTAATGAAGATATTGTGTTATTTGGTTGGTTAGTTAAGGAATCTCTACTATAGAACTAAAGTCTATAAGATCAGAAAATACATCGTCTTACTTCACTGTGAAAACTGGCCATTTATCCCTTATACATTAAAAAATATCAAGGACATGAGTAAGAAAAAACACACTTGAAATTAAATATTTGTGGAAATGTAGTATAGGAAAAAATGTCTGTAAAAGATGGCAAAACTGTTCTTATTGTGATGAAACCATTTAAAATGATATTTGGGGTTATGATTAGGGTTATGGTGTTTAACGCCACTTTCAACAATATTTCAGTTATATCATGGTGGTCAGTTTTATTGGTGGAGGAAACAACTGATCTGTCACAAGTAACTAACAAACTTCATTACATAATGTTGTATCAAGTACACCTCGCCTGAGTGGGATTCAAACTCACAAAGTTAGTGGTGATAGACACTGATTGCATAGATAGTTATAAATCCAACTACCATGCAATCACGACCATGATGACTCCCTTGACTAGGGGAAAAAAAACAAACCAAAAAAAATATATATAGATTTTTGTACTTTTATATATTTCTCTAAAAGATGGCAAAACTGTTCTCATTGTGATGAAACTTTCACATTTACCGGTATAATAACAGCAGTTTTGAAAGGTCACTAGCATCACATAAGCTTAATAGGAAGAGCTACCATACTAGTGATAATGTATGTCAAGACCTTCAAAGCTGATGTTATTTTTTTTTATCGGTAACTTCATAATGTGTTAGACATCACAGACTGACCAATAATTTTCAAGTATCAGAGCCAGTTGATTGATACTGGCAATATCACTTGATTAGATCAATGGAAAAATGTCCAAATTACTGATAATAATTCTCATTGAATGTATCATTTTACTTTTAAACTTTCTAAACAAAAATTGTCAAAATACTTATGGGGGTATATCTGCCGTGTTTAAGCTTGGATTTATTTAAGATGATGAAAACATCCATCAAGAGCTTGAAAACAAATGGTAAAAAAGGGAGATCACATGTTATACAAATTACCCATAATACACCTCAAGTTTAATGGTCCCTATACAGCAATTGACATATACCAATTGATTTAATTTATTGTGCTTAACACCACTTTCAGCAATAGTTCAGCTATATCATGGCGACCAGTTTTAGTGGTGGAAGAAGCCGGAGTACACGGAGAGAACCATCGACCATGGGCAAGCAACTGGTAAACTTTTATCACTTGCGGCTGCGAGTCGAGTGCATCCTTTTTTGTAATTTACCAAGCCTGGCTCGAACCCACACCGTATTGGTGATAGGCTTGTATATGTTGTTAGGTAATCCAACTACCTAACTCACTGAGCCACCCAGGCCCTCATATACCAATTGAAGACAAGCTATAATAATTGGTCCTTTGTCCTTTCAATTTCAACAAATAATTTGATTTTAATGTAGAATTTAAAGAAAATACATTAATAGAAAAGAACATATTCAATGAAATGTTATTAATCAATAAAGAAATATTTATACAATGAAAATATCTCAAACGCGAAACTGATATGATGGAGATACACAAGATAAACACAAAGATATACTGTCTGTCCCTAATATACTTCTGACTATTTTTATGGTACATGAATTGGCCCAATATGTATGGTAAATTAACCGAATAAAAACAAAGTTACTGTATAAAAAAACAAAAATAATGAACTATAAAAATGTGCACATCAGGATGAATATAATGACTCTTGAGGCAAATTTAATTAGAATCAATTAGCTATGAAAATGAGGTCAATGTTGAGTGATGGATTGACTTATATCTGGTCCAGAATTAAAGTAGGTAAATATCAATACCCTTGTTTCGAATCATGTCAATTCCGATCATGTTCCGTCTTTTTCGTGTCTTGGCATCTGAGATGTTAGGCAGACGACTTCCGGTGTTTACGCTATTACGGTGACAACATCAACATATCATAGTCGTAGATGCGTTAGATTATAAGTAATTGTAATATGGAGACGCCAAGAAAACGGCAGAATAAATACTGGTGTTCGGTACCTCACTGTTTGTCTGATAACAGAAATATATCAAGACAGGTCGTGGCGTTTTCCTTTCATGATGCTGACAACAGTAAATAAAGAAATAAAACAAATGTTATTTTAAAGAAGTAGTTGTCTGTACATTAAAGTCTTTGATACAAATAAATTAATTTAATTAATATCTGTCTTTTACAGAAAAATGTTAAGAATTCTTTAAATTGTGGAACATTAAAACGACACATATCGATTGGAGTTTTCGTTGTGTATATTGACACCGGAAGTCCAGTGCCTAACATTCCATCAAAATCATGTCGCCTTGACAACGAAAATAAACTTTTGACGGAATGGAAATGACTCGAAACAAGGGTATTGGCCAGCCATTCAAAATATTTACTAAACTTTGAACCTTAACATGAAGATTGTGTAAAAATTCAAATAAATTTAATCAGGCATAAAAATAAGGTCAAGGTCAGTTGACAAGTAGGCACACTCCACAATAAACAATTATGATTGGTCTATAATCAACAGTTGCCAGTAATATGACTTACTCTTTGTATTTATCAACCCTCAGTAATAGAAAAATCACAGTATTTCAAGGTCATCTATGTAGTCCATGTAATAAATAATAATAATAATTTAAAACCTTCACACAACCAAGATTTAACATTATATCTTAGAATTTCAGTCACAAAACAAGATGTAAAAATACTAGTGTTAATATGCAATGAGTCACATTAAATTGACGTCAATTATCAACATTTTTCATAAATTCATTTCTGTCACAAGATCATATTTCCTTTGTTCAATAAATATTTAGCCGTAATTTAGCTTAAGATATAACTGGAAATTATGGTTGATCTCACATAGCCTATTACAAGGTGGCAAATAATACTAATAATAAAATAATGATTGACATAAATAGAAAGGGTCAAGGGTTATGTAACTAAATTGCATTAAAAAAGTAAAAATATAATATAACGATATGTTTTACATGTTCTTAATTAAGGAAATTATATATTCCCTACATAAAATTAATTCATTCATTCGTTTAACAAATTAAAAAGACAAATACTTTTATTTATGGAAGCATTTTTAGCTAAAAAAAAGACGTCTGTACAGTGGTCACCCTATTATAAGGACATCCCTTCTTTAATGAGAAAGTGGTCTTATAAGAGGGGTGGTCTCTCTTGAGGGGGACAATTTAATAGTAATTTATTATCTCAGTACATCTAAAAAAACTTTTGAGCCAAAATTTTGTATTAATATGGGAAAATAAAATCACCATATCAATAAATACAGCTTTCTGATTGGATGATTTTGGAGTGCAGGGAAATCCCACTTTTCTCATATTGTAAAAATGTTGGATACCAAAAAAAACAAAACATTCCAATTAAATGTTTCTTGTTCGTACATCACATTTTCAAGTAATGAATCAGCTTTTTACAATCTACAATTTCGGTCAGGATTCTGTCATTCAGAAGTCCTATATAACTTCACTGTAACATACATTGTGTTTTTTTCTATTTGCGAGGACTTCGTTTCGATTCTTCATGCTGTACTACATATTTCCAGAGAAGTCATCCATCTTTTGTACAATGACGAAAAATCATTTACGATTACCAACAGAAGTGACATATACACGTGTATGAAATGTTCATTATCACAAATCCATCGACTTTTTGAATATTTCGTCATTTATCAGTTCCGTAGCCTGATGTACCGAGACGATCAACAAAGATATCTGGTGTCGTAGGTCATCACAATCATTGCTATCTTGACATTTATCGACCGTCACGGCTATTCCAGGAAATATTTGGTCATCCCACAGGTTTTCTACATGTGGTGCTAGTAACAGATGTCTGTAAAATACAAAAATAAACAGTTACCATAACAACATAGACAGTCAACAGTGCAATATTTTTTGTTTTTCATTTTATCAGTCAAGGTTTACCTTCATTAAAAATCTACTAAAGTTGTGATTTGAAACCCGTTCATGGCAAGGTGTACTCGATACAACTTTATGTGATAAAGTTTGTCACCGAAAGGTCAGTGATTTTTTTCCAGGAACTTCGGTTTCCTACACCAATAAAACTGACTGCCATGATATAACTAAAATATTGTTGAAAGTGGCGTTAAACACTATAAACCAGCCAACCTTAAAAATTTGATTGTCGTGATATTGCTGAAAAAATTCCTGAAAATTATGATAAACACCCAACACCCCTGACCTCTAAAGTTGTGAGTTTGACCTACCTCTGTGGATAGGGCAACTCTATATCCTCCTATGTAAAGTAATGAGGTTAATGAAGAAATGATGTAAGGTCAGTAATTTTCAACATTTGTTCCATTTTCTAATTACACTCAAGCCTGTATTAAGAGGTCACCTTTGGGATAAAGAAAGACAGGTGACCTCTTCAAAGAGGTTTAATTTATATGGAATTTTCTATGACAGGACAAAAATAAGTTGACCTTTTAATACAAGTGACTGTTTAATAGAGGTGACTGTTTAATACAGGTGACTGTTCAATAGAGGTGACTGTTTAATACAGGTGACTTTTCAATAGAGGTGACTGTTTAATACAGGTGACTGTTTAATAGAGGTGATTGCAGGGACAGGTTTGACTGTATACAGAATTCTAAATTTTTAAATATTTTTATACTCCCGACACTTAGAGACGAGTAATTGTAAGAAAAGTATAACAGACATTTGTGGTGGACAGACCAATTTTAAATATTGCCCAACAAGATAAATGTATTATACCATTAATATTGAACATTTCCACAAATGCACATTAATCCACTTTTCTGACATCAATCTTTCATTTGAATGGTGGATTATTCAGTGGAGGGTCCACAGGGAGGGTTCAGGGGTTGGTTAGGTAGAACTAATAATTATCTTGCACGACTGCATCATTTCACTAAGATGGGAGATTTGGGTCATAAAACTAGTTTAAATCTTCCGTTTTTTTTTATTGAAGTGTCTGTACCAAGCCTGGAAAGTGAGTCGTCATGTATATGTGTGCCAGGGGCATCAGTTGTGTCTCTTTATATATGATTTTCTGATTGGATTTTGGAACCGTTCAGACAGATTTTCTGATTGGATTTTAGAACTGTTCAGACAGATTTTCTGATTGGATTTTTAGAACCGTTCAGACAGATTTTCTGATTGGATTTTGGAACCGTTCAGACAGATTTTCTGATTGGATTTTGGAACCGTTCAGACAGATTTTCTGATTGGATTTTGGAACCGTTCAGACAGATTTTGGAACCGTTCAGACAGATTTTCTGTTTTTCATTTTATTACTAGGATTGTAATTTTTATATTTACCTGTACTGTGGATATCCTGGAATGCCTTGATAAGATATAAATATCCTTGTAAGCTGTAACAACTTATCATTGATAATTGTCAGATTTGATTCCCTGTTGAAAAAAAACCCAGTTATCATAGGATATACAATATACAGAGAAACCAGTCTAAATCGAACCCTGAATAAAATACACTCCTGTATAAATCAAACTTTAAATCAAGACTCAATGTAGGAAATATTTGTTACTTTAAACCTGCATAAACTGAACACCTGTCTATTCCAAACATAAAGCTGGTTCTGAGGAGGTTCGCTCTAGACAAGTTTCACTGTAATTGGAGATGTCTAGTCACTTTGAAGGTCCATCGGACATTGGGCAAAGTACTGTAAAAATTGGTTCAAACAGATAAAGTATACTTTTTTACTGGACCAAATGTCCAATCATATTTGTCATTTTGTAGACTCAAAATGACAGGAGTCCAGTAAAAATGAAAATACATGTTTGATAATTTAGAGTCCTGTGTCTTTTAATGAGTGGTGGATAGGCCAATTTTAAACATTGCTCAGCAAGATAAATGTAATATATCATTAAAATTGATAATTTCAACAAATCGACATTAATTCTTACATCAATCTTTTGTTTCAATTGTGGATTATTCAGAATAAGATTCAAAGTGTATTAAAATCAATAATTGAATGAGTGGTTGTTGTGTAACTTCAAATTGCAATTTTTCAGCTATATCATCCAAGAACAGGGTACAATCAATTAAATGATGACAATATCCGCTTTGCTTTAGACCAACACACTTCATTGGATCTTAGTGCTAGGTCACTGAAACAACAGTCCGCGGGTAGACATGTCGCTCCACTCGGACACATTATTCTGATTCCGAACCAACCAGTCTTTGTTCTTACTGCTTAAAGCTTAGCAGAGAAGCAGCAAATACCAATTTTATAGCCTTTGGTTTGACCTGACCGTGGCTCACAGCTACGATCTACCACACCTGACCTGACCAGGACTCACAGCTACGATCTACTACACCTGACCTGACCGTGGCTCACAGCTACGATCTACCACACCTGACCTGACCAGGACTCACAGCTACGATCTACCACACCTGACCTGACCGTGGCTCACAGCTACGATCTACCACACCTGACCTGACCAGGACTCACAGCTACGATCTACTACACCTGACCTGACCAGGACTCACAGCTACGATCTACTACACCTGACCTGACCGTGGCTCACAGCTACGATCTACCACACCTGACCTGACCAGGACTCACAGCTACGATCTACTACACCTGACCTGACCGTGGCTCACAGCTACGATCTACCACACCTGACCTGACCAGGACTCACAGCTACGATCTACCACACCTGACCTGACCGTGGCTCACAGCTACGATCTACCACACCTGACCTGACCAGGACTCACAGCTACGATCTACTACACCTGACCTGACCAGGACTCACAGCTACGATCTACTACACCTGACCTGACCGGGTCTCACAGCCACGATCTACTACACCTGACCTGACCGTGGCTCACAGCTACGATCTACCACACCTGACCTGACCAGGACTCACAGCTACGATCTACTACACCTGACCTGACCGGGTCTCACAGCCACGATCTACTACACCTGACCTGACCGTGGCTCACAGCTACGATCTACCACACCTGACCTGACCAGGACTCACAGCTACGATCTACCACACCTGACCTGACCAGGACTCACAGCTACGATCTACTACACCTGACCTGACCGGGTCTCACAGCTACGATCTACTACACCTGACCTGACCGTGGCTCACAGCTACGATCTACCACACCTGACCTGACCGTGGCTCACAGCTACGATCTACCACACCTGACCTGACCGTGGCTCACAGCTACGATCTACCACACCTGACCTGACCAGGGCTCAAAGCTACGATCTACTACACCTGACCTGACCGTGGCTCACAGCTACGATCTACCACACCTGACCTGACCAGGGCTCAAAGCTACGATCTACTACACCTGACCTGACCAGGGCTCACAGCTACGATCTACTACACCTGACCTGACCGTGGCTCACAGCTACGATCTACCACACCTGACCTGACCGTGGCTCAAAGCTACGATCTACTACACCTGACCTGACCGTGGCTCACAGCTACGATCTACCACACCTGACCTGACCAGGGCTCAAAGCTACGATCTACTACACCTGACCTGACCAGGGCTCAAAGCTACGATCTACTACACCTGACCTGACCAGGGCTCAAAGCTACGATCTACTACACTAAGGTCATGCATGCTAACCATTGTACCACCGATGCAGTGTTATGGAGTATTTGCTCCTCTTCAGATTTTTTTGTGGATAATAAAATTGTTGTCAAGACCAAATCACACGTAAAACCACCTCTATTAGTTAACTAGTTAACCCCTTGACCTCTCTTATTACACTCACACCTCTGGTTGTGATGGACAGACAGTACAAAAACAATTAACCTTGACCTCTCTTATTACATTCACACCTCTGGTTGTGACGGACAGACAGACAGTACAAAAACAATTAACCTTGACCTCTCTTATTACACTCACACCTCTGGTTGTGACGGACAGACAGACAGTACAAAAACAATTAACCTTGACCTCTCTTATTACACTCACACCTCTGGTTGTGACGGACAGACAGACAGTACAAAAACAATTAACCTTGACCTCTCTTATTACACTCACACCTTTGGTTCTGACGGACAGACAGACAGTACAAAAACAATTAACCTTGACCTCTCTTATTACACTCACACCTCTGGTTATGACGGACATACAGACAGTACAAAAACAATTAACCTTGACCTCTCTTATTACGCTCACACCTCTGGTTGTGACGGACAGACAGACAGTACAAAAACAATTAACCTTGACCTCTCTTATTACACTCACATCTTTGATTTGTACTTACGTTAATTTATCTAAGTTTATATTTTTTAAATTAGGAGAGAAATTCTGTGTAGCTTCCAGAAATACATCAATCTTTGAATATAATACGTCTGAAATGTAGTGAAATATCATGACATTAAAATTTGAAGTAATAGTTAATAGTATGTTGTAAAGAGCGTCCCATCTAAAATTATTGAGTACATATGTATATCACCATAGATGGGAATTTTCACAACTTTCAGCTGTGATGGGCACTGATTATATAGGTAGATGTAATTCTAACTGTCATACCATTATCACCACGACAACCCATAGACTGATAGAGGAATCCTAATTATTAACTGTACCCGAAGAAAACCACTGACTTGTTGCAAATCACTGACAAACTTTATCACATAATGTTGGACACCTCGCCCTGATCGAGATTCTAATTGCATAGGTAGTTGTAAATTCAACTACCATACAATCACGACCACGAGATAAATGGTCAAGACCATTGTCCGATCTTAAACATGAAAAACACAGAATTAACAGAAAAATATAACATCTCTTGACATTTCAACATATTAAATTACTTAAGTAAAGGGAGACAAATCTTGTGAAAACTGCACAAGATGTACCAAGGAAAACACTGTATTTAGGAAATAATACAATTTCTCTCGATATTCCAACATAATAAATTACAAAGTAAAGGGAGACAAATCCTGTGTACTCAGATTCACTACACTTACCTAAATCGACATCAGCAGATTTCATAACAGATGCCTTTTCTCTGAGAAATTTTTTCCCACGGTCAAACACTTGTGCATAGTTTTGAACGTCAAAAGGAAGAATAGCTGTGTCAGCTAATTGTAACGCCATATCGGCAACAATTTTTGTAACGGTTTGTTGTAATTTTGTATCCTTGTCTAAAAATACTTCAACATATTCTTTATTGTCTTCTAAAGTACTGTATGCTGGGTATGTTGGCAAATGTGGATATATCTAAAATAGGAAAAAGAATCTACGGTCATAAATTAATGTACACATACACATTTAATAATACATAACCATGACAACCAGCAATAATGTGAGATTAAATTAATGTGGTTGTTGGCATCAATATGAAAACTAGAGGCTCAACCGACCATAAATCGCTCATCTAATTTATATAGGCAATGAATTCGAACCAAACAAGGTCTTCCTCCTGTACCAGTTTTAACAGAGTATGATTATCATCCACCAAAAGTCATCACTAGGTAGAATCTGGTTGCTAAGTGCAGGAAGGAATTTCAGAAATGTCAAGGGCTATAATACTTAGTTAAGATTACATAAAATTCAGACTTTAAGTAAGAAAGTTATCATATTTGGCATTGGTACCTTTTCTAGATTTAGGTCAAACTTGTTAAAAATACATGCAGGAAATCCATCGGGAATCTTATGGAAAAAATCCTATCAAAATCAGACTTAAAACACAACAAAATTATACATTTTAGGTATTGGTCCTAATAGAAAAAAGTAAGAGCATTACAAAATCTGAAGGCATACTACAAAAAGAGAATTTTGTTAGAAATGTTCAACATGCAGAAAACTGAATTTACTCTTATAGTAGCCTTTGGGTCCTCTTGTTTCTGCTGTAGACAAAACCGTAAAAAGTTAACAAACCCGTCAGACACAGAAATCAGATGCAAAAGCACTGACAACAGTCAGATGAGGTGAGATAAAAAGAAAGATTTGACGTCACACTACTGTACACATCATTAATATTAAAAAAGAAAAAAACGAATCCATCGTAGTTTTACTTACCTTTGGATTAAAGGTATACATAGGCGAGACAGAAGGTACTCCAAGATAATACTCAAACGGTGTATGATCACTGTCCCCATTTAATGGGTTAATTCTGAAAATTGACCAAAAAAATATATAAATATAAAATATAGCTAAGAAGTAATCTAATTGAATGAGTGATTGTTGTTTAACACCAAATGAGTAATTTTTCAGCTATATGATGGCGAGAACAAATTACATTCAATGAGATGACGATGATGATGATGTCTGTTTTGTACTAGACCAACACAATTAGATGGATCTTTATAGTGCTAGCTCACCGTAACCATTGTCTGATGGTAGACCTGTTGCTTCACTCTGACAGAGTACTGTATGGCGGGTTATTTTCGCGGGGTGCTAATTTTCGCGTATTTTAGCGGTCGTTCCAAAAACGTCAAAATAAATTCCGCTAAATTAATATTTTGAAGTGAAGTAACTTTCAGCTATATTCAGATTTTTTTTATAATTCCGTATATACATAACTGTATACAATGTGACCATATTGATTAATGCCGAAGGCATTTTTACACTTTCATGGTTTACAAGTAAAATCTGAATTAAACCTACACGTATAGACTATAGTTAGTTTTTCATTGATAGAAGATTTGTTAATTTGTCACACGGTTTTCCAATAGTAATCAAATGTTACTGACAAAACAACATGTCAATGATTAACTAACATCAAAGGCATACCAACAGGTTCATAAAATCAACCAGTCGAGACTGCTAGATGCCCACCAATTCTATTTATTGATTAACAGATTAAAGTGTCATATTGACTATACCGTTATTTAATCCAATAATTTATAAATAAATTTTGTAGTAATTTTTGCAAACAAATATTTACTCCCGATTTTTTTTTCAGGAAATTTCCTTCCGCCTCAAATTATATACAGAGGTAAAACTGAGAAATGTCATCCTGTGTACAAATTTCGTCAACATTTTAATAATAAATATTTTTTAATAAAGATTTGTATTTGTGGCAGAAATTTAAGGTTCAATGCATCACTTAGCGTCTGCAAAATTTTTTTTTGCATCACTTAGCATCTGCCAAATTTAAAAACGGCAACATTTTTCGTATACCTTCTTGACTCATAATCACAAAATTTTACACCAGCGAAAATAACCCGCCATACGGTATCCTGATTCTGAGCCAACCAGTCTTTGCTCTATTTCCTTAATGCTGCATACTCAGCAATAAATACCAATTTTATAGTCTTTGATTTGACCAGAAGGGCTCTAACCCAGGATTTATCTCACTCAAGGCAGGCATGCTAACCATTACACAACCGATGCAGTTCGTATCCTAATTGAAAGACTCAAAATATTTTTGATGTGAACATATATTATGTTAAATGTTTTAGTATGATCACCAAATGTAGAATTTTTATTTCTGCAGTAAATGGAGCTTTTCCATGGGAGACAACCCATATTAGACACAGCCATGTGAAGTTGTCTCCCTTGGGTAAATGTACAATCACACATAACAATTTGTTTGACATCAACTTGAAACGATAATAAACATCATGAATGAATTTGATCTGAAAACTGAAATCATATTAAAGAATGGTTAAGTTTTGCCTTTAATCCTTTTGTCTGTGGAGTTTCATCGTCATATTCTGCAGAAGAAATAGGTCCTTACATTCAGCCAAAATTGAAGATCACGAAATTCTACGTTTGTTACCATCGTTCCGCTGAGCTACACTCATGAAAACACAGAATTTCTCTCAATCGTAGAAGATATCTCAGATCTTTAAAATGGCCTTGTGTAAGAGCCTTTTAGTCTGTCTTGGTTAATCGTTTTAAGAATATCATGAAATAGTCACTCTCTACTATGACTTGTTTTTTTTTACTGTTGGAGGAACAAGGAATATGGTAATACATACTTTGGCTGTGAAGGTTTTCCTGGATCCATGAATCTCTCTAACCACATAGTATATACAGATTTATCATAATAATCAGGATCTGTACAAGGCACTTTATCTGTAGCATTCTTAATAATACTGAATAATAAATGATTGGCTTCAGCGTGGAACGAATAATTTCCTAAAAAGAAATCATGTTTATTAGATATGATCAAGAGGATTGCGCCACCATAACTAATCGGGGGTTAAGGTTATGGTGTTTAATGCCACTTTCAACAATATTTCAATTATGTTGTGGTAGTGAGTTTTATTGATGGAGGAACCCGGAGTACTCAGAGAAAACCATTGACCTGTCGCAAGTCAGTGACAAACTTTATCACATAATGTTGTATCGAATACACTTCGCCATGAACGGAATTCGAACCCACAACTTTAGTGGTTGATAGGCACTGATTGCATAGGTAGTTGGTAAATCCAACTACTATACGATCACGATTACGATGACCCCTTTATAACTAGTAGGAGCAACATCCAATTACACCATTAATATATATTTCATTCCATATTATATAACTATTTCATATTATACTTAACAAATTGATATCAAATATCAAAAAAGGAATGGCCATTAACCAACAGATTTTACCTTCCTAGCTAGTAGTCAGTTAACTACGAACATTCACTGACTCTGCTATTGTACTGTCCATGTTTATGTTGTCATTCACTGACTCTGCTATTGTACTGTTCATGTTTATGTTGTCATTCACTGACTATTGTACTGTCCATGTTTATGTTGTCATTCACTGACTATTGTACTGTCCATGTTTATGTTGTCATTCACTGACTATTGTACTGTCCATGTTTATGTTGTCATTCACTGACTATTGTACTGTCCATGTTTATGTTGTCATTCACTGACTATTGTACTGTCCATGTTTATGTTGTCATTCACTGACTCTACTATTGTACTGTCCATGTTTATGTTGTCATTCACTGACTCTACTATTGTACTGTCCATGTTTATGTTGTCATTCACTGACTATTGTACTGTCCATGTTTATGTTGTCATTCACTGACTCTGCTATTGTACTGTCCATGTTTATGTTGTCATTTACTGACTCTGCTATTGTACTGTCCATGTTTATGTTGTCATTCACTGACTATTGTACTGTCCATGTTTATGTTGTCATTCATTGACCCTGCTATTGTACTGTCCATGTTTATGTTGTCATTTAATGACTATTGTACTGTCCATGTTTATGTTGTCATTCACTGACTATTGTACTGTCCATGTTTATGTTGTCATTCACTGACTATTGTACTGTCCATGTTTATGTTGTCATTCACTGACTATTGTACTGTCCATGTTTATGTTGTCATTCACTGACTATTGTACTGTCCATGTTTATGTTGTCATTCACTGACTATTGTACTGTCCATGTTTATGTTGTCATTCACTGACTCTACTATTGTACTGTCCATGTTTATGTTGTCATTCACTGACTCTACTATTGTACTGTCCATGTTTATGTTGTCATTCACTGACTATTGTACTGTCCATGTTTATGTTGTCATTCACTGACTATTGTACTGTCCATGTTTATGTTGTCATTCACTGACTCTACTATTGTACTGTCCATGTTTATGTTGTCATTCACTTACTATTGTACTGTCCATGTTTATGTTGTCATTCACTGACTATTGTACTGTCCATGTTTATGTTGTCATTCACTGACTATTGTACTGTCCATGTTTATGTTGTCATTCACTGACTCTACTATTGTACTGTCCATGTTTATGTTGTCATTCACTGACTATTGTACTGTCCATGTTTATGTTGTCATTCACTGACTCTACTATTGTACTGTCCATGTTTATGTTGTCATTCACTGACTATTGTACTGTCCATGTTTATGTTGTCATTCACTGACTATTGTACTGTCCATGTTTATGTTGTCATTCACTGACTCTACTATTGTACTGTCCATGTTTATGTTGTCATTCACTGACTATTGTACTGTCCATGTTTATGTTGTCATTCACTGACTATTGTACTG
The DNA here is from genome assembly GCA_963680875.1 of Bathymodiolus brooksi. Lineage (NCBI taxonomy): Eukaryota > Metazoa > Mollusca > Bivalvia > Mytilida > Modiolidae > Bathymodiolus > Bathymodiolus brooksi. Next base: position 9,119,866 of record OY804590.1, read on the forward strand.
TCCATGTTTATGTTGTCATTCACTGACTATTGTACTGTCCATGTTTATGTTGTCATTCACTGACTATTGTACTGTCCATGTTTATGTTGTCATTCACTGACTATTGTACTGTCCATGTTTATGTTGTCATTCACTGACTATTGTACTGTCCATGTTTATGTTGTCATTCACTGACTATTGTACTGTCCATGTTTATGTTGTCATTCACTGACTCTACTATTGTACTGTCCATGTTTATGTTGTCATTCACTTACTATTGTACTGTCCATGTTTATGTTGTCATTCACTGACTATTGTACTGTCCATGTTTATGTTGTCATTCACTGACTATTGTACTGTCCATGTTTATGTTGTCATTCACTGACTCTACTATTGTACTGTCCATGTTTATGTTGTCATTCACTGACTATTGTACTGTCCATGTTTATGTTGTCATTCACTGACTCTACTATTGTACTGTCCATGTTTATGTTGTCATTCACTGACTATTGTACTGTCCATGTTTATGTTGTCATTCACTGACTCTACTATTGTACTGTCCATGTTTATGTTGTCATTCACTGACTATTGTACTGTCCATGTTTATGTTGTCATTCACTGACTATTGTACTGTCCATGTTTATGTTGTCATTCACTGACTCTACTATTGTACTGTCCATGTTTATGTTGTCATTCACTGACTATTGTACTGTCCATGTTTATGTTGTCATTCACTGACTATTGTACTGTCCATGTTTATGTTGTCATTCACTGACTATTGTACTGTCCATGTTTATGTTGTCATTCACTGACTCTACTATTGTACTGTCCATGTTTATGTTGTCATTCACTGACTATTGTACTGTCCATGTTTATGTTGTCATTCACTGACTATTGTACTGTCCATGTTTATGTTGTCATTCACTGACTATTGTACTGTCCATGTTTATGTTGTCATTCACTGACTATTGTACTGTCCATGTTTATGTTGTCATTCACTGACTATTGTACTGTCCATGTTTATGTTGTCATTCACTGACTATTGTACTGTCCATGTTTATGTTGTCATTCACTGACTCTACTATTGTACTGTCCATGTTTATGTTGTCATTCACTGACTCTACTATTGTACTGTCCATGTTTATGTTGTCATTCACTGACTATTGTACTGTCCATGTTTATGTTGTCATTCACTGACTATTGTACTGTCCATGTTTATGTTGTCATTCACTGACTATTGTACTGTCCATGTTTATGTTGTCATTCACTGACTAGTGTACTGTCCATGTTTATGTTGTCATTCACTGACTATTGTACTGTCCATGTTTATGTTGTCATTCACTGACTATTGTACTGTCCATGCTTATGTTGTCATTCACTGACTATTGTACTGTCCATGTTTATGTTGTCATTCACTGACTATTGTACTGTCCATGTTTATGTTGTCATTCACTGACTATTGTACTGTCCATGTTTATGTTGTCATTCACTGACTATTGTACTGTCCATGTTTATGTTGTCATTCACTGACTATTGTACTGTCCATGTTTATGTTGTCATTCACTGACTATTGTACTGTCCATGTTTATGTTGTCATTCACTGACTATTGTACTGTCCATGTTTATGTTGTCATTCACTGACTCTACTATTGTACTGTCCATGTTTATGTTGTCATTCACTGACTCTACTATTGTACTGTCCATGTTTATGTTGTCATTCACTGACTATTGTACTGTCCATGTTTATGTTGTCATTCACTGACTCTGCTATTGTACTGTCCATGTTTATGTTGTCATTTACTGACTCTGCTATTGTACTGTCCATGTTTATGTTGTCATTCACTGACTATTGTACTGTCCATGTTTATGTTGTCATTCATTGACCCTGCTATTGTACTGTCCATGTTTATGTTGTCATTTAATGACTCTGCTATTGTACTGTCCATGTTTATGTTGTCATTCACTGACTATTGTACTGTCCATGTTTATGTTGTCATTTACTGACTCTGCTATTGTACTGTCCATGTTTATGTTGTCATTCATTTTTGTGGTGTGTATTTGTGGTGTGTATTTGTGATGTGTATTTGTGATGTGTATTTGTGGTGTGTATTTGTGATGTGTATTTGTGGTGTATTTGAAGTGAATTTGTGAAGGTTTTTTTTTATTGTTTCTGTTGCCGTTGGAGATTCAGTTATGAAGATGGAGGGGGTTGCAACCCCTATTAACTGGTTTAACACCGCAAATTTCCAACATCATATGTTGTGGTTTTTTTTGTGTTCAATGATTTGAAGTGAGAGGTAGTTGTTCGAGTATCATGAAGGGGAGGATTGGGATCCCATTAACTGAAGTAACCCCTCCATATTTTTGTTTCCGTCCCAAGCCATGACCTGAATTTTCAATGTATGTGTTGGTCTAATGTTCTTTATTATGTTCAATGATTTGAAGTGAGCTTGTTGTTCATTTTGTTGATATTGGTAGAATTGTTGACCATCACCATGCATACTTTCTTTTCATAATTGTGGCCATGGTTTAATAGCTCTTTGATATAGAGTGGATGTGTCTATAAGGTTTTTTTCTCAAAATTATCAGACGAGTCAAATTTAACATTGTTCCGTTTCTCTAGAATTTGTATGTCAACTACTGATAATAATATTTCTGAGCCTTATCATGCCCATCTTAAATAAGAGGTTATTATTTTTTCCCTTGGTCTCAAGGCAGACCTCTGAATACAAGTTTGACTTAAGCTTAAAGACAAATTGACTGCTGTAGATTCTTGTTTACCTCTTATCACAGAATCAAGATTTATGTAAGCTACAGCTCCAATTCCTAACATCTTCTCATACTCCTGTAATAACAAAAGAACAAATATTTAATATTAGGGTAATGGTGTTTAATGCCACTTTAGAGAACCGGTCAGTTCACACCAACGACTTACAAAATTGGTATTTGCTTGTTCCACGCTAAACACACATCATTGAGGAATAAGAGCAAAGACAGGTTGGCTCGAAATCAGGTTATCATCTCATCAAATGTAACTTATTCTTGCCATGATATAGCTGAAAAATTGCTCATTGGGCGTTAATCAACAATCACTCACTCACCATACATTTGTTACTGATAAGACGTAAAGATAATTAACATTAACACTCACAAACAAACCTCAGATATAAGGTTCTTGGTCAAGTAATTATCATCATTTAATTGAATGTAGCTTGTTCTTTGCATGATATAGCTGAAAAATTGCTCATTGGGCGTTAATCAACAATCACTCTCTCGCTCATTGTATAAAACAGAACATTCTGTACTTGTCTACATAAGAATTAGACCCAGTGGGAGTTCAGACTTCCAGCATTTCTGTATTTTGATCTAGCAATGACCACCATGTTAAACACAGACTTTATTCATACTACCAAAGAACATTTGTATTTCTATTTTAATTGGTCACCTCATTTTACTTGAATAACAAGAAATGTAAATTAAATCATGCCTCCTCTCAGACAAGTAAATTAAATCATGCCTCCTCTTAGACAAGTAAATTAAATCATGACTCCTCTCAGACAAGTAAATTAAATCATGCCTCCTCTCAGACAAGCAGAGGATAAGGATTGATGGTCGTCTTTTCTAGTGAGTGAGTGATTGTTGTTTAACGCCAATTCAACAATATTTCAGCTAGGTCATGGCGAGAACAAGTTAATTTTCAATGAGATGATGATATGGTCCGCTTTGTTCTGGACTAATACGTTGAGTTGGATTTTTATAGTGCTAGCTCACTAAAACAACAGTCCGCGGGTAGACATATCGCCCCACTTGGACACATTATTCTGATTCCGAACCGACCTGAGTCTTTGCTCTTTCTCCTTATTGCTGCATGCTTAGCGGAGAAGCAACAAATACCAATTTGATAGTCTTTGGTTTGACCCGACAGGTGCTCGAACCCACGATCTACCACACTCGAGGCAAGCACGCTAACCATTACACCACCGATACAGTTTCGTCTTTTCTATTTTAATACAATTTTATGTATGTATGATATGACCTTCAGAAAAATCATACATTTTGAATCCACAAATTCAATATTTATTAATAAACATGACTAGCGATATTTTCTTGCACAATAAATTATTTACCTGAACCCATTCAAATGACCCAATATGTCCATACTTAGAAGCATCCCATAAGGCAAACATAATGGTTCTCCTTGGTCTCCAACCTGTAAGAAAATTAATGTATTTAATTTAACAAGTATTATTTTATCTCTCTATTTTAACAAATTTTTATCAGGTACGGCCTGAAATATTGTTGAAAGTGGCATTAAACACCATCAAATTAACAAACATACAAACATCAGGTATGGTCAATAGATTGATTATTGATATTTATCGTTAACCTCAGTAATTTATCAGCTATATGTGTAATCATTAGTGATGGGAATCGGTAATATTTTCAAGATCGATGATCGTTATATCAACATCGACCGATGATCGATCATCGGTAACAATTGCCTGCTAAATGTATTTACTGACTATAATTAATCAAATAAGTCTTTATTTCAAGAGTATGATTGACAAAAGTAAAGATATGAATAAAATTGTATCATAAATTTATAGACTATAATTTTTCCATTAGTAAACATTAACTTTAAAATAGAACAAAACAAAAGATCGTTTTCCATATGTGTAACACCTGATATAGATAGATAAATAATAGACTAGTCCAAATATGTGTTTGACAAAAGTAATGATTTGAATAAAATCAAATAATATATTTACAAACTACAATTTTTCCATTTGTAAACATTAACTTAGAACAAAACAAAAGATCGTTTTCCATATGTGTAACACCTGATATAAAATGGACTATTCCGAGAAGTAGATAAATAATAGACTAGTCCAAATATGTGTATTGACTGAGTGTCAAAAGTACGCTTGGACAAAACTGCCAGATGTTTGTCAGTATGAGGGCAAAAAAACCCAGCTGGGATAAAACTGCAATATTTTTGTCAGTATGCAAACAGAAAAAAAACCCAACCAAAGAACAAAGTTAAGCATATATATTTTAGACACTATAGAATCAGAATCGACCACAAGGTTTAAGAATCGATCATCGGATCGTATGATGACGTCCGACTGATTAGTCGATGTTTCCGATGATCGGTGCACCACTAGTAATAATGACTACCAGACTTAATTTAGAGAGAAAAGCCATACAAATACAAAAAAAAACAACCTGACCAGTGAAACTCTCGACATTCGGTAGGTGTCTGAATAGTCAACAGACATTCAGTAGGTGTCTAGATAGTCAACAGAGATAACTACATTACAAACAAAGAACATTCACACAGTATTATTTTGTATAATAAGTTCCATGGATAAAACTGTGATATCTCACTTACTGTTCGTTAGGGTTAGGGTCTTGGTGTTTAATGCCACTTTCAACAATATTTCAGTTATATCGTGACAGTCAGTTTTATTGATGGAGGAAATCGTAGGACCTGGAGATAACCACTGTCCTGTCACAAGTCACTGATAAACTTTATCACATAGTGTTGCATCGAGTACACCTCACCATGAACGGGATTCAAACTCACAACTTTAGCTAATATTTGTTATTTTTCAAGTAGATGTAGTAAACACTTCATGGTACAATATATTTACAGTTGATATAAATAAATTAATATAGATTTTAAGGTCATATTTATATAACCATTGCACAATATTACTGGTTTTTTTTAATTTGTTCTTTTCATTTTAACTGCGATATTATAATTTTGGATAGCAATATCACATCTATTCACGTAAAGAAATGACGTTGAACAATAAAACAAAATGACAATGTGTTAAATGTGCTATAATTACATGATTATTTATAGATTCTTGTTAAAATTAAAATATGATAACTTGTGGAGATCAGAAATAAGTGATACTAGAGAAAATAAAAAATTTGGAATCAAATTGAGAACATACTGTAGTTTTAAAAATAATATAATACTTGAAAAATATTTATTGATATTAAATAATGAACAAAGAGTTCTGTATACTAAATTCAGAATAAGTGCAAATAAATTATAAATAGAAAAAGGAAGATATATTGGTTTAAAATTTGAAGACAGAATTTGTCAATTATGCAAAGATGATAACGAGGATGAAGTGCATTTTTTACTCCAGTGTTAATCCCTACAAAAAGAAAGATGGGAAAATATAAATAAAATAAATGAAATAAACAAAAATTTTAATAAAAGTCTAGATAATAGATCCAAACTAGTCTGGTTAATGTCCACAGAAGATTCTACAATTATCAAGAAAACAGGTCGTTTATTGTTAGATCTACATACGAAAAGAAATTTATTGTTGAAAAAAACAAAGTGATAAGAAAATTATAAGGTCAAATCAATGTGATCACTGGTGGTTTAACCTTGTGAATTAATTGTTTTTTAATGGTATATTATAAATCTTCTACATACATTTGTAGCTACAACATATAATACACAGGTTATAGGTCACTTTGTGTTATATATATGGATTATTATAATTGATCATTATTGATTATATTGTAGCTAACATACTATTGTTATTTTTTAAAGGGGTTTGTTATAAATTCTTGTCATTACATGTTAATTTTATAATCATTGAAATCATAATGTCTCTTTTTTTATTTTTATTTTATGTATATATTTTTCATATGATTGTACTGCTCAATAATGGGCGTCTTAATTGACAATAAAGAATTGAATTGAATTGTTCATTATCCAAGGTTTCGCCAATGTGAATTCTTTAAAGATTTATCCTTGGAAAAGACTTGATGAGCGAAAGAGTAAGAATATTAAACATTTATTTTTATCATTTTTCTTATTTGGGAAAAGAATTGAATTAAGTATGCATTGTTTCTGATAAAACATTTTAAAATAGTTACAATTATATTTTACCCATACATAAACAAAAAATCACCCAAATAAATTGTGTTGACTGTGAGTTCTTGAAGTATTTATTTCCTAATTAAAGTCAAACAAGCTGCTTTAAGCAAGTTTATTAATGTCAAAACATTTTTAAGTTGCATCATTATTTTACAAAAATCAATTTTATATTCTGCTTTTTTCCCCTTCCAGCTTATAATATTTAATTGTATTTCCATCCATTTTTTATACTGAAAGTCTTTTTTTAATGGTATATATCACTGATGGCAATAATATAAACAAGAGGCTTACCAGGTCAACACTGTTAGAAAACACTCTGATTGTTTAATGGATAAAATAATTACCAATAATACAACAAGTTTTAATAATTATATGCGAGTCCTAATATATCATCTATGAAAATGAGTTGACCAGTTTTTATGTCCAGTCATGTGTAAAATAAGGTAAGTACAGTCAAGCCTGTATTAAGAAGTCAAGAGGTCACCTTCGGTACAAAGAAAAAGTGGTTCGTTAAGACAGGTGACCTCTTAATAGAGGATCAATTCATATAAAATGTTCTATGACCGGACAAGAAAAAGGTGACCTTTTAATACAGATGACTGGTTAATAGAGGTGACCACATGAGCAGGTTTGACTGTATATATGTAAAGATCATGTAAAGGAGAGCACATATTGATTTTCTGCATTGCATATATGATTGAGCTTAATACAAAGCATTTTTTCCAGCAATTTTTATTTTATGTAATTGTCTGATATTTTGGCTTATGTAATTAGGTGATAAAGGGAAAAGTTGCCAGCTGTTTCTGTTGAAACAGACAATTTTTCTTTCGCCGTAGGTATCTAGGTCCCTGTGTTCATAAATTTTACATATTATGGTATATATTTCATATTTATGGTGTTCAAATATTAAGAAATCAAAGCATGACTAAGCATTCACCCTAACCTTAATAACAAGTGTCATACCGTAAATTGGGATATTTTGACATCAGGATATTTTGGCGGTTTTCTGTCAAAATGTGGATGTTTTTAATTTTTGGTGCTTTCCAAAAGATGATCGTTTTATTTTGGTGCTTTTCAAATGGTTAGAAAAAAATAAATGCTCGTGATCAATGTTTTTTTTTATATCGTAGATCAAAAACTTGAAGTCAAATACCACCGGTATCTCAGCGGAAGTTTGCTTAAAAAAGTAACTAAGAAATTGGATACCGGCGAAATACAAATACTTTTTCCGGATGGCATTATCTGTGGATGAAAATATCAAATGTTTATTTCAAATTTAATAAAAATATAATGAATTTTCTTTTCTTTACAATAACGATACCGTTATCAAACCACTGATCCGTAATGGTATACCTGCATAGGCTACCTTAATTAACATTTGTCAATAAGTGTTTTTACAACAGGTGTGAAATCCGTAACAATTTATTTGACTGAAGACTGCCGGTATACTATTCATACAATAAAAATGTCAATGATTAAGACCCTAGAGCTAAATTGACAATTAACATTTAGTTTCTTGTGAAAATTATTATACACATATTGTTAAATTATAAGCTTTATTTATTAACGGTGTTAATTCCAAAACTTCACATTCAGAATCTCCGAATAATTTCCGTTTTCTCGAAATTTCTTTCAGATATTTAGCTTTGAAATTTCTGACAGAAGTAGCCTTCAAATTGTATTTATCCTTGAAATGGGCAACTGTTTGAGGTGTAGAATGTTGGGTAGCGTAACGTCCAACTTCGGCTTTGTCGGCCGGCGATAAAATCTGATATCTCCCCCTCTTTTTTGATTCTGGACTTGAAGTATACACTTTTTTAATTGCTCACTGCAAAGATCAGCCATACATTTATCAACATTGGTACTGTCAACTAATACATCCTGTTGTTTAGGTTTAAAAAACTGCAGTATTGACTTCGACGACATTTTGATTCAAATGGCTACGAGCCTACGAATTCTACAAAATTTTAAATTCAACACATGACCCTGATATCTACTCACAACTTTCGGAGAAAACATAAATACTTGAGTTGTGAATACTATTGATAATTTTAATATTGTAGTTTGAGTAAGATCAATATCGTACTAGAACTTTTATAAAATATTGGTATTTTTTTTATTTTAGCAGATGTTAGTTTTTGGCGTGTTTAATTTTGGCACTTTCAAGACAAGGCACCAAATAAACCAAAATAAAACTACGGCCAAAATATCCCAATTTATGGTATAACCTACTGTATATAATACCAACCCTGTCATAATATTACTTCCTTAAGGAATGTGAATTTCTTTATTTTTCAACTTTTCTTACAGTAAAAGTACTTCTACCACTTTTTTTTCATCAATAAAACATTTTGTGTCATCTTAAAGAAAATTAAAACAGAAGAAGTATATAAGTGTATACTGGTAATAGGTGTTGTTGTTCAGATAAGAATTTATTAAACCATTGTCAAAATTTATGAATTCTAATCTCAACATGGAAAATCACTGTTTTGTCTTTCGCAATAATTTCTTATTCATTGTCTTTCGTGTACATGTTCATTCATAGCTTGTCTTACAAAAGCTATTTCTACTGTATCTAATGAAACTAAATATTTACCCCCATTTATTAAAGCACCAAATCCTCTGGCTAGCTCCCATATAACACTATACCCTGTACCAGAGTCCACAGCCCCCTTCGTCCACGAGTCTATGTGAGCACCAATTATAACATATTTATCTGAAAAATAATAACAATCATGACTTTTTTGTTTAAAATGTTGGCAATACTAATAATATGTTATAATAATTTAATTTGATGTGAATACTGCAATCTGATTGGATGATTCACCTGGAGCAAAATTGGTTATACTTGATAACGTGAAAAAATCTGTTTCTGTCAAATTATTATAATTAAGGAATATATTCAATTTTTGCAAGTATAACCTGGTTTGAAACAGTTTACACTTTTCATAAACCACTTCGTGCTTAACACTTAATTAAGCGTAATCTGTCACAAACAAGGTTATATTGTATATCCTATTAAAAAAATTGAACATATTCCTTAATTATAATAATTTGACAGAAACAGAATTTAGATTATTCTTTTTTGGCTTGGTTACCATGGCTACTGGGTTTGTGATTTAATTTTTCTTCTGTTTTCCTCTTTCTTTTTACTGTTAATTTTTGTTACTCTCTTTGACTCTTGATTGTGTGTGTGTTTTATTTAATTGTATCTGTTTTTTTTGAACTTGTGCTTTTTTCCCCTATTGTTAAATCATTTTATCTTCCTACAAATGTAGCTTCTGAATTTGCATTGATTGATTGGTGTTTTACACCAACTTTAGCAATATTTCAGCTATATCGTGGCATTTTAATTTGCATATCTTCCTCATATCCTCCATCATTTGATTGGAAGACTTCAATTTTTTTGGTTAATAGTGTTTTTTTTTTTTGTCTTTTGTTGTTTTCTGTTCTTTTTTTTTTTTTTTTTTTCATTTTTAGTTGATCCAGATTTTCGATCATCATAAAAAATTTGCATGATTTACCAAACAATGCAAAAGCTCACAAATGCTCTTGTTTGATAATCCAACGTCTATATTAGTTATAATATTAATTATACAAAATTTCACGTTTGTTGAAATTGTTGAAAACAAATGAAATGTATTCTCATTTGCAACCTACGAAAGTTTTGAAATAAAGACATTGCAAAATATGTAATTTGACTTCACGACAGCGATGTGTTATCTCAAATGTAAAATATCAGATTCATTATCACAGAGAAATTGCTGTGTTTCAATGCAATCAATATAATATTTTCTAATTCTAACCTTTCTCATATTTCCCGTCTATTACAGCAATGATATTTGAAATATTTCTTTGAGAAAACACATTATTCACTTCTAACTGTAACTGCAGACTAAAAAAGATAAAAGTTGAAACAAAAATTCAAATAAATATTAATGAAATAAAATATCTAAGCAAAATAAAAGGAAAAACATTAGTAGAAAATTAAGTCTGTTTTAACATTGCAGAGAAAAATTGTGATTTTTTTTTAACCAAAAGATATCACCGACAGTCGTGGAGTAAATCTCCATAAAAAATCTTCTACAGTAATATGTTAACATGAAATCCTCAACCCTTATATTTCAGTGAAGTGAGTAAGTGATTATTGCTTAACGACAAATTAGCAACTTTTCAGCCATATTATGGCGAGAACAAGGTACAGACTAGACCAACATGCTGAATTGGATCTTTATATCATTAGCTCACTGAAACAACAGTCTGCAGGTAGACATGTCGCTCCACGTGGACACATTGATAAGACTCCTCCCCGAGCTTGAAACCACATTCTACTGCATTCGAGGTGGGCAAGAAAACCATTACATCATCGATGCAATTATATTGCAGTAAAATATGCCTATGTCATCATTCTATATTATAATATAATAATTTACAGAAAATAAAATGCAAAATATAAATACTGTAAAGACATGAAAAATTATAACTTTTCATAAAAGTTACACTGAGTAAATTTTATTGAAACCCTTAAAACCACAGGGGCTAGGTGCGTCCAAAAAAAAATAAAAATAAAAAAAATACTATATAATATACAAGGGGGCGAACTCGCTTGCTTCCATTTTTTTAAGTCGTCGTGTTAAATTGATCGTAACTTCGGAACGCCTTAATATTTTCAAAAAATGTTTCCACCAGTCGAAAGTCAAGTAATTTTCCTTTCCAAAGAGACCCCAATTCTATTTCAGCCAATCAAAAAGCTCGTTAGAACTCTCTCAATTTTCATGTCTATGGCGTTTGTCAAGGATGCAAATGGGATTTCTTTCAAAAACAGACTTAAAGGACATATAAATTGGCGTAAGGTAAGAAATTTTATCATAATTTGAATGGATGAAAGTATTTAGCTAGTCAAAATGACTCGTTTACGCATGGGAAAGTCTGTACACAGATGGGAAGTGGTCATCCCAGCGTTTGTACGACTTCGGATTTTCACGCCGTTTTGTTTTGGTTCGTGTATGATACCTCAGCAGTTCGGAGGCCTACACTAACAATTGGGGTCTCTTTGGAAAGGAAAATTACTTGACTTTCGACTGGTGGAAACATTTTTTGAAAATATTAAGGCGTTCCGAAGTTACGATCAATTTAACACGACGACTTAAAAAAATGGAAGCAAGCGAGTTCGCCCCCTTGTATATTATATAGTATTTTTTTTTATTTATTTTTTTTTTGGACGCACCTAGCCCCTGTGCTTTAAAACCAGGAGCTTTTATACGTTGGCAAGTTATAATTAATGAACGGGTTTCGATCTTACCTCGAATTACTAAAACCAGGACCAGTCATATATGTAACATTTAAAGCACCAAACCAGTCTACCGGGGCTGTCTGTCCACCAAGCTGACTATAATAAAAAAAAAAATCCATCATCTCTTTTACAAATTACAGTTCTTACAGATTAAATAGACTCCACATTTCTAATTTTTTTAACCTTTACAAGTGATAACTGTCTCTGTAAAAAGAGGTCAAATGAGTGAAAAAAAAAGAAACAATACATTTTTGAGTACTATTGAAGTCCAGATCTACATGGTAATAAGTGTCAAAAACATCTCATTTGTAATTATTTCATTAAATCCCATCATGTTGCCAAAATCTTTATCCCATGAAAAAACTTATCCAAGTTCGAGGAGAAGAAGCTTTGACTGTATTACAATAAGCTTAACATTAACCTTAATTAATACAAACCTCATCAAATACCTGGCATCATCATAACAGATTGGTTGGACTGGAATTTTAGGGTAGTTGGCATTATGTACAGACGTGTGCATTGCTCCGTCTAAAAAATAATATCATGTGCATATTTTAGAAAATACAACAGTAATAGATTTATACACAGTTATATCAAAAAACAAATAACCAAGCATGCTTTAGTGACCACCCAATAGCTTGTATTGTGTGACATTAATTCTTAATTCTCTTTGCAATGCATTTCATAACTAAACCAGTGCCCGGGTGGCTCAATGAGTTAGGTAGTAGGATTACCTAACAACTCATACAAGCCTATCACCAATACGCCGTGGGTTTGCACCTGGCTTTGTAAATTACAAAAAAGGATGCACTCGACTTGCAGCCGCAAGTGATAAAGTTTACCAGTTGCTTGCCCATGGTCGGTGGTTCTCTCCGGGTACTCCAGCTTCTTCCACTACTAAAACTAAACCATATTATTGCTGAAAGTGGCATTAAACACCAAAAATCAAATAAAAATAATCAAATCATAATTAAACCTATATTAAGCAGCCATCTGCTGTAAGTAACAATATTTCAATGTTCCATTAGAAGGTCACATAAGATATGTTTGACTATATACCTACTACAAAAAAAGATTTTTCTATAACATTACCTGTACTTGTTCAAACTTTGAAGTTAAAAAAATACAAATACAAAGCTTTGTGGTGAATCATATCTGAATGTAAAATTTACATCAGGTTTCTGAGCAGCGAGGTTTGGATATGTAAACATAATGTTATTTTATTCACAAATTTTAAAATACATGCAGAAATAATTATCCAAAAAAGGTTTTAGATTCTATAAGATATTCTAATTCTCATAAAGTCAAGGATGAAACATAGTAGATGTATGATTTCTGTTCAAATGTCAGCTATGTATACAATTTTTTGGCATTTGGGTGATTTTCAAAAAAATGAAGACTCTGTGTGACATAGAGGGTGAAATTTCAAATTGGACAAATTGACATAATTTTGGTCGTAAAATAATGTCAATATGATATATTTTTCAGATTCAGTTGCTCAGTGCAATATATGAAGACAAAAAAAAAAATTCAAATTTTATTAGCAACAAAGTGTTAAAATGATAACAAATACAGACTTACTTCCTCAGAGGTATCATTTTCTTTTGGGTATGGTAAAAGACCTAAATGTATTTCCATTTGATAATGATATGAAATAGGCACATTTTGGTACCAAACTTTGGATATATCATGAGAAAACAGTTTCAGTATATCAAAGAAACACTATTTTTACTGTATATTTTAAAAAATCTGGTAATTAAAGTTTTCATACAAGCATAAAAAAATATGATCTAATGAGGTTTAATAGTTGTAAATCAATTATTTATATATGCCTAATAAATATAACAAAAGTTAAGTTAAGTTGATCATTGGTGGTAAAAACTAGAGGTAACCAAATGAAAATACTGTCCATTTTTTGGTGTTTTGTCACACTCCTGACACATTTTTCTAAAAGATAAATACACCTAATATCAAGCTAAATGCAATCATTCTTGGTCACAATAACTTTTTTAAGTAGTAGTACATAATATATTTTGACTGAAAAAAGGTTTCCCTTGAATATATTTCATTTTTGCATTGTTATGATGTTATTTCAATCATATTTTATCATATTCTAAGTAATACTATCATAATTATAAAAAATGACAACTCAATTTTCAACCATTTATACATCTTTTCAAGAGTATAGTGCTGATTGAGAATTAAATAATTCCCCGAGACAATTACAAGCAGTTTTATGGAGGCTATATGCTTACAAAATAATCTATTTCTTAAATAAAATTGTCACACTCCTGACTCCCTCTCGAAAATAATATAACCAACTTATTCTTTCCATACTAAAAGTTTTATTTCTTCAAAAGCTTATATCTCTTACAGTTAACAGTAAATATTAAAAGAAGATTCAAAATTATGTTTTTGCTTTTTCTAATGATTAGTGTGCTAATTATTTGCCCTTTAGGAATTTATCTCATCAATAATGGTTAAAATGGATTTGAAATTTATTAAAACTAGTAATAGATCATCTTTTCTTAGTATAAAATTACTTTTTAGTGGTTTTCAAATTAGTTTCCCCATGTTTCCCAATAATTTACTCTGCAAAAAAACTTCCTACTGCAATTGCAATCGACATTTAATGTTTTTATGTCAGGAGTGTGACATATTACTGTTGAATGAAAAATTATTGATAAATTTTCAAAAATGCTATATCAAAAGAATGAAAATGTTTCAAGAAAGGCAAGACATATTAAAGTAAGTATTCTGTTTATCTAAAGCAACATACATCAATTTTTCATTTGGAAAAAATCCATATTTTGACATGTTTTAAGAAAATATAACCCTTTATCATCACTTATTATGAGAAAGATGTCATGCAATATACAAAAATACTATAATTATTACTTATTGTTTATATGTAATTAAATTGAAAACATTGTGGAAGTTTGTAGAAGCATGGTTTATTATTGTTTTCATTTAAAAGATATGTCTATTAAAAGTGTCACACTCCTGACATTAGTTATTTGGATTTCCTAGCTATGCTATGTCATATATCAGAGCTATTTCCAATTTTTTCTTTGATTGGGTCTGGAGCTTTTGGAAAATAAAGAAAATTGGGAACTATTAAAGCATACAACATAGTACTATACAACTAAGATCAAATGTCACACTCCTGACAATTTTTGTGTCTCTCCTTATGCAAGCCCATTTTTACAACTATCATATTCATCCAGTCTAATACTACTAAATTATTATAACTAATGTTTTTTTACAACATAATTTGACTTTTCTGAACTAATTAGTCTCAACAATGACGCAAAATCATAGGGTCACAAAGCATCTAGATATTTGAAGTAAAATGGTACGAAATTATAGAATACCATCTTTCTTTAATATATTTTTTATTTTATTTTTTCTATCATCGAGGTAAGTTAAGGCAATTTAAAGTTTGTCACGCTAAAATGTCACACTCCTGACAAATTTGACCAGTTTTTAGAGGATAACTTTTTAACCGGAAGAGCAATCTCCATGACACTTTGTATGAAGATAACTGTTACCATTGTGCTTGTTTTAAGATATTTACCTTTCTTTCATATCATTTAATATTCAAATTATTCTCTGAAAATGAAAAGTCTTCATTTTTTTGAAAATCACCCATTTGCAGATTCAGATAGTTTCACTCACCCTGGTGACCACCATAGTCTAGAATGTTAACATTGTGTTATCTATAGATATTTACTAATGGCAGGATATCCAGGTGTCTGTGGATCACCAACCAGATTATACCTAACATGTGACAGAGGAACCGCCCACCCTGGTAACCACCATAGTCTAGAATGTTAACATTGTGTTATCTATAGATACTTACTAATGGCAGGATATCCAGGTGTCTGTGGATCACCCACCAGATTATACCTAACATGTGACAGAGGAACCGCCCACCCTGGTAACCACCATAGTCTAGAATGTTAACATTGTGTTATCTATAGATACTTACTAATGGCAGGATATCCAGGTGTCTGTGGATCACCAACCAGATTATACCTAACATGTGACAGAGGAACCGCCCACCCTGGTAACCACCATAGTCTAGAATGTTAACATTGTGTTATCTATAGATATTTACTAATGGCAGGATATCCAGGTGTCTGTGGATCACCAACCAGATTATACCTAACATGTGACAGAGGAACCGCCCACCCTGGTAACCACCATAGTCTAGAATGTTAACATTGTGTTATCTATAGATACTTACTAATGGCAGGATATCCAGGTGTCTGTGGATCACCCACCAGATTATACCTAACATGTGACAGAGGAACCGCCCACCCTGGTAACCACCATAGTCTAGAATGTTAACATTGTGTTATCTATAGATACTTACTAATGGCAGGATATCCAGGTGTCTGTGGATCACCAACCAGATTATACCTAACATGTGACAGAGGAACCGCCCACCCTGGTAACCACCATAGTCTAGAATGTTAACATTGTGTTATCTATAGATATTTACTAATGGCAGGATATCCAGGTGTCTGTGGATCACCAATCAGATTATACCTAACATGTGACAGAGGAACCACCCACCCTGGTAACCACCATAGTCTAGAATGTTAACATTGTGTTATCTATAGATACTTACTAATGGCAGGATATCCAGGTGTCTGTGGATCACCAACCAGATTATACCTAACATGTGACAGAGGAACCGCCCACCCTGGTAACCACCAGGTTTTAGGGTATACCACTGATTGTCCATTAGCATAGTCAGCAGGGTCAGGATATAGGACTACTCCTGCTGCTCCTTCTTTTTGGGCATGCCATACCTACAACAGAACATTGATTATGATTATGGATTTCAATATTTATCATTACGTACAACAATATTTCAGGTATGTCGTTGCGGTCAGTTTTATTGGTTGGTTGGTTGGTTTTATGTTGCTCAACGCCTCTTTCAATAATATTTCAGTTATATCGTGGCCATCAGTTTTATTGGTGGAGGTAACCGCAGTACCTTGAGAAAACTGCCATCCTGCCACAAGTCACTGACAAACTTTATCACATAATGTTGTATAAAGTACACTTCACCTGACAGGTGTTCAATCTCACAACTTTAGTGGTGATAGGCATAGGTAGTTATAAATCCAACTACCATACGATCATGACCACGACAGCCCCTCAGTTTTATTAGTGTAGAAAACTGGAGTACCCAGATAGAACCACTTATCTACATCAACTAACTTGATCACATATATATGTTCAATAGTCCTCTCTTATAAGGCTACCTCTTCTGCAATAAAAAAAAATATGGCCTCTCTTGACAGATGTCTGCAATGAAATGAAAAACAGATCTTACAAGAGAGGTGGCCTTTCTTGAGAGGGACATTTCAGTAGTATTCTACTATCTCAGTGCCTTTGACGTGGGTGGCACAATAAGGGGGGACTATTGTATCACTTTTTCCCATGGCACACACTTAATGCATTTAAGGAATATTTGAAATTTTTGAACAGGTTATAAGAAGTAGTTTTTGAAAAGTGTAATCTGTTCCAAACCAGATTATACAAGATAACCTGTTCAAAAATTTCAAATATTCCTCATAATTTAATTTTTACAATAAACTTTAATAATTCCTTGATTTGAATTACGATTATTTAATGTGACTATTTGAATTTGTCATTGGCGAATGAATATGTTGGTGACGTCACAATACCAACCCACGTTATCAAGTGTAACCAAATTTTTCTCTAGGTGGATCAGCCAATCAGATTGCAGTATTCAAACCAAAAATAAATTATTAAAATATATTTTAATTATGTTCATCATTACTTACCTTATTAGCAGGATGAGTTTTCCCATATTTAATTAAAATAACATTTTTCTCTACAGAAACATTCAATTTCTTAAGTCTTGAAAAATCCTCTTTGCATCCATAATTTGCATAGACAAGCTTACTCTACAAAAAATATAAATACACTCCAATATGAGTTAAAAGATAAATTCTACACAAAAACTTGAGAATCATCGTAGTCTGACTTGCTCATATAGCTGGTTATTCATTCACAGTTTGAGTTCAATCAAGAGTAGTTTTTGAGAAAAATTATTTTACTCATAAGGTCCTATGTTAAACTTTAATCCATTTTTAGACATTACAAATTACCAATTAGAAACAAAATTATACATCAAGCAAGAAGTGGCATCACAGACGTGATCAGACATAACCACACTATGTTTATGACTTCAAAGTTTCCCAATCAACTAACTGTTGTCATTCCTCATTGTAAGACTGCAATGTTCAATTATTGTGAAAATGTCTGTTAAGCTGAAAATGGTGATTTGTTTAAAAAGACTATACAATTGGTCTCTGCTGCTTCTCCCCTATTAAGCATGCAGCATTTAAAGGCTGTCTGGATTGGATGTGCACTACTAACTCAGTGAGCTAGCACTTTAAAATAAAACACTGTGTGCTGGTCAGGTACAAAACAAACATCAACATCATCTCATTAAATAAAATAATTTGTTCTCGTCATGCTATAGCTTTTTTTTTTTTTTCCTTCTTCATTTTTTACAGACACTACAGACAATACTGATCAATTACACAACAAGACAAAATATACTGGCAAATTATAAAATAACCTTATAAAAAAGACTAAAGGTGAGATGTATAAATAATGCAGGTAAAAACAATGGACATATATAAATGTATCAATATAGATATATCATTAACCAAATTATTCAATAATTTTGACAATTTTTTTTCATGTTTAATCAAATGCTATAGCTGATAAATTGCACAGCTAGTGCAAAACAACAATCCCTCACGCACTCACTACTTGTTATGCTTCGTATGACTTTGTGAATATAATATGCACGCCTTCCATAGTTATGTCAACAACCAATTATAGCAAAAACATGAAACCTGTCTGATTTCTTGTGTATAATACTGACCCAGGCCTGTCAAATAACACTTCGACATGGAAAAAAAATTAATACTGTGGTTTCATTTATTTTCATAGGTATCAATTATCGTGGATTGGCAGGAAATGGGATGTTCGTTGACTTTTTAGTTTGTCGTTTTTATACTTGCTAAAAACGTCTCTCGTTATATATGCCTTTTGTGGTGCACTGAATTTTGTGGTTTGATAGTACTGCCGAAAACTAAAAAAATTGACATTCAACCAATAAAAATGAATTCACAAGAGCTATTATAAGAAAAAAATCGTATAGAAATGGACTTGTAGCTTATACTCGAGCGTTAAGAAAGTTGCTTCGTCACAGATTTTAAAGAATAACACAATGAAATGTCAAGAAAATATGACACAGATCAGGGGCGGATCCAGCGGGGGGCGCCCCTCCCCCCCCCTAAAATAGGAAAAAATATGATTTTTTTGGCGTAAAATTGTGATTTTTCACACGAAATACCCCAAAAATTTTCCCGCCTCCCTCCGCTCGGCGCAATTTTTTTAAGTGCGTCCCCCCTAACTTGAAATCCTGGATCCGCCCCTGCAGATAAGTAATATTTATACCACGGTTTTCCGAGTTAAACCGTTAAACAATCGAACGTGAAACGCGAGATTGTTTAACTGTTAATCTCGGAAAACCGTGGCATAAATGATTTGTAACATGAAGCCATGCAATATCAAATATAGTTCATTATAGGATTAAACGCTTCTTTTCAGGAGTTCATGCATGTGTACACGGTGGCGATGCACTCACAAACTTTACATAAACGTCCGTTCAGGAGTTCATGCATGTGTACATGGTGCCGATGCACTCATAAACTGATTAAATGTCCGAAGGACGTTCATGTAAAGTTTGTGAGTGCATCGGCACCGTGTATACATGCATGAACTCCTGAAAAGAACCGTTTAATCCTTATAATTCTTCAATGCAATACTGAACATAAAAATATATTCTTGCATATCCCTGGTCTAAAAATAACACAAATTAAAATTCCGCAAAATGTTGTTGACGACGTTGGCATATTAACAAAATGATGTCATATGAAGACTTCCAGTTTAAAACGTAAAGATCAGACGTCATTAGGCTTGGTGTACACTTCAATTTTGATCAATTTCAACTAAAAGATGTTTGCAACGTAGGCATTTTAATTATTTTTGTATATTGTTGTAAATATGGCTTTCAATCTGACACTATCGTAGTTTCCGTCATCGGTCGCCATATTGTTTATGCTGGTTATACAAAAAAGGTTCATCGAGTTATGAACGGATCAAAAACACAAAAGTTCATCGAGTTATGAACAAATAAAAAACAAACAGGTG
Organism: Bathymodiolus brooksi; assembly: GCA_963680875.1. Taxonomy (NCBI): domain Eukaryota; kingdom Metazoa; phylum Mollusca; class Bivalvia; order Mytilida; family Modiolidae; genus Bathymodiolus; species Bathymodiolus brooksi. Next base: position 9,140,322 of record OY804590.1, read on the forward strand.
ACAATGCTCTTGTCCAATCAAAAGGCACCAAATCGATATACACTAATTCTATAAGAATTATTCATTATTGCACGGCTCTGTGCGAGTAATGAAACTACAGCCCAGATTTATAGTGTCAGCTGTTGCTTACATTCTGGCATATATACCAACAAAAATATCAAAGGGGTTATGGTGTTTAATGTCACTTTCAACAATATTTCAGCTATATCATGGAGGTCAGTTTTATCGGTGGAGGAAACCGGAGTACCTGGAGTACCGACCTGTCGCAAGTCACTGACAAACTTTATATAATGTTGCATCGAGTTCACCTTACCATGAACGGGGTTCAAACTCACAACTTTAGTCAATAGTGGTGATATGCACTGATTGCACAGGTAGTTGTAAAATAGATCAAAGGGAAAGAATGTACACATGTTACAAGAGGTAATACTTACCCTTACAAGTCCTGATGGAGAGTATGCATTGAACGGTATATAATCTGGGTGCTCTCTGGATCTATTGTAATGAGCCTGGAATACTACAATGGTATTAGGGATGGTAGACAACACAGAAATACTGCTGAATTTTGATGTGCTGAAAAAGAGGCGAGAAAAAAAAACATGTATTAAATTGAACGAGAACTTGACAACACAGAAATACTGCTGAATTTTGATGTGCTGAAAAAGAGGCGAGAAAAAAAACCCAGAGGCTCTCAAGAGCCTGTATCGTTCACCTGGTTATAAAAAGAACCAATTGGTCCTATGTAAAAACTATGTCCTGCAGTGGTAGTCATCTTGGAATTACGATCAACATAAAAAACACAGTTTGTGAAGGACCTTCCAATGATTGATGCACAGTTTAGGTTCAATCAGTGCAATAGCTTCAGAGAAGAATATATTTCTGTATTTTCCCCATAATGGTCCTGTGTTAATACTATGACCTGTGGTGGCAGCCATCTTGGATTTCCAATCGGCATAAAAAACAGAGGATCTTCCAATGATCATTCCTGGGCAGTTTGGTTTCAACTGTCCAAGTGGTTTCAGAGAAGAAGCGTTTTGAAACATTTTTCCCATAGGGTCCAATATTAAACTAAGTCCTGCCGTAGCCGCCATTTTGAATTTCATATCAGAACAAAAAACGTAAAGTTTGTAGAGGACCATCCAATGAACATTCTTGTACAGTTTGGCTTTAATCATATTTGTAGTTTCTGAGAAGAAGGCATTTGAACATTTTCCCATAGGATCCATTGTTAATTTATGTCCTGCGGTGGTGGCCATCTTGGATTTCAGATCGGCATAAAAAACACACACTTTGTAGAGGACCTTCCAATGATCATTCCTGGGCAGTTTGGTTTCAATTATCCAAGTGGTTTCAGAGAAGAAGTGTTTTGAAACATTTTTCCCATATGGTCCAATGTTAAACTAAGTCCTGCCGTAGCCTCCATTTTGAATTTCATATCGGAACACAAAACGTAAAGTTTATAGAGGACCATCCAATGAACATTCATGTACAGTTTGGCTTTAATCATATTTGTAGTTTCTGAGAAGAAGGCATTTGAACATTTTCCCATAGGGTCCAATGTTAATCTATGTCCTGCGGTGGTGGCCATCTTGAATTTTCGATCGGCATAAAAAAACAGAAACTTTGTAGAGGACCTTCCAATGATCATTCCTGGGCAGTTTGGTTTCAATTATCCAAGTGGTTTCAGAGAATTATAATGAAATGTAAAAACAAATGAATATGAAATATGTCAATTTAAGTGGACTTTTTATTTTTATTTTCACTTGCTACCCCTGGACAAGTGAGATTTATGTAAAACGGGGACCCTTAATGTTCACTCCTGGGTCATTAAGGTTATTGTAAACAGGAGATTTTGAATAAACTATATTATGATGGAAAAAAAAAAAAAAAAAAAAAAAAAAAAAAAAAAATCTATGTATTGCGGTGGCGGCCATCTTGGATTTCCGATCGACATAAAAAACATAAAATTTGTAGAGGACCTTCCAATGATCATTCCTGGGCAATTTGGTTTCAATTGTCCAAATGGTTTCAGAGAAGAAGCGTTTTGAAACATTTTTCCCATAGGGTCCAATGTTAAATTAAGTCCTGCCGTAGCCGCCATTTTGAATTTCATATCTGAACAAAAAACGTAAAGTTTGTAGAGGACCATCCAATGAACATTCATGTACAGTTTGGCTTTAATCATATTTGTAGTTTCTGAGAAGAAGGCATTCGAACATTTTCCCATAGGGTTCAATGTTAATCTATGTCCTGCGGTGGTGGCCATCTTGGAGTTCCGATCGGCATAAAAAACAGTAACTTGGTAAAGGACATTCCAATGACCATTCATTTATAATATAAATCATACAGAACATAGATTGAAAAAAATGAATTTGTCAAACGGAAGATGCCATCTCTGCCAAATTAGAGACAACGATGAAACGATGCAGCATCTATTTTTTAAATGTCCTTCTGTGAATAAAATTATAAAAGAAATAGAAGCAATATTTAACAGATTTGGATTAACAGCTAATATAGAAATCAAGGAATTAAATATAATGTTAGGGCTATATGGGGGTGAGGATTTAGATGTCATTTTTAATACCGTAATATTTATCTCAAAGTGGGAAATATGGAAAATACGTAATAAGGTGAAATATAACCAATCCCGAATTGGAGATCAAACAATTTTCAACACTTGGAAAAATAATTTTAAAAAACATTTACATTGCACATTACAAACTTCGCATATTAATGAAAATGATAAAAACAAATTAGAACTTTTTCGGAATAACATATGAGTATTTATTATTTATGAACATAAATAATTGTATCGTCTAATTGTTTGTATATTATAATGAAATGTAAAAACAAATGAATATGAAATATGTCAATTTAAGTGGACTTTTTATTTTTATTTTCACTTGCTACCCCTGGACAAGTGAGATTTATGTAAAACAGGGACCCTTAATGTTCACTCCTGGGTCATTAAGGTTATTGTAAACAGGAGATTTTGAATAAACTATATTATGATGAAAAAAAAAAAAAAAAAAAAAAAAAAAAAAAAAATCTATGTATTGCGGTGGCGGCCATCTTGGATTTCCGATCGACATAAAAAACATAAAATTTGTAGAGGACCTTCCAATGATCATTCCTGGGCAATTTGGTTTCAATTGTCCAAATGGTTTCAGAGAAGAAGCGCTTTGAAACATTTTTCCCATAGGGTCCAATGTTAAACTAAGTCCTGCTGTAGCCGCCATTTTGAATTTCATATCGGAACAAAAAACGTAAAGTTTGTAGAGGACCATCCAATGAACATTCATGTACAGTTTGGCTTTAATCATATTTGTAGTTTCTGAGAAGAAGGCATTTAAACATTTTCCCATAGGGTCCAATGTTAATCTATGTATTGCGGTGGTGGCCATCTTGGATTTCCGATCGACATAAAAAACATAAACTTTGTAGAGGACTTCCAATGATCATTCCTGGGCAGTTTGGTTTAAATTGTCCAAGTGGTTTCAGAGAAGAAGCGTTTTGAAACATTTTTCCCATGGGGTCCAATGTTAAACTAAGTTCTGCCGTAGCCGCCATTTTGAATTTCATATCGGAACAAAAAACGTAAAGTTTGTAGAGGACCATCTAATGAACATTCATGTACAGTTTGGCTTTAATCATATTTGTGGTTTCTGAGAAGAAAGCATTTGAACATTTTTCCCATAGGGTCCAATGTTAAATTAAGTCCTGCCGTAGCCACCATTTTGAATTTCATATTGGAACAAAAAACCTTAAGATTGTAGAGGACCATCCAATGAACATTCATGTACAGTTTGGCTTTAATCATATTTGTAGTTTCTGAGAAGAAGGCATTTGAACATTTTCCCATAGGGTCCAATGTTAATCTATGTCCTGCGGTGGCGGCCATCTTGGATTTCCGATCGGCATAAAAAACACACACTTTGTAGAGGACCATCCAATGATCATTCCTGGGCAGTTTGGTTTCAATTGTCCAAGTGGTTTCAGAGAAGAAGCATTTTGAAACATTTTCCCCATAGGGTCCAATGTTAAACTAAGTTCTGCCGTAGCCGCCATTTTGAATTTCATATCGGAACAAAAAACGTAAAGTTTGTAGAGGACCATCTAATGAACATTCATGTACAGTTTGGCTTTAATCATATTTGTAGTTTCTGAGAAGAAAGCATTTGAACATTTTTCCCATAGGGTCCAATGTTAAATTAAGTCCTGCCGTAGCCACCATTTTGAATTTCATATTGGAAGAAAAAACCTTAAGATTGTAGAGGACCATCCAATGAACATTCATGTACAGTTTGGCTTTAATCATATTTGTAGTTTCTGAGAAGAAGGCATTTGAACATTTTCCCATAGGGTCCAATGTTAATCTATGTCCTGCGGTGGCGGCCGTCTTGGATTTCCGATCGGCATAAAAAACACACACTTTGTAGAGGACCATCCAATGATCATTCCTGGGCAGTTTGGTTTCAATTGTCCAAGTGGTTTCAGAGAAGAAGCATTTTGAAACATTTTCCCATAGGGTCCAATGTTAAACTAAGTTCTGCCGTAGCCGCCATTTTGAATTTCATATCGGAACAAAAAACGTAAAGTTTGTAGAGGACCATCTAATGAACATTCATGTACAGTTTGGCTTTAATCATATTTGTAGTTTCTGAGAAGAAAGCATTTGAACATTTTTCCCATAGGGTCCAATGTTAAATTAAGTCCTGCCGTAGCCACCATTTTGAATTTCATATTGGAACAAAAAACCTTAAGATTGTAGAGGACCATCCAATGAACATTCATGTACAGTTTGGCTTTAATCATATTTGTAGTTTCTGAGAAGAAGGCATTTGAACATTTTCCCATAGGGTCCAATGTTAATCTATGTCCTGCGGTGGCGGCCATCTTGGATTTCCGATCGGCATAAAAAACACACACTTTGTAGAGGACCATCCAATGATCATTCCTGGGCAGTTTGGTTTCAATTGTCCAAGTGGTTTCAGAGAAGAAGCATTTTGAAACATTTTCCCCATAGGGTCCAATGTTAAACTAAGTTCTGCCGTAGCCGCCATTTTGAATTTCATATCGGAACAAAAAACGTAAAGTTTGTAGAGGACCATCTAATGAACATTCATGTACAGTTTGGCTTTAATCATATTTGTAGTTTCTGAGAAGAAAGCATTTGAACATTTTTCCCATAGGGTCCAATGTTAAATTAAGTCCTGCCGTAGCCACCATTTTGAATTTCATATTGGAACAAAAAACCTTAAGATTGTAGAGGACCATCCAATGAACATTCATGTACAGTTTGGCTTTAATCATATTTGTAGTTTCTGAGAAGAAGGCATTTGAACATTTTCCCATAGGGTCCAATGTTAATCTATGTCCTGCGGTGGCGGCCATCTTGGATTTCCGATCGGCATAAAAAACACACACTTTGTAGAGGACCATCCAATGATCATTCCTGGGCAGTTTGGTTTCAATTGTCCAAGTGGTTTCAGAGAAGAAGCATTTTGAAACATTTTCCCATAGGGTCCAATGTTAAACTAAGTTCTGCCGTAGCCGCCATTTTGAATTTCATATCGGAACAAAAAACGTAAAGTTTGTAGAGGACCATCTAATGAACATTCATGTACAGTTTGGCTTTAATCATATTTGTAGTTTCTGAGAAGAAAGCATTTGAACATTTTTCCCATAGGGTCCAATGTTAAATTAAGTCCAGCCGTAGCCACCATTTTGAATTTCATATTGGAACAAAAAACCTTAAGATTGTAGAGGACCATCCAATGAACATTCATGTACAGTTTGGCTTTAATCATATTTGTAGTTTCTGAGAAGAAGGCATTTGAACATTTTCCCATAGGGTCCAATGTTAATCTATGTCCTGCTGTGGCGGCCATCTTGGATTTCCGATCGGTATAAAAAACAGTAACTTGGTAAAGGACATTCCAATGATCATTCATTTACAGTTTGGGTTCGGTCAGTTCATTAGTTTCAGAGAAGAAGATCTTTGAAATTTCAGCCAATCAGAGCATATTATTGGCCCTGGCAGCCATGTTGAATATCCGACTGGAACGAAAAACAGTAACTTTGTAGAAGACCATCCAAGGAACATTCCTGCTAAGTTTGGTTCCAATTGGCCCAGTGGTTTCGGAGAAGAAGTTTGAAATGTGAAAAGTTTACAGACGACAGACGAGGGACGCCAAGTGATGGCAATAGTTCACATGGACCCAGGTGAACTAAAAACATGTATTAAATTGAACAAGAACTTGACAACACAGAAATACTGCTGAATTTTGATGTACTGAAAAAGAGATGAGCATAAAAAACATGTATTAAACTGAACGAGAACTTGACAACACAGAAATACTGCTGAATTTTGATGTACTGAAAAAGAGATGAGCATAAAAACCATGTATTAAATTGAACGAGAACTCGGAACTTAAAACAACTCAAGTTTTACTAATATGACAGGAACTGTACAACAGCCTAAACAGTCACCACACATACCGTAGTCCGATCCTTTGGTTACGCAGGTTCTATGGTTCTGTGTATTCACGAGCTATTTCAAGCAATTTTCGCCACCATATTCTAAATTTAACTACCATGACACCATAGGATCCCGAAATAACCATTGCATTCACATTCAGATGGCACAGGACAATATAGCATCAATGCAAAATTCAACGTTTTTCACAAACAGTTTTCCAACTGACACTGGCATAAAATGTATGCAAGATTGACAAGGAAATTTAACAATTTGTGTCCAGAATATAATAAGGGTGTAGTACAACAATAGATATTATAATGCAATTGTTTATGTAACAAGCAATTTCATTGGTCAATTCCATTTTCAGGTCAGAGTAAATTTGACGTTTTACCATGTTTGAAACTGCGTCAGAATATTGATTTGAAGTGACACACATTAAATTTATCATTAATATTATTATTTAATCTAAATAAAATTTTAGAGTTGATACTTTTGGTTATGATAACTTAATAGATAATTTAATATTTTATAAATTTTGATTTCTAATCGAAAAGGTTTGTAAATACGGAACTATTTTGGCGGATACGTTATGTGAAAAGGCACAATGAAATTGATTTATAAGAGGTGATAATTGTAAACAATTGTTATTGTTGAGAGAATTTCATTAGAATGAGAATAACCGTATTGTATTTGAAGTATGGTTATGTAAATAGTAGGTTTTACTGTCAATTTGCGACAGTAAAACCAACGATTTACGATGCCAACACTTCAAATACTTATCATACTTACTAATTATGATAAGACAATAAGACACTATACTGCTTAATCTTCACAGAATCAATATAAAATGAATCCCAAAACTTGGTCACATATTCTATAAACTTATTGGTTGATCCTATACCAGATAACATGACTCTTTGAGACATCTCCCTGCAAATATAAAAGGCAAACAAAATTTGTAATAACTGGAAAAAGAACTTTAGATTGAACACAGCATTATATTACTAACATCACGACAATATCAGCCCTGGACTGTGGGTGATATTGCCTTCATAAGGCTGATATGATAGTTTTTGAATGACATGGTGATGTACAGCCTGAACATCATCAGGTCAATGTGGAAAGGGGATACCTTTTTTATAGTTCAAATACCTTTTTTATAATTCAAATACCTTTTTTATAGTTCAAGTTAACAGAGTATTCCAGATATGAAATCTTTTCACTATAGCCAAGCTTCAATATAACCAGACTTGATAAACGATATTTATTCTGTGCTAGTTCTATTTGAACTGTCAAATTGCATTGACTGGATAAATGTTTGTTATATAGTATACAGTCAGTCAGTTACAGACCAAGATATAGTTTTTCTGGTACCTGATTCATGTTGAGCAACAGTAAGAAACGCTAACAGTATAAGCACAGATGTCACAAAGGACACTATAAAAAAATATTATAACATTCTCGTTTCTGTTTTTTATAGACAATTTTGCAGTTAGTTTTTGACCTTTTTGACATTGCAATATAAAACACATATACATTCATTTGCACTCGCTGCAAAACAGAGCAGAAAAGTTCTAAAGTTCATACAAATTAATTATATACTTTCTGATAATGTACATATATTTTCTGAGTTAATCTCTGTTTTATTACAGGTTAAAGAACCTATTCTTACATGTACTTTGAGTTATACAAGGTTTGACTTTTCTGAGTTAATCTCTGTTTTATTACAGGTTAAAGAACCATATTCTTACATGTACTTTGAGTTATACCTGAGTTAATCTCTGTTTTATTACTGATTAAAGAACCATATTCTTACATGTACTTTGAGTTATACAAGGTTTGACATTTCTGAGTTAATCTCTGTTTTATTACAGGTTAAAGAACCTATTCTTACATGTACTTTGAGTTATACAAGGTTTGACTTTTCCGAGTTAATCTCTGTTTTATTACAGGTTAAAGAACCTATTCTTACATGTACTTTGAGTTATACAAGGTTTGACTTTTCTGAGCTAATCTCTGTTTTATTACAGGTTAAAGAACCTATTCTTACATGTACTTTGAGTTATACAAGGTTTGACTTTTCTGAGTTAATCTCTGTTTTATTACAGGTTAAAGAACCTATTCTTACATGTACTTTGAGTTATACAAGGTTTGACTTTTCTGAGTTAATCTCTGTTTTATTACAGGTTAAAGAACCATATTCTTACATGTACTTTGAGTTATACAAGGTTTGAATTTCCTGAGTTAATCTCTGTTTTATTACTGATTAAAGAACCATATTCTTACATGTACTTTGAGTTATACAAGGTTTGAATTTCCTGAGTTAATCTCTGTTTTATTACTGATTAAAGAACCATATTCTTACATGTACTTTGAGTTATACAAGGTTTGACTTTTCTGAGTTAATCTCTGTTTTATTACAGGTTAAAGAACCTATTCTTACATGTACTTTGAGTTATACAAGGTTTGACTTTTCTGAGTTAATCTCTGTTTTATTACAGGTTAAAGAACCTATTCTTACATGTACTTTGAGTTATACAAGGTTTGACTTTTCTGAGTTAATCTCTGTTTTATTACATGTTAAAGAACCTATTCTTACATGTACTTTGAGTTATACAAGGTTTGACTTTTCTGAGTTAATCTCTGTTTTATTACAGGTTAAAGAACCTATTCTTACATGTACTTTGAGTTATACAAGGTTTGACTTTTCTGAGTTAATCTCTGTTTCATTACAGGTTAAAGAACCTATTCTTACATGTACTTTGAGTTATACAAGGTTTGACTTTTCTGAGTTAATCTCTGTTTTATTACAGGTTAAAGAACCTATTCTTACATGTACTTTAAGTTATACAAGGTTTGACTTTTCTGAGTTAATCTCTGTTTTATTACAGGTTAAAGAACATATTCTTACATGTACTTTGAGTTATACAAGGTTTGACTTTTCTGAGTTAATCTCTGTTTTATTACAGGTTAAAGAACCTATTCTTACATGTACTTTGAGTTATACAAGGTTTGACTTTTCTGAGTTAATCTCTGTTTTTTAACAGATTACATACTTGATATGATCTTTATAGTTGGCTGTATCTTCTAAGTCTGCCTGTATCTTCTGTCGTAGCCGATCGTCATAATCCTGAAAGAAAATAATTTTTTACTTATATATAATTCAATGTCATTTATGCACATAACTAATACAGTAGTTCCCTTCTAATGAGGTCACACTTCATAAGGACAGATTTCATATGCATTAAGTTAATAAAATAATACTTAATTGTCCCTCTCAAGAGAGACAACCTCTCTTATAAGGCCACTTGTTGATTGCAGAAGGGGTGGCTTTATAAGATGGAGATGATTGTATAATAACTAATATAACTAGAACTAGGAAGAACTGTTTTAAATACCTAAAACTTATGTCTCCCCAATAAGTTACACATTATGAGTTGAATGATACTATTTAAAAAACAATTATTTGACCTTCAGGTCAAAGGTCAAGGACCCACAAAGGTCATTATGGTACGTGACACACCGCCTTATGGTCATGCACCCACATACCAAATATCATTGACCTATCTCGAAAGACAAAAGAGTTATGGTCCGGACAAGCTTCGCTGAGAAGAAGCAGAAGCGGAAGCAAAAGAAGCAGAAGAAAAAATCAGACTAATACAATATGTCTCCCTTCGTTCAAAGGGGAGTCATAATAATTATTGTGGGCCATCGTGACCATGATCGTACGGTAGTTAGATTTACATTTACTTATGGAATAAGTGCCTATCACCACCATTATAGTTGTGAGTTTGATTCCCGCCCATAGGGAGGTGTACTTGATACACCCTAATAGCATGTGTCTGTGATGTGGCGGAGATCAGCAATTATTTCCGGGAAGTAAGCTTTCCTTCACAAATAAAAGTACTCACAACTAACTGACTGAAATATCGTAGAAAGTGGCGCTAAATTTCCATAACCATACAATAATCGTAACACTAACTATATTATATTAAATGAGATGATAAAAGTATTTATAGCTGATTTAGATATTTTTCCTTTGATCTTACTAAGTGCTATTGACATAGCTTCAGGAAATCATTGGTCCGTGTGACATCAAATGTATTATGTCATTACTGATAAAAAACACTAGTTTTGAAGATTGGATATACATTTTTGTGCCTATCCCTAGCCAGGACCTGGATATACATTTTTGTGCCTATCCCTAGCCAGGACCTGGATATACATTTTTGTGCCTATCCCTAGCCAGGACCTGGATATACATTTTTATGCCTATCCCTAGCCAGGACCTGGATATACATTTTTGTGCCTATCCCTAGCCAGGACCTGGATATACATTTTTATGCCTATCCCTAGCCAGGACCTGGATATACATTTTTGTGCCTATCCCTAGCCAGGACCTGGATATACATTTTTGTGCCTATCCCTAGCCAGGACATATATCTTGCATACCATCTTGCAGTACTATGTCATTTTTCTCAAATAATCTTGAACGAAATAATGCTATGTTTTTGTAATATATTGTCTACTTAATGACTTAACGGAGAAGACCTTGTAAGTTTATAACTTGTGTATGATCCATTGTCTGTATTTGTTTGACAATAACATATGTTTAAAGTAAAAAAGATTGTTCATTTTGTTGATATTGGTAGAATTGTTGACCATCACGTTTTACATTGTCTATTCATAATTATCAATAGTGTCCCTGCTCATCCTAGCGGACCAGCTGTTATTCTAGTGATAATGTCTGTCAAGGCCTTCAAAACTGCTGTCATTCTATATATTTTCTTTTCAATCTGATCTATCCTATACAGACCATTAAATATCAGCTGTGAGACAAAATAATACAAAGATTAGCAGAGTGAGTAAGCATTAGTGAGCATATTATCCTGCAATTGTGTAATTTTGAGTACTAATAAAGGCAGTCAAATAAACTTCAGTGTTATTATGTCACGGACCTAATAAAGCATTTCTGGTACCTGATTTATGTAGAGAGACAGAAAGAAATGGTAACAGTATAAGCACTGATGTCACAGATGACACCACTGAAAACAATTAGAACACTTGTTTCAATTATTTTCAGACAATTTGGCAGGTGTTTTGGACTTTTTGATATTGCAGGATAAACACAATATATACATACATTGTCATTAAATATAAAATTAATTTGTACTTGCTGCGAAACAAGATAGAAAAGCTCGGCAAATGTTCACTTTTCTACCTGTTTTTAAAGCTCGTACAAATCAATTTTATATTTTCCGACAATGTACATATATTGTATATGTATTAGGTAGAGTTGTTTATATGTGGTAATATCTGATCAATCAGACACACAGATAATAATATTATCATTAAAAGAAAGTTTAAACAGTGATGGTCAACAATTCCATTAATGTCAACAAAACAAACAATCATCTCTCACCTCAAATCATTGAACATAAAAAAGACCATGACATATGACATTGGAAATCTAGTTGACAATTGTTACTTAGGGGGCTCTGGCCCCAATTGGCAACTGCAGCAAAAATGTAAAAGTTTGTTCCTGGCATTCCTGTTTATTCAGGGCTCAGCTCAGACATGTTTCATGCTGTATAAACAGGTCGGCTTATGACCTTTTGGGGCTCCTAGGCTAATGAAATTATGGGGGCCCCCTCAGACGGAGCTACCCTGTAACTCGCCCGCATCAGTCTTGAATAACCTATACTAGCCTATAGGATAATCTGGTGCCGATTGAGGTACTATATGGCAAGTGACAGATGATACAATAAAATGTTGCTTTTTATCGCTCGATTCTTTTCAAAGTGAAAGGAAATCTATATCACTCATAATAAAGACTGAAAACTGACTGACTCACTATGCGAAATTAGCAGTAGACCTATTAACAATGTCTATGTAAAATCAAGCTGGTCTACGTCAAATTTTCAAAATATGTATATAATGTACAGTAAAGGTCTATGTAAAATAGAAATTGGTCTATGATACCACAAAAGTTAGTTTCACACACTGTTAATACTGTACACATAGAAATAAGATTAATGGCCACCATTATGTTTGGTTGAATAAATGGATGAACGTTTATTCAATTAATTGAAGTTTAATCAATTTTTGTGATGTAATAGTAGAACGTAATTCAGTGGTACAGAGTACATAGGTCAATAGTGAATCCTAAGGTTGAAACTCCTTCCCCACCCCCCCCCCCCTTTTTTTTTCTTCTGAACAAATTTCAAAATTGTTTGGTAAAAGCCTGAAACAAGTCTTTTTCACACGACTCTCCCCCATTTTTAAAGGCAGCATCTGTAGTCCTTTGTTCTAAGTAAATCACTTATTAGTCAATATAATTATGTAACATATTCCCTATATCATTGAAAATAGATTTGTAAATGTTATCATAAAGATGCTGCACTTTTAAATAATGTGGATGACAAATTGAGTTATAAATGTTATCTGCATGTAACTTAATTACTGCTAATCTTATTATAATAAATCAAAAGCTTAAATATTATGTTCTGTATGTCTCCCTTCTGTAGTGAGCATTATAGATTTTTCATTAGTTTGAAAAATGGCTAATTTAATCTCTGATCAAATTAAATCAAAATTTGAAATATTACGAATCGTGTTGTGTACTGTTTTCCTTTATTTGACTTATATATATAAAATGTACGTTTATTTCTGATCTAATTACAGTATTCCCTCTCTTATAAGGCCACTTCCAATAAAGTCCCTCCATTATAAGGACGTGTCCACCAAAAGCCACCCGTCTTATCATACCACTCCCACCACAGGCCACCCCTCTTGTAAGGCCACCCCTCTTATCATACCACTCCCACTACAGGCCACCTCCACCAAAGGCCACCCCTCTTGTAAGGCCACCTCCACCAAAGGTCACCCCTCTTATCATACCACTCCCACCACAGGTCACCCCTCTTAATGTAAGGCCACTCCTCTTATCATACCACTCCCATCACAGGTCACCCCTCTTGTAAGGCCACCTCCACCAAAGGCCACCCCTCTTATCATACCACTCCCACTACAGGCCACCTCCACCAAAGGCCACCCCTCTTATCATACCACTCCCACCACAGGCCACCCCTCTTAATGTAAGGCCACTCCTCTTATCATACCACTCCCACCACCGGTCACCCCTCTTGTAAGGCCACTTCCACCACAGGTCACCCCTCTTATCATACCACTCCCACCACTGGTCACCCCTCTTGTAAGGCCACTTCCACCAAAGGCCACCCCTCTTATCATACCACTCCCACCACAGGCCACCCCTCTTAATGTAAGGCCACTCCTCTTATCATACCACTCCCACCACCGGTCACCCCTCTTGTAAGGCCACTTCCACCACAGGTCACCCCTCTTGTAAGGCCACTCCCACCAAAGGCCACCCCTCTTATCATACCACTCCCACCACTGGTCACCCCTCTTGTAAGGCCACTTCCATCAAAGGCCACCCCTCTTATCATACCACTCCCACCACAGGTCACCCCTCTCTTATAAGGCTACATGTACCTCCACCAAAGGCCACCCCTCCAATCAGGCCAGATTTCAGATGTACTAAGATAGTATAATACTATTATATTGTTCCCCTCTAGAAAGGTCACCCCTTTTATCAGCTCAGATTTAAAAAACACTGAGATAATAAAATACTACTGAATTATCCCCCTCAAAAGAGGCCACAATTTCATTGCAGAAGACTGGTGGCATTATTAGATGAGGAGTACTATATAGATACTATATTGCCCCCTCCCCTCCCTGAGAGAGGCCACCCCTTTTATCAGGCCAGATTTCAGATGTACTAAGATAGTATAATACTACTATATTGTCCTCCTCTATAGAGGCTACCCCTCTTACATGGCCACTTTTTAATTGCAGACAGAATGGGTGGCCTTATAATAGGGGGGTCAACTGTGCTAGTATCACAAGGTTAAATAAAATAATTTGTCATCCTTCCCTCCCTCTTTCCCTATTCTATGCTTATTTTCCGATCTAATTAATTCAATTAATATAATTTGTGTTCCCTTCCCTGAATATCATAATCTATTATTTATTTCCGATTTAATGAATTCTAAAGTAAAAATATGACGATTTGTGTTCCCTTCCCAGACTTTCGCAATCTACATTTATTTCCGATCTAATTAATTCAAAAGCTAAAATAATATGATTTCTATTACTTTTACGCGACTTTTATATTCTGCGCTTAATTTCCGATCTATAAAATACAAATGCTGAAATATAACGATTTGTGTTCCCTTCCCGGATTTTTATAATCTATGTATATTTCCGATTTAATTCATTCAAAAGCTGAAATATAATGATTTGTGTTCCCTTCCCCGATTTTTATAATTTATGTTTACTTTCGATTTAATTAATTCAAAAGCTGAAATATAACTATGTGTAGTCCCTTCCCGATTTTCATAATCTACATTTATTTCCAATCTAATTAATTCAAAAGTTTACATATTATGACTTGTAATTATACATTGTATTTTTTCCTATATTCTTTAGCTTCTTCTGTGAAGATTATCATTATTGATTGTGATAGTTTTAATAGATATTCCTCAGTCATTCTATTTATAGACTAAATTATTAGTTGTATTTAAGGTGGACAAAGTTGCCTTTATGAAATCAAGCTTTACTCATGAAATGAAAACTAAAAATACCATACTGTCAGAACATTGCATCCAATAGAAAACTACCATACTGTCAGAACATTTCATCCAATAGAAAACTACCATACTGTCAGAACATTTCATCCAATAGAAAACTACCATACTGTCAGAACATTTCATCCAATAGAAAAATACCATACTGTCAGAACATTTCATCCAATAGAAAACTACCATACTGTCAGAACATTTCATCCAATAGAAAAATACCATACTGTCAGAACATTTCATCCAATAGAAAACTACCATACTGTCAGAACATTTCATCCAATAGAAAAATCATGGTATTTTATGTGCAAGGATCGTGGAACTCTACAATCACTGCACTCACAATAACCCACACAGTCAGGTTTAACATATTGTAACAAGAAAACCTCCCATCCTCTATCTGCCATCTGAGGCTCGGCAGCTCTGAAGGTTGAGTCTTTTGAACTGTCACCATTATCCAATAGATAAATATCTAATTAGATCAGGTGGCCGTCGTGGTCGTGATCATATGGTAGCAGGATTTTACAACTACTTATGCAATCAGTGCCTATCACCACTAAAGTTGTGAGTTAGAATCTCGCTCATGGTGAAGTGTACTCAATACATTAAGTGATAAAGTTTGTCAGTGACTTGCGACTGGTAGGTGGTTTTTTTTCCAGATACTCCGGTTTCCTCCAACAAGAAAACTGACCGCCATGATACATGTATATTGTTGAAAGTGGCGATAAACACCATAACCCTATACTAACCCCCTTTAATCAGGTCAACGATTCACAGACAGTCTTTTACAATTTAAATTAGATCTGGGACGAAAATAATTGAACTGGGATTAGAGGAAGGAAAATAATTTGTACAAAATTCTATTTACAAGACCTCTGTTACTAGACTAACATGCCATACACTAATAAAACACTCAAGTGACTTGATTATTTCTAAGTTATAAAGCATTGTTAGATAACTTTATTGAATTCTACATTAATAAACATTTCTAAGATCTGGATCATTTGATTTCCCATATAATGTCAGTTTGGATCATAAGAATAAAACATTTTAAGGATTAAGTATTAGCCTTCTCTCTAAATGTCATGTTCAATTGATTAAACAAATTCCATAGGAATGAATTGTGGAACTGATGCAGAATACATGATTTATTTAATTTTTAGTGCCTTGTAAAGAACTGGTGCAGAATACATGATTTATTTCATTTGTAGTGCCTTGTAAAGAACTGGAGCAGAATACATGATTTATTTCATTTGTAGTGCCTTGTAAGAACTGGTGCAGAATACATGATTTATTTCATTTGTAGCCCATGAGCGAGATTTGAACTCTCAACTTTAGTGGTTAGTGTTAGGGTTATGGTGTTTAACGCCACTATCAACAAAATTTCAGCTATATCGTGGCAGTCAGTTTTATTGGCTGAGTACACCCAACCATGAACGAGATTCAAACTCTCAATTTTAGTGATGATAGGCATTGATTTCATAGGTAGTTGTCAATCCAACTACCATGCGATCATGGTGGCCACAAAAACTCTGTTGTGTTGAAGTAAAAGGAACCAATGATATTACTATGAATTATTCAAGTATTAATGGTATCTATTTAATTCTTTATTTATCTAGCGAGGATTTCCGACACCCGATGGCTACAAGCAGTTTTCCTAAGGTTATCTCTGATACATGAAGCTAAAACCTAATATTAAAAATGGACTAAATTTTCTACTTCAAGTTATCAAAGGAAATACAGTGAAACCTGTCTAAACCAAACCCTGAGTAAACCTGTCTAAACCATACCCTGAGTAAACCTGTCTAAACCAAACCCTGAATAAACCTGTCTAAACCAAACCCTGAGTAAACCTGTCTAAACCAAACCCTGAGTAAACCTGTCTAAACCAAACCCTGAGTAAACCTGTCTAAACCAAACCCTGAATAAACTGAAAACCTGTCTAAACCAAACCCTGAATAAACCGAAAACCTGTCTAAATCAAACCCTGAGTAAACCAAAAACCTGTCTAAACCAAACCCTGAGTAAACCTGTCTAAACCAAAACCGGAGTAAACCGAAAACCTGTCTAAACCAAACCATGAGTAAACCTGTCTAAACCAAACCCTGAGTAAACAGTGCCTGAAATGAGGGCCAGCTTTTTTTTTGGGCCAGTAAAAGATTAGTCACTGGCCCAAATGGCATATTGGTGGCCCAAAAATTTTGTGACATTTCTTTATGAAAAAAAGACATCAGATATCAATATATAAACAGTTTTCAGGTTAATTGATTTTTATCAATAACATTAAAATTCATTCTTTCACTAGTCTCACTGGGGTTTGGGGGGGGGGGGGGGGGGGGGAGGTGCTCTTCAAGGTAATTTTGGTGCAGGTGTGCAGCTGAATTTGCGAAAACACCCCAATGCATATATTGCTATCAAATGAAACCAGAATTTACTTGTTATAACCTTTTCGACAACCTTGACGCCATTGGCTAGGGTGGTCTCAAGAAACGATGTTAGTCCGTCGGATGGGGACAATAAAAGGCTGGTTTGTGTAAGGGGAGATCAATGCCATGATCACATTAAAGACATCCGGAAAAGAGTAGACTAATGCCACTACAAGGACTGCTCTTGCACTCCCCAATTGAAGAGTGACATCACTTGTTTCAATCCACTATGAAGAAGTGATTTTAAAGTAAAATAACCTCTCAGTTCAGGGTAATGTCAGTTGGTTATTCATTCCAAACAAATATCTCACTTTGTTGAAATAACAAACGGTGCTGTCATTTTCTGTTATATAAACAACTGTTAACTTTTCCTGTTATTTTTTAATTTGTAAACAAAAGTTCTGGTTCCAAAAAAGAAAACACTCCCAATTGTCATTAAAACATAGCCGTGTACATATAGAGATGAACTATGAAAAGTGACAGGCCAGATCGTTTCCATAGTTTGACATTACTGTCAACGATTTTCTCTCCGTTGTCGGGGAAAAGTTTTTCAATGATTACCTACGGATTGACACAAAAAGGTGTCCAATTTCTGTAAAACGAAATTCGTACATGTACATTTTGCAGCAGATTGAATGAATAAATTTTCGAACCGTGGAAGATTCCAGATCGCAAACATTATAAGTTGACAGAATTTTCTTCACACTTCGTCCGTGAAAGTTAACAATTTTAATAATTAAATCATAAAGAAACCAAAAAACACGTTTCTTTTCTAATATTTAGTGAATACTTGTGTATTACATGAAAACGTGTAGGAAACGTGTATTGATTGGCTCGATAAAAATAAATAATTGGGGAGAACAGTAAATTACATTAGCTGTGTATTCAATGGCTACAAAAATGTATTTGGACCAATCGCTGTGCTCATAACAAACCGTTTTCGACTAGAACAGAAGAGTTATCTTCCGTTGAAGTTGCAGTTTATGGTTTATGTCCGGTTTCGGTAAAACAACAATTTTTAACGGTCTGTTTAGGCAATCGCCCAGACGTTTTTTGTTGGGCCAGTGACTACCTAATTTGGAGCAGCTTTTGGTCGCCCGAATAAGATATTAGTCGCATTTGGCGACTGTGCGACCGTCCATTTCAGGCACTGGTAAACCTGTCTAAACCAAACCCTTAGTAACCCTGTCTAAACCAAACCCCTGAGTAAACCGAAAACCTGTCTAAACCAAACCCTGAGTAAACCGAAAACCTGTCTAGACCAAACCCTGAGTAAACCTGTCTAAACCAAACCGAGTAAACCGAAAACCTGTCTAAACCAAACCCTGAGTAAACCAAAAACCTGTCTAAACCAAACCCTGAGTAAACCTGTACAAACCAAATCCTGGGTAAACCGAAAATCTGCCTAAACCAAACCCTGAGTAAACCGAAAACCTGTCTAAACCAAACCCTGAGTAAACCTGTATAAACCAAATCCTGGGTAAACCGAAAATCTGCCTAAACCAAACCCTGAGTAAACCGAAAACCTGCCTTAACCAAACCCTGGGTAAACCGAAAACCTGCCTAAACCAAACCCTGAGTAAACCGAAAACCTTCCTAAACCAAACCTGAGTAAACCGAAAACCTGCCTAAACCAAACCCTGAGTAAACCGAAAACCTGCCTAAACCAAACCCTGAGTAAACTGAAAACCTGCCTAAACCAAACCCAGAGTAAACCAAAAACCTGCCTAAACCAAACCCTGAGTAAACCAAAAACCTGCCTAAACCAAACCCTGAGTAAACCGAAAACCTGCCTAAACCAAACCCTGAGTAAACCGAAAAACCTGCCTAAACCAAACCCTGAGTAAACCGAAAACCTGCCTAAACCAAACCCTGAGTAAACCGAAAACTGCCTAAACCAAACCCTGAGTAAACCGAAAACCTGCCTTAACCAAACACTGAGTAAACCAAAAACCTGCCTAAACCAAACCCTGAGTAAACCGAAAACCTGCCTAAACCAAACCTGAGTAAACCGAAAACCTGCCTGAGCCAAACCCTAAGTAAACCGAAAACCTGCCTAAACCAAACCCTGAGTAAACCGAAAACCCGCCACCTGTGGAAACCAAACACCTGTCTAAACTGAACAAATTATTCAGTCCTAAAGTGGTTTGGTTTAGACAGGTTTTACTGTAACTTATCAAAATTTGAGATACCAAGATTAACAGTAATTTGTTGTTATTTTTGTCATAAAAAGAAAATCATAGATTCTTTAAACTTCAATACAAAAAAACTATATTTGTTTAATTTATAACCTTTTACAATTGTCAAGTGCAGCCTCTGACATAATCTACTATTTGTTTAAGGCAGTCATTAACGTTGCATCTGAAATCTGGCCAGATAAGACTGGTGGCCTTTGATGGGAGTGGTCTTATAAGAGGGGGACTAAAGTGTAGAATCTAAAATATTAATGTACCTGTTTTATACCATCAACTTTTACTGGTATCTTCTGCTTGATCAGGGTCTCATGGATGTTTCTTCTGATTACATATCCTAATATCAGCCCAGCAGCAAAAAACACCAACAGGAATAAGATCTTTAGCATGCATCCCTTGCGTCCACTAAAAAAAGGCACAGATGCAGACAGCTGTGTGTCCAAGTTTTTATATTCTATATCTACATTGTCAGTGTCTGCATCCCATCTAGAAACTTGTTTTCCTGCTATGTATTTCCCTTTGGTAGGCATCCTGAAAAAAAAATAGTTACACTTCAATATCTTCTAGACGTATTCAAGGATATTAGTACTGAATAAATACACTAACACTTCAATAACAGATAGACTTATCCAATCCTAAGCATTCTGAAAATGAAAGTTACACTTCAATAGCTGCTCATCATATAGTTAGCATCCTGGAAATAGGTATACAATCCAATAGTTCATAGATTTTTTTCAAGATTATACGAGGGCTGTCCGTAAAGTTCGTGGACAATCTCTGTAATTTTGTTATTTAATTTGTTGAAAAAAAGAAATTGCAATTTTCATTTATAGTAGAGTTTACTCGATAAGTGAACAAAATTTTGTGAATAAAAATGAACTACAAGTATGAATTTTTCTCGATCTTATACATAAGCATACTCACACCCGGAGCACAGCAGTAAAAGTTTTTGACGTTAACCGACGTCAAACGCTCAAACCAATTTAACTTTTTTCGACGTAGTCACCTTTATTAAGTTCCACACATTTCTTGTGTCGTCTTACCCAGTCATAAAAAATTTGCACAAACTGATCAGTTTTCATGTGAAATATTACAATCATTACGGCTTGTCTTAATTCACTTAAATTGTCAAACCTCATTCCCCGTAAGAAGGATTTGATGTAGGGGAAAACTGCAAAGTCTGTTGGTGCTAAGTCCGGTGGATGTTTTAAACACTGAAATTCAAGTAAATCTATTTTTGACCGAGGAGAGTCGACATTTTTCCATTGACTTGATTGTTGCTTTGTTTCCGGGTCATAGTAGTGAAACCATGTTTCATCTGTGGTTATTATTCTATCCAGAAATCCAATTCCGCTCTGTCTAAACTTTCTAAGAAATTGTCTTGATGCCTCAGTTCTGTTTGTCATATTTTCTTCTGATAACATTCTGGGTACCCATCGCGCACAAATGCGATTCATATGTAGTTCTTGAACTAAAATTTCATGTACCGTTGTCTTTGATATAATGCACTTGTTCGCAACCTCATGCACAGTTAAACGTCTGTCACCGTCAATAACGTCGCATACTTCATTTTTCACAACATCTGAAGTCTTAAAAGACGGTCTCCCCTCGCATTTATCGTCCATTAAACTACCTCTACCGTCAGAAAATCTCTTATGCCACTTAAATACTAACGAGCGACTAACATTGGAATGTGTTACTGACTGTTTGATGAATTTATGCGTTTCAGTAGGCGTTTTTCCTATGTCGACACAAAATTTTATAACGGCCCTCTGCTCCACCTTATTTGAAAACGTAGTTTTTTCCGATGAAGAAGGTTTCATCTTCAAGGTTTGAAAACTGAGAGTACTTCCTATTCAAATTTTACAGATGTGACGTCGAGAGCACTATCAACGTCACAGTACAAGTTTCATTCAAAATTGCGCGATAAAATGAAAAAAAATCATGGCCAACCACAAGTAACTACATAGAAGTTACACGTAATTTATACTGTGCTCCAGGTGCCCTATGGCAGACATTACAAAATCGATTTAATTAAGTTAGAAAATTAAAATCTGATACATATTTTTTATATCTAACATCGCATTTAATTAAGGAATACAGGTATCACTAAAATTTTTGAAAAACACGTTGTTTTTTTAGGAAAATTGGGACCTGTCCACGAACTTTACGGACAGCCCTCGTATATATGCATCCTTGCTAAAAGTATACAGCTGACATCCATTCCAATAATATATTTTTTAGGTATAGCCTACACCATTATATAAATTATGACCAACAGTTGAAATGTAGGACAAAACACTTGTAGCAGTTAACCCTGAAATATGGAGTAAAATTACTTCATGTAATATTACATACCAAACAAATTTAAACAATTATCATATTTTCTGGATTTATTCAAGCATATGTAGACCTATAGTCTGAAACATAGTACCTTTAATTAGTCTCCCCCTTTGAACATATGCCTGAATATTAGGTAAAAATAAATTATATATCAACTACCAACGAATCTTGTTCAATTCATTTTCTTGCATAATTTGAAGTTAAAATTTGGTCCATTTTTTAAATTCAATTTTCAGTACAACTCGAATACTGGAATATATCGAAGCAAAACCACTGTTGATCCTTCGATTTAAAAAAAAAATAGGTTTGCTAGTACTTTGTCAATATTCAATTACATCACCAGTTGATCTTTTCAAACTGTTGATAGCTCAGAAAAAATATGCATTCCTTGCAAAGTATTTTACATTTCTTTTCTAATAGTCATGTAGTCTTAAAAAAAATATGAAATGAATTCAATTAATGTTTATTCTTTGCACAGATTTGAACAGAGTAACACTATTTATCTATGAATTATTTTACAAAAAAACCAAAATCCTTTGCACAGAATTTAAGTTTCAACAGAATACCAATATATTGTCTATTGATGAGTTATAAAACAAATGCTTTGCACAAAATATAAGTTTTAACTAAATACCAATATATTGTCTGTGGATGATTTTATATAAAATGTTATAAACCAGAACATCAGTTTTAATTGTACTCCAAGTATAATATTACTTTTGTTGTTCAGTACATCAAATGATGGAGAGGAGATTAAACCATCTACAGTTTCTAACATTGATTGTTTTTCGTTGTGTAACGCCATTCTTCTCTTACATAATTACCAATAATATCTGCCACGACTCATTTTCCTATTAAAAGTACTTTATCAATTGTACCAACGCATCAAAACATCGACAGCCGACACTTCAATTAATTTCCTTTTCCAAATTCGTACATGAAAATTGTAGTTAAAATCCACTTTAATATTTCATGTCTTCACGAACGTCAATAAAATTTCACTTAACTTTGAGAGCTTTTGAGGAAATTTCCTGCATAACAGCACGAAAAGAATTACAAAATTGCTTCGTTTTCCGGTATAACACAAACTAGTTATACCATTAGTAAAATGTTTACTAATAGCGATGGACATCTCCTTCCAAGTTTATTGTCTACATTGAGCCATCTCTCTATAATTACTGCCATTTCACAGAAACTAAATACATCGGGGAAAACGCTAAAGACATAAAAAATCATGTAAGCTGTGGTCAAGAACATAAATGTTGTGATTACACATTTCTTCAATAATATAGAGTATTGATTGAAAGTCTGAAGAGTATTAAATACTTCTCAATTGGTGGTCAATTCTAGATGAAGGGGAGATAATCCAACTTTATTTACACAATATAAAGATATTATCATAGTGAGAGTTTTTGTAGACAAGAGAAAATTCATATGTGTGAATCATACAAATGAAATAAAACTGTCATCATTAGAATATGACTAAACTGATCGTAAATTTGTAGTAGTTTATCAGGGGAGATAATTTAAAATACATTGTAATGACCATTAAATATTTCTAAATTGGTGATAAATCCCATATACAGGAGAAATACATGTACATGTAATCACCCCCTGGTTTGAATCTGATTTGATGGGCTACTGTCTGAAAATTTTCAGTGCCCCAGGCCAAGTTTAAGTAGCTCATACTGGGTCCCTGTTAAGTTGTATCCCTGTAATTTATATTAATACATGGTAACAGTGTCTGTGATCAGTATAGAAACTGATAAGAGAAGCAGCTATGAGATCCATGTTAATAAATATATACTTCAAAATTGTTCTAAAGAAAATGTGAAAAAAAATGTCTTTAAACCTGTTGGTTTGTACATTTAAAAGAATATATTAAAGACAAAAATAGTGAACACATATTCGACAAAAATTTAATTTGATTTGAAAATTTCAATCTGATTGGCTAATCCGCCTGGAGAAAATTTTGGCTATACTCGATAACCTGGGTTGGTATTGTGACGTCACCAACGTGTTCATCCGCCAATGACAAATTCACAAATTCAAATAGTCACATGAAATAATCGTAATTAAAATCGAGGAATCATTAAAATTTGTTGTGAAAATTAAATAATAAGGAATATTTGAAATTGTTGAACAGGTTATACTTGCATAACCTGGTTTGGGTCAGCTTACGCTTTTCATAAACTGCTTCAGGACCTAGATTTCCAACCCCATATGTCATGGGTTTTTGGGGGGTCTTTATTGTGTTTCAAGATTTTCAAGATTTCAAGATTTTATTATATAAATAGGTGTGATTTATGGGGATTTATCCGTGAAATAAATTCCGGTATCTCACATGTGAGATATCAGTTTTTTCCCGCCAGAACAACTTTTACACAACCATAAGTGTGGTGGTTTCATCCCTTGTTGTGTTACAGAGAATACACATACAATTGTAAACTGAAACAATTCCGTGAAATGTTATTGACGACTTTGGCATATAAACAACATGACGTCATTGACGTCTTATGAAAACTTCCAGTTTGAAACGTAAAGATTAAACGTTATTTGACTTCATGTACGCTTCAATTGTGATACAATCTTTGACTAATATAAGTTTTCAAGGTAGGCATTTTAATTATTTTTGGGTATTGTTGTAAATATGACACGTAGGAATTCACATCTTCAAGATGGCAGATCCTTCCAGCTGAACCCCTTAGTTACAACTTACATACAGATTGCGATTTTACACTATCATTGCTGGTAGATTCATACGCGTAGAATGAAATATACAAATAAGCAAATAATATATAAGAAATTTTGAAAGTCTATATAATAAACAGTATAACTAAATCATACTTTAACCAGAGGCTCACAAGAGCCTGTATCGTTCACCTGGTAATAAAAAAAAAAAATTGGTCCTATGTAAAAACTATGTCCTGCGTCATCTTGGAATTACGATCAACATAAAAAACACAAAGTTTGTAAAGGACCTTCCAATGATTGATGCACAGTTTAGGTTCAATCAGTGCAATAGCTTCAGAGAAGAATATATTTCTGTATTTTCCCCATATGGTTCTGTGTTAATACTATGACCTGTGGTGGCAGCCATCTTGGATTTCCGATCGGCATAAAAAACAGAGGACCTTCCAATGATCATTCCTGGGCAGTTTGGTTTCAACTGTCCAAGTGGTTTCAGAGAAGAAGCATTTTGAAACATTTTTCCCATAGGGTCCAATGTTAAACTAAGTCCTGCCGTAGCCGCCATTTTGAATTTCATATCAGAATAAAAAACGTATATTTTGTAGAGGACCATTCAATGAACATTCGTGTACAGTTTGGCTTTAATCATATTTGTAGTTTCTGAGAAGAAGGCATTTGAACATTTTCCCATAGGGTCCAATGTTAATCTATGTCCTGCGGTGGTGGCCATCTTGGATTTCCGATCGGCATAAAAAACACACACCTTGTAGAGGACCTTCCAATGATCATTCCTGTGCAGTTTGGTTTCAATTATCCAAGTGGTTTCAGAGAAGAAGCGTTTTGAAACATTTTTCCCATAGGGTCCAATGTTAAACTAAGTCCTGCCGTAGCCGCCATTTTGAATTTCATATCGGAACAAAAAACGTAAAGTTTGTAGAGGACCATCCAATGTACACACATATGGACAGTTTGGCTTTAATCATATTTGTAGTTTCTGAGAAGAAGGCATTTGAACATTTTCCCATAGGGTCCAATGTTAATCTATGTCCTGCGGTGGTGGCCATCTTGAATTTTCGATCGGCATAAAAAAACAGAAACTTTGTAGAGGACCTTCCAATGATCATTCCTGGGCAGTTTGGTTTCAATTATCCAAGTGGTTTCAGAGAAGAAGCGTTTTGAAACATTTTTCCCATAGGGTCCAATGTTAAACTAAGTCCTGCCGTAGCCGCCATTTTGAATTTCTTATCGGAACAAAAAACGTAAAGTTTGTAGAGGACCATCCAATGAACATTCATGTACAGTTTGGCTTTAATAATATTTGTAGTTTCTGAGAAGAAGGCATTTGAACATTTTCCCATAGGGTCCAATGTTAATCTATGTATTGCGGTGGTGGCCATCTTGGATTTCCGATCGGCATAAAAAACAGAAAATTTGTAGAGGACCTTCCAATGATCATTCCTAGGCAGTTTGGTTTCAATTATCCAAGTGGTTTCAGAGAAGAAGCGTTTTGAAACATTTTTCCCATAGGGTCCAATGTTAAACTAAGTCCTGCCGTAGCCGCCATTTTGAATTTCATACCAGAACAAAAAACGTAAAGTTTGTAGAGGACCATCTAATGAACATTCATGTACAGTTTGGCTTTAATAATATTTGTAGTTTCTGAGTAGAAGGCATTTGAATATTTTCCCATAGGGTCCAATGTTAATCTATGTCCTGCGGTGGCGGCCATCTTGGATTTCCGACCGGCATAAAAAACAGAAAATTTGTAGAGGACCTTCCAATGATCATTCCTGGACAGTTTGGTTTCAACTGTCCAAGTGGTTTCAGAGAAGAAGCGTTTTGAAACATTTTTCCCATAGGGTTCAATGTTAAACTAAGTCCTGCCGTAGCCGCCATTTTGAATTTCTTATCGGAACAAAAAACGTAAAGTTTGTAGAGGACCATCCAATGAACATTCATGTACAGTTTGGCTTTAATAATATTTGTAGTTTCTGAGAAGAAGGCATTTGAACATTTTCCCATAGGGTCCAATGTTAATCTATGTATTGCGGTGGTGGCCATCTTGGATTTCCGATTGGCATAAAAAACATAAAATTTGTAGAGAACCTTCCAATGATCATTCCTAGGCAGTTTGGTTTCAATTATCCAGGTGGTTTCAGAGAAGAAGCGTTTTGAAACATTTTTCCCATAGGGTCCAATGTTAAACTAAGTCCTGCCGTAGCCGCCATTTTGAATTTCATACCAGAACAAAAAACGTAAAGTTTGTAGAGGACCATCTAATGAACATTCATGTACAGTTTGGCTTTAATCATATTTGTAGTTTCTGAGTAGAAGGCATTTGAATATTTTCCCATAGGGTCCAATGTTAATCTATGTCCTGCGGTGGCGGCCATCTTGGATTTCCGACCGGCATAAAAAACAAAAAATTTGTAGAGGACCTTCCAATGATCATTCCTGGGCAGTTTGGTTTCAACTGTCCAAGTGGTTTCAGAGAAGAAGCATTTTGAAACATTTTTCCCATAGGGTCCAATGTTAAACTAAGTCCTGCCGTAGCCGCCATTTTGAATTTCATATCGGAACAAAAAACCTTAAGATTGTAGAGGACCATCCAATGAACATTCATGTACAGTTTGGCTTTAATCATATTTGTAGTTTCTGAGAAGAAGGCATTTGAACATTTTCCCATAGGGTCCAATGTTAATCTATGTATTGCGGTGGCGGCCATCTTGGATTTCCGATCGGCATAAAAAACATAGAATTTCTAGAGGACCTTCCAATGATCATTCCTAGGCAGTTTGGTTTCAATTATCCAAGTGGTTTCAGAGAAGAAGCGTTTTGAAACATTTTTCCCATAGGGTTCAATGTTAAACTAAGTCCTGCCGTAGCCGCCATTCTGAATTTCATACCGGAACAAAAAACGTAAAGTTTGTAGAGGACCATCTAATGAACATTCATGTACAGTTTGGCTTTAATAATATTTGTAGTTTCTGAGAAGAAGGCATTTGAACATTTTCCCATAGGGTCCAATGTTAATCTATGTCCTGCGGTGGCGGCCATCTTGGATTTCCGACCGGCATAAAAAACAGAAAATTTGTAGAGGACCTTCCAATGATCATTCCTGGGCAGTTTGGTTTCAACTGTCCAAGTGGTTTCAGAGAAGAAGCATTTTGAAACATTTTTCCCATAGGGTCCAATGTTAAACTAAGTCCTGCCGTAGCCGCCATTTTGAATTTCATATCAGAATAAAAAACGTATATTTTGTAGAGGACCATTCAATGAACATTCGTGTACAGTTTGGCTTTAATCATATTTGTAGTTTCTGAGAAGAAGGCATTTGAACATTTTCCCATAGGGTCCAATGTTAATCTATGTCCTGCGGTGGTGGCCATCTTGGATTTCCGATCGGCATAAAAAACACACACCTTGTAGAGGACCTTCCAATGATCATTCCTGGGCAGTTTGGTTTCAATTATCCAAGTGGTTTCAGAGAAGAAGCGTTTTGAAACATTTTTCCCATAGGGTCCAATGTTAAACTAAGTCCTGCCGTAGCCGCCATTTTGAATTTCTTATCGGAACAAAAAACGTAAAGTTTGTAGAGGACCATCCAATGAACATTCATGTACAGTTTGGCTTTAATAATATTTGTAGTTTCTGAGAAGAAGGCATTTGAACATTTTCCCATAGGGTCCAATGTTAATCTATGTATTGCGGTGGCGGCCATCTTGGATTTCCGATCGGCATAAAAAACATAGAATTTCTAGAGGACCTTCCAATGATCATTCCTAGGCAGTTTGGTTTCAATTATCCAAGTGGTTTCAGAGAAGAAGCGTTTTGAAACATTTTCCCCATAGGGTTCAATGTTAAACTAAGTCCTGCCGTAGCCGCCATTTTGAATTTCATACCGGAACAAAAAACGTAAAGTTTGTAGAGGACCATCTAATGAACATTCATGTACAGTTTGGCTTTAATAATATTTGTAGTTTCTGAGAAGAAGGCATTTGAACATTTTCCCATAGGGTCCAATGTTAATCTATGTCCTGCGGTGGCGGCCATCTTGGATTTCCGATCGGCATAAAAAACAGAAAATTTGTAGAGGACCTTCCAATGATCATTCCTGGGCAGTTTGGTTTCAACTGTCCAAGTGGTTTCAGAGAAGAAGCGTTTTGAAACATTTTTCCCATAGGGTCCAATGTTAAACTAAGTCCTGCCGTAGCCGCCATTTTGAATTTCATATCAGAATAAAAAACGTATATTTTGTAGAGGACCATTCAATGAACATTCGTGTACAGTTTGGCTTTAATCATATTTGTAGTTTCTGAGAAGAAGGCATTTGAACATTTTCCCATAGGGTCCAATGTTAATCTATGTCCTGCGGTGGTGGCCATCTTGGATTTCCGATCGGCATAAAAAACACACACCTTGTAGAGGACCTTCCAATGATCATTCCTGGGCAGTTTGGTTTCAATTATCCAAGTGGTTTCAGAGAAGAAGCGTTTTGAAACATTTTTCCCATAGGGTCCAATGTTAAACTAAGTCCTGCCGTAGCCGCCATTTTGAATTTCTTATCGGAACAAAAAACGTAAAGTTTGTAGAGGACCATCCAATGAACATTCATGTACAGTTTGGCTTTAATAATATTTGTAGTTTCTGAGAAGAAGGCATTTGAACATTTTCCCATAGGGTCCAATGTTAATCTATGTATTGCGGTGGCGGCCATCTTGGATTTCCGATCGGCATAAAAAACATAGAATTTCTAGAGGACCTTCCAATGATCATTCCTAGGCAGTTTGGTTTCAATTATCCAAGTGGTTTCAGAGAAGAAGCGTTTTGAAACATTTTCCCCATAGGGTTCAATGTTAAACTAAGTCCTGCCGTAGCCGCCATTTTGAATTTCATACCGGAACAAAAAACGTAAAGTTTGTAGAGGACCATCTAATGAACATTCATGTACAGTTTGGCTTTAATAATATTTGTAGTTTCTGAGAAGAAGGCATTTGAACATTTTCCCATAGGGTCCAATGTTAATCTATGTCCTGCGGTGGCGGCCATCTTGGATTTCCGATCGGCATAAAAAACAGAAAATTTGTAGAGGACCTTCCAATGATCATTCCTGGGCAGTTTGGTTTCAACTGTCCAAGTGGTTTCAGAGAAGAAGCGTTTTGAAACATTTTTCCCATAGGGTCCAATGTTAAACTAAGTCCTGCCGTAGCCGCCATTTTGAATTTCATATCAGAATAAAAAACGTATATTTTGTAGAGGACCATTCAATGAACATTCGTGTACAGTTTGGCTTTAATCATATTTGTAGTTTCTGAGAAGAAGGCATTTGAACATTTTCCCATAGGGTCCAATGTTAATCTATGTCCTGCGGTGGTGGCCATCTTGGATTTCCGATCGGCATAAAAAACACACACCTTGTAGAGGACCTTCCAATGATCATTCCTGGGCAGTTTGGTTTCAATTATCCAAGTGGTTTCAGAGAAGAAGCGTTTTGAAACATTTTTCCCATAGGGTCCAATGTTAAACTAAGTCCTGCCGTAGCCGCCATTTTGAATTTCTTATCGGAACAAAAAACGTAAAGTTTGTAGAGGACCATCCAATGAACATTCATGTACAGTTTGGCTTTAATAATATTTGTAGTTTCTGAGAAGAAGGCATTTGAACATTTTCCCATAGGGTCCAATGTTAATCTATGTATTGCGGTGGCGGCCATCTTGGATTTCCGATCGGCATAAAAAACATAGAATTTCTAGAGGACCTTCCAATGATCATTCCTAGGCAGTTTGGTTTCAATTATCCAAGTGGTTTCAGAGAAGAAGCGTTTTGAAACATTTTCCCCATAGGGTTCAATGTTAAACTAAGTCCTGCCGTAGCCGCCATTTTGAATTTCATACCGGAACAAAAAACGTAAAGTTTGTAGAGGACCATCTAATGAACATTCATGTACAGTTTGGCTTTAATAATATTTGTAGTTTCTGAGAAGAAGGCATTTGAACATTTTCCCATAGGGTCCAATGTTAATCTATGTCCTGCGGTGGCGGCCATCTTGGATTTCCGATCGGCATAAAAAACAGAAAATTTGTAGAGGACCTTCCAATGATCATTCCTGGGCAGTTTGGTTTCAACTGTCCAAGTGGTTTCAGAGAAGAAGCGTTTTGAAACATTTTTCCCATAGGGTCCAATGTTAAACTAAGTCCTGCCGTAGCCGCCATTTTGAATTTCATATCGGAACAAAAAACCTTAAGATTGTAGAGGACCATCCAATGAACATTCATGTACAGTTTGGCTTTAATCATATTTGTAGTTTCTGAGAAGAAGGCATTTGAACATTTTCCCATAGGGTCCAATGTTAATCTATGTCCTGCGATGGCGGCCATCTTGGATTTCCGATCAGCATAAAAAACAGTAACTTGGTAAAGGACATTCCAATGATCATTCCTTTACAGTTTGGGTTCAGTCAGTTCATTAGTTTCAGAGAAGAAGATCTTTGAAATTTCAGCCAATCAGAGCATATTATTGGCCCTGGCAGCCATATTGAATATCCGACTGGAACGAAAAACAGTAACTTTGTAGAGGACCATCCAAGGAACATTCCTGCTAAGTTCGGTTCCAATCGGCCAAGTGGTTTCGGAGAAGAAGCTTGAAATGTGAAAAGTTTACAGACGACAGACGACAGACGACGGACGCCAAGTGATGGCAATAGTTCACATGGACCTTTGGTCCAGGTGAACTAAAAAATGATTTTGAATATCTAAATAAGACTGAATACAAATTAAGGATTAAACTCTGGGGCAGAATAAGTTCCCCCCACTCGTTTAATCATTATGCGTACTTTGGTCACTCATGGTCTTATATTGATATTCAAAATCTACGATTAGTTATACTATATTTATTAATTAATTCAACTCAAGCAATGACTTGAGGTTAGAGGTAGTTGTTTGTTTTGTAGATATTGATGGAATTGTTGACCATCACTGTTTAAACTTTCTTTTCACAAATAAAAAAATGATTGATTTCCAGATTATATACACAACCTTGAATAAAAAAAAAACCTCCACTGAAATATGATAACAGGCATCATGCATGATATGTAAACTTTTGTCTGTTATGTTGTCTGTCTAACGACTTACTTAATCACAAGGGATTAATCCACAGACAGAAATCACACTGGGTATGGTACATTCTTTGTTTTATATGTACTGGTGTTTAACAAAGCCTTATTCAAATTGTTTTCAGAACAATATTAAAATGTGGTAATATCCTTGTCAATGTCTCAGGTACAGCATTATTGTTTTTTTTTTTGTTTTTTTTTTAAATTACGCAATATCTAAAACAAGATTGGTATAAAATAAAAATATATGTCTTACTTTAAAATTTACTGAAAGTCAGCAATATAGCCGCATCAAAAGCATTTGATATTGGGCCAAGACAGTTTGTGTGTTTGTTTGTTTGATGGTGTTTAATGCCACTTTCAACAATATTTCAAGGCAGTCAGTTTTATTTGTGGAGGAAACCGGAGTACCCATAGAAAACCACTGACCTGTCGCAAGTCACTGACAAACTTTATCACATAATGTTGTACACCTCGCCCTCATCGAGATTCGAACTCACAACATCAGTGGTGATAGGCACTGATAGCATAGGTAGTTGTAAATCCAACTACCATACGATCACACCCATGACAACCCCGGGTCAAGTTAGGTCAGTTCAACTGACCAATCAGTGATTAATGAAAAGAGTAGAAAGCTTCACAATGTGGATACAAATTTACCTGATCAGATGTGACCCAATACCAATTGTTGTTTGATATTAGAGTGACCTGCCAGGTAAAAAAAAGATCAAACACATCCAGTCAAACCTGTCTTAAAGAACACCTGTATATAACAAATCACTGTCTATAAAGAGCAGCTTCATTTCTCAACTGTTTGTAAAGGTCAACTGTTTGTAAAGGCATACCTGTTAACCTCTGGGAACTGCTAGGGGGGAGATCTCCCCCCTACCAACTCTTCTAAGGGGGAGATTTTGTGCGTCGCCTTTAAATGCACAAAATTGTACCTTGTAGTTGCATACATGTGATAGAGTTGCTATGCTACAACTGGAGATTTGTAAATTTTTGGCTGGAGATTTTTTATCGACGTATTTGATGCATGTTTTTATTGTTAATTGATGTTTTCTTTTTGCTTGTTTCAGTATTGAATCAACTGCATCCCATTTCAATATATATTGTTTACATTTCTGTCTTATTAGTAGTGTTTCATATGATGAATGAAGGATAAAAACTGTATCTATAATTTATTCATAATCATTCATAATCATAAGGTTATAATAAAGCAATAACAATGAAGACAGAATGCTCTGAACAATAAAGTCATAGAGCACTAAAATTAAAAAGTCACTTTGCTGCTGGTGCGTTGGGTGATAGCATACGTTTTGGCATTTTTGTGGTTTATCAATTCCATCCTGGAACTTAGTCCTTAAATAATACTTTGATCGGCTTTGGTCCCAAACAAGCCATAACAACTCAATCCGAGATGAATTTATTGCACGTTTGATCGAAATAAGAAGTTTTCCTCGGCATCAAAGGTTGTCCGACTCCTGTTTGCACAACGCCACGGTTTATAACTATTTTTAATTGCCGCTATCACACTTCTAATCATCTAAGCGTGTGCCACAAACCCACTTCCTTATCCCCAATTAACTGTCAATCAGTGGATAATTGTTGTATAATCATCAACACCTTAATTAATCTCCATGACCCAATTTACCTGTAAAGGTGTCAAACAGATCAATAACAGGATATCATTAACACCTTTACCATTCGTATCTCTCGGCGTTTTTCATCAGCGCGGAAGTTCCAAATGGGGAATTTCCAGAAATATTGATCGCAAAATGTAGGTCAAGATTTTATTGTACTTGATTTTTTTGTTGGGGGGAGATCGTGTGGGAGGAAAAGGTGTGTGCGGGAGATTAATGTCTCCCGCGCATGAGACCCAGTCCATGCGGGAGATAAGGCTCTTACGCGGGAGACTCCCGCGAAAAGGGGGAGGGTTAACAGGTATGGTAAAGGGCACATTCTGAGGTTTCCTTCAGTGCCCTTTATAAATAGATTGTATCTTTTTTTTTATTTAAGATTACCAGCTGTTTAACTTCAAGGCCTTTGCAATTATTCAAAATTTTGTTTACAATTTGTGCACAAGTAGTCAAATATTGACTCAATCAATACAGTGTATTGATTAAAGATGATCATCAATTTTGTACTGACAATATATTTTATAAAAAGAAATTTTTATTGTAGAGCTTCTAAGGTACTTCCTACAATTAATTCCTGTGATTTGATTGGATGACTTTGGAGTATGAATTAAAGAATATAACAGGAAACGGATTAATATAAGTTTTGTAACTTGTTTCCGAATCCTATTAATGATTCATCCGAATAGTTTGTACATATTCATGCTTGTATATTGTATTAATGAATTACTTAATAAAATATGTTTACACTAAGAATATAACACTCAAAAATGCTATGACCATTAAGTCATAGTCATAGTTTGATTTGCAGCTACCTATGCAATCAGTTCCTATCACCACTAACGTTGTGAGTTTGAACCCTGTTCATGGCGAGATAAAGCAGCATTGGACAATTGAAGAAACTTCTGATTTTAGTAACAGCAGCCATCTTGAATGGAGGGCAGGGCTGTCGCACATAATTTTAAAAGAGACACACCCAAGGACCATCCCTGTCAGGTTTGGTTTAATTTAGTTCCGAGTTTTCAGAGGAGAAGATTTAAATGTGAAAGTTTATGACGTACAACAGGTGACGGATGTCATGGAAA
Source organism: Bathymodiolus brooksi (assembly GCA_963680875.1). Classification (NCBI taxonomy): domain Eukaryota; kingdom Metazoa; phylum Mollusca; class Bivalvia; order Mytilida; family Modiolidae; genus Bathymodiolus; species Bathymodiolus brooksi. The sequence goes on from OY804590.1 coordinate 9,174,948, forward strand.
AAAGTAGTGTTACAATACCCATAATCAATACCAACCTTTACTTAATGTCAAGTATCATTGTGTTCAAAATTCAGAAAGATCCATTGACTACAACTTAAGTTATTGCATGGAAACCATTCAGTCTACAGACGGAGGACGACAACAGCGCCATAATATCATACGGCCCAAAATATTTTGAGGTCATATAAAAACTAACATTTTGAAATCATATAAAAAAAAAATATTTATAATTTCTTGATCGCTTATTATAGCCAAATATTCTACGAGAAAAAAAAGTAAAATTTGGTGAACAAGAAAAAACCAGAATATTGGTAGTCAGACAGCTGTTAATAGTAATTAGAACACAATATTACTTATATATTAAATTATACATACGTTTAAGACAGGCTGATTGTATTCCAGACTTACAGTAGAATTAGTGTATCCCCAGACAACAATGACATGATACATACTAAAAACAAATCCAATTTATCAACAAAAATGTTCATTAACTTTATAAGCCGTAAGACATTCTATCTCCATTTTTTGCTTTGTAGCCGTATATTGGAAAATTCGTAAAAAATAACAAAAACAGGGGATCTTTCTTGACAGAATCGCAATACTAAAATAATCTATAAATAAACATCTCCACAAAACTAAACTTACTCGGAAAATTGAATTCATTTGCAAATAGGATTATGCTTTAGGGTTATGTTTTGATATGGAGAGAGAGAGGGGGGGGAGAGAGTATATAGGATGTTACACGGGTTAATGGGTTATGGGTTATGGTGTTTAATGCCACTTTCAACAATATTTCAATTATATTGTGGTGGTCAGTTTTATTGGTTGAGGAAATCGGGATAACCGGAGAAAACCACTGACCTGCGCAAGTCACTGACAAACTTTATCACATAATGTTGTATCGAGTACGCCTCACCTGAGTGGGATCCGAACTCACAACGCACTGATTGCATAAATAGTTATAAATCCAACTACCATACGATCACGACCACAGATTTGCAAATAGTTTTCAAACATTGAAAAATATTTTACATGTAAAAAAAAACCAACAACATTTAAGTGGGTTTTTTTTCTATAGAAATGATATATAAAGAAAGATTGTTTTTGTTGTTGTTGGTCACTTGTAAATAAAAGCTTAAATTAACAATTAGTCAATTTTCTATTCTCATCTGGTCATAACCATTTTATTTATATAGCGGATGTGGCCGAGTGGTCTAGGGCACTGGACATAAGGCTAAGCGATTGTTGCTGCATGCAGTGTATCAATGGTGTGAGTTCAAATCCTGTCGAGGGAAAAACAAAAAATTGTCAGCTCAAAGATCTAGTTCTGTTAGGTTTAATTTTCAGAGGTATGTATACATACACAGTAGTCTTCCTCTTATAAGGACAGCAGTCTTCTGTAATGAAAATGTGGCCTTATAAGAGGGATGGCCTCTCTTGAGGGGACAAGTTAGTAGTATTATACTATAAGGGACAATTTAGTAGTATTTTACTATTTCAGTGTATCGGAAATCTGGATTGATAAGGGGGTGACCTTTGATGGGAGCCCTCTCTTCAGGGTGACAATACAGTGATATTTTAATATATCAGTGTAAATGATATCTGATTTGATAAGGGGGTGACCTTTGATGGGAGCCCTCTCTTCAGGGTGACAATACAGTGATATTTTAATATATCAGTGTAAATGATATCTGATTTGAAAAGGGGGTGATCTTTGGTGGGAGTGGCTTTATAAGAGGGGTGGTCTCTCTTCAGGGGGACAATTTAGTTGTATTTAACTAGCTGTGTATCTGAAATCTAGATTGATAAGGGGGTGGCCTTAAAAGAGGGGCAGCCTCTCTTCAGGGGGACAATTTAGTAGCATTTTATTATCTCAGTGTATCTGAAATCTGGGATGATAAGGTGGTAGCCTTTGGTGGGAGTGGTCTTATAGGATGGGAACTACTGTACCTATAATTAAATCATTACAGTTCTGAAGGAGAAGTCATTTTAAATTCCTATTAACACAACAAATACTTGATCAAGGGACATCCATTACTGCATTTGCTGTAAAAAAACAGTTCAGCAGTTTCAAAGAAGAAGAAAGTGTAAAATACTAATGGACTCAGTGTTAAGAGTTTTGGTTATTAGTTTATTTTGTAATTACCGTCACGCTGAGCAATTGTTTTAGCTATATCATGACTACATGACTTAAAATGGGATATGAAAACCTCAAGATCACTATCTAAATAACTGACAGGTGAAACCCCTAGCAGAGTTGGTGAAATTCATCAGTCCTGTCAGAGAAATCACCAGCGAAATTTGGGCAGATTTTGCTAAGGACTGACACAAGATTGGTATTTTGCAATAGAAAATTAATGAGGACAGACATTTTTTTCACTAGGACTACCAAACCCATATACAATTGTGTGTACCCTGCCCTAGACTTGACTATAAGTGTCTGACCCCTAGGCATGACTATAGGTGTTTGGAAAAACCTTAAAACCTGTTATAATGAGAGATGCAAATTTCTATAGCAAATCAGGCCCTTTAAATCATCAAGGGAAGCTTAATATTGCCTAGTAAGAAAGGATATATCTAACACTACACACTTAAGACACAAATTAAAGTAGAGAAAAAGTGTTTTTATTGGTGTTCTACTTTTTGGTCCTAGTAGGGTCTTCAACAAGGAGTATAACCTACAATGAGTGTTAAACAACCATATCACAGTCACAGTAGGGTCTTCAACAAGGAGTATAACCTACAATGAGTGTTAAACAACCATATCACAGTCCTAGTAGGGTCTTCAACAAGGAGTATAACCTACAATGAGTGTTAAACAACCATATCACAGTCACAGCAGGGTCTTCAACAAGGAGTATAACCTACAATGAGTGTTAAACAACCATATCACAGTCACAGCAGGGTCTTCAACAAGGAGTATAACCTACAATGAGTGTTAAACAACCATATCACAGTCACAGCAGGGTCTTCAACAAGGAGTATAACCTACAATGAGTGTTAAACAACCATATCACAGTCCTAGTAGGGTCTTCAACAAGGAGTATAACCTACAATGAGTGTTAAACAACCATATCACAGTCCTAGTAGGGTCTTCAACAAGGAGTATAACCTACAATGAGTGTTAAACAACCATATCACAGTCCTAGTAGGGTCTTCAACAAGGAGTATAACCTACAATGAGTGTTAAACAACCATATCACAGTCCTAGTAGGGTCTTCAACAAGGAGTATAACCTACAATGAGTGTTAAACAACCATATCACAGTCACAGTAGGGTCTTCAACAAGGAGTATAACCTACAATGAGTGTTAAACAACCATATCACAGTCCTAGTAGGGTCTTCAACAAGGAGTATAACCTACAATGAGTGTTAAACAACCATATCACAGTCCTAGTAGGGTCTTCAACAAGGAGTATAACCTACAATGAGTGTTAAACAACCATATCACAGTCACAGCAGGGTCTTCAACAAGGAGTATAACCTACAATGAGTGTTAAACAACCATATCACAGTCACAGCAGGGTCTTCAACAAGGAGTATAACCTACAATGAGTGTTAAACAACCATATCACAGTCACAGCAGGGTCTTCAACAAGGAGTATAACCTACAATGAGTGTTAAACAACCATATCACAGTCCTAGTAGGGTCTTCAACAAGGAGTATAACCTACAATGAGTGTTAAACAACCATATCACAGTCCTAGTAGGGTCTTCAACAAGGAGTATAACCTACAATGAGTGTTAAACAACCATATCACAGTCCTAGTAGGGTCTTCAACAAGGAGTATAACCTACAATGAGTGTTAAACAACCATATCACAGTCCTAGTAGGGTCTTCAACAAGGAGTATAACCTACAATGAGTGTTAAACAACCATATCACAGTCACAGTAGGGTCTTCAACAAGGAGTATAACCTACAATGAGTGTTAAACAACCATATCACAGTCCTAGTAGGGTCTTCAACAAGGAGTATAACCTACAATGAGTGTTAAACAACCATATCACAGTCCTAGTAGGGTCTTCAACAAGGAGTATAACCTACAATGAGTGTTAAACAACCATATCACAGTCCTAGTAGGGTCTTCAACAAGGAGTATAACCTACAATGAGTGTTAAACAACCATATCACAGTCACAGCAGGGTCTTCACCTATGCAGGGTGCCCACTGAGTTTTGAAACTGGGGGCACAATGGGGTACAATTCCTGTTTTTTCCTTAACTTTGTACCCCTGCATATAGAAAGTCCCTACAATTTTGGGGGTAAAAAACCCTCTGCAGAGGGTAAATGGGCTGCTATGTATGTTTTAGGTTCTAAATTGAGGAGATATGGTGGTGTTTAATGCCACTTTCAACAATATTTCAGTTATAACAGTAAAATCTAAATTCCCAAAAAATAAGTCAAGGACTGTTTATCTGAAACAATTATGCAAGGTTGGGGAATAAAAGTATGTGTTTGTTAGATAAATCTCTACTAAAAGATTTATTGATAATGGAACAATATTTTTTTCTATCATGAAATATCTTATGTTATTGAGTATTAGGTACCGTCCATCTAAATTATTAAAGACAAAAAAACATTAAATATACAACTTGATTCATGTTGAAATGATTAACCAAACTATCAGTTATACTCCACAAAGCTTTGTTTTCCTTTAGTTAACTACAGTCCACAGACACTTTTTTTTTAACTTTCTGTTTACATATCTATTTTCACTAAAATAAAATTATAATTTCATCTCTTTTTCCTTATTTTAACTTATTCATGTCCATATTCATACAATCTTATGTTAACAACAACTTATATGTGTCGACCCTATATATATATTCTAATTATCCACTAGGTAATTAGAGTTATATAGGGTCTACACATATAAGTTGAGGTGCCACAGTCATTTTAATTTAATACAATTTTTAAATTGAATAACTGTTACAAATAATCCTGGAGGATATATAATGTCAAAACTTGAAAACTAAATTTAAAAAATGTTAATCATTATTTAAATTTAATTTTTTGGTAATCATTTTTCTATATTTAATTTTTAGGTAATAATTTTTTAAATTTAATTTTTAGGTAATCATTATTAATATTTAATTTTTATGTTTCGACATTATCAGTAAAAAGTTGTGAGAATAAATGTAGTAAACTAACAAAAAACAATACTGTCTACTTCAGTCACCTATAATGTCTATGTTAAATAAGGGTAATAACAAAATTACTGAACTCTGAACAATCTTACAAAGGGAAAGTCAAAACTCATAATTATATAAACAGACAGAGCATGAGGAAGAATATGGATGATTATACAAGAATGAAGGAGAGTGACCCCAATAAATCACTATCAGCTCTAGATCTGCTATGTACACCACTCATCAAATAGACACTTATCTATTACTTAATCAAAGACAATAGGAAGCATCTTGATACAATATTAGAACAAGTAAACAAGATATGATACTATAAGATAATTACTGTTTACACTCAACTCACTCAAAACAGTCAAAATAAAGATATTCTACTTCAATATTATAATCACAATTTTGACACTAAATATGACTGACAGGACATAGAAATCTCAATTTACAAAACAAGAAATCATACAAGTGAGTGATTGTTGTTAACACCAACTCAGCAATTTTTCAGCTATATCATGGCAAGAACAAGCTTAATTTTCAATGAAATGATGATGAGGTCTACTTTATACTAGACCATCACTCTTAGTTAGATTTTTTTAAGGCTAGCTCACTGTAACAACAGTCTGTGGACAGACAACTAAGACATGATGCCCAACTCTGACACATTATCCTGATTCTGAGCTAATCAGTGTTTGCTCTTTCACCTTAATGCTGCATGATTTGTATTCTATTACATATAGTACATATAGTCCCCGTCTTATATGGCCACACCTTCTGCAGTGAAAGAATGACCTTATCAGAGAGGGATATTTCTCCCATTATTACAGCGTTTTAACCCCACTGAACCAGTGGTGGAAAAATCTGTAATCCTCTAGAGGATGTTGTCAAATCAGTAATTTTGAAGGATTTTGAAATAAAGTTTGTGTTAAATAATGGGAGAAACAAATTCTCCTTCAGTTGCCCATGTGGGTTACAATATTTCTCCACTCTGCCCATGTGGGTTACAATATTTCTCCACTTGGAGAAATATCGTAACCCACGGGCAACTGAAGGAGAATAGATATATACCCTCTCTTGAGCGGGACAATTTAGTAGAATTTCACTATTTAAGTGCATTTGAAATCAGGTCTGATGAGAAGAGAGCTTCTGGTGGGTATGGTCTTGTAAGAGAGTGCTACTGAGTACTGTATAAGAAATGCATATTATTTTTAGCACATACCATTCCATATTTTAACCCATGTACATCTGTAACACCACCCCACCCCTAAATCTTTCCATTTTTAACCCATATGTAACATCATATATACCCTCTTCCCCAAATCATAACAGATGCCCTTAAATTAAACATTTTGTGGACAAATCAATGTAAATAAAATTGTATGTAAGTTAATAATAGTCATCTTACCTTCTTATGAAGTAGAATCCCTATGTATATTATATGATCAATAGCATTACTACAACTAATAAACAAATGCTTACAACTTGTAAACATCCTCCATAAATTAACGTAATAACTCTAATATGTTTTGTTTATAAGCGTACATTAAAGTAATCAGGATTATTTACACAAATCCATACTGCATTCGCCAGTCAGCAAAACAACAATCCTATAATGTACACAAATCGTCCCAATAGCCAATATTTTTTTAACTATAATCATTGGCATAATAAAGAAAACTGATGTATTGGTCATAATGCATTCAGATTGCCTTATAAAATTATACACCAAACTGAAAAAAAAATTAATGGACCCTGCCTACCTGAAGAATAATTCAAAAATAATGAAAATTTTATTGATCTTAATATTAACTGGAATATAATTGGATTTAAGTTAAATACTTAACTTTGGTCAATGAGTCGTAAAGATTACATATATCCTGCCGGGGATAAAATACATTGTTGTATAATAGGGGAAAAAAAATTAGAATTACTAAATCAATAACTTATTTTAGACATAGAATGACTCAAGGGACCTTAATAATTCAAAAGTCTCAATGGACCCTTATAATTCAAAAGACTCAAGGGATCCTAATAATTCAAAAGTCTCAAGGAACCCTAATACTTCAAAAGTCTAAAGGGACCCTAATACTTCAAAAGTCTCAAGGCACCCTAATAATTCACGAGTCTCAAGGGACCCTAATACTTCAAAAGTCTCAAGGGACCATAATAATTTCAACAATCTCAAGGGACCCTAATAATTCAAAAGTCTCAAGGGACCCTAATACTTCAAAAGTCTCAAGGCACCCTAATAATTCAAAAGTCTCAAGGGGCCCTAATAATTCAAAAGTCTCAAGGGACCATAATACTTCAAAAGTCTCAAGGCACCCTAATAATTCAAAAGTCTCAAGGGACCCTAAGAATTCAAAAGACTCAAGGGATCCTAATAATTCAAAAGTCTCAAGGAACCCTAATACTTCAAAAGTCTCAAGGGACCCTAATACTTCAAAAGTCTCAAGGGACCCTAATACTTCAAAAGTCTCAAGGGGCCCTAATAATTCAAGAGTCTCAAGAGACCATAATAATTCAAAAGTCTCAAGGGACCCTAATACTTCAAAAGTCTCAAGGCACCCTAATAATTCAAGAGTCTCAAGGGACCCTAATACTTCAAAAGTCTCAAGGGACCATAATAATTTCAACAGTCTCAAGGGACCCTAATAATTCAAAAGTCTCAAGGGACCCTAATAATTCAAAAGTCACAAGGCACCCTAATAATTCAAAAGTCTCAAGGGGCCCTAATAATTCAAAAGCCTCAAGGGACCCTAATACTTCAAAAGTCTCAAGGCACCCTAATAATTCAAAAGTCTCAAGGGACCCTAAGAATTCAAAAGTCTCAAGGGACCCTAATACTTCAAAAGTCTCAAGGGACCATAATAATTTCAAAAGTCTCAAAGGACCCTAATAATTCAAAAGTCTCAAGGGACCCTAAATATCAAGGGGTCCTAATACTTCAGAAGTCTCAAGGGACCCTAATAATTTCAAAAGTCTCAAGGGACCCTAATAATTCAAGTCTCAAGGGCCCTAATCATTCAAAAGTCTCAATGGACCCTAATAATTCAAAAGTCTCAAGGGACCCTAATACTTTAAAAGTCTCAAGGGACCCTAATAATTTCAAAAGTCTCAAGGGACCCTAATAATTCAAAAGCCTCAAGGGGCCCTAATAATTCAAAAGTCTCAATGGACCCTAATAATTCAAAAGTCTCAAGGGGTCCTAATAATTCAAAAGTTTCAAGGGACCCTTATAATTCAAGTCTCAATGGACTGTAATAATTCAAAAGTTTCAAGGGACCCTAAGAATTCAAAAGTCTCAAGGGAACCTTATAATTCAAAAGTAACATCATATTTTGTTGCTAACCAAACTTTTCGACAAAAAACAGCAAAAACTTTTGAAATGGTTTAAATGGTACACTAGTACTCTTATAAGTCTACTCTCATCAAAGCTCACCCCTGTTACCAGACCAGATTTCTGATACATGTAGACTGAGATAGTAAAATACTAGTAAATTGTCCATCTCAATAGAGGTTACCCTCTTAAGAGGCCACTTTTCATTGTAGAAGGGGTGGCTATATAAGAAGGTGGGTTACTGTACTAAATATTGTCATATACTTCAGCTTTGCCTTCTTTTTGCTTACACTAAAATTAAACCAATGTTCTAGTATACAGTATAACCTGTCTTATGTGACCATCCAAGAGAACACTGAAATAGGGTCATATAAGGCAGGTGGACACTAAACACAGGTTTACTTAATATGAAAAGCACTATAAAGGGAAATAAAAATCATGGTCATGTAATACAAGTTATTGCTTAATAGAGGTGGCCACTAAAGCAGGTTTGACTATATAACAAGCTTTTCACTACATTTTAAAGTAGAAGGCCAAATTAAAAAAAAATAGAAGGCAAGAGGGTCTATATGTCCTTCCCAAGCAGGGGTTACAAGGGCAGCAAATGACAAAAAGTAGAAGGCAGTAGGGTCTCTAGGTCTTCCCCCAACAGGGGTTACAAGGGCAGCAAATGACAAAAAGTAGAAGGCAGGAGGGTCTCTAGGTCTTCCCCCAGCAGGGATTACAAGGGCAGCAAATGACAAAAAGTAGAAGGCAGTAGGGTCTCTAGGTCTTCCCCCATCAGGGGTTACAAGGGCAGCAAATGACAAAAGGTAGAAGGCAGGAGGGTCTCTATGTCTTCCCCCATCAGGGGTTACAAGGGCAGCAAATGACAAAAGGTAGAAGGCAGGAGGGTCTCTAGGTCTTCCCCCAACAGGGGTTACAAGGGCAGCAAATGACAAAAGGTAGAAGGCAGGAGGGTCTCTAGGTCTTCCCCCATCAGGGGTTACAAGGGCAGCAAATGACAAAAGGTAGAAGGCAGGAGGGTCTCTAGGTCTTCCCCCATCAGGGGTTACAAGGGCAGCAAATAACAAAAGGTAGAAGGCAGGAGGGTCTCTATGTCTTCCCCCATCAGGGGTTACAAGGGCAGCAAATGACAAAAGGTAGAAGGCAGGAGGGTCTCTAGGTCTTCTCCCAGCAGGGGTTACAAGGGCAGCAAATGACAAAAGGTAGAAGGCAGGAGGGTCTCTAGGTCTTCCCCCAGCAGGGGTTACAAGGGCAGCAAATGACAAAAGGTAGAAGGCAGGAGGGTCTCTAGGTCTTCCCCCATCAGGGGTTACAAGGGCAGCAAATGACAAAAGGTAGAAGGCAGGAGGGTCTCTAGGTCTTCCCCCATCAGGGGTTACAAGGGCAGCAAATAACAAAAGGTAGAAGGCAGGAGGGTCTCTAGGTCTTCCCCCATCAGGGGTTACAAGGGCAGCAAATGACAAAAGGTAGAAGGCAGGAGGGTCTCTAGGTCTTCTCCCAGCAGGGGTTACAAGGGCAGCAAATGACAAAAGGTAGAAGGCAGGAGGGTCTCTAGGTCTTCCCCCAGCAGGGGTTACAAGGGCAGGAAATGGCAAAAGGTAGAAGGCAGGAGGGTCTCTAGGTCTTCCCCCAGCAGGGGTTACAAGAGCAGCAAATAACAAAAAGTAGACGGCTCAGCAAACGAAGTAGAAGGCAATTTAGCCAGCTGACGGCTTCAAAAGAGCAGGTTGTATGTATGCTATTTTGTACCAGCTGTTACAGCACATCAAACACTAGTAGTCCTAGTTTTGTTCAACAAAATAAAATCAATTTTACATAATTGAGTTATTATTTAGTAGAAAAGTACCACTGAATGACATCAAAGTTAACTGTGACTCTTAAATTATTGTCCTTGTAAAGGGTTAGTGGTGGGGGGTGAACATTTGGTATGGGTTTTCTTCCTTAATTTAGGGTTAGAGTTATGGTATTTAACACCACTTTCATCGATATTTCAGTTATATCATGGCGGTCAGTTTTATTGGTGGATGAAACTGGAATACCCGGAGAATACCATTGACCTGCCGCAAATCACTGACAAACTTAATCACATAATGTGTTATCGAGTACACCTCACCACGAGCTGGACTCTTAACTAACAACATTAGTTATGATAGGCATTGATAGCACAGGTAGTTGTAAATCCAACTACCATACACTCACGACCATGTCAGCACCTGTCCTCGTGTAAGAACTTTTTTATCTCTGTATTAGATATTGGTTTTTTTACCAACCTATAGCTTAAATGTATTCCTGTATTTAACTAGAGAGTTGGTAAATATTTCCCACCAAATACCAAATAACTACATTTATTTTTATTTCAATATTAGTCGATGTCAACTTCAGATTTGATTTACTATCTGAATTTGAAAGTACAAAATTTAATTTATGACAGTAAATCAATGTTTTGGGTTTTTTTTTTTAAATAGGAAGTTAAATAGTATTAGTCAAAAATATAACCACCGACAACCTCTTGAACCACTTGACCTTGACAAACTTCAAAGCAGTAATGGTTGACAATATGACCAACAGAAACAACATATGAACCACTTCATCACTATACTACCATGACATGAAAGACACCAACTAAATGTCCTAGCTTGAAACAGACAAAAAAAATTTAACCAGTTAATGGAATCCCAACTCTTCTGTCTAAATAATTAAACGTTCCATGTCCAAACAGATGTAAAAAATCGTAAAAATATCACACAGAGATTCAAAAGCTGATCTGCCTTATATTATTTCACTTAAATAAACGTTAGAGAAAACCGACAGGGAAATCAAAAATGGACAATTCAGAGATACTGATAAATTTAAAAGTCTACATGCAAGTCGTAGTGAATGATGTAATAACACGACACAGAGGGCACATGTTATGGTAAATCTCTACACTGTAGGTAAAGTCATTCCCAAGGTCTGTCGGACATGTGGCAATGTACAGTAAAAATTGGTTTTTGTCCAGTAAAAGGTTATTCATTACTGAACAAATGACCAGTAGGAATCTGAGCACTTCCTCTGTGGAGTATGTGAATGTCCTGTAAACTTGATGCTGGGTCCAATAAAATTTGTACTCCTTTACTGGACAGAATGTCCATTCAACTTCAATTTACCTTGGGAAACACTGTAGGTAAAGTGGTATGAAAGACGATAAGAAATGACAGAATATCATGAAACCTATTGACACATTCAACGGCCTCAAAATAACCCTTGATGAAAAATTGAGGTTTGAAAAAAATTGACCAAGATATTGTCCATATATAACTTGTGTATTATAAATTTGGTTTGAATCTGACAAGAAGTGAGCTAACATGATTTTATATTACGAATTTAGTTTGTTACACATATTTTCATTGGTTATTCAACCCTGAATGTCAGCATATATTCGGAAAACAGACGGGGTATATATTTTCAGTCCCCAAAAATGATTAAAACATGGACGACAAAACATTACGCTTCACTGAATCAATGGTATATACGGAATAATAAATGTATTTTTACCAAATTAAATGCTGTTTTTATACTCAAAACGGCTGCATGAACAAAAAATATTACAACGGTTAATTCCGTCACAATACCTGATCGATTCAGCAAACTCCTATGTTCCATGGCTGTACCATAACAAATAAACAAAACTTTGAGACTTGAAAACTTTCGATGTCATGGGGCCACACCAAGGTTTTATTTAGATGTTGTTAACATTTAAATTATTGAAACTGTTTCGCAAACCCGTTGTTTTGTTATGTGACATATTAATGTTATATTTATAAAGTTCATAAAATTTACTAGATATGAAACTGTATTTATTTAGAAATTTAGTACAGTATTTTCCTTCATGAGACACCACATACATGAAATATGACGCGACACATATTTTGACGTCATTGAAGAATGATGTCAAAGGTACGGAAACGGACATCTAGAGATACGAAAAATGAAAATAAAAGAGGCAAATTTATTTAATACAGTTGGATGTTGTATTTAAAAAAAAATGGTTAAATCCGTAATATATCTGTTATTCAGCTATCAGACAGAGTATATAATGTGACATTCCCGGCTTATGATATATATTCCCTTAAGCCGGGAATGTCACATTATATACCCTGTCTGATAGCTGAATAACATATAATATGCATGCCACCTACACAAAATTCACCATTTAAATGGCTTGGTGAATTTTGGGAAGGCGGCATTGCATATTAAATCATGTTAGCTCTCTTCTTGTCAGATTCAAACCAAATTTATTAAACACAAATTTTTGCATGCTTCTCATAATAAAACATCCATGAAATCTTAATTGGTTGATTGATTTTTGGTGTTTAATGCCACTTTCAGCAATATTTCAGCTATATCATGGAGACCAGTTTTAGTGGTGGAAGAAGCCAGAGTACCTGGAGAGAACCACCGACCATGGGCAAGTAACTGGTAAACTTTATCACTTGCGGCTGCGAGTCGAGTGCACCCTTTTTTGTAAATTACAAAGCTGGGCACGAACCCACGCCATATTGGTGATAGGCTTGTATGAGTTGTTAGGTAATCCAACTACCTAGCTCATTGAGCCATCCGGGCCCTCGCTTCTCATAATAAGACATCCATGAAATCTTAATTATTCTGTAACAATAGTCAAAACAGGTTTTGTGCTATTGAATGTAGATACACTACATGTTCTTTAAAAAAAATGAGTTAATTATCTATACAATTTTAATATTCCTACCATAGGCCAAGGATTTATATAGTAGGATCCTACTATATAAATCCTTGCATAGGCCTACAACTCATTTTCATAAATAATGTAATATATAAACTAAGGTTAATCTTCCTCAGACATAGGTGACCCTAGCCGATTCTTGTTATCAGTGACCCTAGCCGATTCTTGTTATCCTGTTTAGACCCTTTGGTTTACCGGTTCTTGATCTCAAAGACTAAAAATGATGTTGCCTTCCAATCTTTTGATCATGAGAGCGAGTACCTGTCTTGTGCACTATATTAGACATTTAGGATTTTATTTCATCAATTGACAAAAGCTATTTAAAAATAAAACAGATGCCAATTGGTAAAACAAACACGATATCTTGAGTTCTAAAACAGTAAATGCTGAATTTGTTTTAAATACCTTCTATAAATAAATGAAACTGATATTACGTAACTTTCTAATATAAGTTTGCTTAATGCTTACGGAAAAATCTGTCAATAAATACATAATAACGCCCTATCTGCAAGATTAAATGTCAAACCTGTTGCTGAAGACTGATATCAAAGTACTTGTCATCCTCCGTTCCTGCTGTAAAGTGTCTCTATGAAGAATTGATCAACTTTAGAATTTGTCTGCCTGCCTCGTTAATCTGTTTTCCAATTGAAGATTTGAATGATCTAGATGTATTTCTTCTAAAGACATTAGTACCCCTTTAAGAATTCACTTCTCATGACAGTTAAATCTGCAAATTTTTATTTTATTCAAATCTTTCCACATGTAAATCTTACATAAAAAAATGCATCACTTCCTGTTCAAATCTCTACACTTAAAGCTGGTACGAGCTTACGAATAAATCAAAAATACCTTAATTCCTTTTAATCTGATTTCAGTCCTCTATAGATCAAGTGACAATTGCACATCTGCATTCGGAAAAATAAATGATTTTCAGGCAATCCAAGTTACAAGTTATAAATGGAATCACCAACAAGCGAGGTCTCTATTACATCATCAACGAGTTTGTCAATAAAATGTCATTGAAAGATATCTACTTAATAGTGCTCTAAAATAGAGTCAGGGAATTATAGAGTCAAAGATCCAAAGCATTGATTACGGAATCTAATTCAAAGTTTTAAATTAAACCCAAAAATTGAATTAATATTGATATGAATTCCACTTAGAATTTTCTGCCTAAAGAAAAATCATGAATTCCCAAATGTCAAAATTTTTTAATTTCTAAATTGTAATCAAATTTTTTCAAGTTTGAAAGAAAATTGTAATTTCTACATAATGCAGATAAAATCATATGATATTTAATACTAGCGTTGAGTTGGATTGATTATGGTTTTGGAGTTTGTCACTTTAAAAGATAACAGTATGATTCCGATTCCTAGTAAACTGGACAATTTGATCATTTAAAATAAAGTCAAACCTGCCCATGTGGTCACCTCTATTAAGCAGTCACCTGTATTAAAAGGTCACCTTTTTGTTGTCCTGGCATAGAACATTTCAAATGAATTTAACCTGTTTTAAGAGGTCACCTGTCTAATAAGGCCACTTTTCCTTTGTCTCAAATGTGACCTCTTAATACAGGTTTAACTGTATGTCTAGAAGGTCTGTGTCAAGTTTCTTCTTGCATTCCTGTACAAAGTCACCATTGATAGTAAATTCATCTCCTGATAATTACAGAACTTGGTTAATTAAGTATCAATTATCAGATTCTTGGGTCTATATAATTATCTGGAGATGTCAGGTCACATGATCAATAATTGTGAGGTCACGTGATCAATAATTAACCCAGCTGTAATTGAGATGTAACAAAAAGCTTCCAGCATCTTCTTTCTTCAACTCATTTATAATACCATTGTACACTCAAAGTTCTAACTCATTTTAATAAAAGATTGATCTAATATTTATGTTTCGAGCCCCATGCATCAAGAAACGTGTTCCATTCGTGACCAATTAAATCTCACAATTGTAAATATTTTTCTTTTTGAAACGCACACAATATATTTATATTTAACTAAATGGTGGATTCTCTTATGTCCAGCTACTGTATGTTTGCTTTTTTATGCCAATTAACGATTAAGATTTTGATCTGTAAAATATTCTGCATCAAAGGCAATATAATATGAACACGTTGTGCATTAAATTTTCAATCACTACAAACTTTGTTTATATTTCGGCTCAGACCATCATTGCAAAAATTACTGATGAACTTTTTCACCCCAAACATGGCAGTCACTACAAATTTCCATCACTTTAAACATCCATTAGAGAGAATGTTCCCTGATCAGTGTTCTTCAATTATGAAGGCTAATTTAATCCTAATATTTAATGTTTTTTAACACTTTTCTGCACACTATCTAGTACCAATTTCTGTATACGAAGAAAAATCTATTAGTCATAATAACTTATCTGATCATATTAACATCATTTATGTTTGGATGCCCATTAACCGATCTCTACCACGCAGAAGAGGAAAGACGAAAATACAATACATCTCTATATCAACTCTCTAAAAAACTACTATTGTAGATGAAATTTTTGACATTTCTAACTCAGAAATGTCTAAAGAAGCATAAATTTTGTAGAAATTGGTAAAATAACTGAAGCTAATAAAATGATGGAAGTTTCTATTTGCTTTACACATCAATGTTATTTGTCAAAATGTCAGCTCCTTAGGGAGTAATATATCTTCCTTTCTAACTGTCTACAGTACATTAAGGTAATGCAATAAAACTCAGTCTTTCATTTCCGTTTTATAAATAAATAAATTTCACGATTCTTTAAAGGAAATCATTTCCATTTTCGAAAATCGTAGAATTAAAACACTACATTTAAATGCAGTAATATGCTTAGATTCCATTGGTTTAAAACAATTACAACATGGATACATACGATCAAGTAATGACCAAGTGTCATGTGACGTCTGAGATAAGTCAATTAACGAGTAATAAGATATGAGAATAGTTCACATTGTAAGATATTATCTCAAATGTTCTCACAACATTTCTAGACTAAAATAACACCCACCCATTCACTCTATAAGAAAAGAAATTTGTTTTATTTTGTATGCTGGAAATTTTTCCTACGTTGACTAAATAAATAAAAACATGTGGAATTAGAAAAGATAAGTGGCATCAAAATAATAACGGCCAGATCAAGGACTAAATATGGACGGAGTTTTCAACGAAAAAAAGTATTCATGTGTGTCGATTAAAATCGCACAACTTTCTATACTAAACGGGTTAAAAACCACCCACTCACATTACGAAAGTAACTTCATCTTTTGACATGTTGTGAATACTTTTGAGATGATCTAAAAAAAATAAATCTAATTGAAAAATTCTTTTAACAAGAGAAATGCATTTAATTTGCATTTAGCCTGCAGTAGACAAATAGAGCTTGAAGTGTAGAAAATTCTAGAATTTTTTTTTAATTGCTCCAGGATAAACCTATTTAGTTTCATTTATTGAATATTTATTTTTATCTTGAAAACAGATTCAAATTGACAGCATTGATTTCTCCTCCTTTAAAGAGAATTAGTGTTAGTGTTATTTGTGTGTGTCGTCACTTTCACCCATATCTCAGATATATGTAGTCGAACCTGCCCATGTGGTCACCTCTGACAAGCAGTCACCTGTATTAAAAGGTCTACATTTTTCTTGCACTGTCATAGAAAACTTCATATGAATTGAACCTCTTTTAAGAGGTCACCTGTCTTAAAAGACCACCTTTTCCTGTCCAAAAAGTGACCTCTTAATACAGGTTTGTCTATATATCAGACATAAAGGGACAGAGCACAGCTATAATGAACAGAGCAGTTAAATCACAGGCTATATATAGGGTCTAAAAACGTCGCTATGCAACAAGCATTCAACAGCATGAACTTCTAACAAACTCTTACTCCTTACATCCAAGAAGCTTGGCATTCTAAAAACACAAGGCATTGGTTCACATCCTATACTAGTGGCAAGTGATGGATATGACTTGTCCAGCTGACTCTCTATCAGAAGAATTGTACCCTACAACTGTGAAAATAGGTCCTATTCTTATACCCCATGGGCTTCCTCAGGGACACAAAATACAGTTATATTATACCTGTTCTGATATATAAGATCCCAGAAGACGTATATAATATATTTTACTGATATACAATGAATTAAAAAGCACCATACTTCATTTTTATATAATATATTTTACTGATACACAATGCATTAAAAAGCACCATACTTCATTTTTACAACAACAGGCTGTTTTTACCATATATGCCTTGTAGAGAAAATGAGTCAACATTGCCTAAGTGTTACCCCGAGGTCTTAGTTTTATCAAGTTAGATAATAATAATTAATGAGCACTTAATTAAGTATTAATTAATTGTAAAACAATAGAAGAATAGAGAGGATCACAATTCAATTAAATGTAAAATTCTTACATATGAATTCTTTATTTCTTTTATTTCATACAGAATTACTAGACAATTTAGGATATTGCTCTAAATGACACTGACATAAAATATTGAAACAGTCCTCAATTGATACTCTCGTAGGGACGGAATTGTCTCCGTTTAAAACATCATTGTTTTTGTACTATCGTTTGCCGAGGGGGGTATTGTATTTCATCTTTAAAAAAAAAACTTAATATTAATGAATAAAGAGTCATCGTGTATATAATAATCCATCATACCCTTTATAATATTCTAAAACAATTCTCCAGTGGGTTTATTCTGAAATATCATTCTAATATATTGACGACAATATTAAATTGTACGATCTTTGGTTGCTGAACAGAAAATGTCATTATTATTACTGTTACCATTTAATAAGAAAAGGAAATAAAGACAGCTGAGCTTCATCCCATTAACTTAGAGAAAATTGTTTAATATCGTTGCACTCTAGTTTTAAGGTTTCAGCATACAGTTTTTAACAGAAATGCTTTTAATATTGATATGCTACGTAGGTAACTGATTAAATAGCCTTTCATTTACGTGAAGGGATTCGTAGGTAGATATATTTTTTTAAACTACACAATTTTGTTCAGGATTCATTTCCAAACTGATTTTATTCTTTTCTTCACCAAGTGAGTAATATATATCAGAATTATAGTGGATAGTGAGAACCAGTCACTTTTCGATGAGATGTTGATGTCTTTCTTGTATCCGACCAACATGCTGATTTCAAAAACTTATAGCTGACTGAAACAACAGTCCACAGATGGACATAGTTATGTTGCTCCACTCAGACACATTTTCCTGACTACAAGCCAATTAATCTTTGTTCTTGTTCCTTAGTGGCAACACACACTCATTTTATAGTCTTTGGTTTGATCTGCCTGGTCATCAAATCCACATCAAATCCACATCAAATCCACATCAAATCCACATCAAATCCACATCAAATCCACATCAAATCCACATCAACTAGAAGAGGCATGTTAATTAAACTTGGCTGGGATTGTTCTTTGGCCTTTCAAAATTATGTCCCTCCCTCACCTCGACATGGCTGCTGTTACTAAAACTAGAAATTTCTTGAATTGTCTGTTGCTGCTTTATTACAAGTCAAAATCAGCTCAAATTTTAACTGCAGCTACTGTACATGGCAATAAGTATCAAAGAATCATCCCAGCAAAAAACAGGGTGCAAGTGAAGAGATATAATTTTAATTAGATTGAGGTGAACCAAAGGTTGGAACTAGGGAATAAGTAATGATGGGAAAGGATTGTAATCACACTTCTGGGAGTTGGGTACCTTTTAACAATAACGGATACTTGCATTTGAACATTTATGCTATGGACATCATTGTCTTATCTGGTGGGTGGGCTGGCAGAGATTTCTTGTTCCTGAAGACAAAATGTTTGTTTCGTCTTTAAGCTGCTGCATAAATTAATTTCAAAATTAAGTGCAAATAGGAATAAATGGGGGATATTAAAGCAACAAAGCTTATAACATTTTAGCCATGACATGAAGTCAATTTTTATGTTTAAATCACAGTCCCTTTTGTGTTTATATTTTGTACTACCTTTGTGTTGTAGGCTTGGTCGTTTCTAGTTTCAAACATCTCTTTCACTCAGATTTAAGAAATTTTTCGCTAGTCTTTAAATTAATTTGTTAAAATGAGCACTATTATGGGATGGTGATAGTAAGAGACAAACATTGACAACGAGATAAAATATCAAATAACAAATTTGCAATTCAAAAATTTTAAGTGGTTTTAAAAAAAATCAAATAAAAAAAAAAGTTGTGAATTCCAAAAACTGTGACTTAAGTTAATATTACCGAATATCACTGATTTAACCTTCGTATTAAAGTCATGTAAATATAATTGATTTAGGAACCGACAACTGGAATGCTTCTAGTTACATAGCAGTAATTGGTCACTTAATCAACCAATGACTTGGAAATTTCTGATACATCATCCAAACTTCTACGAGCTCTTCTAATCAATTTCAGTATTGATTCTTGTGCCGTCTATTACAACAAACATACACATATCGTATCATACAACGGCAGTTTAATCAAGATTTTGTTAACAAGATTTTTCTTAGACAAGATTTTTTTTTATTCGATAGGCAAGGTGTACTCGATATAACATTATGTGATAAAGTTTGTCAGTGACTTGTGACAGTTCGGTGGTTTTCTCCGGGTACTCTGGTTTCCTCCACCAATAAAACTGACTGCCAAGATATATAACTGAAATATTGTTGAAAGTGGCACTAAATACCATAACCCTCACCCCTCAAGACCCTAGGTTATATACTGTTCTATAGAATTTACTAAATTTATTTCATATTTGTAACTTTCAATAAATAACATAGTTTTCTTAAAAGAAAACTTCCATGACAAAAATAAAGAGCTTCAGGCAGGCTCAGCATGATACAACCGTAGTAATTATATAAGTCAACAAGGGTTGCATCCTGCACAAGTTTGCCTGAAAATTATCCATAAGACACTGATGCCCTAGCTTCCAGCTAATGTAAATAATAGGGACATATCTCTGGACTCATAAATTAACCAAATCTACACTTGACCTATGCACTGTTGTAAAAATTTCAAAACAATTGGCCAAGGGAAGCAGAATTTAGGTTATTGTACAGAAACCTTAGACATTATCTTTATATTTTTGCAATCAAGGGACATAACTCCAGAAAAGAAAAATTGGTAAAATTCAAAATCAGACTTCACTAAGGTCTGCTATTTTTGGTGCCTGACCTTGTGTATAAATTTCAAATGAGAAATTGGTATTTTCAGCAAATTTAGGGGCATATCTCCAGAATGGAAAAAGTGGTTAAGTCTGAAATCAAAATCGGCCTTGATTGGCTTGCCTTTTATGGTACCTGGCCTTGTGTATAAATCTTATAAGGTTTGCTTAAGGGTAACTAAAGTTATTGAGCAGATTTTGGGGATATTGGTAATTCTTCTACAAATCAAGTAGCATATCTACAGGACTGGGGTGCACAAACCTCAATTAAATCTAAGTGTCAACTACAACTTAATTGACACTTCAAATTACTTGGAATGTACATGAAAGAAATGTACACTTTAAGGTTTAATTGAGACTTAAAAATAATTGAGGTTTGTGCAAACCAGTCCAGAGGGAAAAAGTGGTGGAGTTCGAAAACTGAACTTTATGGTCCCTGACCTTATGTATAAATTTCAAATGGTATTCTTAAACCAAGACTGTGAGTATAAATAGCTGTGGGCGGAGCAAATATTCAGATTGTTCATTATTTTGACCACGGTTATCTCGAGAAGGAAATAATCAATGATACATAGTTTCACAGTTACTTTTGGAGCAAATTATTTGACAGGCATGGTCACTAGTGTTCCTCCCTACAAAACTTTTAGTTTTATTAAAAATAATATTCTTCATCAGTCCAAAAACTACAAAAATCATTTCGAAAATTCAAATTTCTGAGGTACAGTGTATGTGACCTTTAGGCACTACCGCAAATTCCTCTTTAAAGGGACCTTAAGTTATTGAATGGACACCTTAGAATTTTTTTCCCCAGCATATCAAGGGACATAACCCGGAACAGAAAAAGGGTATATTTCTATTTCACCATAATATCCTTAATACATTCAAGTTTTAAATTCTAAAAATTTTAAAATATAAATTATCAATTTATTTATGCTAAGAAAACACAGGTTCACATCTTTTTCTATTTTTTCTCTCTCTAAAAGTCTAGATTTACCACTGTTTACCCACATCAACCTAACCATTGCAAACAATTTGAGAATTTGGTCATCGCTGAACAACAAGTCAATAGTTCATGGTAATATTTTGAGTAAAAACTACAAATAAATTTAGGAATACATCGGGGGAAAGAAATGGATTGGTTCACCATACAGTAAAACTGATTTATCACACTTAGAAACTAAATAATACAAATCTAGAAAGCTGTCAACTACAATTCTTTTCTAACTAATACACTAATTGGTCAATTCTCAGCCAATGGATTGGAAACATCTAATAAGGTTTCGGGAGTAACCTCAAAATCAATGTCATTATTGATTGAAAATGACAACCATTGTTTCTTCCACGATAGGTAGGATAATACAGCTCTATAGGATAAAAAAAATATAATTACGATGTGCCAACGAGGATTTCTCCTGGACATGTTGCTATATAAAGATATATCACAAAATGTCGTATCTTGATTTGGAGCAATTTTTCTTTCTCGGAAAGCAATTACTTGGAATTCAAGACATGGATGATCAGGTGGAAAGATTCATTAGACGAACTCCAAAAATACTAATTGCGTACTTCATCACCAACGTGACAATATATATTCCAATTTTATAGCCTACATCACACAGTAGATTTGACGAGGAATTCTGTCATTGAGCATCTAGTAAAATACTCGTTCATTTTAATTTAACCAACAATTGAAGAAAATAACGCCTAGCACACAACATAATGCTCACGATATACCGATATAAAGACACATAATTCTTAATCGAGATTGCGAAACAAGTAAATATAGATCTTCAGACCACCATTCCTAATAATGTTGTTGCATTTGAAATAAAACACCATAGGCAATCATGAGTAAGCATGCAATACGTTTATAACAGACTATTGTAAATCGGATAAAATCACATATAACTCGGAACAACAAAAGGGGAAATTGTCAAATAGGATACAAAGTACTGTTACCATGACCACCATTCACAAGTGAAGTATTAACATTGGTCAATTTAGGCAATGGAGAGATTAGTGCTCAACATAATTACAACAGATTATTTTACACTGGATAAATTCTCATAACTCTGGAAAGAAAAAAGTTGGATAAAGTCCCATAACTCTGGAAAGACAAAAGATGGATAAAGTCCCATAACTCTGGAAAGAAAGAATATGGACCAAGTCCCATAACTCTGGAAAAACAAAAGATGGATAAAGTCCCATAACTCTGGAAAGACAAAAATGGATAAAATCCCATAACTCTGAAAAGAAAAAAGATGGATAAAGTTCCATAACTCTGGAAAGACAAAAATGGACAAAGTCTCATAACTCTGGAAAGACAAAAGATGGATAAAGTCCCATAACTCTGGAAAGACAAAAGATGAATAAAGTCCCATAACTCTGAAAAGATAAAAGATGGATAAAGTCCCATAACTCTGGAAAGACAAAAATAAATAAAGTACCATCACTCTGGAAAGACAAAAGATGAATAAAGTCCCATAACTCTGGAAATACAAAAGATGGATAAAGTCCCATAACTCTGGAAATACAAAAGATGGATAAAGTCCCATAACTCTGGAAAGACAAAAATGGAAATACAAATGTGAAAAACATAACCAGAGGCTCTCAAGAGCCTGTATCGTTCACCTGGTTATAAAAAGAACCAATTGGTCCTATGTAAAAACTATGTCCTGCAGTGGTAGTCATCTTGGAATTACGATCAACATAAAAAACACAAATTTGTAAAGGATCTTCCAATGATTGATGCACAGTTTAGGTTCAATCAGTGCAATAGCTTCAGAGAAGAATATATTTCTGTATTTTCCTCATATGGTCCTGTGTTAATACTATGACCTGTGGTGGCAGCCATCTTGGATTTCCGATCGGCATAAAAAACAGAGGACCTTCCAATGATCATTCCTAGGCAGTTTGGTTTCAACTGTCCAAGTGGTTTCAGAGAAGAAGCGTTTTGAAACATTTTTCCCATAGGGTCCAATGTTAAACTAAGTTCTGCCGTAGCCGCCATTTTGAATTTCATATCAGAACAAAAAACGTAAAGTTTGTAGAGGACCATCCAATGAACATTCATGTACAGTTTGGCTGTAATCATATTTGTAGTTTCTGAGAAGAAGGCATTTGAACATTTTCCCATAGGGTCCAATGTTAATCTATGTCCTGCGGTGGTGGCCATCTTAGATTTCCGATCGGCATAAAAAACACACACTTTGTAGAGGACCATCCAATGATCATTCCTGGGCAGTTTGGTTTCAATTATCCAAGTGGTTTCAGAGAAGAAGCGTTTTGAAACATTTTTCCCATAGGGTCCAATGTTAAACTAAGTCCTGCCGTAGCCGCCATTTTGAATTTCATATCGGAACAAAAACGTAAAGTTTGTAGAGGACCATCCAATGAACATTCATGTACAGTTTGGCTTTAATCATATTTGTAGTTTCTGAGAAGAAGGCATTTGAACATTTTCCCATAGGGTCCAATGTTAATCTATGTCCTGCGGTGGTGGCCATCTTGAATTTTCGATCGGCATAATAAAACAGAAACTTTGTAGAGGACCTTCCAATGATCATTCCTGTGCAGTTTGGTTTCAATTGTCCAAGTGGTTTCAGAGAAGAAGCGTTTTGAAACATTTTTCCCATAGGGTCCAATGTTAAACTAAGTCCTGCCGTAGCCGCCATTTTGAATTTCATATCAGAACAAAAAACGTAAAGTTTGTAGAGGACCATCCAATGAACATTCATGTACAGTTTGGCTTTAATCATATTTGTAGTTTCTGAGAAGAAGGCATTTGAACATTTTCCCATAGGGTCCAATGTCAATCTATGTCCTGCAGTGGTGGCCATCTTGGATTTCCGATCGGCATATAAAACGTACACTTTGTAGAGGACCTTCCAATGATCATTCCTGGGCAGTTTGGTTTCAATTATCCAAGTGGTTTCAGAGAAGAAGCATTTTGAAACATTTTTTTCATAGGGTCCAATGTTAAACTAAGTCCTGCCGTAGCCGCCATTTTGAATTTCATATCAGAACAAAAAACGTAAAGTTTGTAGAGGACCATCCAATGAACATTCATGTACAGTTTGGCTTTAATCATATTTGCAGTTTCTGAGAAGAAAGCATTTGAACATTTTCCCATAGGGTCCAATGTTAATCTATGTCCTGCGGTGGCGGCCATCTTGAATTTTCGATCGGCATAAAAAAACAGAAACTTTGTAGAGGACCTTCCAATGATCATTCCTCGGCAGTTTGGTTTCAATTGTCCAAGTGGTTTCAGAGAAGAAGCGTTTTGAAACATTTTTCCCATAGGGTCCAATGTTAAACTAAGTCCTGCCGTAGCCGCCATTTTGAATTTCATATCGGAACAAAAAACGTAAAGTTTGTAGAGGACCATCCAATGAACATTCATGTACAGTTTGGCTTTAATCATATTTGTAGTTTCTGAGAAGAAGGCATTTGAACATTTTCCCATAGGGTCCATTGTCAATCTATGTCCTGCAGTGGTGGCCATCTTGGATTTCCGATCGGCATAAAAAATATATAATTTGTAGAGGACCTTCCAATGATCATTCCTGGGCAGTTTGGTTTCAACTGTCCAAGTGGTTTCAGAGAAGAAGCATTTTGAAACATTTTTTTCATAGGGTCCAATGTTAAACTAAGTCCTGCCGTAGCCGCCATTTGGAATTTCATATCAGAACAAAAAACGTAAAGTTTGTAGAGGACCATCCAATGAACATTCATGTACAGTTTGGCTTTAATCATATTTGCAGTTTCTGAGAAGAAAGCATTTGAACATTTTCCCATAGGGTCCAATGTTAATCTATGCCCTGCGGTGGCGGCCATCTTGAATTTTCGATCGGCATAAAAAAACAGAAACTTTGTAGAGGACCTTCCAATGATCATTCATGGGCAGTTTGGTTTCAATTGTCCAAGTGGTTTCAGAGAAGAAGCGTTTTGAAACATTTTTCCCATAGGGTCCAATGTTAAACTAAGTCCTGCTGTAGCCGCCATTTTGAATTTCATATCGGAACAAAAAACGTAAAGTTTGTAGAGGACCATCCAATGAACATTCATGTACAGTTTGGCTTTAATCATATTTGTAGTTTCTGAGAAGAAGGCATTTGAACATTTTCCCATAGGGTCCATTGTCAATCTATGTCCTGCAGTGGTGGCCATCTTGGATTTCCGATCGGCATAAAAAATATATAATTTGTAGAGGACCTTCCAATGATCATTCCTGGGCAGTTTGGTTTCAACTGTCCAAGTGGTTTCAGAGAAGAAGCATTTTGAAACATTTTTTTCATAGGGTCCAATGTTAAACTAAGTCCTGCCGTAGCCGCCATTTTGAATTTCATATCAGAACAAAAAACGTAAAGTTTGTAGAGGACCATCCAATGAACATTCATGTACAGTTTGGCTTTAATCATATTTGCAGTTTCTGAGAAGAAAGCATTTGAACATTTTCCCATAGGGTCCAATGTTAATCTATGTCCTGCGGTGGCGGCCATCTTGAATTTTCGATCGGCATAAAAAAACAGAAACTTTGTAGAGGACCTTCCAATGATCATTCCTGGGCAGTTTGGTTTCAATTGTCCAAGTGGTTTCAGAGAAGAAGCGTTTTGAAACATTTTTCCCATAGGGTCCAATGTTAAACTAAGTCCTGCTGTAGCCGCCATTTTGAATTTCATATCGGAACAAAAAACGTACAGTTTGTAGAGGACCATCCAATGAACATTCATGTACGGTTTGGCTTTAATAATATTTGTAGTTTCTGAGAAGAAGGCATTTGAACATTTTCCCATAGGGTCCAATGTTAATCTATGTATTGCGGTGGCGGCCATCTTGGATTTCCGATCGGCATAAAAAATATATAATTTGTAGAGGACCTTCCAATGATCATTCCTGGGCAGTTTGGTTTCAACTGTCCTAGTGGTTTCAGAGAAGAAGCGTTTTGAAACATTTTTCCCATAGGGTCCAATGTTAAACTAAGTTCTGCCGTAGCCGCCATTTTGAATTTCATATCGGAACAAAAAACCTACAGTTTGTAGAGGACCATCCAATGAACATTCATGTACAGTTTGGCTTTAATCATATTTGCAGTTTCTGAGAAGAAAGCATTTGAACATTTTCCCATAGGGTCCAATGTTAATCTATGTCCTGCGGTGGCGGCCATCTTGAATTTTCGATCGGCATAAAAAAACAGAAACTTTGTAGAGGACCTTCCAATGATCATTCCTCGGCAGTTTGGTTTCAATTGTCCAAGTGGTTTCAGAGAAGAAGCGTTTTGAAACATTTTTCCCATAGGGTCCAATGTTAAACTAAGTCCTGCCGTAGCCGCCATTTTGAATTTCATATCGGAACAAAAAACGTAAAGTTTGTAGAGGACCATCCAATGAACATTCATGTACAGTTTGGCTTTAATCATATTTGTAGTTTCTGAGAAGAAGGCATTTGAACATTTTCCCATAGGGTCCATTGTCAATCTATGTCCTGCAGTGGTGGCCATCTTGGATTTCCGATCGGCATAAAAAATATATAATTTGTAGAGGACCTTCCAATGATCATTCCTGGGCAGTTTGGTTTCAACTGTCCAAGTGGTTTCAGAGAAGAAGCATTTTGAAACATTTTTTTCATAGGGTCCAATGTTAAACTAAGTCCTGCCGTAGCCGCCATTTGGAATTTCATATCAGAACAAAAAACGTAAAGTTTGTAGAGGACCATCCAATGAACATTCATGTACAGTTTGGCTTTAATCATATTTGCAGTTTCTGAGAAGAAAGCATTTGAACATTTTCCCATAGGGTCCAATGTTAATCTATGCCCTGCGGTGGCGGCCATCTTGAATTTTCGATCGGCATAAAAAAACAGAAACTTTGTAGAGGACCTTCCAATGATCATTCATGGGCAGTTTGGTTTCAATTGTCCAAGTGGTTTCAGAGAAGAAGCGTTTTGAAACATTTTTCCCATAGGGTCCAATGTTAAACTAAGTCCTGCTGTAGCCGCCATTTTGAATTTCATATCGGAACAAAAAACGTAAAGTTTGTAGAGGACCATCCAATGAACATTCATGTACAGTTTGGCTTTAATCATATTTGTAGTTTCTGAGAAGAAGGCATTTGAACATTTTCCCATAGGGTCCATTGTCAATCTATGTCCTGCAGTGGTGGCCATCTTGGATTTCCGATCGGCATAAAAAATATATAATTTGTAGAGGACCTTCCAATGATCATTCCTGGGCAGTTTGGTTTCAACTGTCCAAGTGGTTTCAGAGAAGAAGCATTTTGAAACATTTTTTTCATAGGGTCCAATGTTAAACTAAGTCCTGCCGTAGCCGCCATTTTGAATTTCATATCAGAACAAAAAACGTAAAGTTTGTAGAGGACCATCCAATGAACATTCATGTACAGTTTGGCTTTAATCATATTTGCAGTTTCTGAGAAGAAAGCATTTGAACATTTTCCCATAGGGTCCAATGTTAATCTATGTCCTGCGGTGGCGGCCATCTTGAATTTTCGATCGGCATAAAAAAACAGAAACTTTGTAGAGGACCTTCCAATGATCATTCCTGGGCAGTTTGGTTTCAATTGTCCAAGTGGTTTCAGAGAAGAAGCGTTTTGAAACATTTTTCCCATAGGGTCCAATGTTAAACTAAGTCCTGCTGTAGCCGCCATTTTGAATTTCATATCGGAACAAAAAACGTACAGTTTGTAGAGGACCATCCAATGAACATTCATGTACGGTTTGGCTTTAATAATATTTGTAGTTTCTGAGAAGAAGGCATTTGAACATTTTCCCATAGGGTCCAATGTTAATCTATGTATTGCGGTGGCGGCCATCTTGGATTTCCGATCGGCATAAAAAATATATAATTTGTAGAGGACCTTCC
Source organism: Bathymodiolus brooksi (assembly GCA_963680875.1). Taxonomy (NCBI): domain Eukaryota; kingdom Metazoa; phylum Mollusca; class Bivalvia; order Mytilida; family Modiolidae; genus Bathymodiolus; species Bathymodiolus brooksi. The sequence continues at coordinate 9,203,231 of OY804590.1, forward strand.
AATGATCATTCCTGGGCAGTTTGGTTTCAACTGTCCTAGTGGTTTCAGAGAAGAAGCGTTTTGAAACATTTTTCCCATAGGGTCCAATGTTAAACTAAGTTCTGCCGTAGCCGCCATTTTGAATTTCATATCGGAACAAAAAACCTACAGTTTGTAGAGGACCATCCAATGAACATTCATGTACAGTTTGGCTGTAATCATATTTGTAGTTTCTGAGAAGAAGGCATTTGAACATTTTCCCATAGGGTCCAATGTTAATCTATGTATTGCGGTGGCGGCCATCTTGGATTTCCGATCGGCATATAAAACAAAACTTTTTGTAGAGGACCTTCCAATGATCATTCCTGGGCAGTTTGGTTTCAATTGTCCAAGTGGTTTCAGAGAAGAAGCGTTTTGAAACATTTTTCCCATAGGGTCCAATGTTAAACTAAGTTCTGCCGTAGCCGCCATTTTGAATTTCATATCGGAACAAAAAACGTAATGTTTGTAGAGGACCATCCAATGAACATTCATGTACAGTTTGGCTTTAATCATATTTGTAGTTTCTGAGAAGGCATTTGAACATTTTCCCATAGGGTCCAATTTTAATCTATGTCCTGCGGTGGCGGCCATCTTGAATTTTCGATCGGCATAATAAAACAGAAACTTTGTAGAGGACCTTCCAATGATCATTCCTGTGCAGTTTGGTTTCAATTGTCCAAGTGGTTTCAGAGAAGAAGCGTTTTGAAACATTTTTCCCATAGGGTCCAATGTTAAACTAAGTCCTGCCGTAGCCGCCATTTTGAATTTCATATCAGAACAAAAAACGTAAAGTTTGTAGAGGACCATCCAATGAACATTCATGTACAGTTTGGCTTTAATCATATTTGTAGTTTCTGAGAAGAAGGCATTTGAACATTTTCCCATAGGGTCCAATGTCAATCTATGTCCTGCAGTGGTGGCCATCTTGGATTTCCGATCGGCATATAAAACGTACACTTTGTAGAGGACCTTCCAATGATCATTCCTGGGCAGTTTGGTTTCAATTATCCAAGTGGTTTCAGAGAAGAAGCATTTTGAAACATTTTTTTCATAGGGTCCAATGTTAAACTAAGTCCTGCCGTAGCCGCCATTTTGAATTTCATATCAAAACAAAAAACGTAAAGTTTGTAGAGGACCATCCAATGAACATTCATGTACAGTTTGGCTTTAATCATATTTGCAGTTTCTGAGAAGAAAGCATTTGAACATTTTCCCATAGGGTCCAATGTTAATCTATGTCCTGCGGTGGCGGCCATCTTGAATTTTCGATCGGCATAAAAAAACAGAAACTTTGTAGAGGACCTTCCAATGATCATTCCTCGGCAGTTTGGTTTCAATTGTCCAAGTGGTTTCAGAGAAGAAGCGTTTTGAAACATTTTTCCCATAGGGTCCAATGTTAAACTAAGTCCTGCCGTAGCCGCCATTTTGAATTTCATATCGGAACAAAAAACGTAAAGTTTGTAGAGGACCATCCAATGAACATTCATGTACAGTTTGGCTTTAATCATATTTGTAGTTTCTGAGAAGAAGGCATTTGAACATTTTCCCATAGGGTCCATTGTCAATCTATGTCCTGCAGTGGTGGCCATCTTGGATTTCCGATCGGCATAAAAAATATATAATTTGTAGAGGACCTTCCAATGATCATTCCTGGGCAGTTTGGTTTCAACTGTCCAAGTGGTTTCAGAGAAGAAGCATTTTGAAACATTTTTTTCATAGGGTCCAATGTTAAACTAAGTCCTGCCGTAGCCGCCATTTGGAATTTCATATCAGAACAAAAAACGTAAAGTTTGTAGAGGACCATCCAATGAACATTCATGTACAGTTTGGCTTTAATCATATTTGCAGTTTCTGAGAAGAAAGCATTTGAACATTTTCCCATAGGGTCCAATGTTAATCTATGCCCTGCGGTGGCGGCCATCTTGAATTTTCGATCGGCATAAAAAAACAGAAACTTTGTAGAGGACCTTCCAATGATCATTCATGGGCAGTTTGGTTTCAATTGTCCAAGTGGTTTCAGAGAAGAAGCGTTTTGAAACATTTTTCCCATAGGGTCCAATGTTAAACTAAGTCCTGCTGTAGCCGCCATTTTGAATTTCATATCGGAACAAAAAACGTAAAGTTTGTAGAGGACCATCCAATGAACATTCATGTACAGTTTGGCTTTAATCATATTTGTAGTTTCTGAGAAGAAGGCATTTGAACATTTTCCCATAGGGTCCATTGTCAATCTATGTCCTGCAGTGGTGGCCATCTTGGATTTCCGATCGGCATAAAAAATATATAATTTGTAGAGGACCTTCCAATGATCATTCCTGGGCAGTTTGGTTTCAACTGTCCAAGTGGTTTCAGAGAAGAAGCATTTTGAAACATTTTTTTCATAGGGTCCAATGTTAAACTAAGTCCTGCCGTAGCCGCCATTTTGAATTTCATATCAGAACAAAAAACGTAAAGTTTGTAGAGGACCATCCAATGAACATTCATGTACAGTTTGGCTTTAATCATATTTGCAGTTTCTGAGAAGAAAGCATTTGAACATTTTCCCATAGGGTCCAATGTTAATCTATGTATTGCGGTGGCGGCCATCTTGGATTTCCGATCGGCATAAAAAATATATAATTTGTAGAGGACCTTCCAATGATCATTCCTGGGCAGTTTGGTTTCAACTGTCCTAGTGGTTTCAGAGAAGAAGCGTTTTGAAACATTTTTCCCATAGGGTCCAATGTTAAACTAAGTTCTGCCGTAGCCGCCATTTTGAATTTCATATCGGAACAAAAAACCTACAGTTTGTAGAGGACCATCCAATGAACATTCATGTACAGTTTGGCTGTAATCATATTTGTAGTTTCTGAGAAGAAGGCATTTGAACATTTTCCCATAGGGTCCAATGTTAATCTATGTATTGCGGTGGCGGCCATCTTGGATTTCCGATCGGCATATAAAACAAAACTTTTTGTAGAGGACCTTCCAATGATCATTCCTGGGCAGTTTGGTTTCAATTGTCCAAGTGGTTTCAGAGAAGAAGCGTTTTGAAACATTTTTCCCATAGGGTCCAATGTTAAACTAAGTTCTGCCGTAGCCGCCATTTTGAATTTCATATCGGAACAAAAAACGTAATGTTTGTAGAGGACCATCCAATGAACATTCATGTACAGTTTGGCTTTAATCATATTTGTAGTTTCTGAGAAGGCATTTGAACATTTTCCCATAGGGTCCAATTTTAATCTATGTCCTGCGGTGGCGGCCATCTTGAATTTTCGATCGGCATAATAAAACAGAAACTTTGTAGAGGACCTTCCAATGATCATTCCTGTGCAGTTTGGTTTCAATTGTCCAAGTGGTTTCAGAGAAGAAGCGTTTTGAAACATTTTTCCCATAGGGTCCAATGTTAAACTAAGTCCTGCCGTAGCCGCCATTTTGAATTTCATATCAGAACAAAAAACGTAAAGTTTGTAGAGGACCATCCAATGAACATTCATGTACAGTTTGGCTTTAATCATATTTGTAGTTTCTGAGAAGAAGGCATTTGAACATTTTCCCATAGGGTCCAATGTCAATCTATGTCCTGCAGTGGTGGCCATCTTGGATTTCCGATCGGCATATAAAACGTACACTTTGTAGAGGACCTTCCAATGATCATTCCTGGGCAGTTTGGTTTCAATTATCCAAGTGGTTTCAGAGAAGAAGCATTTTGAAACATTTTTTTCATAGGGTCCAATGTTAAACTAAGTCCTGCCGTAGCCGCCATTTTGAATTTCATATCAAAACAAAAAACGTAAAGTTTGTAGAGGACCATCCAATGAACATTCATGTACAGTTTGGCTTTAATCATATTTGCAGTTTCTGAGAAGAAAGCATTTGAACATTTTCCCATAGGGTCCAATGTTAATCTATGTCCTGGGTGGCGGCCATCTTGAATTTTCGATCGGCATAAAAAAACAGAAACTTTGTAGAGGACCTTCCAATGATCATTCCTCGGCAGTTTGGTTTCAGAGAAGAAGCGTTTTGAAACATTTTTCCCATAGGGTCCAATGTTAAACTAAGTCCTGCCGTAGCCGCCATTTTGAATTTCATATCGGAACAAAAAACGTACAGTTTGTAGAGGACCATCCAATGAACATTCATGTACAGTTTGGCTGTAATCATATTTGTAGTTTCTGAGAAGAAGGCATTTGAACATTTTCCCATAGGGTTCAATGTTAATCTATGTATTGCGGTGGTGGCCATCTTGGATTTCCGATCGGCATATAAAACAAAAAGTTTGTAGAGGACTTCCAATGATCATTCCTGGGCAGTTTGGTTTCAACTGTCCTAGTGGTTTCAGAGAAGAAGCGTTTTGAAACATTTTTCCCATAGGGTCCAATGTTAAACTAACTCCTGCCGTAGCCACCATTTTGAATTTCATATCGGAACAAAAAACCTACAGTTTGTAGAGGACCATCCAATGAACATTCATGTACAGTTTGGCTTTAATCATATTTGTAGTTTCTGAGAAGAAGGCATTTGAACATTTTCCCATTGGGTCCAATGTTAATCTATGTATTGCGGTGGCAACCATCTTGGATTTCCGATCGACATAAAAAACATAAATTTGTAGAGGACCTTCCAATGATCATTCCTGGGCAGTTTGGTTTCAATTGTCCAAGTGGTTTCAGAGAAGAAGCGTTTTGAAACATTTTTCCCATAGGGTCCAATGTTAAACTAAGTTCTGCCGTAGCCGCCATTTTGAATTTCATATCGGAACAAAAAACGTAAAGTTTGTAGAGGACCATCCAATGAACATTCATGTACAGTTTGGCTGTAATCATATTTGTAGTTTCTGAGAAGAAGGCATTTGAACATTTTCCCATAGGGTCCAATGTTAATCTATGTATTGCGGTGGTGGCCATCTTGGATTTCCGATCGGCATATAAAACAAATTTTTGTAGAGGACCTTCCAATGATCATTCCTGGGCAGTTTGGTTTCAATTGTCCAAGTGGTTTCAGAGAAGAAGCATTTTGAAACATTTTTCCCATAGGGTCCAATGTTAAACTAAGTTCTGCCGTAGCCGCCATTTTGAATTTCATATCGGAACAAAAAACGTAAAGTTTGTAGAGGACCATCCAATGAACATTCATGTACAGTTTGGCTGTAATCATATTTGTAGTTTCTGAGAAGAAGGCATTTGAACATTTTCCCATAGGGTTCAATGTTAATCTATGCATTGCGATGGCAGCCATCTTGGATTTCCGATCGGCATATAAAACACATATTTTGTAGAGGACCTTCCAATGATCATTCCTGGGCAGTTTGGTTTCAATTGTCCAAGTGGTTTCAGAGAAGAAGCATTTTGAAACATTTTTCCCATAGGGTCCAATGTTAAACTAAGTCCTGTCGTAGCCGCCATTTTGAATTTCATATCGGAACAAAAAACCTTAATATTGTAGAGGACCATCCAATGAACATTCATGTACAGTTTGGCTTTAATCATATTTGTAGTTTCTGAGAAGAAGGCATTTGAACATTTTCCCATAGGGTCCAATGTTAATCTATGTCCTGCAGTGGCGGCCATCTTTGATTTCCAATCGGTATAAAAAAACAGTAACTTGGTAAAGGACATTCCAATGATCATTCCTGGGCAGTTTGGTTTCAATTGTCCAAGTGGTTTCAGAGAAGAAGCATTTTGAAACATTTTTCCCATAGGGTCCAATGTTAAACCAAGTCCTGCCGTAGCCGCCATTTTGAATTTCATATCGGAACAAAAAACCTTAAGATTGTAGAGGACCATCCAATGAACATTCATGTACAGTTTGGCTTTAATCATATTTGTAGTTTCTGAGAAGAAGGCATTTGAACATTTTCCCATAGGGTCCAATGTTAATCTATGTCCTGCGGTGGTGGCCATCTTGGAGTTCCGATCGGCATAAAAAACAGTAACTTGGTAAAGGTCATTCCAATGACCATTCATTTACAGTTTGGGTTCAGTCAGTTCATTAGTTTCAGAGAAGAAGATCTTTGAAATTTCAGCCAATCAGAGCATATTATTGGCCCTGGCAGCCATGTTGAATATCCGACTGGAACGAAAAACAGTAACTTTGTAGAGGACCATCCAAGAAACATTCCTGCTAAGTTTGGTTCCAATTGGCTCAGTGGTTTCGGAGAAGAAGCTTGAAATGTGAAAAGTTTACAGACGACGAACGCTAAGTGATGGCAATAGTTCACATGGACCTTTGGTCCAGGTGAACTAAAAAAGCATACTGGTATATGCAATAGTCCCCTTCTTTTAAGACCACCCCTTCTGCAACAAAAAGGTGGCCTTATGAAAGAGGTAGTCTCTTTTGAGGGGGATAATTTAGTAGCACATTTTGTTTTTTCTATCTGATTAGTGATGGGGCCTTTGATGGGAGTGACCTTATAAGAGACTACTGTATATATATCCTCAGATCACAATTCCCCATAATCTTGTAAAGTTTGAAGAAATTTGGTTCGGGCCAAGTAGAGCTAGCACATGACATGTTATGCCAGACAAACAGACAGTCAATGGTATATAACATAATACATCTGTTCTAAGACGGGCCCATGAAAATAATCTCAGGTTTCTAATTTAACAAAATCTTAAATATTTAGAAGGAAAACTGAATAAAATGCATTATGAATTAATTTTTGCAGATTTGCGTTTTTTTGACTTTATACTGCACATTTAATTTGAATCTTGTCATCAGCCAATTTTTTGTCTATTATTATAAAATTTGTAAAAATCATATTATCACAGAAATATCACGGATATAATCTTGTATTTAGAGTCAAGGTGTGCAGCATACAATTTGGTAGACCTTCTGAGCCTAAATTAACTTCATTTGTTTTTTCGTTATTATCCTATATTGGAATTTCCCTAGCTGAGCTGATAGCTTCCTCATGTTCCCTTGATGGCCATTAAGTTTCCAATCTATAGATGTTTATTATGCAGATTAAATTTCATTGCGACCCCAAAGCATTTGCAAACAACAATAATTATATTACAGAAGAAAAAGCAACCTCTTTGTGGCACTCTATCAATATCAATTCCCTCATATAGAGATTATTAATACAATTCACCTCGTATTGATAAAGATGTCCCTTCTCATCGATTCTTAATTACTTTGTTACTTCTGCCGTAATACCCATATAAAAACATTTTTTTATTTTGTTACATCTGCCATAATACCCATACAAAACATTTTTTATTTCCTTCTTTAAGCAGTTATTTAGAAAGATCAATTGAAATTTTGTAGATTTAAAATAGCACATGATCATGAGATTTACATTATTCATACTGTTGAAAAAAATTGGCGTTTTTTTTTTTTAATATTGTATAAAAAAAACTCATTTTTATTTCCTATTTTAAACAGTTATTTAGAAAGATCAGTTAAAATTTTGTAGATTTACTATAACACGATGAGATTTACATTGAATACAGTGTCATTTTTTTAATATTTTGCATAAAAAATACATTTTTATTAGCTTCTATAAGCACTTATTAAAAAGATCAATTTAATTTTTTATGGTAAATGATGATATTTACAATATTCATTAGTAAAAAAAAACCTGTTTTTTTATTTTATTTTTAAAATTGTATAAAAAACACATTTTTATTTGTTTCTTTTAGCAGTTATTTAGAAAGATCAATTTAATTTTATATGAAAATATCAAATTTACAATATTCATATCATAGAAAAAGTTATTTTTAATACACTTTTAGCAGTTATTTAGAAGAGTAATTGAAATCGACAGGCCAGATATCAAGTAAGTAAGTAAGTAAGTAAAACTTTATTTCAATTCGGCATGTAATAAACAATCAAAAACATAAGCTCTCGAGAGCTTTTAACCGAATATAAAAAAACACAAATACATCAACATTAAAACAATACATTCAGCATGCAATTACAAAATTAAAACATATCATGCAGGTAAAAAGCAGAAAGGGGTCTGTAAAAGAAACCCGAACAGAGGTCCATGTGGCAAGTGCCACGCTGTCACCCTGTTCAGGATCACCATAGTCATTCCATTTCAACATAAATGCAGTACAAAACAAGCCAAGCATGAGACTAAAAACAAGCAAAAAGCAACTAAAATACAGAAACTTAAACATTTAGTAATTTCCATAGAAATTATTTAACACCATTTAAAGAATAAAAATTGGAACATCTTAAAAAATTGAAAATTTTCATAAAAATCAGATGAGTTTTACATTATTCATACCATAGAAAAAAGTTGTTTTTTAATATTGTATAAAAAACATTTATTTTCTTTTTTAGCAGTTATTTAAGAAGATTAATTGAATTTGATATTAGAAATACAATGTAATGAGATTTACAATATTCACATGGCAGAAAAATATATTGTTGTATTGAATATTGTATAAAAAGAGTTTGAAGACACCAAAGGGGTAATCAGAATCCATAAATCAAAGAAGAACAGACAACACAATGGTCAAAAGACTAGAGGCTCAGCACTGAGCTGAGCCTGTGTCGCTCACCTTTCATTCTGCTCTGAGGAAACTTAATACAGAACCTTCCATAGCCTATAGGTGCTTCCCACCAAATTTCGGTTCATTTTGGCAAAGCAGTTTCAGAGAAGAAGATTTTTAAAAAGCGACCAATCTAAAACAAGAATTGCCTGTGGCAGCCATGTTTGTTAATCGATCAAAATGAAATGAGCAAGCTCTATAGAGAACCTTCCATAGATGCTTCTTACCAAGTTTCATATCATTTGGCCAAGTGGTTTCAGAGGAAAAGCTGTTTTAGAAATCGAACAATAAGTAACAAGAATTGTCTATGACGGCCATGTTTGTTAACGGATCAAAACAGAATGAGCAATTCCCATAGAGGACCTTCCATAGATGCTTCCTACCAAGTTTCGGTCTATTTGGCCAAGCTGTGTCAGAGTAGAAGATTTTTAGAAATAGATCAATCAGAAAAAAGAATTGTCTGTGGCAGCCATGTTTGTTAACAGATTGGGACAAAATTAGTAATCTTTATAAGAGAACTTTCCATAGATGCTTCCTACCAAGCTTCAGATCATTTGGCCATGCGGTTTCAGAGGAGAACATTTTTAGAAATAGACCAATCAGAAACAAGAATCGCCTGTGGTGGCCATGTTTGTTAACGGATTAGGACAAAATGAGCAATCTTTATAGATGACCTTCCATAGATGCTTCCTACCAAGTTTCGGTTCATTTGGCCATGTTGTTTCAGAGGAGAAGATTTTTAGAAATAGACCAATCAGAAACAAGAATCGCCTGTGGTGGCCATGCTTGTTAATGGAATTGGAACGAAATGAGTACTCTTTATAGAGGACCGCCCATAGATGCTTCCTACCAAGTTTCGGATCATTTGGCCAAGCGGTTTCAGAGGAGAAGAATTTAAAAAATCAGCCAATCAGAAACAAGAATCGCCTGTGGTGGCCATGTTTGTTAATGGATCGGGACGGAATGAGCAATCTTTATAGAGGACCTTCCATAGATGCTTCCCTACTATGTTTCCGATCATTTGGCCAAGCGGTTTCAGAGGAGAAGATTTTTAGAAATTGACCAATCAGAAATAAGAATTGCCTGTGGTGGCCATGTTTGTTAATGGATCAGAACGAAATGAACACTCTTGATAGAGGACCGCCCATAGATGCTTCCTACCAAGTTTCGGTTCATTTAGCCAAGCGGTTTCAGAAGAGAAGAATTTTTTAAATCAGCCAATCAGAAACAAGCGTCGCCTGTGGCGGCCATGTTCGTTAACGGATCGGGACGAAATGAGCAATCTTTATAGAGGACCTTCCATAGATGGTTCCTACCAAGTTTCAGTTCATTTGGTTGAGGGGTTTTAGAGGCATATTTATCTGTAATTCAATTCAGAGATAACTGCATTTTGAATAGATACAAAATGTATCTATATTTAAACTAGAGTTATCTCCCTTTTAACAGAAAACATGATTTTTTAGATATCAATCAATCAGAAACAAGAATCGCCTGTGGTGGCCATGTTTGTTAACAGATCAAGATGAAATTAGCAATCTTTATAGAGGACCTTCCATAGATGCTTCCTACCAAGTTTTGGTTCATTTGGCTAAGTGGTTTCAGAGGAGAAGATTTAAAAAAAAATAGGCCAATCAGAAACAAGAATTGCATGTGGTGGCCATGTTTGTTAATGGATCGGGACAAAACGAGCAATCTTTATAGAGGACCTTCCATAGATGCTTCCTACCAACTTTCAGTTCATATGGCTGAGGGGTTTCAGAGGAGAAGATTAAAATGTGAAAAGTTAACGGACGACAGACGCCGGACGCCAAGTGATGGCAAAAGCTCACATTGCCTTTAGCAAGATGAGCTAAAAAAAGGACAAAAGGAAAAACAACGATTTATAAAACATACACATAAAACTATAGATGGAGTAACACGAACCCCACTAAAAACAGGGGGTGAAATCAGGTGCTCCGTAAGGGTAAGCAGTTCCTGCTCCACTGGTGGCACCCATCATGTTAATCTAGATACAAACCCGGTGTTAAGTCATGAATGAGGAAAAGATCAGGAAGTGCTGACGACAAGTGGAACATATCGATGGTCATAAAATCACTTTATCTGTATAATTTTTAATTTAAACGTATTTTATTCAGAAAAGTACTGAAAAGGATTGGATAGCAGGACTAGCCTATATATATCCTCTCCTCATACAAGGCTACAGCAACAACAGAGTTTATAATTATTATACAATCAAAGAGAGGTAACTCTAATATATAATAATATATAATGTAAGTACAATGCTAAGAGAAATTACTAAAACAATTTGTTCAATTTGGAAGTTAGTTTCATTATTATTGAAAGGTAATTTGGAAAAAGAAACATAATTTAAATCAATTATTATAACAATCTGGAAAAAGAAAATTAATTTCAATCAATTATTAAGCAAGTGGATAATTAGTGTAAGAAATGGATAAGAAGAAATTGCTGTAATGTTGTTCACCTTGAGGTAATGTGCTACTCAATAAGAGGTTCTAAATGTTTGAGCCGAAATATTCAAGTAGCATTTATAGGGAAAAAAATCATACTGGTAATAATAAATTATTTTGATCCGAGCATTGACTTATGAAAAATTAAGTCACACTATAATAATAAAAAGAGAAAATAATATACAAATATAACATAATAGTGAATATAATTATGATGAGTTTGTCAACAAGGAAAATTAAAAGTATATTTGAAAGTAGTAATTTGAAGACAGTTAGAACCTTTTACTATTTTTAACTAGAACTGTGAGTGATCTCACTGAGTGATACCCCCCGCTTGCAATACTATGATGTTCAAACTTTGGAATTTTAGACAATAACGGTATTCCTTCATGCACATCTGCAGGTTGTGTATTACAACTGTGTAAAGTTTCATAAAAATTCAATAAGCAGTTTAGTAGGAGTTGCACTTACAAGGTACATGCCCCCTTTTTCGTAAAAGTATAAGTTGAATTATCTCCCCTTTTAAATTTTGGACAGCAACCATATTCCTTCATGCACATCTGCAGGTAGTGTACTACAAATGTGTAAAGTTTCATAAAAATTCAATAAGCGGTTTAGGAGGAGTTGCGCTTACAAGGTACATGGACGAATGGACAGACGGACGGACGGATAGGGTGATTCCTATATACCCCCCAAACTTTGTTTGCGGGAGGTATAATAAATAATTGTATATCAAGTACTAATTCCTCATTCTGATGATAGTTCAGCATTTCACATCCATTCAATATAGTTTGTAAATTGAAATTTATATTCAGTTTTAGTAAAAGTATTTTTTAAGGTTTGTCTCTGATTATTATATTCCGGACAGTGTATGAAAAAGTGTGCTGGGATCTCGCAGGGGCAATCATAATTAGGGCAATTAATTCTATCTGTTAAGTGGTGATGATAAAGATGTAGATTCAGATTACTTGCTTCATTCCTAATCTGACACGGAGCAATATTTTCCTTCCTATTACCTATATGGAAATACTCAGGGACCTTCTTCAAGTTAGAATTTAACTTTTGTTTAAATGTTTCTACAGAAGGACAAGTTTTCGTTCCACAGACTAATGGTACTAAGTAAAAAACTTTTATTATAAGAAACTGTATTACAATATGGAAGTCGCAAGTTTTCATTAGAAATTTGAAATTATAATTATGAACATTTTCTGCATATGGTTGTCAAGATCAGGTAAATAATTTTATACATTAAAATAAGTTTAAGTTTCTCACGTCTTTTATGTAGAGGCTCCCACCCAAGTTCTTCATATAATTTAGTTTTAGAGAAATTTATTCTTAATCCTGTGATGATTCTACCTGCCTCAACTTGAACACTTTCTAATAAATTTGATTCATGTAAAGTACAATTATCCCAAACAATGTCTGCATATTCTAGGACAGGTCGAATGAACGAAAGATATATATTAATTAAAACTTTACGACTCACTTGATGTTTTAGCATACGAAGAATTTTTAGTCTATCACATCTATCTGTATATACAGTGGAGCCTGTCTAAACCTCCCTTGGGAGTAGCCTTTGTGTTCACAATAGACAAATGTTTGGTTTATACAGATTAAATTAATATAGAATTCCTACACTGGGACTTTTTCTAAAGTTTGGTTTATACAGGTTAAATTAACATAGAATTCCTATACTGGAACTTTTTCTAAAGTTTGGTTTATACAGGTTAAATTAACATAGAATTCCTACACTGGGACTTTTTCTAAAGTTTGGTTTATACAGGTTAAATTAACATAGAATTCCTACACTGGGACTTTTTCTAAAGTTTGGTTTATACAGGTTAAATCAACATAGAATTCCTACACTGGAACTTTTTCTAAAGTTTGGTTTATACAGGTTAAATTAACATAGAATTCCTACACTGGAACTTTTTCTAAAGTTTGGTTTATACAGGTTAAATTAACATAGAATTCCTACACTGGGACTTTTTCTAAAGTTTGGTTTATACAGGTTAAATTAACATAGAATTCCTACACTGGGACTTTTTCTAAAGTTTGGTTTATACAGGTTAAATTAACATAGAATTCCTACACTGGAACTTTTTCTAAAGTTTGGTTTATACAGGTTAAATTAACATAGAATTCCTACACTGGGACTTTTTCTAAAGTTTGGTTTATACAGGTTAAATTAACATAGAATTCCTACACTGGAACTTTTTCTAAAGTTTGGTTTATACAGGTTAAATTAACATAGAATTCCTACACTGGAACTTTTTCTAAAGTTTGGTTTATACAGGTTAAATTAACATAGAATTCCTACACTGGAACTTTTTCTAAAGTTTGGTTTATACAGGTTAAATTAACATAGAATTCCTACACTGGGACTTTTTCTAAAGTTTGGTTTATACAGGTTAAATTAACATAGAATTCCTACACTGGGACTTTTTCTAAAGTTTGGTTTATACAGGATTCTGTTTTATTCAGTGTTTGGTTTATACTGGTTACTTAACAAAGATTTCCTACATTTGTTTGATTTATGCAGAATTCCATGTTCTTAAGGGTTTGGTTTAGACAGATTTAACTGTATAAGCATTTGGTTAGATCAATTGAAATTTTGTAGATTTATTATGGCATATGATGAGATTTACAAAATCTATACCATACAAACATATTATTTGTTTATTTATATTGTATATTTAACCAATACAATATAAAATCAAGAATCTATTATAGCTTGTATTAGCTTCTGTAGTAGTCATACAAAAAAAACATTCAAAGGATGAAGATCAAATCTAATTTTGTTATAAATAGATTGGTATACTGTGTACAGAAAGTCTTCTTGTCTGTCTGTTAATTAAAAAACTTAGAAATCTGACATTTTTTGAATGACTTGTGTCGCTTGTCTAGCTGACTGAAAATACAGTTGATCAGGAGCATACAAAAAAATTGTTTTTAACATGACACATATTTTGATATGCACATCCAAGCGAACATCTTGTGATTAATTAAAAAAAAAGCTAAAAAGTGTTGGTTGACGGTTCCATCAACTAATACAACCAGCATGATAAACACATCTAGCTGACAACTGACTTGATATTCAGAGGTACAAAGATACTGTTTTCTTTAAATTTCAAAAGATCTAACAAATTCACAAATAACAAAAATTGGAGGAAAGACTAGAAATATATCATGGTGTGGATTTGGATTTTTTTTAATGTGTTACCATATCCAAAATGTGCATAAAAATATAAACATTTATTACGTCAAGAAATATAAGTACGGTATCATGACTGTTATACAAATTGGTATAGGTCTAGTATCTAACCTTCATCAGGTACGTTTTTAGATTAACTTTCATAAGGTACATTTCTAGAATAACCTTCATCAGGTACGTTTCTAGAATAACCTTCATCAAGTACGTTTCTAGAATAACCTTCTTCAGGTACGTTTCTAGAATAACCTTCATCAGGTACGTTTCAAGAATAACCCTCATCAGGTATGTCTCTGGAATAACCTTCATCGGGTACGTTTCTAGAATAACCTTCATCAAGTACGTTTCTAGAATAACCTTCATCAGGTACGTTTCTAGAATAACCTTCATCCGGTACGTTTCTAGAATAACCTTCATCAGGTACGTTTCTACAATAACCTTCATCAGGTACGTTTCTAGAATAACCTTCATCAGGTACGTTTCTAGAATAACCTTCATCAGGTACGTTCCTAGAATAACCTTCATCAGGTACGTTTCTAGAATAACCTTCATCCGGTACATTTCTAGAATAACCTTCATCAGGTACGTTTCTAGAATAACCTTCATCAGGTACGTTTCTAGAATAACCTTCATCAGGTACGTTTCTAGAATAACCTTCATCAGGTACGTTTCTAGAATAACCCACATCAGGTACGTTACTAGAATAATCTACATCAGGTACGCTTCTAGAATAACCTTCATCAGGTACGTTTCTAGAATAACCTTCATCAGGTACGTTTCTAGAATAACCTTCATTAGGTATGCTCATAATCAAAAGATTGGAAAGCCTAACATTTCTAGAATAACCTACATCAGGTATGTTTCTAGAATAACCTTCATCAGGTACGTTTCTAGAATAACCTTCATTAGGTACGCTCATAATCAAAAGATTGGAAAGCCAAACATTTCTAGAATAACCTACATCAGGTATGTTTCTAGAATAACCTTCATCAGGTACATTTCTAGAATAACCTTCATCAGGTACGTTTCTAGAATAACCTTCATCAGGTATGTTTCTAGAATAACCTTCATCAGGTATGTTTCTCGAATGACCTTCATCCGGTACGTTTCTAGAATAACCTTCATCAGGTACGTTTCTACAATAACCTTCATCAGGTACGTTTCTAGAATAACCTTCATCAGGTACGTTTCTAGAATAACCTTCATCAGGTACGTTTCTAGAATAACCTTCATCAGGTACGTTTCTAGAATAACCTTCATCCGGTACATTTCTAGAATAACCTTCATCAGGTACGTTTCTAGAATCAGGTACGTTTCTAGAATAACCTTCATCAGGTACGTTTCTAGAATAACCTTCATCCGGTACGTTTCTAGAATAACCTTCATCAGGTACGTTTCTAGAATAACCTTCATCCGGTACATTTCTAGAATAACCTTCATCAGGTATGTTTCTAGAATAACCTTCATCAGGTACGTTTCTAGAATAACCTTCATCAGGTACGTTTCTAGAATAACCTTCATCAGGTACGTTTCTAGAATAACCTTCATTAGGTACGCTCATAATCAAAAGATTGGAAAGCCAAACATTTCTAGAATAACCTACATCAGGTATGTTTCTAGAATAACCTTCATCAGGTACGTTTCTAGAATAACCTTCATCAGGTACGTTTCTAGAATAACCTTCATCAGGTACGTTTCTAGAATAACCTTCATCAGGTATGTTTCTAGAATCAGGTACCTTTCTAGAATAACCTTCATCAGGTACGTTTCTAGAATAACCTTCATCAGGTACGCTCATAATCAAAAGATTGGAAAGCCTAACATTTCTAGAATAACCTTCATCAGGTACGTTTCTAGAATAACCTTCATCAGGTACGTTTCTAGAATAACCTTCATCCGGTACATTTCTAGAATAACCTTCATCAGGTATGTTTCTAGAATAACCTTCGTCAGGTACGTTTCTAGAATAACCTTCATCAGGTATGTTTCTAGAATCAGGTACCTTTCTAGAATAACCTTCATCAGGTACGTTTCTAGAATAACCTTCATCAGGTACGTTTCTAGAATAACCTTCATCAGGTACGTTTCTAGAATAACCTTCATTAGGTATGCTCATAATCAAAAGATTGGAAAGCCTAACATTTCTAGAATAACCTACATCAGGTACGTTTCTAGAATAACCTTCATCAGGTACGTTTCTAGAATAACCTTCATCAGGTACGTTTCTAGAATAACCTTCATCAGGTACGTTTCTAGAATAACCTTCATTAGGTATGCTCATAATCAAAAGATTGGAAAGCCAAACATTTCTAGAATAACCTACATCAGGTATGTTTCTAGAATAACCTTCATCAGGTATGTTTCTAGAATAACCTTCATCAGGTACGTTTCTAGAATAACCTTCATCAGGTATGTTTCTAGAATCAGGTACGTTTCTAGAATAACCTTCATCAGGTACGTTTCTAGAATAACCTTCATCAGGTACGCTCATAATCAAAAGATTGGAAAGCCTAACATTTCTAGAATAACCTACATCAGGTATGTTTCTAGAATAACCTTCATCAGGTACGTTTCTAGAATAACCTTCATCAGGTACGTTTCTATAATAACCTTCATCAGGTATGTTTCTAGAATCAGGTACCTTTCTAGAATAACCTTCATCAGGTACGTTTCTAGAATAACCTTCATCAGGTACGTTTCTAGAATAACCTTCATCAGGTACGTTTCTAGAATAACCTTCATTAGGTATGCTCATAATCAAAAGATTGGAAAGCCTAACATTTCTAGAATAACCTACATCAGGTATGTTTCTAGAATAACCTTCATCAGGTACGTTTCTAGAATAACCTTCATCAGGTACGTTTCTAGAATAACCTTCATCAGGTACGTTTCTAGAATAACCTTCATTAGGTACGCTCATAATCAAAAGATTGGAAAGCCAAACATTTCTAGAATAACCTACATCAGGTATGTTTCTAGAATAACCTTCATCAGGTATGTTTCTAGAATAACCTTCATCAGGTACGTTTCTAGAATAACCTTCATCAGGTATGTTTCTAGAATCAAGTACGTTTCTAGAATAACCTTCATCAGGTACGCTCATAATCAAAAGATTGGAAAGCCTAACATTTCTAGAATAACCTACATCAGGTATGTTTCTAGAATAACCTTCATCAGGTACGTTTCTAGAATAACCTTCATCAGGTACGTTTCTATAATAACCTTCATCAGGTATGCTCATAATCAAAAGATTGGAAAGCCTAACACTTTAAAAGTATTTGGGAGCAAGTAAACCAAAGGGTATAAACAGGATATCTAAAATCAGCTAAGGCCACCATGTCTTAGGAGATTGACTTTAGTTTGAATAATAATTACATTATTTAGGAACTGTAAAATTAAATACTTGTTGCATCTTTTTCCCCTTTATATCTGACAATACATATAACATCTAAGAAACATTTAAAACTAACATGGAATCAACAACAACAGACAAATTAGCAAACATTAATATTGAAACTATGCTTTAAACATGGGTGCTGACAACAACATTTATCTATCAGTAAAACTATGCTTTAAACATGGGTGTTGACAACAACATTTATCTATCAGTAAAACTATGCTTTAAACATGGGTGTTGACAACAACATTTATCTATCAGTAAAACTATGCTTTAAACATGGGTGCTGACAACAACATTTATCTATCAGTAAAACTATGCTTTAAACATGGGTGTTGACAACAACATTTATCTATCAGTAAAACTATGCTTTAAACATGGGTGCTGACAACAACATTTATCTATCAGTAAAACTATGCTTTAAACATGGGTGTTGACAACAACATTTATCTATCAGTAAAACTATGCTTTAAACATGGGTGTTGACAACAACATTTATCTATCAGTAAAACTATGCTTTAAACATGGGTGTTGACAACAACATTTATCTATCAGTAAAACTATGCTTTAAACATGGGTGCTGACAACAACATTTATCTATCAGTAAAACTATGCTTTAAACATGGGTGCTGACAACAACATTTATCTATCAGTAAAACTATGCTTTAAACATGGGTGTTGACAACAACATTTATCTATCAGTAAAACTATGCTTTAAACATGGGTGTTGACAACAACATTTATCACAGGGTTCATACACCTTTTTTTTTTTTTTAGCAAAATCAAGGACTTTTCAGGACAAAAATTAGTTTTCAAGCACCTTTTTCTGAGCATTTTCATATATAAAACCTTGTTTAACCTTACCTTTCTTCAGGTGAAAATGCCTGTACCCAGTCAGGAAAATAATGCCCAAAACTGTTTTAACTCCCCCTTTCAGATCCTTTCACACATGGCAGAAATAAAGATATAAAAATACCTTTCATATGACTTTGGAGGGCCAATTCTCCCATGGAGGAAATGTCAAAACTTTTGTTGCAGCATTTGCAGTGTGCTTTATGAATATCTGGGCTATTTCTAAGCCAGGCATGGTATTGTGGCTGCTCTAGCTATTTGTTCAGGAATTTACATTTTCCCGGCATCTTGAACTGGCAATGATCAAGGTCACTGGCGACCGACGGCTGATCACACGATGTTATGATTTTTTATTTTCATAATTTTTAATATAGAACATAAGTGGACACGTTTGATGTTATGCCCATTAAGAAATACGTTCAGGAAAACCCATGAATTGTCACGGAAACCAATTAAAACGACAAGCTTGAAGCCAGGTGATGGGATTACATTAATGCGCATTTTTGATTTGAGCGGTAAAATTCCGGAAAACACCATTTTATAGAAATAGTGCGATTTTCCACAAATAGCGCGTAGTGATATGGGAAGGTCTATTTATATTTCCACGGATAACTGAGGTTGTTGACATCGATTCAACATCTTGGAGATCGAAAATGACTGTTAACATGAACTTATTTCGCGGGAATAAGATTGTTCAAATGAAAAAGTAGTTTTCAAGGGTTTTCAAGCACCTTTATTGGAATTCAAGTACTTTCAAGTCCTTGATTTTGCTACTTTCGTTTTCAAGTACTTTCAAGGATTTCAAGCACCTGTATGAACCCTGTTTATCAGTAAAATCTTGAATATATTTTACACAGATTAATTACATATTTGTGACCAGAAAAACAGATCCATAATACTTGTACCAGATTTCCTTTTGTGTAGAAATGTTCTGTCACATTTAAAATAAAATAAACTGACATTTATCCTCGATGTTTGAAGGAAAGGGAATATGCAAATAATTTGACCACAAATGGTCATTTTGATGAAAAATGGCAGTGTGGGAAAATTTATGACACAATAATGACAAAGTAAGCTAGTATTAGAAAATTATGATATCTAATTTGTATATTTGAACAAATTTTTTTTTTTTTGCTTGAGGGAGGGGGACGGGGGGTCATTTTCACTGAAAATTGGGGCTAAATTGGGGAACAGAATTTGGAATATTTTAAAAGTTTACAGTAAATTGGAAATATATTGTTTAATATAAGCTTGAAATGATGGTTTATATTACTCTGATGCATCACTGCTATGAAGTTCATATTAATTACATGGTATAAGTTAATTTACCTAGAATTACTAAGAATCCACAGAAAGCCGTGTATCATAATACAGTAGTCCTCTTCTCATAAAGCCACACTTTTGTAATGAGAAAGTGGCCTTATCTGAGGTGTCGTCTCTCTTGAGAAGGATAATTTATTAGTACATCTTGTATTTACTAATTAGTGCATCTGATAGTGCCTGATAGGGAAGATGGCCATATGTGGGAGGACCCTAATAAAAAGGGGTCTACTGTAAAAAAAATGTTATCTTTTAACGAAAAAAATATAAATAAAGTAGAAAAAAAACCAACATTTAATGAAAAAAAAGAAAGAAATTCTTATCTTACCTTGATAATTAAGGCATATAAAAATCTATTTGTATAAATTTGTTCCAATCATCTCAAAATCCCTATTACTATAAATCTCCATTAACATAACATTGTTCAAATTATGACCACTTTCCTATCACTGTAGTACTTCACAGCAAGACTTATATTATTCTCAATTTGTAAATAATATATAAGGTTATAGTCACTTAGCCTAACATAGTGTTAAATCTCTTATAACAAATTCAGCTCAATAATCAAATATTACGACACGTAAGTTACTCTGAAACTTACAATTTCTGGCGAAAAAAGATAAATCTTTCATTAACAATTTTCGATTAGTTTTCCATTGCATTTCCGTCTTATTATTTTTTTCTGGACGAAAAATCAATGGCAAGTGATGTAACTGTTGTAATAGATAATGTCAGCTATACTAGGCTTGTGGTCGTGCTATACAGCGATCTAAACAACGATTAGATGGGAACTTGTAAACACAGTTAATATTGTCATCAAATTATTATCCTATATTTCATTTTTTGTAAAAGATGATTTAATAAAATTTAAGACATTCTGAATATTCTTAAGGGAATTCTAATATTTCAGGAATAGGTGTTAAATAGAATTAAATTAGAGAGGTATAGATTAATATTTCAGGAATAGGTGTATGTATGATACATTAAGAATTAAATTAGAGATGTAGATTAATATTTCAGGAATAGGTGTATGTATGATACATTAAGAATTAAATTAGAGAGGTGTAGATTAATATTTCAGGAATAGGTGTATGTATGATACATTGAGAATTAAATTAGAGAGGTGTAGATTAATATTTCAGGAATAGGTGTATGTATATTGATACATTAAGAATTAAATTAGAGAGGTGTAGATTAATATTTCAGGAATAGGTGTATGTATGATACATTGAGAATTAAATTAGAGAGGTGTAGATTAATATTTCAGGAATAGGTGTATGTATGATACATTAAGAATTAAATTAGAGAGGTGTAGATTAATATTTCAGGAATAGGTGTATGTATGATACATTAAGAATTAAATTAGAGAGGTGTAGATTAATATTTCAGGAATAGGTGTATGTATGATACATTAAGAATTAAATTAGAGAGGTGTAGATTAATATTTCAGGAATAGGTGTATGTATGATACATTAAGAATTAAATTAGAGAGGTGTAGATTAATATTTCAGGAATAGGTGTATGTATGATACATTAAGAATTAAATTAGAGAGGTGTAGATTAATATTTCAGGAATAGGTGTATGTATGATACATTAAGAATTAAATTAGAGAGGTGTAGATTAATATTTCAGGAATAGGTGTATGTATGATACATTAAGAATTAAATTAGAGAGGTGTAGATTACAGAGAAAAGGTTAGATGTATATGTAAGTTAAACCAGTCACAATTAAACCAAAAACCAGTTATTATTAAACCAATATCCAGTCATAATCACAATAGAACCAAAAACCAGTCACAATAAAACAAAAATCCAGTCACAATAAAACCAAATAACCAGTCACAATAAAACCAAAAACCAGTCAAAATAAAACCAAAAACCAGTCACAATAAAACAAAAATCCAGTCAAAATAAAACCAAAAACCAATCAAATAAAACCAAAAATCAGTCAAAATAAAACCTAAAACCAGTCAAATTAAAACCAATAACCACCAGTCACAATAAAACCATTAACCAGTCACAATAAAACCAAAAACCAGTCACAATAAAATCAGTAACCAGTCACAATAAAACCAATAACCAGTCACAATAAAACCAAAAACCTTTCACAATCAAACCAAAAATGAGTCAAAATGAAACCAAAAACCAGTCACAATAAAATCAATAACCAGACACAATAAAACCAATAACCAGACACAATAAAATCAAAAACCAGTCACAATAAAACCAAAAACCAGTCACAATAAAACCAATACCCTACGTCACAACAAAACCAAAATCCAGTCACAATAAAATCAATAACCAGTCACAATAACACCAAAAACCAGTCACAATAAAACCAAAAATCGGTCACAATAAAACCAAAAACCAGTCACAATAAAACTAAAAACCAGTCACTGAATCAAACCAAAAATGAGTCAAAATGAAACCAAAAACCAGTCACAATAAAATCAAAAACCAGTCACAAGAAAACCAATATATAAATACCTGTATTAAGCGCCCTTCCAAGGGAACATTGAAATAGGGGAGGTGTATTCAATACAACATTATGTGATAAAGTTAGTCAGTGACTTGCAGCACATCATTGGTTTTCTCCAGATACTCTGGTTCCTCAACCAATAAAACTGACAGCCATGATATAATTGAAATATTGTTGAAAGTGGCATTAAACACCATAACCCTAACCCTTGAAATAGGGTCACATAAGACAGGTGGTCACTAAATACAGGTTTAATTAATATGAAATGCACTGTGAAGGGAAATTAAAATTAAGGTCACATAATACAAGTTATTGCCTAATAGAGATGGTCACTAAAACTTGCTTGACATTAAACAATGCACTACAACCATACATAAGAGACAATTAACAATAAGATATATTAGCTAATATTTATATTAACAGCAAAGGTGAAAGGCTAAAAAAGAACCATCATGACATCCAATTCTAAACTTATTTCCTTTTTCTATCAAAAAAAGAAAAGAAAAAAAGTTGCCAAATCAAAACCAACTGTTGCATACATGCAAATTAATTTACTCTGCACCATAAACCGCAAAACAATTTTGCCATCGATTCTTATAGTCCCTTCTGTAAGAACAAAGAATTTCCTGTTGTCAACTAACAATGCACCATAGCTAGAAATCTAATTGATCCAAAACACTCAGGAATTCATATCACAAATTGTTATACATTTCTAACAAATGTCAGATCACACTACCTATTTTATTTATTTCAAGTTAATTAAACAGCTGATACAAAATGCCAAAATATTACTGTAGCTAAATTAATTTTTTTATTTGAAGTATTCAAAGTACAGTCAAACTTGTATTAAGAGGTCACATTTGGGACAAAGAAAAAGTGGCCTTATTAGAGAGGTGACCTGTTAAAAGAGGTCCAATTCATATGAAATTTTCTATGACAGGACAAGAAAAAGATGACCTTTTAATACAGGTGACTGCTAAATAGAGGTGACCGCATGGACAGGTTTGACTGCATTTGTTTTTGTAATTTGTTTATTTGAAATCCTCTTTGAATGGCCATTGATTGTATCTAGTTTAACCTTGATTTGAAATCCTCTTTGAATGGCCATTGATTGTATCTAGTTTAACCTTCCTGTACCAATCTTGGATGTGTTCGGACAGTGTGTTTTTTTTCATTTTCATTTTATTTATCCTAGTTTTTGATACTGAGAGTTGAAATCTGGCACTTCTAAAAGTTACAAAGCACTTCCTTCTGAGAGTTGAAATCTGGCACTTCTAAAAGTTACAAAACACTTCCTTGTTTATCATGAAATCTGGCACTTCTAAAAGTTACAAAACACTTCCTTGTTTATCATTGACTCCTCCACAAAATATTTACAGCACTTTAGGAATAGGGTGAGGGTTTATGGTGTTCAACACCACTTTCAACAATATTTACGTTATATAGTGGCAGTCAGTTTTATTGGTGGAAGAAACCCGAGTACCCAGAGAAAACCACCGACCTGTCCATATTTAATTTTTTGGAACTTTTCTGACCCTATCGTTGAAGTTAATGCAATGGTACGTCACTTCCGTCAGCCGTGGGCCCTTATACGAAAAATTTTGCAATAAATGTGTGAAAATCTTAAAATTCTGGAGAACTGAGCTATCGTATGCACAAAACAAAAACAGGGGCAAAAAGATGCGTCTTTTAGGAATGGATACATGTCCTAGTTTGAATGACATAATGGAAATAAGGTGCAATAAATGTACTCGAAGTGAGCAGGGGTACGATTTTCAAACCTGCTGAGTTGCATGCCTTGTGGATTATTAGTATCTATATAGGGTCGACATATGCAATTTGATGTTAACATAAGATTGTATGAATATTGACATGAACAAGTTAAAATAAGGAAAAAGAGATGAAATAATAAAGAAATACAGAAATTTTATTGAAAATAAATTTGTAAACAGAAAGTTAGAAAAAAGGGGGTGGTCCGTGCCACGAGTGCCGGTGGCGCAAAGCGTGATTTTTTTTCCAGAATTTAACATTAGGTTATATGACAAAAACTCTGAATCAGATTTTTTTTTCCCTCCACCAAAATCAGAATATTTTTTTCAGCAACATTGGGAATCAGAATATTTTTTTAGAAAAAAAACATAACCCCCCCACCCCCTGGAAGTTAAATGGTCCGTCCCTTATCAATACTAAGGTTTTCATTCATCAGAATGAGGCATAACTGATTTAGGCTATCATGTTTAGGCCCTTTGGATTTCTTGTCCACAAAGACTTAAATTATTTGGCTCTACAATGTTCTGACTTTGAGCATACCTGATGAAGGTTATTTCTGAAATGTGTCATGCACACTAAATAAGCTGGTTTAGTTGGTTTATGGCCTTTTAACACCACTTTCAACAATATTTCAGTTATAACGTAGTGGGTCACTTTTATTGGTGGAGAAAACCAGAGTACTCAGAGAAAACCACAGACATGTCGCAAATCACTGACAAACTTTATCACATAATGTTGCATCGAGTACACCTCGCCATGAACAGGGTTCAAACTCACAACTTTAGTGGTGATAGGTATTGATTGCACAGGTAGTTGTAAATCCAACTACCATACTATCAAGACTATGACAGCCCCTAAGTTATATATCTACACTATTTATAATCAGTTCATGGAGATGTTTTATTTTTTAAATCCTTAAAGTATATGGGTTTGTGAGTAAATTTTACATCTGATACAAAAAAAATTCCCCAGTAATCCATATTTTATCACTTTTTAATGATACAGATCCTGGATCGTTTAAGTTAACAGATATTTCGTATTGTTTGCGTTTTTTGTTCGTTTCATTTGCATGTATCGTTCGTTCGTTTTTCGTTCGTTTGCGTTTCATTTGTTTTGTGTATCGTTCGTCAGTTTAACTAGACGAACGCATGAAACGAAATATGTACGAACGATACACGAAACGAACGAACGAACGAATGAACAAACGAACGATAGGCAAAACCTAACATTTTGTGAAAACGGAAGTTTATGTACACATTCCAATTTTTTTCGAGTTAAAAACAAAATATATTGTGCATTAACAATTCATAAACACAATTAAAATATATACCCATTGGAAGCATTCAAACGGGAATATGTGCAAAGTTAGAGGGTGTGCGATGTTACTGAGACTGGACTATTTTATTAATTGTTTTAAGGGAAAACATATTTAATAAATGCATTTTTTCTATAATTTACTCTACGGACAAATAAACAAGAAATCATCTACATGTGTAACATCTACATGTATTTAAACAAACGCCTATGGCAGTTTCACCTGGGAAATACATGCACTGCAGGTGTGAAATGTCAACTCTTAATTTCATTCTAATTAACAATTATATGACCTTTTGAAGCCACACACCTCTCGGACAGCTTGACCGGGAAAATAACTGATACACCTATATCTGGTTGTCAATGCAGAATCCGAATAATTATATAAATATAAATTCTGTATAATTATATAATTATATAGATATAAAGTCATATTTGGAAGTCAAATATATGAGATTTAAAATTTAATCATAAATATAACTATTAAACACATTGATAATATAAACTATTTAATATAAATTGTATTATCCTATTACTTTACCGACTAATTTATCATTTATATATATCAATTGCGCATAAAATATAAGATTAGTTAATCACATCAATTTGTACAAAAGTCATTCAAATAATAACACGATACTACGAGAGTTGTCCGTAAAGTTCATGGACTATCTCAATAAAATCTGACTGACCTGTCCGAAATAATTGAAACTAGGATATAATTAATTATACGATTTACTGATTAATTGTACAAAATTTTATCACAGTACATGCTTAAATAATCGTATTTCCGTCAATTTAAAAATCAATAGAAAGTCACACCCGGAGCACGGAAAAAATTCCTGACGTTCAACGACGTCAACAGTAGTAAAAGTTTACTTTTCTCGACGTAGTCCCCGTTCAACTCAACACATTTCTTACATCTCTTTAACCAGTCATCAAATATTTTCTCAAATTGTTCCGTTTTCATATTTAGAATTATATTCATCACTTCCTGTCTTAGTTCCGGTAAATCATCGAACCTCTGTCCACGGAGAAATGATTTAATCTACGGAAATACTGCAAAATCCATTGGCGCTAAGTCAGGGCTGTATGGAGGATGCTTCAGACACTCGAATCCAAGTAAATCTAATTCTAGTTGAGTTGTTTGGGAAGTATGTGCCGGTGCATTATCTTGGTGTAGTATCACTTGGTCTAGATTGGCAGCTAAATAAGGATGTTTTTTTCTTAGAGCTTTTACCAAATCTCGCCTCAGTACCTACATGTAACAATTCAAGATAAACAGACTTTTTACCATATTGCATCTATAAAGTAAAATCAAATTGATAATATAAAATTAACTCTTTCAGATGAACACATTTTTTAAATGTTTATTTATATTAGTTTAAATTTACAGGGAAAATAATTAATTCATTAATTTCAAAAGTAATTATTATGTTTATTACCTTGGAGTAGTATTCAGAATTGACAGTCTGGCCACGGGGAACAGCGTGTGTCAGTAGCATTCCTTTCCTGTCCATAAAGAGAATAAACATATTCTTTCCCAGTGATTTGGTTATTTTTGCCTTTTTTGGTGGAGGAGAGTTACAGTTTTTCCACTGACTTGACTGTTGTTTAGTTTCCGGATCATAATAGTGGAACCAGCTTTCGTCGGTTGTAATTATTCGGTCTAGAAATCTTATGCCACCACGATTAACTTTTTTGATAAATTGTTTTGACAATTCCACTCTTTTTGTTAAATGTTCAGCTGTAAGAATTCGCGGTACCCATCTAGCACATTCTCGGTTCATATGTAAATCATTTCCTAAAATTTGGTGTGCTGTAGTCTTAGAAATTCCACATTTGTCTGCAACTTCACGGACTGTTAGCCGCCGATCACCGTTAATAACGTCCCAAACTTCATTTTCTACAGCATCAGATTCTCTAAAAGATCGTTTCCCTTCCCTCTCATCGTCTGCTAAACTGTCTCTTCCGTCCGCAAACCTTTTGTGCCACTTGAATATCAATGAACGGCTTACTTTACTATGTTTCTCTGACTGTTTTAAGAACTTGTGCGTATCTGTTGGCGTTTTTCCGATGTCCACGCAAAACTTTATCACCGCCCGCTGCTCCACCTTTTCCGCAAACCTCCCTTTTTTTAGTAATGCCGATCCTGTCTTCAGCGCTTCAAATCCAGATTTCTCAGCCATTTCGAAACTTTGACTTTTCAAATTTAGCAGGTGTAACGTCAAGACTATTGTCGACATCATAGTGTAAGTTTCAGGTGAATTTTCGCGGAGTTTGATACTTAGAAAAACAAAAATTAAAAACAGCGACTCGCATGTTATGTGGTATTTTTGCCGTGCTCCGGGTGTGAGTTTCTATTGATTTTTAAATTGAGGGAATACAATTATTTAAGCATGTACTGTGATAAAATTTTGTACAATTAACCAGTAAATCATGTAATTAATTATATCCTAGTTTCAATTATTTCGGACATGTCAGTCAGATTTTATTGAGATAGTCCACGAACTTTACGGACAACCCTCGTATATTGTACTTCTATAGAACCAGGATCGTTTGCCATTGGATAATACATGGTTACGCTCCAATGAATCGTTCGTTCGTTTCGTGTATCGTGCATTTGTTCATTTGCGTTTTCCGTATATTTCATTCGTTTCATTTCGTTCGTTCGTTCGTGTATCATGCATTCATTTCGTGTATCTTTCGTATCGTTCGTGTGAAGCGTTCGTTCGTTTTTCGTTCGTTTGCGCTTGGTGCATATTGTAAACTTATACGATCCGGGATCTGTATACTGGTAATTATATATGAATTATTTAATTACAGTAATCTCCCCTCTTATAAGACCATCCTTCTTATCAGGCCAGAGTTCAGATGCTTTGTCCCTCTCAAGAGAAGTCTCCCCTCTTATAAAGCTTCTTATTTTTTTACTGCAGAGCAGATTGACTTTTAACTGGAGAACTACTGTATAAAGTGTTTCAGGTAGACTTTAAAATCTTCTAGACAATTGCCAGTTTTATCAAAATTTCTTCAGGACATTAAACTAATTTTTATAAAGTACTTCAGGACAATTTGAGAAATAGGTGGGCAAAGGTCCTGAGACCGGTGCCTAGCTGAATCACTGTAGTATACATATGCATGTTATACACAAAATGTAGTCATGAAACGTGAAACAACCCTGTCAATTTTGTTTTGTAAATGAAGATTCTGGTCTTAACTAGGCAAAAATTTTCCTTTTATTTTTTGCAATGCTCAAATATATAATCATGACTTACTTATCCAGAAGCTGATCCATAGCATTGTCAGATAAAATAGATATGGCTTCCATACTGTATGTGTTGCACTACATAACACAAAGACTTCAATTCAGTATGCATTTACTATAACACAGAGACTTGAATTCAGTACGCATTTACTATAACACAGAGACTTGAGTATGTATTCACTATAACACAATGACTTGAGTATGTATTCACTATAACACAATGACTTGAGTATGTATTCACTATAACACAATGACTTGAGTATGTATTCACTATAACACAATGACTTGAGTGTGTATTCACTATAACACAATGACTTGAGTATGTATTCACTATAACACAATGACTTGAGTATGTATTCACTATAACACAGACTTGAGTACCTATTCACAATAATACAAAGATTTGAGTACTTATTCACTTCAACGCAGAGAGTTGAGTATGTGTTCACTATAACACAATGAATTGAGTATGTATTCACTACAACAGAGACTTGAGTATGTATTCATTACAAGAGACTTGAATATGTATTCACTATAACAAAGAGTTGAGTATGTATTCACTACAATGCAGAGACTTCAGTATGTATTCACTACAATGCAGACTTCAGTATGTATTCACTACAACACAAAGACTTGAGTATGTATTCACTACAACTCAGAGACTTGAGTATGTATTCACTACAACTCAGACTTCAGTATGTATTCACTACAACACAATGAATTGAGTATGTATTCACTACAATTCAGAGACTTCAGTATGTATTCACTATAACACAAAGACTTGAGTATGTATTCACTACAACTCAGAGACTTCAGTATGTATTCACTACAACACAATGAATTGAGTATGTATTCACTACAATTCAGAGACTTCAGTATGTATTCACTACAACACAATGAATTGAGTATGTATTCACTACAATTCAGAGACTTCAGTATGTATTCACTATAACACAATGAAATGAGTATGTATTCACTACAATTCAGAGACTTCAGTATGTATTCACTACAACACAAAGATTTGAATATCTATTCATCTTAACACAAATGGTTGAGTACATATTAATACTTTAACACAAGACTTGACTGTCAAACGTAACATTAAAATCCAAATTCAAAAGTTCTAAATATATACACTATTTAACGAACCAAAGTGACTTGAATCAAAAATCATAAATCTTTCTGAATTAAACGAGCAAATTAAGAAAAAATTAATAAATTTCATCAAAGTTGTTTTCCAATTTCAACAATTATACTGATACTTATAATTATGCATTGCATAATATAACCAATTCATTAATTCTTTTTTTTCATTCCGTGTTCTGTAAAATAGTGAATTATCACATGTCCATCAATCTCGTTCAACTCATAGATCAACTGCTTAAGTTTATGTACTTTCACTTAAATTTCCAAAATGACTACAGACAAGTCACAGCTAAATAATCCTTTAAAAGTCTGTAACTCATACAGGAATCTTAAGGAGACTATAAGTTGATCACTTTTCATCATCGACTTTAAATCAAACAATTCTAATTTCTATTTTCTTCAAACAAATTATATGTTTGAGATATCTTAAGAAGTTAATGATAATATAACATGGCACTTCTATCACCGTGGAAACATTACTTCAACCATTTGTTAAAATTACACCAAACTTATTAATCCTGAATTTTCAATTTATCAAAGATGTAAATTTTAATTGTTTTCGTGAATATTAATGGTCCACACGAGATCTGTAAAAAAAATGGCAAAAACTTAATTGGTATACATCACCGCTTGAATGCATTTTAAGTCTTTTTTTATTTTACAAGTGAAATTTATAGTCGTTTTTTTTTCGACATTAAATATTCGATTTTATACTAGATAAACAAGCTTCGTCCACAGAAAAATGCCAACGTTCTATCCTAACGTCACATATTTTTCAACTGTTCTGAGAATTGTAAAAATATCTCTTAGAAATACTAATATTGACACTATTTATATGAATAGCTGCAGAGAAATCTGGTTACAAATCCAGGGATGACAATTATAATATTCTTCCATCTTCCTATTACAAACTTTTATCCTTGGGGGACTTAAAAATCTTACAATACTGAACATGTGAAGGTGTTCTTTTGTATACAGTCAAACCTGTATTAAAAGGTCACCTTTGGGACAAGGAGAAAATGGCCTTATAAGACAGGTGACTTTTTAAAAGAGGTTCAATTCATAAGAAATTTCCTATGACAGGACCAGAAAAAGGTGGCCTTATAATACAGGTGACTGCTTAATACAGGTGATGTCATGAGCAGGTTTGACTGTATATATATAATTAGTGTGATTCTAACTATTATATGATATATTATCCCCATCAAAAAGTTCCCCCTTCCCAGACTCGTCTATAAATAATACTAAGATTTCATCATTATTTCTAACTCTTTGTATAATATCTCATTCTAATTAGCTCTTCTCAATAAAACATTATATTTGAGATATTAGATGTTTGTATGAATTTGACATTTTTCCAATTATTTCAACAAAAAGCGTGGAGATATTTGTTGACAAATTGACGCCATTTTTAATTAAAATATTACATAAATGATACAGTTCTAAAAAAATTTTTAAACCTTATCGAGACTTTCCAATTGTTTTTTCCAGGACAGTTTGCTTCAGGTTATATCCAAATTTAAATGAAAACTAGATAGTTTTTAGTACATTCTGAAAATGTTTGAACTAATTGATACTTGTCAGAAATAGATCTAGAATTTAGGTCCAATTAACTGACATTATCTTTTGACATTACAATACGTCATATAAACAGAGTACATGTACAGTAGACAGAAGAGTTTAAAGATACCAAAGGGGTAATCAGAATCTGTATATAGAAGAAGGACAGACAACACAATGAATGAATGGTCAAAAGAGAAAGGACCTAAGGACAAACAACGATCTACAAAACACTACACATAAAACTAAAGATAGAGTAACACCAACCCCACTAAAAACCGGGGGTGAACTCAGGTGCTCCGGAAGGATAAGCAGTTCCTGCTTCACTAGAAGAGAATGCTTAATGGACTTCTGTATTGCGACAAGTGGCAGGTGTTAAGAGATTTTAGGTAATATTTTTTTTTCCGTAACAGTAGCAGCCATCTTACATTTCAGATTGACACAAAAAGTTTAAATTTTGTTACAAGGGATCATCCAATGATTTGTCATATACAGATTGGGTTCAGATTGTCAGTAATTGTGTTAGTTCAGTGGTTTTCTCTGCATACTCCGGTTTCCTACACCAATAAAACTTACCACAACAATATAGCTGAAATATTGTGGCATTAAACTTCATAAACTAAATGAGATTGGGTTCAATCAAGTTTATAGCTTCTAAGAATTGTTTTTTCAATTTCATTCAAAATTTAAAAAAAGGTAAAACTCTATGTCCTGTGGTGGCGACCATCTTGGATTTTTGATTAGAAACAAAGAAAAACATACATTCTGTAAAAGGGGAAACTGAAGAACATTCCAGTCAAGTTTACTTTCTAATGGTTCAGTGACTTCAGAGAAAAAGAATTTTATTAATATATTTCCCCAGATGGCCCTATTGATAAAACTTTGTCCTTTTATTCCATTTAAGCAAATAAAATAAAAACACCCTTTTAGAGGGTCATATAAGTAACATACCTACCATAAAAACACCCTTTTAGAGGGTCATATAAGCAACATTCCTACCAAGTAAGAATTCCACCACATACATATATTGTTTCTGAGAAGATTTTAGAAATTTTTAGCCAGTCTTATATAAAACAACAATGTTGAATTTCTGAATGAAATAGAAATCATATAAAATACGGAGGACAAGCATGTTTGCAATGTTTGTTAACGAGAAAGACTCAAAGGTGAAAAGCAAACTCACGAACGACGACGGCTGCGATATCGATGGTCACAAAGTAACAATACCTCACATATTATATATACCTTTGTTCCAGGTGAGCTAAGATATCTCCTTTCCAGGAGAATATTAATTAAATGGCAATAACATACTCCTGTTTGAGTAAATATATATATATGTTTTTGTATGGTTGTCACAGTAACTTTTTCAAGAAGAAAATTAGACGTAACTTTAGACAAAAATAATAACTTCCTTTGTTAGACTATAATTACTATGGTATTATACTTAAG
Source organism: Bathymodiolus brooksi (assembly GCA_963680875.1). Taxonomy (NCBI): domain Eukaryota; kingdom Metazoa; phylum Mollusca; class Bivalvia; order Mytilida; family Modiolidae; genus Bathymodiolus; species Bathymodiolus brooksi. Next base: position 9,235,969 of record OY804590.1, read on the forward strand.
ATTGCTTTACTGAATTATCTTATCATATGCCATGCCTCAAACAGTTTTTGATAACTACGTACATTGTATTATTATATATATAATATAACATTATTAAATAATACTACCCGGTATGTAACACAGATCTTCCAGCACAATTTTTGTACTCATACTAGAAAAGAAGGAAATTAAATTGGAACGCTGTATCTAGTACTATACATTTTAAATAGTGTTGTGATTGGTCAATTTATGGGGCATTAGTATAAACTTGCTGTTTGACTCCGTCCGAGTAGTGTAATTAGGCCTGTTTTCCAGTCCAATATAGAGAAAATCTGTATTGGTCTTTGCTTACACATCTAAGACTGATACCAACAAAATAATATCACACGACGATGTCTATACAGTGGTACCTGTCTTATAATCCGACACACCAAGGGACCAGGGAAATGTGTCAGATTGTACAGAATGTTGGAATACCTGAGGGTTTTATTTTAATTAACAGAATTACTTTGGGACCATAAATTTTTGTCGGATGTCACAGGATTTCGGAAAACTCAGGTGTCGGATTGTCCAAGTTCCACTGTATATTCAATATTTCAATATAGATTTCGTCATTGCTTTAAATATCATTGATTGAAGTAAATCTAGAATGTGCATAATATTTCCTTTTCTTAAAATAAAGGTAATAACAAAATTACCGAACTCCGAACAATCTAACAAAGGGAAAGTCAAAACTCATAAGTATATAAACAGACAAAATCAGTCAACAACCGGAAAACTGTGAAAACTGTAATGACCCTGACTTGGTACAGGCATTTCTAAAGAAATGGTGGGTTCAATCAGATTAAAAATTATACAAAACACTCCAAAAATGGTATAATGTATTTATAACAGTTAGTATAATAGTTTTAACAACAAATATATAACTGCTCTATATATAGATTATATATGTGGTACTGGATCTATAGTAATTGATATAACTGTCACGAAATATTCATATAGATCTTTTTGTGGTTTATGGGTTTTAATGTCGCTTTCAACAATATTTCAGTTTAATCGTGACGGTCAGTTAATATTGGTGGAGGAAACTGGAGTACCCACAGAAAACCACCGACCTGTCACAAGTCACTGACAAACTTCATCACATAATGTTGTATCGAGCACACCTCGCCTCTGCAGGATTCGAACTCAAAACGTTAGTGGTGATAGGCATTGATTGCATAGGTAGTTTAAAATCCAACTACACTTACCATACGATCACGTCCACGATGACCCCTTAATTGGGAAGGAACGCTTAAGACAGTTATAATGAGCTGACCGGTGATATAATACTGGCCTTGCCTGTAAACCATATGGCATAACAATTTCAGTGGTACTATCAGTGTGAACCAACGATCCATAGTAATATTCAGCTTGCATTCAGGAGTCAGCGAAATTAAACATTCCACCTGACCCAGCCCACCCACCCCTTATTTATTCTCAAATCATCAAACAGTTAGAAAACATTATTGGGTACTATTTTTTACCAATAAAGCTATTGATTAAAGATACATTTCCTAATCAGAAAGTTTTTTTCCTTAATTTTTGTTCAGAATTCATGAAAACGTTACCAATGTTATAAGGTACTTTTATTATCTATCAAATAAGAGTTATATTGTCCTACTCATTCATTGAACCGATAAAACCAATAATGACATCAACATCGGAGTTAATTTACTTTAGAACCATTAACTTAATCACTGCTATTATAATCATTGAAAACATTTAGTGAAAGACATACTTGACATAGTTTTTACCAGAGAAATACCAGACTGAGTAATCAAATAACTTTTTGTCTAACGATGAAATTCCACGTTATCACTGATTTTTTTAATCTCTCCCCTCCTTATACGATGAGTAACATTAACCCTCCACGGTGTGTATCAATTACACTTGATTACATCAACAGATATATCATTTTTAAGCTATTATCACCAAAACTTAAATTGATGGTTCAAAATTTAACAATCTATAAAATGCACATATTGATTTCTTTAAAATTTGAATTTGAAAAAACGTTGATATTGCTTTAACTGAAGGAAACAATTGAGACTCTTACTGTTCTTGGAAGTACAGGAATTGTTTACCTCTTAGATTAGGTACTGGCTAAATTATCTAAACCAAACTGAAGTTTGTATTCCTACTCATCAGATACAATCGATTCAAAGAAAAAAAAATCAAAATTGGAAAAAACAGAAAAATTCTAGTATACATTTTTTTGCATACCTTCCGTTACGTGAAATTTCAGAATTTTTACCCGTTTTAGTCCCCTTTTTCTAAATAAAATAGCTATGGTTCATCAATAACTCATAAAAATTATCATTGTCAAAATAACTGCATTTTAAAAATTGGATGTAATATAAAAAAACTTTTATATTTTGGAAGCCCTTTTCGTTCAATGTAATCTCTGAAACTGTAAGGGATAAAGGAAATCATTTAACATACTACTGAAAGTTCTCAACACAATCAATTCAAAGAAAGAAACCACATCAATATTGGATGAAAAATAAAAATTATATATACATACATGTATCTTCCCAATATGAAAAATTTTGGAATTTTGGTTCATTTTAGATTGATTGATTGATTGATTTATTGTGTTTTCACTTTCAGCTATATCATGGTGACCAGTTTTAGTGGTGGAAGAAGACGGAGTACCCAGAAAGCACCGACCATGGGCAAGCAACTGGTAAACTTTATCACTTGCGGCTGCGAGTCGAGTGCACCCTTTTTTGTAATTTACAAAGCTGGGTGCGAACCAACGCCCTATTGGTGATAGGCTTGTATGAGTTGTTAGGTAATCCAACTACATGTACCTAACTCATTGAGCCACCCAGGCCCTCGGTCCATTCTAGACCCCATTTCCAACCAATATAGCTTTCTGTTATGACATGATATCACATGACAATGATTTTTTTCTTTTTATCTTGACTTCGCATAAAAATGAAAAACAAAGTAGAAGAAGCCTTTACCTCTCACAAGGACAAGACTTTATTCTTGGACATGTACAAAAATAATTTGCTTTGTAAAAGGCGCTTTACTTTCACAACGACAAAACATCTTTCTCTTGGACTCGTTTCAAAAGATGTTTAATAAAAATTCAATTTCAAAAGGAAAAAATAATTCTTGAACTTGTATCTAGAACCTGGGCCTAAATACTTTCACACTGATAATGCATATTTACTTGGTCATGTACAAAAAACAAGAATTCAGTAAAACAAGTCTTTACCTTTAATTCATAGAAACAAGACATTTTGTCTTAGTTTTTATTCAATATACATGTACATGTATAAGAATTCTGTTGAAGAAAACAGTATTTTTAAAAAGAAGGAGACATTTTTGTGTTAAATTAGCCTTGATTAAAATACAAGAATTCTATTAGAGAAAACTGTCCAGTCAAACCTGTATAAAGGCCACTCTTGAGAGGGAACCTTAAAATGTGGTCTTTATTAGCAGTTGCCCTTTATATACAGGTTAAAATTATCTGCACTATTCATTAATGGGAAAATGAGACTGTCCTTTATAGACAGTGATTTGTTATATTGTAGAGATGCCCTTTTAAAGGAAGGTTTGGCTGTACTTCTATAAAAAGCAAGACATTTTTGTCTTAAATTAGGCTGGATTAAAAGTACAAGAATTCCATTGAAGAAAAATGTACTTCCAAAAAGAACGTGACATTTTAGTTCTTGGCCTCATTTTAAACAAGTTCCGCGGCAAGATTTAATCAATATGAACATCCAGTGCTTATAAGACAACAATAGCTTCATAAACATACTTTAATCTCAGTTTTATCTGATACAATTAAATTTTATTAATCCCAAAGCATTAAAATTGTTAGAAGCAATGTCTCTGGTACGAGTTGATATAATTATACCAGTATAATATCTACAAAATTGTAACAATAAAATCTTATTTTATTGCTCCTGTTTTCTGTTACATATAATAGTTATACTATAAATAAAAAGAACAAATCAGTTTAACATTGATTTATAGTATACAGGAGGCTTATCACTGAAGGCTATGTTTCTAAGTTTAAACTAGCAACATCTGATCAGATCGGCACCTGATCATGCTGATCTGTATGTATACTATTGTACACAGTAAACAGTCCTCAAGATGAGCACCGGTCCTCATGCCCAAGAGACCATTAAAAAAAATTCGGACCCGACCAGTAAATTTTTCAGTTTTTATTTAATATATATACACTCACACTGAGGCCAAAAGTATTTCCCCTCTACGATATTTCCCTAAATATTTCATATAAAACCATTTATTTTCAAAACATCCTCTTGAAGTCATTCTTTATCTGATTTTCATGACATCTTCAGCATTAAATGCAGAAATAAATATAGTTTCTTCTTCGTATATTTTTCAAATAATTTTAATTCTACTTTCTCTTAAGAGTTAAATTTTTTCACCAAATCTTACTATATAATCATATAAAATTGTGACGTCAAGAATTTACATAAATTTGTGTTTAAATCATAAATGCTTGTAAATAAAAGTTCGAAAAAATTACATGAAGATATTAAAATAAACTCTAATAATTCTACTATTAAAGGTGAAAATTTCATGAAAATGGGCTAAGGAATGACTTCATGAGAATGTTATGAAAATAAGTGGTTTTATATGAAATATATAGGGAAATATCTTAGTGGGGAAATACTTTTGACCCGTGAGTGTATTTTAAATAAATTTAAGCATTTGATTGGACCAGTAAATTCAAATTTTCATTTCAAGGACTGAGTAAAAGATTTGACATGTTTGAAACTTTAACTGTACATGTTCACTTAAGTATTTTACAAATTAAAATGGTAATTTAAAATTTTATAAAGTTATATTGTAATTTTTTTGGCTATATTATGATTACCATGGCTACTAGATTAATCAATAGAGGTAAACCAGAAGAAATATTATCTAACTGACTGGGGAAACGCCTGGCATTGGGTAAGTGTCTGGAGACCTAAACAATGGAGTTAGAATCAGGGTGTGATCCTACACCAGTGGACTATTTCAAATTTGTGGTCAGAAGTCAACAACTTGCATGCAACTACATGTACTATTTTTTTCTGGAATACACTGTCATAAATCTGAAGCAAATAACAAATTAAAAAATATTTCTGACAATTACGACATATATAGTGAATGTCAAGACATTCAAAACTGTGATCGGTCCGTTGATATTGAAACTATTCCTTGGTGAGACCAAAGAAAAAATGCACGAAGGAACGATAAAACTGTTTTAACCTACCTTTCTTAGCAAACTACGGAAGTGTCAATGATTCATCACTTTACTTCTTAAAATCATCATCTGTACAAAACACCATATACAATGTACCAATACATTTTCCTGTAGATAAAATAAATAAAATGATTTCTTATCAATTATAGTTTCAATAAAAGATAATCTACATTTTGTATTTCTCGGATGTCACTCAATTATTGTGAGTTATGGTTATGGTGTTTAACGCCACTTTCATTTCAGTTTTATTGGTGGAGGAAATTGGGAGGATCAGAAGAAAACCACTGACCTGTCACAAGTCACTGACAAACTTTATCACATATTGTTGTATCGAGTACATCTTGTCATGAGCGGGATTGGAACTCACAGCTTTAGTGGTGATAGGCACTGATTGCATAGGCAGTGGTAAATCCAACTAATATACAATCAAGACCATGACAACTCCCTCAATTATTTGAGAAGTAAATTCTTTTTCACTGATTTACTTCTCATGTGTCATGCTAAATATTTCTAGCTTGATGGTGGAATGTGAGGTAGCGTACAATAATATTATTTTATAATGAAAAGAAACATTAAACAGTGATTGTCAACAATTCCACCAATATAAAAAAAATGAACAATCACCTCTCACTTTAAATCAGTGAACACAAAAATAACATGATATATGACGTTGGAAAGTCATGTCGTGACTTGTGACAGGTACAACAAACTGGCGGGCTTAAACTGTTTATTGGGATCGCAACCCTCCCTCTATGATAATTAGATCTTCAGCAACAATACTGATATTATCACATACCTGTACATATGAACAAACAATAAATAAACGTGCACAGATTCGCTTCCATCCACAAAAATGAACCTTGACAGTACAACAGCAGTCAATGAATGCTTTTAGTTAACTGACTATCGTTACTAGCTAAAAAGGTCAAATGAACCTGGACAGTACAACAGCAGTCAATGAATGCTTTGTAGTTAACTGACTATCATTACTAGCTAAAAAGGTAAAATGAACCTGGACAGTACAACAGCAGTCAATGAATGCTTGTAGTTAACTGACTATCGTTACTAGCTAAAAAGGTAAAATGAACCTGGACAGTACAACAGCAGTCAGTGAATGCTTTGTAGTTAACTGACTATCGATACTAGATAAAAAGGTCAAATGAACCTGGACAGTACAACAGCAGTCAGTGAATGCTTGTAGTTAACTGACTATCGTTACTAGCTAAAAAAGTAAAATGAACCTGGACAGTACAACAGCAGTCAATGAATGCTTGTAGTTAACTGACTATCATTACTAGCTAAAAAGGTAAAATGAACCTGGACAGTACAACAGCAGTCAATGAATGCTTGTAGTTAACTGACTATCGTTACTAGCTAAAAAGGTAAAATGAACCTGGACAGTACAACAGCAGTCAGTGAATGCTTTGTAGTTAACTGACTATCATTACTAGCTAAAAAGGTAAAATGAACCTGGACAGTACAACAGCAGTCAATGAATGCTTGTAGTTAACTGACTATTGTTACTAGCTAAAAAGGTAAAATGAACCTGGACAGTACAACAGCAGAGTCAGTGAATGCTTGTAGTTAACTGACTATCGTTACTAGCTAAAAAGGTCAAATGAACCTGGACAGTACAACAGCAGTCAATGAATGCTTGTAGTTAACTGACTATCGTTACTAGCTAAAAAGGTCAAATGAACCTTGACAGTACAACAGCAGTCAGTGAATGCTTGTAGTTAACTGACTATCGTTACTAGCTAAAAAGGTCAAATGAACCTTGACAGTACAACAGCAGTCAGTGAATGCTTGTAGTTAACTGACTATCGTTACTAGCTAAAAAGGTAAAATGAACCTTGACAGTACAACAGCAGTCAGTGAATGCTTGTAGTTAACTGACTATCGTTACTACCTAAAAAGGTAAAATGAACCTTGACAGTACAACAGCAGTCAGTGAATGCTTGTAGTTAACTGACTATCGTTACTAGCTAAAAAGGTCAAATGAACCTGGACAGTACAACAGCAGTCAATGAATGCTTGTAGTTAACTGACTATAATTACTAGCTAAAAAGGTAAAATGAACCTGGACAGTACAACAGCAGAGTCAGTGAATGCTTGTAGTTAACTGACTATCGCTACTAGCTAAAAAGGTAAAATGAACCTGGACAGTACAACAGCAGTCAGTGAATGCTTGTAGTTAACTGACTATCGTTACTAGCTAAAAAGGTCAAATGAACCTGGACAGTACAACAGCAGAGTCAGTGAATGCTTGTAGTTAACTGACTATCGTTACTAGCTAAAAAGGTAAAATGAACCTGGACAGTACAACAGCAGAGTCAGTGAATGCTTGTAGTTAACTGACTATCGCTACTAGCTAAAAAGGTAAAATGAACCTGGACAGTACAACAGCAGTCAGTGAATGCTTGTAGTTAACTGACTATCGTTACTAGCTAAAAAGGTAAAATGAACCTGGACAGTACAACAGCAGAGTCAGTGAATGCTTGTAGTTAACTGACTATCGTTACTAGCTAAAAAGGTAAAATGAACCTGGACAGTACAACAGCAGTCAGTGAATGCTTGTAGTTAACTGACTATCGTTACTAGCTAAAAAGGTCAAATGAACCTGGACAGTACAACAGCAGTCAATGAATGCTTGTAGTTAACTGACTATCATTACTAGCTAAAAAGGTAAAATGAACCTTGACAGTACAACGGCAGTCAGTGAATGCTTGTAGTTAACTGACTATCGTTACTAGCTAAAAAGGTCAAATGAACCTGGACAGTACAACAGCAGTCAATGAATGCTTGTAGTTAACTGACTATCATTACTAGCTAAAAAGGTAAAATGAACCTGGACAGTACAACAGCACAGTCAGTGAATGCTTGTAGTTAACTGACTATCGTTACTAGCTAAAAAGGTAAAATGAACCTGGACAGTACAACAGCCCAGTCAGTGAATGCTTGTAGTTAACTGACTATCGTTACTACCTAAAAAGGTAAAATGAACCTTGACAGTACAACAGCAGTCAGTGAATGTTTGTAGTTAACTGACTATCGTTACTAGCTAAAAAGGTAAAATGAACCTTGACAGTACAACAGCAGTCAGTGAATGTTTGTAGTTAACTGACTATCGTTACTAGCTAAAAAGGTAAAATGAACCTGGACAGTACAACAGCAGCCAATGAATGCTTGTAGTTAACTGACTATCGTTACTAGCTAAAAAGGTAGTCTTCTGGATCAAGACCATTACTCAGATCAGGACAAAAATACCATATCTGATACTTCTAACAAATTTAATATCAATTAGTGATAAACATCTATATGTACATGGACAATCTGTGCCTATCACCACTAACATTGTGAGGTGTACTTGATACAACATCATGTGATCAAGTTTGTCAGTGATTTGTGGCAAGTCAGTGGTTTTCTCTGGGTATTCCGGTTTCCTCCAACAATAAAACTGACAGCTACGATATAACTGAAATATTGTTGAAAGTGGCGTTAAACACCATAAACCCTAAAACAATCTATAAGTACATGTAAAGAAAATAATGGTCTTCGTGGAAGACCAGTGTAAATATGTCACCAATTTGTTGTAATTAAACATTGAACATAAATAGATATATAATGGAATGAAATATAAATATACTGATTTAATAGCTAGTTGATTGTTTATATTTTTAGCAAATATAATCTACCAAGGCGTAAAACGCTTTGTTTCTTTTTTTTTTTATTCTCTTTAAAAATGAAATTTGCTATTACAAAAATAAATTGACTGAGACTTATCAATGAGTGCTTAATGATTATGTAACCAAATGCAAATGAATTACGGGTGATAAGTCCAACTTAGCGTGTTGGTCTAGTCCAATGCAGACCTCATCACTCACCCAATTACGGGTGAATCAGGACGACTTAGACACACACAAAAAAAGAGTGTAGCCCAGCGAAAGGGTCTTCTTCTTCTTCCAGTGTAGCAACTGGATTCATTACTGAATGTATGTGGTTCTGCGAAAACTTTGCACATGTCGGGCAACAGAGCAAGATTTCTGGTGTATTTAGACATAAAATGATCCAATATTTACAAATAAAACTTTGTACAGGGGTATATGGTCTATTTCGTGGAGACTGACTTGAGCACAGCTTAGAATCCTTCCACCATGTTGGTTGTTGTTATGGTGGGCAGCCGATTCCAATTCCTGATGGTCCTAGGGGGAAATGAATCCCCATATATATCGTTTGTTTGTTTGTTTGTTTGTGTTACTTGATAGATATATGTATGTCTTTGAATAACATGTTGAGGGTTCGGGTCACACTGGCATTATCGGTCATTTCTAACAATAGGTGTGATTTAAACCTCTTACTCTTACTCTTAGCAAAAAAAGTTCTCAGCCAGACCAGAGGGGCACCTATAAAGTGCGAAACGAAATAGAAACAAAACGAAATCAACAAAAATGAAACGAAACGAAACGAAATAGAAATGAAATCAACGAAATGAAAATGAAACCAACAAAAGCAAAACGAAATAGAAAATGGAAGAAAAAATAATAGGAGCCTAAAAGAAATCAAACCTATTTTCACAATTACGATGCTAGACTACATGTACTTCCCACACATGTCTGTCTTTCATCAGGAGAGGACAGGATTTGTCACCATTGAACAAGAATACTATGCATTTATTCAGCGGGAGTCTGTCCTTTAAATTTCTTTTAAAATTGGAAACCATAACAGCAACGTCAAGTCTGTTAAAAGGAGAGGAATTAAAATAAAAAAACAGAAGTGCAGTAGTTAAAGTTCACTAATAGATACCCACGTCCGAGCAAAATTTAAGTGTGTCGGAGAAACGAAAAAGTGTGACCACCGGACGGACAAACGAACCGAACGGATAGCAGAAGTCCTTTATACCCCAATCTTTTTTTGGCGGAGGTATAAAAATCCTATCAAAAATTTACTTTAATTTTTTTTTTTAAAATCTACATATATCTTGTAAAAGTACCTTTTTCCCTTTGATCCCTTTTCATTAAAAAAAACCTCAAATCACCCTCCCCCTCCCTCCAAAAAAAAACTTCCGGTATAAATAAAATTTGATACGGCACATACTTTTATATCCCCCCCCCCCTCCGCTATCCAGCAGGAGGAGGGTATATAGTATATGTCCATTTGTCCATGAGTGCTTCCCTCACTGCCTATGCAATTCCTCCTTAACAACTTGATAGAATTGAATGAATCTTACAGGAAATCTTTAATACCATATGGCAAGGTTCATTAATTTCATGAATTCTTTAGTACCAAATGGCATTGTGCACCTCCTATTTTTGCTTTCCCATTTTAACAGTTCTTGCTAAAATTTCTTCACTTTTGGACTTTGTCATTTAAGGCTATGTAATTGTCATACAAGACTACATTGTATACAATAGAGATTTAGGATACTGTTATGCTAACCATAACTCTTCCTAAACAACAGAATGGATTTCAATAAAACTTCCAGAGATTTTTATGTTTAGTTTTTGCAAGCATTAATTTTTCCAGAAGTTCTTCTGTAAGGAGGGGGCTCACTGAACGTCCTGTTTCTTGTTCTTTTTTTTTTTAGTTCTTCAAAATAGGACAATGGGATTTGAAATAAAAAGTTTATAGTGTTGGGTCTTTTTGACCCCTGTATATCTCGGAAAGAACAACTGTAAGACATTACGCCAGATCTGTTGGCACACTACCGAATAAAGGTAATAACAATGGTACCGTACTCCAAGGCGCATTCAAAAGGAAAAGTCCACAAAAACAGACAAACCCAATAAGAAGCTCAACCATCTGAGTTTTCAATCAACAGAACAACTGAAAAACAACACATTCCTGACTTGGAACAGGCATTTTCCCAGGAAAATGGTGGGTTCTGATAGCAGTTAGGCAGATGCCACTCGTCTAACCCTAAGACGCTACCAAGTATAAAAACAATCGGTACATGTAAATTCTCTAATCCTAAGACATGACCAAATGTGAAACTAGAAAACAACTATCATATTCCCGACTTGGTACAGGCATTACCTAAGAAAATGGTGGGTTAAATCAGGTTTTACGACACGTCAAACCTCCCACTTGTATGACAGTCGTTAATAGTTCCGTCATATTGACAAATTGGGGGTGGGGGGGGAATGGAACGTGACAAGTCGGGGAAAATCCAGTAGTCAAATAGTGCCCAGAATCTGAAACTCAAGACCATCCTGCATGATTTGCGAAAATGCAAATTTATGAAGAATACAAACGAAAAATGTAATAAAATCAGACGAAAAATGAACCCTCAATATCCCAATCTATGAAAATACCGTGTTTGTCGTTTTGTTCGTTTTTAGCTCACCTGGCCAAAGACCAAGTGAGATTTTGCCATCACTTGGCGTCCATCGTCCGTCCGTCCGTCGTATGTCATAAACTTTCACATTTAAATCTTCTCCTCTGAAACCCCTGAACCAAATTAAACCAAACCTGGCAGGGATGGTCCTTGGGTGGGTTCCTTTCAAAATTGTGTCTGACAGACCTGCCCTCCATTCAAAATGGCTGCTGTTACTAAAAATAGAAATTTCTTCAATTGTCCATTGCTGCTTTATTATAAATCAAAATGAGCTCAAATTTTAACTACAGCTACATTGCAGTGAGTAGTTTTACATATAATCCGAGGTTTTCTGTGGAATTTTTCGTTCCGCCGATTTATACAGATTATGCAAATTAGGCATATTTTGATAAAAGATCACATTTAAATCTTCTTCTCTGAAACCGCTGAACCAAATTAAACCAAATTTGGCTGGGATAGTCCTTGGGTAGTCCCATTTCAAAATTGTGACCGACAGCTTCGCCCTCCATTCAAAATGGCTGCTGTTACTAAAAATAGAAATTTCTTTAGTTGTCCATTTCTGCTTTATTACAAATCAAAATGAACTCAAATTTTAACTGCAGCTACATGGCAATGAGTAGTTTAACATATATTCTGGGTTTTTCTGCGAGACTTTTCAGCCAGTTTATTCCGTTTAGGAATATTATGAGATAAAAATCACATCAAAATCTTTTGCTCAGAAATTTGAGTTGAAATGATCTTTGGGTGGCCCACTTTCAAAATTATGTGTAACACCCCCATTTTCTATCAACTTTAGATGTCAAATTGAAAACCAGTTGAACGTTTACAGACTCCTGGAAGTTCTTAAACAAAAGGGACCAAAACTTCTTTATTCAATGCTACATGCATAGCCTTTATTTTGTACCTATAGGATCACTGCGTTTAAATTTCATGGATATGCGTTAAATTGAACTGAAGTTATTGCACGGAACAGTGTAACAACCTACATACAGTACAGAAAGCGACATGCCGTGATTGATCACTCCGAGAGACATAATTTTTAATCCTTTAGACATATCATCACGGACATAAACCCACTGTGATAGACCTAAAAAGGACCATAAAACAAGGTGGTGGGGATTAAATTTTATGGCTCTCGGTCACCTGTGCGCCGATTGATATTTTACCACCAATTAAGAGATTAGCGTTACCTGTTCTACCTGTTGACTTTTAATATCGTAAGCCGTAATTATTGCTACTGAAGGATGTATTTTTGACAATTCATGTTGTATCCTCTTGCTGTTAATATTTGACTGTTTGTTGCTTTTCATTGCCAAAGAATGTCTCTTGTTATCGTTTTCGTTTGTTTTAGAAAGTTCTACTTTATGACCTCGAGTTCTATATTAAGAATTTTGTTGAAACCGCAACTGAACTTTATCTTGTTTAATTTTAATTTCTCATTTTTTTTCTACTGTTGGGTTGTATTCAGTATGTATTGAAATATTCGTAAATACGGGCTACTTCATCAATGTATTTTTTGTTTATAAGTTAAACCGCAGTCGCTGGTTTTTGAAGCACGGACTTTGCAAGTGCAGGTTTTTAGTGTTTAGTTGGTAAAGAGCAGACTTAAAATTGATTATTGGTTTATTTTGTGCTTTGGACTTTTACCTCTCGTATTGAAAAAAAATTAACAATTCAAGTAAACTGTTTTACACTCATGGCTTGTTACGTAATTTCGTTATAGATGAAAATAATTTTCTTTAAAATTGCAAACAAAAACCTATAACAATCCAAATTTACGTAGCCTAATGGCTACAAAATGAACAAAAAGCGGAAAACTATGAGCATGCTTTTAATTTGTTCCATAAACTTTGAGTTTTTTTTACTGTATTTTGTCATAAATCTATTGGGTTGAAAGCCAATTAAGATTTGAATTTGAATAAATAAATAAATAAACTGGTGACATTTGATTTTGGTCAGATACTGTGTAATGTCAAACATTTGTAGGGGTAAAATCATGATGAAGGTTAATTCCTTATTTCCTTTCACGTTTCTAAACTTTCTGCAGATTAGCCGCTAATTTCCAAAATATATCCGTAAATTTAGTGACTTTTGGACATGTAGTACTTCTTTGAACGATCTGTTTATAAATATTTGTTTCGATAATTTTTAATCAAATTCTTCAATGACCGTATCTTGTTTAATTTTAATTTCTCATTTTTTTTCTTCTGTTGGGTTGAATTCAGTATGTGTTGAATTATTCGTAAATACGGGCTACTTCATCAATGTATTTTTTGTTGATAAGTTAAACCTCTCGTATTCCACAGGACTGCAAAGCTTTTTCTGTTATTGTCCATTTAATGATTGACACGTTATGAAACCAAGTTCTATTCTTAGAATCATTATTTAATACATCATTTTTTATTTTTTTTGGTATTCTTTATTTATTCATGTTTTTTTCTGGGTTTCCTATGAAGATTGAAATAAAAAAAATTACTGAACATATAAAAAATATTATTGAACTAAAATGTAACATTGACCTGGATTGGAAATACGCTTTAAAACGTACAAATCACGCACGTGTTTATGAAACTTCATTTGTGCACAAGCCAAGTCACGTGGTGTACGCGTGTCAATAAAATACTAAGTGTAGATACTCAATACACAGCCAAGGTTAAAAATCTTTGAAACAAATTTGCACAACCCATGATTTCACTGAATTGAAGTTGAATAATCATTTATTATTTACATTTTATTCATCAATTCAAATGAACTCTGTTCTCGTGCTATTTTCTCGATCTCGGGAGTTCATTCCCGGGATTACGTTCAAGGATGTTCAACGTTTTGAGGAAAGAAATAAAAATGGTTTTTTTTATTCTGAGGGGAATCTGACAGTACTTGAAAATAATATAAAATTGGCGATATAAAAACGTAATTTCACCTGTACAGCTTGTCTGACTAGTTTACCTGTAAAACGACACACTTGATTACAAGATTAACACCTGGTATTTTATTGCCCCCTGATCACCGACATGAAGTTAAAATTTTAATCCCCATCACTCCCCTAGACATGACCACTATCACGGTGATTGATCACGGCATGTCGCTTTCTGTACTGTATGAATTACGATGACAGGCCCATACTTTGACTACATTTTGTTTGCGGTCGTAAGGGGTGGTTTTTGTATATGGCAGCATTTTGTAAAACTAGTTGTTGATCCAATACATTGACCACTGGGTCACCCAACTTGAAAATTTTGTGCTAGAAACAGATTCATATAAACCTTCCTGGGAGTGAGAGACCCCTTTTCCTCAGGTTACTTGTGTTTCATAAATTTACATCCCCCCAGAAAAGGATCTAGGGTGGGATCTTTTTTCCGGGACTCCGGGATCGGGCCATTTTAAGCTCGGGAATTCAGAATCCAGGAATTCCTCATTCAGATTTCGGGAAGTCGGAATTGCATTTTTTTTTAATTAAGGAATTCGGGGTTTCAAGTTTTTAAGTTTGGGATTTCGGGCTCATATCCCCCCTTTTTCTATATGCCCACCCCAGAAACTTTATACTTCATAAATACTGACACACACACAAACACAAATAAAAATATGACATTTGAACTTCTGAAAGTTTGTTAATCTCATTGAGATTAGGATTCTGAAGAAATTTTCTGTCTGTTCTTCGGTTCTTCAGAATTCTAATCTCAACAAGATTAAAAGTTTGTCTGCAAGCAAACCCGGCTTGAATTGAGTTGCGGGTAATGTACGTGAGGAGTACTGTAACGGACAGACATGCAAGATGGGTTATAATTAATCTAAATTATTGTATTTAAAAAATCGAATTATCTTTTTTTTTCTATTTCTTTATTTCGTTTTGTCTTTTATTTTTTTCCTTCCATTTTCCTCATATCAGTCTATTTCGTTTTGTTTTAGTTGATTTCGTTTTGCCTTCGTTGGTTTCGTTTCATTTCGTTGATTTCGTTTTCGTTTATTTCGTTTCGTTTCGTTTCTATTTCGTTTCGCACTTTATAGGTACCCAGACCAGACTCCAGAGAAGTTTTCTTTCTTTTAAGTTTTATTTGAAATTTGACGTCCCGATATCAAATGTTTAAGATCAAGCTTGTACTGTCCAACTAAGTTATAAGTGTGTGTTAAAAATAATTACCATATAACAAATAAATAATATACTGCTTAAGTACAGCAACTTTTCTTTCAGGTAAAAAAAATGATACCTGTCGAAATTATTGGCTACTGGTTTCCTGTTGTTTGTTTTGGGAGCAGATAATTGGTGTAGCCATACTCCAACATATCATAGATAGCAATGAGTAGCAACTCCCCTATACAATTTAATTTACTTCTTGTATACAGAGCATAGACCTAAAATTAAATATTTGTTTATATTTCTGATGCGTACATATATGTTCCATTTTGTGTTTGTGTTTGTTTGTAAGAAGAGTTTGAAGATACCAAAGGGGCAATCAGAATCCGTATATCGAAGAAGAACAGACAACACAATGGCCAAAAGAAAAAGTACAAAAGGACAAACAACGATCTACAAAACATACATATAAAACTAAAGATCGAGTAACACGAACCCCACTAAAAACCGGGGGTGAACTCATGTGCTCCGGAAGGGTAAGCAATTCTTGTTCCACTAGTGGCACCCGTCGTGTTAATCTAGCTACAAATTCGGTAATAAGTCATGAATGAGGAAAGGACCGGGAAGTGTTTACGACAAGTAGAACATATCCGTGGTCATTTGAGACACAGATATTCCATAACGGTCAACCAATTCATGGTGGCTTCCTTGTTAGCAGAAACCCTCTATCAAGGAAATCCTGATAGGAACCACAAGCTCTGGAATACCGTATCATCTGAAAGATATATACTCCATATGCAGGTGCTGCTGGCATGTTGCTATATACATTTGTATGGAAAGTTCACAATGGAAAAATTGAAATCATCTCTTTTGTCGTAAAGTTTCGTTCTTATCCGACCCTCACTGTCGATTTCGAGGTGTAGGTCAAGGTATGAAGCAAACCTATATCTGTATCTGTGGTATCATTTATTGCAAGCTCAATGGGATAGAGGCGATCAACAAAATCACCAAACCTAGAATTATTTAGTGAAAGGACATCATCTATATAGCGGAACGTGAAATTAAAGGATCGGGCTAGCTTCTTTTCGTTTTTCTTGAGAAGCCCCTGTATGAAGTCTGCCCCATACGAATAAAGGAACAAGTCGGCAAGAAGAGGAGCAAAGTTTGTTGAAAAACACGTCCACCAAGCATAACAAATAATTGTCAATCAACAACTCGAGCATGTTGAAGATATTAGTTTCAGAGAACTTTTTGGTAGAATCAGAGTGGTGTTTTATAAAATAAGATCTGTCTCTTCCTAGCACAAGATATTTGTATCTACGTTGGCCATTCTTTTTTATGAAACACAGTTGGACCAACTCCCTTAATTTGTCCTTCGGCTAAGAATGAGGAATAGTCGTGTAAAGGGTAGAGAAGTCAAATGTTTTAATGTTATTGCAGGAGGAGAGTGACCCAGATTGTATGTACTGGAACAGATCTGTTGAGTTCTTCAGAATCCACATCTGATTCACACCACCTCTCGAGTAGCTAGTGTCACAGTAGCTCTGAAGCCCGTTTTTGACCGCCGATAGAATACATGTTAATAATTTGGAAAGAGGTTTCGTGGAGCATTTGGCAGACCCAGCAATATAACGCTGTTTGAAAGGACACTTGTGTAATTTAGGAATCCAGTAGAGTGATGGTAGATCCAAGTTCTTCATCTTTGGTTGAAACTCCAAAGGAACATAAAACAGACCTATGATTGTCCAGGATGTCCTCTTCCGTATGTGTCGCCGGGGTATATGTATAAGGTTGCCAAGTGAATTGTCAATACCTAATTCCTTTATCAAGCAGTCTATATAATGTGATTTACACACAACAACAATATTGTTAGGGGCCTTGTCGGCGGAGACAATAACATATTTGTCATGTAGGAGAGACAGGTGTTTAGCAACATTTGGGTCTTTAAAGATTGATGTAGAGCGCGTGCTTATAAACCCACTGAGTTTTTTTTAATTCTAATCTGTATTAACGACCTCACACTCTTCACCCATTCGGAAAGAGTATCTAAGTTCTCCTTTTCACGTTTTGCCCATTGTCTGGCATAATCCTCGACGGAATCCATAAGTATTTTAAAGTTGTGTTTCCAGTTTATGGATTTAGGCTCATCGTGATATTTAGGTCCTTTGACGAACACCTCTCGTATAGGTGTTGTTGATAATTTTAAGGTCACCAGTTATAACGTGGCCAGTCGGATTATATTATGTAAAGTAATAAGTTATATTTTATTTCAGCAATAGCGCTCATCATAAAATAGTATGGCGCATATCAGACCACATGAAATTGAACCAGTGAAATAAAAATCGAAAACATTTGCATGTCACGTAAAAATTGACTTAGATAAATCCGGTATAATATCATCTTGAGGAAGCAAGGATTTCTACTATACAAATCCTTGTAGGAAGATAACAAAAGATTGGATAACACGAACTGACACATGAAAAACGGAAGTATTGTCTTGTATCGTCATCTTCTATAAATTCCCTCCTAACTGCGGAGCATCGCACTAAGAACGTGATAATACATGTATCTAATGATCACTTTTAAAAGAAACAATTTTACACACAATTGTCTTACTTTCCATAATTTTATAATTAGGTGTACTACACTTGTCTCTTTTGTTGTTTATTTATATGTTATTGTGTTTATTAGTTTACATGGTTGTATATTATTAGTAGGTTAAAGAGTCCATTAGAGTTTATGTTCCTTGTTTGCTTATGTCTGTGCCGACTTTAAATAAAATTTACCTACTTACTTACTTACTATAGGATAGAGTCATGTAATCTAGTATAAATTGTTCGATAGCATCGCAATTACTCAAGCAAAGCATGAAATATAGATCAAATTCTTTACCGTTGAAAATAGGCTTGTTTCTTTGGAGAGAGTATGTCATGGTTTATAACTTAATTTCACAATCACCTTTGAAATATCCACTGTAGATGTTGCTGCGCTTAATAGCACAGAGTGCAGGAAGCTTGCTAAATAAAGCACAGTATTCAACAACTTCAAATTACGATAGCTAAAGCTGTGTTTGATATTGGTTTTGTCCAGTGATCAGAAACCAACTTTATTTTAACTCGGTTCTTCCATTGATCTTTCTATGTTGGTTGTTCTGTAATTTTTTGGTTGAGACTAACTATAGCTGTCATTATAAAACCTTTTACCCGGCCGGTAGTTGCCTTTTTGCTTGTTGTTTTTTTTTTACACTCTGATGGGCTGTTTTCAAACATACATGGAGATGATGTATTTTTTCCTTCTACGGACATTGTACGCGGATCTGCTATATTTGATGGATGGCATAAATTCTTATTTCAAGTTTTCTTGTAGAACACTTCAAGTGACACAAATTCTTTCTGTGCTGGAAGTAATACATCTAAGCCATATAGTATCGAAGCAGTATTACATGAAATGGGTGTAGACATATATGCAGACCATAGCGTTGCGTCCATTTTCTCATGCATCCAAGCCCCATGAGTCTATATACGGTTGTCCTATATTTTGTCGTTGTTGTATTGTTTTGTTTTTTGTTTTTGTTTTTTTTGGGGGGGGGGGAGTTAGATTTTCTCTTAATTATATCCTGATGATGTTAAACTCCCAAACGGATAACTATTTTTGATTGGGACATGTTTTTCCTCTCAAGCAGAAATCGAGCTCTTGTTGCTTGTATTTATAACCGGATTGACGAATACAACTCGTTGTTGGTTAACGTTGCAGTTCATGTCTTTCCACTTAGATTTAGTTTTCTGTGGTAGAAATAAGAGTGTGTATATTAAGTTTCTTTGTCGAGACGAGAGCTACATCATCTGCACAGGTCAGAATCTCAAATTTCAGTTTGCGTTATTTAAATTAAATAAAATGAAATACTAATTTATTCTTGCATATTTTAATATTTCAGTAACTGCAATTATGTGTAACTTTCTGTTTGTATTATCATATGACTATTTACTATCTGATGGGAAGTTTTATTGTCTGTCAAACTGTCGTTCATATCGTTTGTTGTGTGTCAAACAGTCGTTCATATCGTTTCTCTGTCTGGCAACCTCTTACCTTCTATCTCACCCAAGTGACAATATTTGGTGCTTTCTTTTTTACTCGCTTCCTTCAACCCATGCACAAAAAATGTTCATTTATTCTTTTGTAATGCCAATATTTACAGATATTTTTATTCTTTAGATTTCCTATTGGCCGTCGTGGTCGTGATCGTATGGTAGTTGGATTTTTAACTACATTTGCAATCAATGTCTATCATCACTAACGTTGTGAATTCGAATCCTGCTCATGCGAGGTGTACTCGATACAACACTATGTGATAAAGTTTGTCAGTGACTTGCAGTAGGTCGGTGGTTTTCTCTATACAACACTATGTGATAAAGTTTGTCAGTGACTTGCAGTAGGTCGGTGGTTTTCTCTATACAACACTATGTGATAAAGTTTGTCAGTGACTTGCAGCAGGTCGGTGGTTTTCTCTATACAACACTATGTGATAAAGTTTGTCAGTGACTTGCAGTAGGTCGGTGGTTTTCTCGATACAACATTATGTGATAAAGTTTGTCAGTGACTTGCAGTAGGTCGGTGGTTTTCTCTATACAACACTATGTGATAAAGTTTGTCAGTGACTTGCAGTAGGTCGGTGGTTTTCTCTATACAACACTATGTGATAAAGTTTGTCAGTGACTTGCAGTAGGTCGGTGGTTTTCTCGATACAACATTATGTGATAAAGTTTGTTAGTGACTTGCAGTAGGTCGGTGGTTTTCTCGATACAACACTATGTGATAAAGTTTGTCAGTAACTTGCAGTAGGTCGGTGATTTTCTCTGAGTACTCCGGTACCTCCACCAATAAAACTGACCGTCTCACGATATAACTGAAATATTGTTGAAAGTGTTGTTAAACACCATAAACCTAAGGGACCGACCATTTAACTTGAAGGGGGGGTTATGGTTTTTTGTTTCGTTCAGAATTTTTTTTTCGGACAACACAAGAGTTAGAATATTTACTTTTTTTCGTCGCGCAAAGCGCGAATTTTTTTCCCAGAATTTAACATTAGGTTATATGACAAAAATTTTGAATCAGATTTTTTTTCCCCTCCATCAAAATCAGAATATTTTTTTCAGCAACATTGGGAATCAGAATATTTTTTTTTTTTAAAACCATAACCCCCCCTTCAAGCTAAATTGTCGTTCCCTAACCCTCTTTTTTTTTATAAACATGTTCATTTTTGCGTTTCAACCGTGTTTTTGTTTTGTATCACATCCCTTTTCTGATTTAATGCTGTCCAATTCCAACACCAACTCTCTTGATATTTTTGGGTGTGGAATATACATAACTAATTATAACTAGCTTTCTGTGAACTTTATTTGATTTGCCAAGATTCATTACCTAATCTAATATTGATAGGGCAATGATCTGACTTGTTATTGAGAAATAAGTTAAAAAAACCCAGTGATGTTAATATTGTCCTTGGTAAATTCCCCTGTGGATCAGAAAGTAGTCAGTAGTTGACATATCAACACTGTTTACATGGGTAACGGTTTGTTTCACTGGATTATGAATATATATGTAGCATCACAATCTTGAATACAATTGTGTATATAAATGTTAGGGACAACTGAAGGGGGTAATCAGGAATGGACAACCCAAAGACAAGCACTGGCAACATTGGCCACACAAGACACAGAACAAATAAACAAGCACTGGCAACATTGGCCACACAAGACACAGAACAAAAAAACAAGCACTGGCAACATTGGCCACACAAGACACAGAACAAATAAACAAGCACTGGCAACATTGGCCACACAAGACACAGAACAAAAAAACAAGCACTGGCAACATTGGCCACACAAGACACAGAACAAAAAAACAAACACTGGCAACATTGGCCACACAAGACACAGAACAAAAAAACAAGCACTGGCAACATTGGCCACACAAGACACAGAACAAAAAAACAAGCACTGGCAACATTGGCCACACAAGACACAGAAAAAAAAGGCAACATTGGCCACATAAGACACAGGACAAAAAAACAAGCACTGGCAACATTGGCCACACAAGACACAGAACAAAAAAACAAGCACTGGCAACATTGGCCACACAAGACACAGGACAAAAAAACAAGCACTGGCAACATTAGCCACACAAGACACAGGACAAAAAAAAACAAGCACTGGCAAAATTGGCCACACAAGACACAGGACAAAAAAACAAGCACTGGCAACATTGGCCACATAAGACACAGGACAAAAAAACAAGCACTGGCAACATTGGCCACACAAGACACAGAACAAAAAAACAAGCACTGACAACATTGGCCACACAAGACACAGAACAAAAAAACAAGCACTGGCAACATTGGCCACACAAGACACAGGACAAAAAAAACAAGCACTGGCAACATTGGCCACACAAGACACAGAACAAAAAAACAAGCACTGGCAACATTGGCCACACAAGACACAGGACAAAAAAACCAAGCACTGGCAACATTGGCCACACAAGACACAGAACAAAAAAACAAGCACTGGCAACATTGGCCACACAAGACACAGAACAAAAAAACAAGCACTGGCAACATTGGCCACACAAGACACAGGACAAAAAAAACAAGCACTGGCAACATTGGCCACATAAGACACAGGACAAAAAAACAAGCACTGGCAACATTGGCCACACAAGGTACAGGACAAAAAACAAGCACTGGCAACATTGGCCACACAAGACACAGGACAAAAAAACAAGCACTGGCAACATTGGCCACACAAGACACAGGACAAGAAAACAAGTACTGGCAACATTGGCCACACAAGACACAGGACAAAAAAACAAGCACTGGCAACATTGGCCACAGGACAAAAAAACAAGCACTGGCAACATTGGCCACACAAGACACAGGACAAAAAAACAAGCACTGGCAACATTAGCCACACAAGACACAGGACAAAAAAAACAAGCACTGGCAAAATTGGCCACACAAGACACAGGACAAAAAAACAAGCACTGGCAACATTGGCCACACAAGACACAGAAAAAAGGCAACATTGGCCACATAAGACACAGGACAAAAAAACAAGCACTGGTAACATTGGCCACACAAGACACAGGACAAAAAACAAGCACTGGCAACATTGGCCACAGAAGACACAGGACAAAAAAAAACAAGCACTGGCAACATTGGCCACATAAGACACAGGACAAAAAAACAAGCACTGGCAACATTAGCCACACAAGACACAGGACAAAAAGACAAGCACTGGAAACATTGGCCACACAAGACACAGGACAAAAAGACAAGCACTGGCAACATTGGCCACACAAGACACAGGACCAAAAAAACAAGCACTGGCAACATTGGTCACACAAGACACAGGACAAAAAAACAAGCACTGGCAACATTGGCCACACAAGACACAGAAAAAAGGCAACATTGGCCACATAAGACACAGGACAAAAAAACAAGCGCTGGCAACATTGGCCACACAAGACACAGGACAAAAAAACAACCACTGGCAACATTGGTCACACAAGACACAGGACAAAAAAACAACCACTGGCAACATTGGCCACACAAGACACAGAACAAAAAAACAAGCACTGGCAACATTGGCCACACAAGGTACAGGACAAACAAACCAAGCACTGGCAACATTGGCCACAAGACACAGGACAAACAAACAAGCACTGGCAACATTGGCCACACAAGACACAGGACAAAAAAACCCAACAAAAACCCACAACACAGAAACCTCAAAAGAAGAGCAACATGGACCTCACCATAAATCTGGAGGTGAACCCAGGTGTTCATGTAGGATAAACCAGTTTCTTAGAATACACCAACTGTGTTACTCATATGCACAAATTATATGGTCGTTATACATTTATTTCACAAATGGCAATGGATCTTCTTCCTTTTACATATATTTTGTCTTTCCTCTATCACTGGACTGTACTATGAGTAACAGATGTGTTTTATGAACCAGAGGCTCCCAGCATCACTGGACTGTATTACGAGTAACAGATGTGTTTTAAGAACCAGAGGCTCCCAGCATCACTGGACTGTACTATGAGTAACAGATGTGTTTTATGAACCAGAGGCTCCCAGCATCACTGGACTGTACTACGAGTAACAGATGTGTTTTAAGAACCAGAGGCTCCCAGCATCACTGGACTGTACTATGAGTAACAGATGTGTTTTATGAACCAGAGGCTCCCAGCATCACTGGACTGTACTACGAGTAACAGATGTGTTTTAAGAACCAGTAGCCCTTTTCACAAAAATTCGTAACTATAGTCCTAACTTTTTCACTTAAGATTATCTTACGACAATTCCTAAGTCCTTTTCACAAAGATTATCTTACGACAAATTTTAATCTTACGACTAAAACTACACTTACGATAAAAAATTCTTCCTTAGGTGTACTCGATACAACATTATGTGATAAAGTTTGTCAGTGATTTGCGACAGGTCAATGGTTTTCTCCGAGTACTCCAGTTTTCTCCACCAATAAAACTGACCGATATATTGTTGAAAGGGACGTTAAACACCATAAACCATCTTCCTTAGCAACCTAGTTTCATTTCCATAGCACAACAAAGCATTTTTTTTAAATAAAATTATTCTAAAAAATATCCCCGGCACTAATTTATAAGCAATTTTTATGCTATGATGTGTTTGTATGTTTATATTGAATTTTTATCTAATACAAAAAAATGTATATGAATCGGTCACCAATAACTGCACAAAATATGAACGGGTATGATTTTCGTATAGAGGAACATTTCTAATGCATATAAATTAAAATGATCTATAATAATTATCATTACTTGGAGTTGTGCGTCATCATCCACGCGTGGTTACTTTTGGTAGAAGTATTTTTTAAGGGAGTGCATCTGGAGTGTGAAAAAAACCTATTCATATAATTCATTTTATCGGTTATTTGTCAGCAAAATATTTACCCCTTTTTTCCAATTAATCTCATCCCACATAAAATTAAACGCTTGTTCTTTTACTGATGAAAATTTATCCCGATTTTTCTGAGATAACCCAAATAAAGATGTGTTTATCATCTATCAATCATGAATACGAATAAATATCCCTGTTATATATTAATATTAATATAACAGAAGAATGTACACAAGTTTATGTATTGCCAGAGTGTTCGATGATCATCGAAGTTGCCAGAAATTAATAAATTATATTACTAATATAAAGGCAAAATCAAAACGATATCATTGGATCCAGAAAATTCCAGTCCTAAAGCGGCTGTTCATACAAAACTGTTGTAAGCGAAGTAGATGTCTAGAAGAAAATCCCGTATTCCTGTTGTTATCCAAAAAAAAAATGAAAAAAAAGAATTCTCCCCAAGTTTTCAAGTACATGTAGTCTTTTCGATTGTCGATCGTTCCCAATTTGAAATCTAAAATTAATGAGAATTATCCTGATTTTTTTGTCATGTAAACGATACACTGCTGCATTGAAGAGGTAAATGTACGGAATGCATCGTTATAGAGAGACTCTGTTATTAGTCACGCCAAAAAGGAGTAAACAACAATGCCATTTGTAGCGTCTGTTTGTATTAAACCATATTCATTTTAATAAACATTTATCAATATGTGTAAATAGGTTTGTCATACGGTCAGAGAAAATGCGCTAACGATGAATTGCTCTCTTATTTTCAAGTCGAAGCGCCAATACATCGTCCATCTTTTTTTCTATTTTTTTCACTTACGATAAAAGATAAGACCAAAATTTCTCTTGCGATCAAAATTTTACACTTAGGACAGGGTAAAGTTAGGACTATTTTTACACTTAAGATTATCGTAAGTATTTTTGTGAAACTCTTTTTAATCTTAGTTTTACACTTACGACAATTTGTTATCGTAAGAATTTTTGTTAAAAAGGCTACAGAGGCTCCTAGTCCGTTGAACGGCTACAGCAACTTTATAAATGCCGTTAAACGACAGAGGAATCTCGGACTAAGAGGCTCCCAGCATCACTGGACTGTACTATGAGTAACAGATGTGTTTTAAGAACCAGAGGCTCCCAGCATCACTGGACTGTACTACGAGTAATAGATGTATTTTAAGAACCAGAGGCTCCCAGCATCACTGGACTGTACTATGAGTAACAGATGTGTTTTATGAACCAGAGGCTCCCAGCATCACTGGACTGTACTATGAGTAACAGATGTGTTTTAAGAACCAGAGGCTCCCAGCATCATTGGACTGTATTATGAGTAACAGATGTGTTTTAAGAACCAGAGGCTCCCAGCATAACTGGACTGTACTATGAGTAACAGATGTGTTTTAAGAACCAGAGGCTCCCAGCATCACTGGACTGTACTATGAGTAACAGATATGTTTTAAGAAAAAGTAACTACATTTGTATGTACTAATCCTTCACAATTGGACTTGATGTGCTTTTAATATAATTGATTTCTCCTTTTCATAGATATATTACAACCCTGATTTTCATCAAGCTGATAGTTGCATTCTTATGCAGTTCTGGGCTTCTGTTCCAATAATGTACATGAGTTAGGTAGTTGGATTACCTTACAATTATCACCAATACGGTGTGGGTTCGTAAATTACAAAAAGGGTGCACTTGACTCGCAGCCGCATGTGATAAAGTTGACCAGTTGCTTGCCCATGGTCAGTGGTTCTCTCCGGGTTCTTCCACCACTAAAACTGGTCGCCATGATATAGCTGAAATATTGCTGATAGTGACATTAAAACACCAAAAATCAATCAATCAAATCAACTAATAATGTCTGAGGTCATAATGAATGGAATTATTTATTTTTGTTTTTTGGGCAATCAGAAACAAGAATAACCTGTGACGGCCATGTTTTTTGTCCAATCATTATGAAATGAGAATATTTGTATAGAGAACCATATAAACATAATTCCTGTAAAGTTTGGTTTTAATCGGCATAGTAGTTTCAGAGGAGAAATTTGTTTCTAAATTGGGCAACCAGAAACAAGAATGCCTGTATCCCCCATTTTTGTCAGACCAAAATAAAATGAGGACTTTTTGTAGAGGACAACACAATTGGCAAATTAGTTTCAGAGGAGAAGATTGAAATGTGAAAAGTTAACAGACGACAGATGCCAAGTGATCAAGAAAGTTCAGATGACCCTTTTGTTCAGGTGAACTAACCAGAGGCTCTCAAGAGCCTGTATCGTTCACCTGGTAATAAAAAAAACCAATTGGTCCTATGTAAAAACTATGTCCTGCGTCATCTTGGAATTACGATCAACATAAAAAACACAAAGTTTGTAAAGGACCTTCCAATGATTGATGCACAGTTTAGGTTCAATCAGTGCAATAGCTTCAGAGAAGAATATATTTCTGTATTTTCCCCATATGGTTCTGTGTTAATACTATGACCTGTGGTGGCAGCCATCTTGGATTTCCGATCGGCATAAAAAACAGGACCTTCCAATGATCATTCCTGGGCAGTTTGGTTTCAACTGTCCAAGTGGTTTCAGAGAAGAAGCATTTTGAAACATTTTTCCCATAGGGTCCAATGTTAAACTAAGTCCTGCCGTAGCTGCCATTTTGAATTTCATATCAGAATGAAAAACGTATATTTTGTAGAGGACCATCCAATGAACATTCATGTACAGTTTGGCTTTAATCATATTTGTAGTTTCTGAGAAGAAGGCATTTGAACATTTTCCCATAGGGTCCAATGTTAATCTATGTCCTGCGGTGGTGGCCATCTTGGATTTCCGATCGGCATAAAAAAACAGAAACTTTGTAGAGGACCTTCCAATGATCATTCCTGGGCAGTTTGGATTCAATTGTCCAAGTGGTTTCAGAGAAGAAGCGTTTTGAAACATTTTTCCCATAGGGTCCAATGTTAAACTAAGTCCTGCCGTAGCCGCCATTTTGTATTTCATATCGGAACAAAAAACCTAACGTTTGTAGAGGACCATCCAATGAACATTCATGTACAGTTTGGTTTCAACTGTTCTAGTGGTTTCAGAGAAGAAGCGTTTTCAAACATTTCCCCCATAGGGTCCAATGTTAAACTAAGTCCTGCCATAGCCGCCATTTTGAATTTCATATCGGAACAAAAAACGTAAAGTTTGTAGAGGACCATCCAATGAACATTCTTGTACAGTTTGGCTTTAATCATATTTGTAGTTTCTGAGAAGAAGGCATTTGAACATTTTCCCATAGGGTCCAATGTTAATCTATGTCCTGTGGTGGTGTCCATCTTGGATTTCCGATCGGCATAAAAATCACACACCTTGTAGAGGACCTTCCAATGATCATTCCTGGGCAGTTTGGTTTCAATTATCCAAGTGGTTTCAGAGAAGAAGCGTTTTGAAACATTTTCCCCATAGTGTCCAATGTTAAACTAAGTCCTGCCGTAGCCGCCATTTTGAATTTCATACCAGAACAAAAAACGTAAAGTTTGTAGAGAACCATCTAATGAACATTCATGTACAGTTTGGCTTTAATCATATTTGTAGTTTCTGAGTAGAAGGCATTTGAATATTTTCCCATAGGGTCCAATGTTAATCTATGTCCTGCGGTGGCGGCCATCTTGGATTTCCGACCGGCATAAAAAACAAAAAATTTGTAGAGGACCTTCCAATGATCATTCCTGGGCAGTTTAGTTTCAACTGTCCAAGCGGTTTCAGAGAAGAAGCATTTTGAAACATTTTTCCCATAGGGTCCAATGTTAAACTAAGTCCTGCCGTAGCCGCCATTTTGAATTTCATATCGGAACAAAAAACGTAAAGGTTGTAGAGGACCATCTAATGAACATTCATGTACAGTTTGGCTTTAATCATATTTGTAGTTTCTGAGTAGAAGGCATTTGAACATTTTCCCATAGGGTCCAATGTTAATCTATGTATTGCGGTGGTGGCCATCTTGGATTTTCGATCGGCATAAAAAACATAAAATTTGTAGAGGACCTTCCAATGATCATTCCTGGGCAGTTTGGTTTCAATTATCCAAGTGGTTTCAGAGAAGAAGCGTTTTGAAACATTTTTCCCATAGGGTCCAATGTTAAACTAAGTCCTGCCGTAGCCGCCATTTTGAATTTCATACCAGAACAAAAAACGTAAAGTTTGTAGAGGACCATCTAATGAACATTCATGTACAGTTTGGCTTTAATCATATTTGTAGTTTCTGAGTAGAAGGCATTTGAATATTTTCCCATAGGGTCCAATGTTAATCTATGTCCTGCGGTGGCGGCCATCTTGGATTTCCGACCGGCATAAAAAACCTTAAATTTGTAGAGGACCTTCCAATGATCATTCCTGGGCAGTTTGGTTTCAACTGTCCAAGTGGTTTCAGAGAAGAAGCATTTTGAAACATTTTTCCCATAGGGTCCAATGTTAAACTAAGTCCTGCCGTAGCCGCCATTTTGAATTTCATACCAGAACAAAAAACGTAAAGTTTGTAGAGGACCATCTAATGAACATTCATGTACAGTTTGGCTTTAATCATATTTGTAGTTTCTGAGTAGAAGGCATTTGAATATTTTCCCCATAGGGTCCAATGTTAATCTATGTCCTGCGGTGGCGGCCATCTTGGATTTCTGACCGGCATAAAAAACGGAAAATTTGTAGAGGACCTTCCAATGATCATTCCTGGGCAGTTTGGTTTCAACTGTCCAAGTGGTTTCAGAGAAGAAGCATTTTGAAACATTTTTCCCATAGGGTCCAATGTTAAACTAAGTTCTGCCGTAGCCGCCATTTTGAATTTCATATCGGAACAAAAAACCTTAAGATTGTAGAGGACCATCCAATGAACATTCATGTACAGTTTGGCTTTAATAATATTTGTAGTTTCTGAGAAGAAGGCATTTGAACATTTTCCCATAGGGTCCAATGTTAATCTATGTCCTGCGGTGGCGGCCATCTTGGATTTCCGATCGGCATAAAAAACAGAAAATTTGTAGAGGACCTTCCAATGATCATTCCTGGGCAGTTTGGTTTCAACTGTCCGAGTGGTTTCAGAGAAGAAGCATTTTGAAACATTTTTCCCATAGGGTCCAATGTTAAACTAAGTTCTGCCGTAGCCGCCATTTTGAATTTCATATCGGAACAAAAAACCTTAAGATTGTAGAGGACCGTCCAATGAACATTCATGTACAGTTTGGCTTTAATAATATTTGTAGTTTCTGAGAAGAAGGCATTTGAACATTTTCCCATAGGGTCCAATGTTAATCTATGTCCTGCGGTGGCGGCCATCTTGGATTTCCGACCGGCATAAAAAACAGAAAATTTGTAGAGGACCTTCCAATGATCATTCCTGGGCAGTTTGGTTTCAACTGTCCAAGTGGTTTCAGAGAAGAAGCATTTTGAAACATTTTTCCCATAGGGTCCAATGTTAAACTAAGTCCTGCCGTAGCCGCCATTTTGAATTTCATATCGGAACAAAAAACCTTAAGATTGTAGAGGACCATCCAATGAACATTCATGTACAGTTTGGCTTTAATCATATTTGTAGTTTCTGAGAAGAAGGCATTTGAACATTTTCCCATAGGGTCCAATGTTAATCTATGTCCTGCGATGGCGGCCATCTTGGATTTCCGATCGGCATAAAAAACAGTAACTTGGTAAAGGACATTCCAATGATCATTCCTTTACAGTTTGGGTTCAGTCAGTTCATTAGTTTCGGAGAAGAAGATCTTTGAAATTTCAGCCAATCAGAGCATATTATTGGCCCTGGCAGCCATATTGAATATCCGACTGGAACGAAAAACAGTAACTTTGTAGAGGACCATCCAAGAAACATTCCTGCTAAGTTCGGTTCCAATCGGCCAAGTGGTTTCGGAGAAGAAGCTTGAAATGTGAAAAGTTTACAGACGACAGACGACGGACGCCAAGTGATGGCAATAGTTCACATGGACCTTTGGTCCAGGTGAACTAAAAAGGAATTATTTATCCTTACTGTTTTGTTTATTGTCCAATGAAACGTTGGTATTATGAATACGGTATGTCACAGCTAAAACTGTGAAGGAAATTGTATCAACTTCCCCGCAATTTTGAAATTATATTTACTTTTTCATTATTTATGAAAGAAATAAATTTCTCCATTTCACCAAAATAAGAGATTGGAATCTTTCAAATTCACACGAAATTAATGCAACATTTTGTGTACCCCTGTTCTGCTACACTACACTAAATAAAGACACAATTTTCCACATTCATTAAATAAGGTTAGGGGTTATGATGTATAACGCCACTTTCAGCAATATTTCAGTTATGTCGTGGCAGTCGGTTTTATTGGTGGAGGAAACTGGAGTACCCAGAGAAAACCACCGACCTGTTGCATATTCATTAAATATATTCCTACATCTCTTATAATGCTATAAATTGAGCCTTTGCTTGTGATATAGCCAATGCAAGGGAAGATAAAATTATGGCTTGGTTTTAGTGGAAAAAATTGTAATTTGAAAATTACATGTACATTGTATATAAAGACCTGACAGTGACTGTGAAATGTAGAACAACAATAAAAGCACTGTTTCTTTACTTTAATTTATGTCTAAGTTTAAAGTTGAATAGTCTCTCATGTTCATTTACATCCACATCTTTTCTTACTAAATGTATAATGTAGCTATAGGATCTAGACATGGCCAGATTAGCTATAACAAGGAAGGAAGTGATATTCCCACTTTTTTTTTTTTTTTTATTAATTTTAGATTTTTATACATTAAAGCTAATGCTTACAAAATTTTATGAAATCTAATAATATTGCCAAGTTCTACATTCCGCCTCAATGGTAACTAATGACAACCAAGTTTATTTTGATTTTATTCATTTTTTTGATATTGGTAGAATAAAAAATTCCTTATATTAATCATTGAAAAAAGAAAAAAAGAAGATTTTATGTCAAGACAATTTATTTCCTCATGTTGATGTTAATTTTGAGATTTATATTTATCAGAACTTAAAGCACAGTTACATGTACTCAATTTACGAGGTTCAAACGTATGATGACCTTTGAATTTTGGTTCCAACAGAAACATGACTTCCAGCTTACAGCATACTTGTACAAACACAGATACATGTATATCAATATAACTGTACATTACATTATGCATGTGAGATAAAAATGTGCACACATACAGCATGTCCATGTCACTTTTATGTCATATCTATGTCATTTTTATGCATGACTGTGTGTATAATTTAAATAAAAATGTCTGTATCATTCAATATGACTTATAGTGAAGCCTGTCTACACCATTCCTCCTTGGGACCAACTTTTGTGTTCGTAATAAACAGGTATTGGGTTTATACAGGTTATATTAACAAATATTTCCTACATTAAAACTTTATCTAAAAGTTCAGTATATACTGGATTCCATTTTATTCAGGGTTTGGTTTCGACAGGTTTCACTTTAATTTGCTTCAAGTCTACAATAATTTTGTACATAAGATTCTTCTCACTAAAACCAGATGCTACGATATATTTTCTGTACACGATACTTCATGAATCAGTGAACACAATTGGTAATTTGATTCCTATTTTAAATCTTAAGTCACACTTTCTACAAGTTCTTCAATGTTAATATGTTCGTCTACTTTTGATAATTCGTCCTTCAATTTTTGTATCAATTCTTTCCGTTGTTTCAGTCTTTCGTTCAATTCTTGAATTTCGTATCTGATTTTGTTCTTCGCTGTAACAATATTGTTTAATGTCTTCTCTTTTTTCTCTTCAACTTGAAAAAAAGATTGAAAGACAATTAAAATTTTAAATATCAGTACTATTGCAAATGAGAAAAGTCGAAAAGATGAAGATACCAAAGGGATAATCAGAACCCATATATCAGTCCACAAACCGTTTCATAAACAACTAAAGTTTAAGCAACATTAACCCCACTGAAAATGGGGGAGGGGGTTAAAATCTGGTGCTCTGAAAGAGTAAACAGTTTCTACTTTGCAAGTGGCTCCTGTTATTATTCCTCTTCCTACAAATCCGGTGATAAGTTATGAACGAGGAAAGGACCTGATTGTGATTATTACAAATGGATCATATCCATAGTGATTTGTGACAGATACTCTGTAGAGTTGACCAAGTCATGGTGGCAATTGTAAAACATTCAACTAACTTATGGCAGAAGCATTTGCCTGTGTCTGTTCTTTGCTGATATTTGTTCATATACAGACTGCTTTTTTTTCATATAAAAATATATTTTTACTTACAATCATTTTCATGTTTATATGTTCCCATGGAAATAGGTCTTAGATTTTGTAATATATTCTGCATCATTATGGTAGGGTCTTGAAAAACCTGAAACAAATGAATGTAGAAAATTACATGTTGTAAAAGTACAAACAGCAAAGTGAAATGCAACATTGATGCATGCTTTTTTTTAACCAGTCACAATACAATGTTGTAATGTATTACATTAATAATAATACATTCTATTTATTTGATATCAAGAACCCTCCGTTTTTTTGAGAAGGCAAAAAAAACCCCCAACAAATATTCAGACCTTGTCATGTTGAAGTCAAGAGGAAAATGTGTGGTATCCATGGTAAAATAATCAGACAACTACAATAACTCAGAATGGATCAAATTTTACTTAACAACACAACTTATCAAAGTTCAAGATAACAAGGTTTTAATGTACTTCAGAAGTCAGTTTGGGTTATCTCCCATTTTAGTTGTTTATTTATGCCACATTTGTGTCCTTGTTGAGCTAAATATTCATGATAGAATATAATGGTTGGTCTATGGTATTTAACGCAACTTTCAACAATATTTCAGCTATATTGTGGGGGTCAGTTTAATTGGTTGAGGAAACCGGATTACCGGAGAAAAACACCAACCTGTCGCAAGTCATTGACAAATTTTTGTTTTATCACATAATGTTGTATCGAGTACACCATGCCATGAACGAGGTTTGAACTCACAACCTTAGTGGTGATAGGCACTGATTGCACAGGTAGTTGTAAATCCAATTACCATACGATCACAACCACGAAGGCCCCAAGATTATAATGTCATAAAGGATGATGTAGGATGAAAGATATTAAAGGGAGATAATTAGGCTGTAACAAAATTTATACATGTAACAAACTTCACAAAAGTCAATGATTTTAATCCTTCTGTTAACCAGGCCATGTAACAAAGTAGTGATGTTTTATATAAACAAGCTAACTGACACTTGAAAGCTGATGTTAAAAAGATCTTCAATATTTGGTTTTTTTTTTGTGTTAGACAGCTGGTACATATTGAATGTAAGAGAAGTGAAGGTCTCCATGAATCAAATAAAATGTTAATGAACACTTCGGTCAAATAAAAAAATGTGTTTAAAGTAACATATTGAAAAAAGTTAGGTAGGGTAGGTAGGCAACTATTATTTTTTCAACATTTCCCCCCCTTACATGTATATACGGGAGTCATCATGACATAAATTGTTTTTTGAAGTTGAAAGGTCATAAGAAAGTTGGGTTAGGCAGTTAAAATAAGGTAAGGTCAGGTTACCATAAAAATATATTTTTAGACTTTAGTCGAAACTATTTGGGACAGTTTTTTTTAAATTAAAAAACTAATACACAATTTTAAACAGGCTGCTAGTTTGCTTGTTCAAACACTATATATACACTGTATATGTATTGAGATTTTTACAAAAGAAATGTAAGATTTTTTTTCAAACCTGAAATCTCATGGCTCATAATTACTATACTTACCAGTTCATCATAGAATTCTACAACTAGTGATTTCTTGCCTAACATTATGTCTGTCTCACTTTGAAATAATTTCAACAGATGATACAAAGTTACCTAGAAAATAAAAAATAAGGAATTTTACGAACTTTTCTCAATCTGATAATGATTGCAGAAAATTAACCCAAAAAGTATTTTAAAAAATGAATACCAGTAAACATTCTTTTCTTAGATTGTCACAATTCATTGTCAGAGTACTTTGTGTCTACCTACACCTGACAAATTGAGTTTTCTTTTCCTGGCCCAGTAAAATAAGAATTTCATTGGATGCTTCTCTATAAATAAAATGACCAATGAAAAAATACAAAGTTGTAAATCTATCTGTATATTATTACACAGTCTGAATTAATAGTTCAAAGTTTAATTTAAAGTTGGTACATAACAATAATATAACATAAGCTCTCAGGAGCTTTTCAAACTGACATTAAATATAGAAGCTCTCAGGAGCTTTTCAAACTGACATTAAATATAGAGTCTATATTACATGGAGAAATCAAATTGACCTTAATACGTAGGAAACACAACAAGATTTGACAGAAAATGTTAAATAAATAAAATAAAATTTCTATGGCCATACAAAATATATAAAATTATGTTTCCCCTGTGTCCCATGAGTGCATTCAATTCTGGTATAATGTTTTTTGAAGAATCAAATTTTATCTTGTTAAAAAAATTATACACATGTACCGTGTATATCTATTTAAAGTAGTCTCCCTTTTATAAGGCAATCCCTTCTGCAAAGAAATAGAAAGTGGCCTATGGGTGGGGTGGCCTCATGTGGTTGAAGGGAAAATTTACTAGTACAAATGTACTTTACTATCTACGTGCATATGAAATCTGCATGATAAGAGGGGCCTAAAAGGAGGGACTACTATCTGTTCTTTGTAGCAACTACAGGTCCCAGTCATCAAGAAAAAATGAATATTACTTCCTTTGAATCACAACCAGAATGTTTATACATGTAGTAATTAAATAACAATTGTTATAAACAGTCTACTTCTGTATTGCAGCTGAACAAGAATAATAGATAAAAAAAACACAATATTACAAATACTTCCAATATGGAACAATTTTTTTTCTAGATATAAAGACCGAAAAACAAACATTTATTTTGAATGGCCTGAAGTAAAAATATATTTACTGGTCTCTCATTTGGATCATTAAAGTAAATCTTGATGACAATTTCAAATTCTCCCCATCCAGTCTCTGTCACTTCATATGGAGGCTTAGTAATTACTGCAAAATAATAAAATAGTATATAGTCAAACCTGTCTATGTGGTCACCTGTGTTAAAAGGTCACTTTTTTCTTGTCCCGTCATAGAACATTTCATATGAATTGAAATTCTTTTAAGAGGTCACCTGTCTTAAAAGACCACTTTTTTTTCTTTGCCCCAAAGGTCATGACCTCTTAATACAGGTTTGACTGTATATGTTTTCTTCATTATTTTAATTTCTACATACCAGAGTATACCTTAAAACTTAAGGTAGGTATCAGGATGTAAGCCCATGGTCAGGAACCAACAACTTTAAGCATCAGAGTTCAAATCTTCAGTGATTACAATTTATCGGTAATTTGGACATTTTTCGTTTTGATCACACCGAGTGATATTGTTAGTACTGATACTGAAAATTACCAGTCAGAATGACGTCAAACACATTATGACATTTCCAATAAACACAATAACATCAGTTTTGAAAGTTTTGACATACATTATCACTAATATCACAGCTTGTACTATCAGACTTGCTATGATACTAGTGATAATGTCTGTCTTGACCTTAATAACTGCTGATATTCTATTTACATGGACCTGCCACAACTCTATCACTTGATGAGTACCCGGAGAAAATCATGCACCTGATTGAGTGATTATTGTTTAATTGTGATCAAATTTTCAGCTATATCCTGGAAACAATAAGTTACAATTCGATAGGATGATGATGAGGTCTGCTTTGTACAAGATTGACACACTTAGTTGGATTTTTATAGATCTATCTCACAGAAATATAGAATCTAACACCGGCAAAAGTGCAAGACAGGGAAATCTTACCCGAGGGTGTCGGATATTTCCCTGTCTTGCACTTTTTGCCGGTGTTTGATTTTATTTCTCACTTTTATCAGCTGTTTTTAGTTTCGTGCTTGTTTGACAGCTATGTACTTTAAGCAGATGATCATGTAAACAATGTGAGTTATTTCCCCTTCATGTCAATCAAAATTTTTTTTTGTGTATTGCGTGTCACATCTCTATCACCTAAAGACATCATTTACATTACCTCTGTCACATCTCTATCACCTAAAGACATCATTTACATTACCTCTGTCACATCTCTATCACCTAAAGACATCATTTACATTACCTCTGTCACATCTCTATCACCTAAAGACATCATTTACATTACCTCTGTCACATCTCTATCACCTAAAGACATCATTTACATTACCTCTGTCACATCTCTATCACCTAAAGACATCATTTACATTACCTCTGTTGGAATTTGGATAGCTGTCGTGTAGTTTGAAATTAATCTTCTTTATATAGGCAGACATGTCCTGAACAATAAAAATATTTTCTATCAGTATATATCTTATACAGTTGTAACTATATAAGGGAGAGAAAAAAAGATGTGTGATTTACATTAATTATAGGAAGTAAGCAGGGATATTATTTTTATGTGTACATTATTCAGTTGTCACAGAACAAGTTTTAACATGTTGCTTTGTAAATGTACATCACACCTAGAGGTACATCTGAGTTTGCATCACTCTCATGGTGACAAATGGTCCTTGGTCAAACCTTGTTATCTAAAACTTGAACAAGTAATTATAATTTCTCATGTTAAGTTGAAGTAAAATAAAGTTCAAGATTAATTGCTGTTCTACATACGACGGTCACAGTAAGGTATTCAACAGTATACCCTAAAATGAAATCACGAGAGGGGTTATGATAACACAAACTGGTTTGAATTTGAATCCCATCTCATTTTTGTGCCTTGCCTACGACTGGACGTAGATTTGTATCAGCTTCAGTCATCTATACTTGTGTTTTTTAGATTAAGATGGACCACAGGAGTGGTTTGTATTGTTACAGTTGATGAGATTGTCGACCATTAAAGATTGTTGCATTAACATGCTAAGGTAGTTAATCCAGAATAATGTTTTGCTTGTAAGGAAATCTGGATTAGTAACATAAACACTACCAGAAAACACAAATGTTTGAAACTATCAAGCAGACATTTTAGAGTACGAGTTGTACTCATAATTGAGGACTCTATTGTAGCTGTGAAATGTAGGGCAGCAATAAAAGTCTTGTTCCTTTACTTTAATTTTTGTTGGAGTATAATGATCAATAGTCTCTCAGGCTCATTTCACGGTCATATTAAGCTCGTTATCAAAGACCCTATTGTGAAATAACTAGAGGCTCAGTGGGCTGAGTCTGTGTTGCTCACCTTTCATTCTGCTTTGAGGAAACTTAATACAGAACCTTCCATAGGTGCTTCCCACCAAGTTTCGGTTCATATGGCTAAGCAGTTTCAGAAAAGAAGATTTTTAGAAATCAACCAACCAGAAACAAGAATTGCCTATGGCAGCCATGTTTGTTAACAGATCGGGATGAAATTAGCAATCTTTATAGAGGACCTTCCATAGATGCTTCCTACCAAGTTTCGGTTCAATTGGCTAAGAAGTTTCAGGGAAGAAGATTTTTAAAAATCGACCAATCAGAAACAAGAATTGCCTGTGGCGGCCATGTTTACCAATGAATCAGGATGAAATGATCAATCTTTATAGAGGACCTTCCATAGTTGCTTTCTACCAAGTTTCAGTTCATTTGGTAAAGTGGTTTCAGAGGAGAAGATTTTTAGAAATTGACCAATCAGAAACAAGAATTGCCTGTGGCAGCCATGTTTGTTAATGAATCAGGACAAAATGAGCATTCTTTATAGAGGACCTTCCATAGATACTTTCTACCAAATTTCAGGTCATTTGGGAAGGCAGTTTCAGAGAAGACTTTTTAGAAATCAACCAATCAAAATCAAGAATTGCCTGTGGCAGCCATGTTTGTTAACGAATCGGGACGAAATGAGCATTCTTTATAGAGAACCTTCCATAGATACTTTCTACCAAATTTCAGTTCAATTGGGGTAGCGGTTTCAGAGGAGAAGATTTTTTAGAAATCAACCAATCAGAAATGAGAATGGCCTGTGGTGGCCATGTTTGTTAATGGATCGGGACAAAATGAGCAAACTTTATAGAGGACCTTCCATAGATGCTTCCTACCAAGTTTCAGTTCATTTGGCTGAGAGGTTTCAGAGGAGAAGATTAAAATGTGAAAAGTTAATGGACGACAGACGACGGATGTGATGGCAAAAGCTCACATTGCCTTTGGCAAGGTGAGCTAAAAACGCTGTTCCTTTATTTAATTATTGTCTAAGTGCAATGTTGAATAGTCTCTCATTCTCATGTTCATTTACATCAATATCCTTTCTTTCTATTAATAAAACTAAGGTTCTCCTGCCTCAGACATACATTTAGGTGACATTAGCAAATCTATGTATCCTGTTTAGGCTCGTTTGGTTTTATTGCTCTCAATGATTTTTAAATTATTTGACTTTACAATCTTCTGATCTTGAGTATACCTGATAAGGGTTATTCCAGAAATGTGTCGAGAACACTAAATTAGAGGGGGGTATGGTGTTAAACGTCACATTCAACAATATATCAGTTATATCGTGGCAGTCAGTTTTATTGGTGGAGGAACTCGGAGCACCTGAGAAAACCACTGACCAGACGCAAGTCCCTGACAAATTTTATGACATAATGTTGTATCAAGTGCACCTCACCAATAGCGGAATTCGAACTCACAACGTTAGTGGTGATAGGAACTGATTGCATACAAAAAATGTAGGTAGTTATAATCTAACTACCATATGATCATGATCACAATGGCCCCACAATAAACTAGATATCTACATTATAATCTAACTACCATATTATCACGACCACAATGGCCCCACAATAAACTAGATATCTACATTATAATCTAACTACCATATGATCATGACCACAATGGCCCCACAATAAACTAGATATCTACATTATAATCTAACTACCATATGATCACGACCACAATGGCCCCACAATAAACTAGATATCTACATTATAATCTAA
This sequence comes from Bathymodiolus brooksi, assembly GCA_963680875.1. NCBI lineage: Eukaryota > Metazoa > Mollusca > Bivalvia > Mytilida > Modiolidae > Bathymodiolus > Bathymodiolus brooksi. The sequence continues at coordinate 9,275,553 of OY804590.1, forward strand.
CTACCATATGATCACGACCACAATGGCCCCACAATAAATTAGATATCTACATTATAATCTAACTACCATATGATCACGACCACAATGGCCCCACAATAAATTAGATATCTACATTATAATCTAACTACCATATGATCATGACCACAATGGCCCCACAATAAACTAGATATCTACATGTTTAATACTACTTAATAATTACAATACAAACCTCATTTTTATAAGGTTTAACATACACAGTCCACTGATGTGTGTGGCCATCTTCTTCTCTCTTCTTACCAAAATATCTGGCTATATTACCATAGATTATTGGCTTAACAATGGTTAACCCCTACAGTATAAAGGCTATATTACTATAGATTATTGGCTTAATAATGGTTAACCCCTACGGTATAAAGAAACATACAAAATATCTGGCTATATTACCATAGATTATTGGCTTAACAATGGTTAACCCCTACAGTATAAAGGCTATATTACCATAGATTATTGGCTTAACAATGGTTAACCCCTACAGTATAAAGGCTATATTACCATAGATTATTGGCTTAACAATGGTTAACCCCTACAGTATCAAGGCTATATTACCATAGATTATTGGCTTAACAATGGTTAACCCCTACAGAATAAAGGCTATATTACCATAGATTATTGGCTTAACAATGGTTAACCCCTACAGTATAAAGGCTATATTACCATAGATTATTGGCTTAACAATGGTTAACCCCTACAGTATAAAGGCTATATTACCATAGATTATTGGCTTAACAATGGTTAACCCCTACAGTATAAAGAAACATAAAATATATTCACATGGTGGTTTTAGTATATAAAACCACACATTTGCCATTTTTCAATGAATTAATTAAGGGACATAACAATAGAGCTGTTAAAGGAATATAAATCAAATCTGAACATAATCTGCGAATTGTGGTCAAAAGTCTTGTATCAAGTTGTAATACAAAAACATTTGGGTGATGAGGAAGCTAAAGTTAGAGCACAAAAACCAAATGATGGGTGGAAGGACACTATTTGCAGTCTTTGCCATAATTCTTTTCACCTAGTTACCCGAAAGCCAAATTTAGAAAAATTTTCTATTTATTCAAACAAATTCTTTCATAATTTTCACTTGTCCAAATCCAGTTTTACTTGTCCAGGGCTTCGGCCAAGTAGGTAAGCATAAAGACTGTATTTGATGCCCCAGGTGCATTTTGACATGAACATGAAAAGATCCCTTACTTGTTACAGATAAAGCACAAACTCAACAATAAATAACGAAATCTTGCAAAGAGAGATAATTGAGTACTGTATTTGGATTTGTACTTATTTTTGTGTGTGCTTAAACTGTTAAATTCACGACATTGGTAATAACTACAAGTTTGCATGTATTCAAATTCATGATAATTTGGAATAGACCATAGCTGAAAACAATTATTTTCTATATTAAATAGGAATATCAAATAATTATAGCAGTAACGATAGTAGTGAATATGATCTTGTAATATATAATAAAACAAGACATGTCGGAACGACAAGAATGTCCCCGCCGTGAATATTAAGGAGGCTCGCAAATGTTTCACCCTTTTTTAATTCCCTCAGTAATAGGCTAAGAATAACAAATGAATTTCAAATTTGATCTGTAACTCATCATTATACACTCTCATACCAAAAATCAAGTCAATATCTCAAATCATAGTGAAATAAAAGCGGTGACAACTAAATATTTGGCCAAATTTCAAAGTCCAAGGGCCATAACTCGGCCAAAGATCATTGGACCGCAATGAAACGTCAACTTGATCTGTAACTTATCATTATACACACACATACCAAATATCAAGTCAATATCTCAAAGCATAGCGAAAAAAAGTGGTCGCAACTATTTCGGAATTACAAACATGGGTGTTACACTGTATATGTCCCGGCCACTTAGTGGCGGGGACATAATAAAATGGCACCCAAAGCAAATTATGAGTGGGTTAAAAAGGGGTAAAAATGTCCATGACATCTTTTATCAAAAAGTAAGTTGTTTTCACCATGATACATTGTATATACATGTATGAAAAATTTTTCATTTAGGGTTCAACAACAACCAATCCTAATACATGTACTACTGTTTCAAAATTTGTTGCTTGTGTAAGTTTGTAGGCCTTAAACGGTACATTTGTATTGGAAGCTTCTCAAATAAATTTATTATGGGTGATTCTGGCCTAATGGATGACACCTAAACAAGTGTCCACAATTACAATGTATGTTGGCGTGTTTTATACAGGTACCTTAACTCTGCCTCCTGAGTCGGCTCCATATTCTGCCATGGTTTATATTATGAGTCTTCTGTAAAAAAAAATTTCTGCTATTATAAATATCTTAAATGTTAAACACATTTTCATCAAAACAATTAGAAATGAGGAGATACAGATTTTAACAAATTTAATTAAAATCAATAAATTAATACTCTGCAAAAAGAGATTGTTAATAAACACAAACAATAGTCTCAATAAGGTAGAGTTAAATATGATTTTGTAGGAGTTTATCGATTTGCAAGCTCTGTACATCACTCAAAAGTCACAAAGTTGAAACTGAATAAAAGTCTAAAATTTGTGAGAGAAAGGCTGAGTTTACACACCAATTCAACCAAATGTAAAATCATATTAAATTCTTAAATTCCATTCACAAAAGATTTAAAAGTAACAACAACAGCCTGTATGGTGATGTCTAATAGTCAGCCATTTTAATTTTCATTGGAATTTTACATTAATTTTATTGTGGGAAACAACATTGTATTTAGCCATAAATTAAAGTAAACGAACAACACTTTTTATTGCTGATCTACGTACTGTGGGAAAGTAAACAATGTTATATTTAGCCATAAATTAAAGTAAACAAACAGCCTTTTCATTGTTGATCTACACAATTCAACAAAATGCATAACCATTTGAACGACCAGGAGGGTAAAAATAGAGCAGTTTTTCTCACTTTTGACTGAAATAAAACTACATTCCATTTTATTACTGGAAGATACGTTATTTTTAACTTTAGTATCTGCATTAACTGAATGCTATTGACATAAACAGTCAAATGGTTTGAATACCAATTCTTAAAATGGTTCCGAAAAAATCGTGAATTTTCATACGACTCCATGTTTTCAACAACAACAAATAAATATAAGACAGTAAATTTTAAAGGTAAGAGTAGACGATTGGAAAGATACAGTGTTATAATTTATATTGTAGGACTAGTGCCTAGTATATTGTGTCTGATAGAAGGTAATACTAGTATCAATACATTCTATCAGATTCAATATTTAGATGACATGGCTTGACCCAACAGGCAACACATCAGGGGTTAAAAAATCCGTTGGTCCGAGACCGGCAATTACTGTTTGATAGTCCAGACAAAATGAAAAGCAGGTTTTATAAAATTAAGTTTACAGCAGGTATTAAATTGCCAACCTAAAACACAGGGGCTAGGTGTGTCCGAATTTTTTTTTAATTATATAATACAAGGGGAAGAACTCACTTGCTTGCATTTTTTAAGTGGTCATGTTAAATTGATCGTAACTTTGGAACGCCTTAATATTTTCATAAAATGTTTTCACTAGTCGAAAGCCAAGTCATTTTCCGTTCCAAAGACACCCCAATTGTTAGTGTAGGCCTCCGAACTGCTGTGGTACCCTACACGAATCAAAACAAAACGGCATGAAAATCGAAGTCGGACAAATGATGGGTTAGGCCAAAAAAATATATATGTGTGTTTACTGTCACATGTCAAAAAAATCTAGGGTCGGTCGGTCGGCATTACTTTTTTTTTTTTTTACTATCGGCAAAACCGGAAATAGTCGTTCCCGGTTCCGGAATTCGATTCCGGTATTTCATTTTCGAAATTTTCGGTAAGCCGTCATTTGTTTCATGGCGAGTTACACAGTTTTTCTACCTTCTTTGCTCTCAATTTCGACAAAAAGCTAGCGGTTGAATAAATAAAACATTGCTGCTGATTAAACAACAAAAATGGTTATCCGAATTCTGTATAAAAATTGATAGGGTCGCTAGCCAAAATTAGAGTCGAATAATTGCCGAAAAATAGGTTAGGGTCAGTGGCTGAAAAATAGGGTGGGTCGGGTGACCGTAAACACACATATATTTTTTCTTGGCCTTAATCACTTCACATCTGTACAGACTTTCCCTGGCGTAAACAAGTCATTTTGACTAGCTAAATACTTTCATCCATTCAAATTACGTTCAAATTTCTTACCTTTCGCCAATTTATATGCCCTTTAAGTCTGTTTTTGAAAGAAATCCCCTTTCCATCCTTCCCAAACACCACAGACTTTAAAATGTGAGCGAGTTCTAACGGACGTTTTGATTGGCTGAACAAATTTGACGACCTTCCCCTTTTCATCAAAAGTCATGTAGAGTCTATCGATGTCCCGAAAAAGTTAACCCAGCATTTGTACAACTTCCGATTTTCACGCCATTTTGTTTTGGTTTGTGTAGCTTACCTCAGCAGTTCGGAGGCCTACCCTAACAATTAGGGTCTCTTTGGAAAGAAAAATCACTTGGCTTTCGACTGGTGGAAACATTTTTTGTAAATATTAAGGCGTTCCGAAGTTACGATCAATTTAACACGACCACTTAAAAAAATGCAAGCAAGTGAGTTCTTCCCCTTGTTGTATTATATAGTAAAAAAAAAAATCGGATGTAAACCTCATTCCGCTTGTGCTCCAGTTAGGGTTATGAATCGGTCTCATTCAACGTATGGGAGCAAATTAAAATTTTCGTTAAGCGAATATTTCAACTTTCTTTTTGCATACATTTATCTGGTCATAACTTATTATTCCCTACAATTTTAAAGTAATGGCGATACAAAATAAGTGTTACAATACCTGTTTCTACCTTCACGATCGATTTAGTATTCGAAAATTGTCTCTTGTCCGCTATGGCACCTTACATATAGTCTCGTGATGGGCGGAGCCTATCCATATATAGATCTGAATGCCAAATATGAGAAACCTTACTATGATGTTTTACTACAATTGATCCAAATAAGGATATCTCCAAAACGAGGCAAGTGCACGTGAAATAGCAACTTGTAAACAAAATGTCGGACAGAAAGAAGATTTCATGCATTCAAATTTTCAGATGGATATAAGTCTACCATGGATTGATGCAGCGTTTACTTAACACCTCAAGGTTTACCTAAATATATTTATCTTTCACCTCCGTTAATTTTTCCAACCACTTACAACAGAATTAGGACAAAAAACCGCCCGGTGTGAATCACTCCGGGCGCTGCTCCCATACGTTGAATGTGACCGATTCATAACCCTCGCTGGGAACAAAAGCGAACTGAGGGTTACGTTATCGTATCTACTAGCCCCTGTGACCTAAAATAGTCGTTTTAAATAATATATGTCACTCAGTTACTACTAGTATTACAGGGGCAAGTTATTTTGTGTTCAACAAATTTTATTTCCTCCATTCCGATATTCAGGACCAGTAGAAAAATTTTCAGGACCAGTACATTCCTGGTGCTCACTGGTCCTGGACCAGTGAACTTTTGGGAAATTGTTTAACACGTGCACATTGAAGTAGTTTTTACTTCTGCACCATTTTAGGTGACTTTTGAAAGAGCGACACAGAGAATAGATAGTTAGGAAATATAAAACTAAGCAATAATGGCATAAAAATACCAATTGTATGAATGGAAAACACCTGTTACCTATCTTGATTCTTCATCCACTGACTGGATAACCGTTGTTGTCAACGTATACACTACTGAAGTCCAGAATCATAAATGTCTGGGGATCTCCTGTACTTGGCAAACACAATACTGGTATACCAGTATTGTTGACAATACTGGCATAAACCAGAGGCTCCCAGGAGCCTGTAATCGCTCACCTGGATCAAAGCTGCTTTCAATAACAACGCAACTGCACTGTGGCGGCCATCTTGGCGGGAGAGCGCAACTGCCGGACACCATTTTGGAAGAGGACCATCCAATGACTATTCCATCAAAGTTTGGTTTTAATTGAGCTACTGGTTCAATACAAGATGGTTTTTATGTGAATTTCCCATAGGGTCCTATGTTAAACTAAGTACAGCTGTGCAGCCATCTTGGTCAGAGGGTGGGACCACCAGACACAAATTTGGTTCAGCGGTTTCAGAGGAGAAGATTTAAATGTGATCTTTTATCAAAATATGCCTAATTTGCATAATCGGTATAAATCGGCTGAAAGAAAAATTTCAAAAACCCCCCCCCGAACATATGCTAAACTACTCCTTGTCATGTAGTGTAGCTGCAGTTTAAATTTGAGCTCATTTTGACTTATACTAAAGCAGCAATGGACAATTGAAGAAATTTCTATTTTTTGTAACAGCAGCCATCTTGAATGGAGGGCGGGGCTGTCGGACACAATTTTGAAAGGGAACCACCCAGGGACCATCCCTGCCAGGTTTGGTTTAATTTGGTTCAGCGGTTTCAGAGGAGAAGATTTAAATGTGATCTTTTATCAAAATATGCCTAATTTGCATAATCGGTATATATCGGCTGAAAGAAAAATTTCACAGAAAAACCCGGAATATATGCTAAACTACTTCTTGCCATGTAGCTGCAGTTAAAATTTCAGCTCATTTTGACTTACACTAAAGCAGCAATGGACAATTAAAATTTCATCCCCCCTTTTTTCTATTTTGAGCTTGGCGGCCATCTTGGTTGGAAGTCGGGATCACCGGACACAATTTTGGAAGGGGGGCACCCAAGAATCATTTCAGCAAAGTTTGGTTGAGATCGGCTTAGTAGTTTCAGAGGAGAAGATTTTTTTTAAATTTCATCCCCCCTTTTTTCTAATTTGCATAATTGGTCAAAATCGGCAAAAGTTCAAAGTTCATAAAAAATCCTGTAATAAATGTTAAAAGCTCATCATTATGCTTATACAGTTCAAATTTGGGCACATTCTGGCTTAAAATAGAGCAGTTTTGGCCATTTGAAGAAATTTCTATTTTTAGTAACAGCGGCCATCTTGAATGGAGGGCGGGGCTGTCGGACACAATTTTGAAAGGGACCCACCCAGGGACTATCCCTGCCAGGTTTGGTTTAATTTGGTTCAGCGGTTTCAGAGAAGATTTAAATGTGATCTTTTATCAAAATATGCCTAATTTGCATAATCGGTATATATCGACTGAAAGAAAAATTTCACAGAAAAACCCGGAATATATGTTAAACTATTCCTTGCCATGTAGCTGCAGTTAAAATGTGAGCTCATTTTGACTTACACTAAAGCAGCAATGGACAATTAAAATTTCATCCCCCCTTTTTTCTATTTTGAGCTTGGTGGCCATCTTGGTTGGAAGTCGGGATCAACGGACACAATTTTGGAAGGGGGCCATCCAAGAATCATCTCAGCAAAGTTTGGTTGATATTGGCTCAGTAGTTTCCGAGGAGGAGATTTTTTTAAAATTTCATCCCCCCTTTTTTCTAATTTGCATAATCAGTCAAAATCGGCAAAAGTTCAAAGTTCATAAAAAATCCTGTCACACATGCTGAAAGGCTCATCATTATGCTTATACAGTTCAAATTTGGGCACATTCTGGCTTAAAATAGAGCAGTTTTGGCCATTTGAAGAAATTTCTATTTTTAGTAACAGCGCCATCTTGAATGGAGGGCCGGGGCTGTCGGACACAATTTTGAAAGGGACCCACCCAGGGACCATCCCTGCCAGGTTTGGTTTAATTTGGTTCAGCAGTTTCAGAGGAGAAGATTTAAATGTGATCTTTTATCAAAATATGCCCAATTTGCATAATCGGTATATATCGGCTGAAAGAAAAATTTCACAGAAAAACCCGGAATATATGTTAAACTACTCCTTGCCATGTAGCTGCAGTTAAAATTTGAGCTCATTTTGACTTACACTAAAGCAGCAATGGACAATTAAAATTTCATCCCCCCTTTTTTCTATTTTGAGCTTGGTGGCCATCTTGGTTGGAAGTCGGGATCAACGGACACAATTTTGGAAGGGGGCCATCCAAGAATCATCTCAGCAAAGTTTGGTTGATATTGGCTCAGTAGTTTCCGAGGAGGAGATTTTTTTAAAATTTCATCCCCCCTTTTTTCTAATTTGCATAATCGGTCAAAATCGGCAAAAGTTCAAAGTTCATAAAAAATCCTGTCATACATGCTGAAAGGCTCATCATTATGCTTATACAGTTCAAATTTGGGCACATTCTGGCTTAAAATAGAGCAGTTTTGGCCATTTGAAGAAATTTCTATTTTTAGTAACAGCGCCATCTTGAATGGAGGGCCGGGGCTGTCGGACACAATTTTGAAAGGGACCCACCCAGGGACCATCCCTGCCAGGTTTGGTTTAATTTGGTTCAGCAGTTTCAGAGGAGAAGATTTAAATGTGATCTTTTATCAAAATATGCCCAATTTGCATAATCGGTATATATCGGCTGAAAGAAAAATTTCACAGAAAAACCCGGAATATATGTTAAACTACTCCTTGCCATGTAGCTGCAGTTAAAATTTGAGCTCATTTTGACTTACACTAAAGCAGCAATGGACAATTAAAATTTCATCCCCCCTTTTTTCTATTTTGAGCTTGGTGGCCATCTTGGTTGGAAGTCGGGATCAACGGACACAATTTTGGAAGGGGGCCATCCAAGAATCATCTCAGCAAAGTTTGGTTGATATTGGCTCAGTAGTTTCCGAGGAGGAGATTTTTTTTAAATTTCATCCCCCCTTTTTTCTAATTTGCATAATCGGTCAAAATCGGCAAAAGTTCAAAGTTCATAAAAAATCCTGTCATACATGCTGAAAGGCTCATCATTATGCTTATACAGTTCAAATTTGGGCACATTCTGGCTTAAAATAGAGCAGTTTTGGCCATTTGAAGAAATTTCTATTTTTAGTAACAGCGCCATCTTGAATGGAGGGCCGGGGCTGTCGGACACAATTTTGAAAGGGACCCACCCAGGGACCATCCCTGCCAGGTTTGGTTTAATTTGGTTCAGCAGTTTCAGAGGAGAAGATTTAAATGTGATCTTTTATCAAAATATGCCCAATTTGCATAATCGGTATATATCGGCTGAAAGAAAAATTTCACAGAAAAACCCGGAATATATGTTAAACTACTCCTTGCCATGTAGCTGCAGTTAAAATTTGAGCTCATTTTGACTTACACTAAAGCAGCAATGGACAATTAAAATTTCATCCCCCCTTTTTTCTATTTTGAGCTTGGTGGCCATCTTGGTTGGAAGTCGGGATCAACGGACACAATTTTGGAAGGGGGCCATCCAAGAATCATCTCAGCAAAGTTTGGTTAATATTGGCTCAGTAGTTTCCGAGGAGGAGATTTTTTTTAAATTTCATCCACCCTTTTTTCTAATTTGCATAATCAGTCAAAATCGGCAAAAATTCAAAGTTCATAAAAAATCCTGTCATACATGCTGAAAGGCTCATCATTATGCTTATACAGTTCAAATTTGGGCACATTCTGGCTTAAAATAGAGCTGTTTTGGCCATTTGAAGAAATTTCTATTTTTAGTAACAGTGGCCATCTTGAATGGAGGGCGGGGCTGTCGGACACAATTTTGAAAGGGAACCACCCAGGGACCATCCCTGCCAGGTTTGGTTTAATTTGGTTCAGCGGTTTCAGAGGAGAAGATTTAAATGTGATCTTTTATCAAAATATGCCCAATTTGCATAATCGGTATATATCGGCTGAAAGAAAAATTTCACAGAAAAACCTGGAATATATGTTAAACTACTCCCTGCCATGTAGCTGCAGTTAAAATTTGAGCTCATTTTTAGCTTGGCGGCCATCTTGGTTGGAAGTCGGGATCACCGGACACAATTTTGAAAGGGGGCCATCCAAGGACCATTCCACCAAAGTTTGGTTGCAATTGGTCCAGTGGTTTCTGAGGAGAAGATTAAAATGTGAAATGTTGACGGACGGACGACGGACGAAAAGTGATGACAATAGCTCACATGGCCTAAAGGCCAGGTGAGCTAAAAATTATTCCAGTATTGTAAATTTTTTACAAAAAAAATACAATACTGGTATAAAATCATATTCCAGTATTGTTAACAATACTGTTCGTAAATAAAAATATGCAATACCAGGATATATAATAATTGATAAAACAACATGTCATAATTTACATTTTATTTATTTTATAGATGATCATACATTTTTGTAGATGGCATCAAATTTTTAATAATCTTTGATGAACAACATGATTTATGAATAATAACATCACATTCACAATATAATATACTAGCACTAGAATTATAAAGAGTCTATCATGTCCATAATAAATATCACTTTACACAGGATATTGTTCTGAAATATGTATGAGAATGTTTGTAAATGCATTGTCACCTGTGGTACCCCATCTGTCTCTCCACATTCTTTCATCTAGGTAACTGGGTAGTAGATGTGATGACACACCTTTCATCTCTTTAAGCTTCTGTTTGGCTTTAGCCCAGTACGACTCGATTGCTTGAGTATGTATGCCAGTTGCAGGATCCACGAAGTTGAGCGAATGATTAACTGTGCCATGGCTAAGCTGCAGTCGTGAGCTGATGTTATGGTACGCTTTCCACTGATATGAATGGATGATTGTCCCTGGTTTTACAACACGTTGTATAATAGGTAAAAGAGTTGCGGCATCTCTTTTGTCAACAGTTTCCATGTAGGTAATGGCAGGCTTGCTGGATGTATCTGCTAAACCGAAAACCCACTGCTCTTTGCTGGCCCGTCGCCCTCTGTTGTATTTTGATTTGTGATTAAAAAGACTTTCATCAATTTGGACAATCACACCTAATTCAACTGGAGTTGATAGTAGTTTAGTGGAGCAGATATCTCTCAAGTATTGAAACATCTGTATTACGGTCTTCTCGCCAATCTGTACTTGTCTTTCTACGGAATTAACTTTTGTTCCTTGACTCCATAGGTATGTGACGTATAACCATTTATCTAAGGTGATGCGAGACCTTTCGAAAAATGATCCAGCACGAATGGTACGGTATGTACGGCGTTTCGGACATCTTTGGTTGGCACAGCGCCATCCAAAACCATCTTTAGCGGATGTTGTCGGTCTGGTTACCATTTCCATTGAACTCTGGCATGTTGGACAATTGCACACATCTCCTAGTAGTTTGTGTTGTACATAGTAGTCAATAACTGCTGTTGGATCTTTGCTAAATATTACATTTGGTGCAATATCAGTGAAAAAGTTAGCCATGATGACTTATCTGAATCATCCTTGATATTTGGAACCCTTTATATTTTAAAATCATAGCTTGTGTTGTTGTAACTGAGTTAATACAGTTAAAGCAAGATCAAAGGTATTATTCCTTAAATACCAACTATTTGAAACATCAAAGGACATTAATTAATCCAATTAAGGTAGCACTATACAAAAAATGATATTTTTTCATCAAAATTTTTTTTAATCAATTTTTATCTTATTATAATATTCTTGATACATAGGTGAAAAAATAATTCAGATATGATGTACCATTAATGAGCATTACTTTTAATTAGTTTTGTAAACAAACACATGTGCTTGAATCAGAGATGATAAAAACAAGTGGGTGGTCCTTAATTGTTTATCTATTGGATAATTTGATAGTTTTATGACCACTGACCAGTAATACTTGAGATAAGAGAACATTCCATTAAATGAAGGGGAAAGCAGCATGGATGTAGCTAACTTTTCATCAATACCAAAAGAAATAAATTAGTTATTTGCAATGGAATTTATTTCAAAATATCTAATGTATAATTTTCATTTAGTAAAATCCAACTAAAAGGGAAGAATACACATAATGAGCAAACTAAGGTTCCAGGTGATTCCTGTTATAATTAGTGGTTCACGTCTGGTCAGTGGAGGTGGAGTTTTGACCTTATCAGTAGGCAGTTAACCTCAAGTAAGGTCTGAGTGATGTAACTTCTCCCGCCAATTTCATGTGTTTGCTGCACATGGTTGTGCATTTTCCAGCTATATTTAGAGTTTGTGTGAAGAAATTCTATCTTTCTGGTCAAATCATTGTTGATTTATGATTTAAGGTCAATCCTGAAGTGTTCCCATGGCACATTTGTGACATTTATTCAAGAAAATGGGGTACAAAGAGGAAAATTACAATTTTGGGGATTTTTCCACTACAATTTTTGACATAAAATGTCGACTTTGAATGAAATTAGCTCCTGCATTGGTACCCCTAGAGGCTTGGTTTTGGTATATGTTGTTCTTAGACCTATTATCTGCAAAACCATGTCTCAGATTTCTGATAGAATTAATAGAACAAATTCTACGCACAATTAAAGTTGGTGAAATCTTATGAAGTCAGGCTGTATACACATAATGGGGCTTTAAGAGAGATTGAAACATCACAGGAAAAATCTGAGACACGGTTTTGGAGGTCATGCTGTGTTGATTAAGAAATTGTAAAAAGTTTTACCATTTGAATAAACATGAAACAGCTAATTTTGGTCAAGTGTGCACATCAAGATTTTGCAACTAATTGCATAATAATTAATTATGTAATTGTTGCATAATCATAATATTATAATCAGTGGAAAGATATATCTTTCCTCTTTCAAATGGTACCTCATTTGTTAATTTTGATGCAATATTAAGAAAGTTACAGCTGTTTTCAGATGGAAGATTGGAGGAAAAAAATCTTTGTATAGTGCTACCTTAAAATGGCCCAATTAGGTTGTAATTAAAATTTTATTATTTAACAATTATCATGATTATATTTATATTAGTAATAATCAACCATAAATAATTTTATGTGATTTTAAAATTACATCCAAGCTTATTAATTAAAGAACAAACGATCAAAGACATCCTTTGATTTATTGCTTAAATTATTTTTGAATGTTTATTTTACACTTACTTGTTTATTTTAGTGAGTATGATTTTTCTTGATGAAACAAGATCAAAGTACTTATACAAGCCGAAGTGAACAAATTCGGCCATAAATATCACCTCTAAACCATTGTCAATTCATTATACAATTGTAAACATGACTGGTATATCATCTTTATTCCCTGCTTTTCCAAAGCAGATATCTATTTTAGATAGAGTTAACATCAATGTAGCAAGACACAAAAATGACTATTTTAAAAACTGGACATCACAGCAACTTGATGACATAGACAACATCACCAGACCCATAGAACCAGTAACGCCAGAAATTTATTCTGCGAGAATTAAGAAAAATGAGGTCAGCCGAAACAAGAAGTTGACTCACTGCATCAATATGGCAACATCAGAGAATGCACCAAACTGGGCAAAAGACTTTCTACAAGAATTGTCGTCGGGGGCTATCAACTCTACAACTAAAGCCAAAGATCAAGCAACCATACTGTGGCGGGAAAATTCATCCAGCTACGACAGCAAAAGAGCCGTCCAAGTGCCATCACAGCAACCTACTGGACATGCTGTAAAACGGAAACGGCAAGATGACGAAACAGAGTACCAGTATCGGAAGAGATTACTTGCAAATACACAAGACAACAATGAGGATGACATCGCTGACGATCCAAATATAGAGACGGCTATCTCAATCAAAAATTCTTTACACAATATTATGAGAATGACCAAACAACAACTACAGCAAAATATCAGCAATTCTCAAGAAACTGTGGATGTCCTACGCCAACATACCGTTTTTAAAAACAAAACCATTGAAGATTTGAGAATTTGCCTGATAACAACAGCTGTGTATGAACATTTGAATAATTAACATTATTATTGAAAACTTGCAAATATGTTGTCCCAATACTTATATAATGAAATAGTGAATAGTGCTTAAATCAATAAAAAATAAGATAATGTTTTTTTGTGTTTTTTTTGCTTTTGAAAAAGTGTCAATGCATGTTGCCATTTCCTGTCCCACAATACACAATGACAACTTGACACATTGTTATCAATTTATTCCAATATCGTATTCTAGTATTGTTCTAGTATTGTTAATATATACAATAGTCAATACTCCCAAAAAAATAACTAATTTAACAATACTGGAATAATACTAGAATACAATACTGGAATATTTTTTTATACCAGTATTGTGATCGCCAAATACAGGAGATCCATGTCTGGTAATGACACGAGAAAATGACAAAACCCTGAAACGTGCTGTATGCAACGTTTTCAGCAAAGAATACATACCGAGAATCAATGACTCAATCATAACATATTTATTTATGATTTATTTGTGACACACTCTGGCGCATTAAAATACGCTTATGTGTTTTATTTTATTGTTAACTCACCGGTATTGTTACCCATGAACTCGTATCATTCTGGAGGGAATATATAGTAAAGGGGAAAACACTTGATGTTTATATGCAAAAAAAAACAAACTTTGGAACTCATCTAGGTTTATCCTAAATAAAGCATTTTGTAAATGTTCGGGCCGCAATCGACGACAGTCGTTTCCGAGTGGTTATATAATAATTACTTTAGTTTTAGCAAGGATTTATATAGTAAGAAATCCTTGGTTTTAGTTGATCAAACCTTAATTTAACCCGTATAATCCAGTCCTTCGCTACCTTGTCGATAGGTGGCACAGTAATATAATCATTCGAGTTAATAATTTTCAAAAATATTCTTCTTCTTCTTCTTCCTAATACAGTGCATCCTTCAATTTGAAGATTATCGCACTTGTGCGGGTCAGGAAACGAAGTGTTCTATTTACAATTGAAAATGTGAATATGTACATCTTCCAAAATCGGAAAAGTGCAGGTTAAAACTGGCAAAAACAACTGGAACTGTCTATGGTGTTAATCTGATCTCTGTAATATCTCTGGTAAACTGTGCCAGAGTCAGAGATCCAACTACAGTTGCTGGTAAAGTGTTCCAAAGCCTAATTACTGTCGGGAAGTACGAGTACATTGTATTTGTAAACAAGTATTCTGGTGTGTGGCTGAAGGTAACGTATGTCATGTCCTCTCGTCGATCGTGTGGACGGAACAAGGTAGGTTGTAGCTGGTATAGCAACCAGTTGGTATTGTATTTTATACAGCATGACTAGTTGAGATCTTGCTCGTCTTTCTCGAAGAGAGTCCCATTTCAGCTTTTGGAGCATTTCTGTTACGCTGCTGTGACGGCGGAAGTCGTTATTGACAAATCTGGCGGCACGTCTTTGAATTTGTTCTATTTTGTTTATGTTCGCAGCAGTATGTGGACTCCAAACTGTGGAGGCGTACTCGACAAGAGGACGGACTAGAGCTGTGTAACATCTTTCTTTGACAGATGGAGGACAACCTTTTAAGTTTCTATTCAGAAAAGGCAGTGCTGGAGTTGGCCTTTTTAGTTATTGTGTCTATATGTTTGTTCCAAGAAAGGTTGTTCTGAAAGTGTAACCCAAGGTATTTTGCTGATGGTACAGTTACGAGTTTCTTCCCATGGATATAATAATCGGATGTTAACTGTTTCCGTTGGTTGGTGATACGGATTACTTCACACTTATCTGGGTTAAAGCACAGAAGGAAGGTTGATATTAATTTGGGGTATTGCAGCCCTACATAGGTGCAAGAATGTGTGCTTCTGGTTTGTGTACATGGAAAGTTTATTGTTTATCTGATTTTGAAGTATTTTTCCAATAAATTCCTTAGGAAAATCCTTTTTAGTAAAATGCATAGAAAATTCTGAAATTTCGCATATAAAATTTATTTTTCATCCAATTTTGAAGTTTTTTCTTTGAATTATTGCGCCGAGAGTTTCTAGTAATATATCGAAGAATTTCCTCCATCTCGTAAAGTTTCGGAGATAAAATCAATGGGCCAGCAAAGCCGAATTCCTAAACTTGAACTTTCCTATTTTTCATCAATTTTTTAAAACAGTTCTATTGGTTCGCATCTTCTTGAGGAGCACCGCAGCTACACGCTGGGTTAGATAAGATATGAACCTTGTATAGATCATGGTTCAGGAAAGAAGCTGTACATTTAAGTTGTGTTAGGATCACGTTTAACTTTCTAGGGCCATAGTAATAAAGTTGGGGAACTGAGATCTTATTTGATTGGCTGTTAAGATTAATAGCGTTTTTGAGTTTGGATAATGAATCTAAGAAGTCACTACGTAACACAGGGAAATACAAATATTCCCTGCTCTCAGAGTGAACACAACCCTATTGTAAATGAACCCTGCGTACTAGATAAATCACAGCTGGATCCAGTGGTTACAAGTGACAATAATCCATACAATACCGACATGACCATGAATAGATCTGAGAATTCACATACTGATAGCAAAAATTAGTTTGCTGTCAAAGAATCAATACCATAGAAAGTGAATTACAAAGTATCATCATATAAAAATCTTGCCATACCAAGTAAAGATACAAACACATCTCACTGTTCGATGAGCTCTGAAACAAACAGCATTCCATGTATTTCAACAGATACAAATATTAATAGTAAAAACTGTTTTGCTGTTAATCAAACTGAGAAAACAACTACAAAAAAACCCGATGGAACCTACCATCACCAAGTACAGTCAATAATAGATGAAGTAGAAACAGCAAACAAAAAGGGTAGTCCTTTTATAGACAAAGGACAAGCCTTGATACTAGATCCAGATATAGCTCCATCAATACCAAGAATGATGTATGTTTAAGAATTTCAATCGGTTGTGAATAGTCTCCTTTAATGTTAAAGGTTTTCATTCTAATGGAAATTATTTTAATGAACTGTTTGACAAGTATGATATAATTCTATTACAAAATATTGGCTGTTTAACTTCGAGAAGGAATTACTAAAACAATACCATCCTGGATTCTTAGTATTTACCAGGCAGATGATGACGAGGATCCATTGTCTCCACTTTGTAGACCTAGAGGACATGGAGGAATCGTAATACTGTACAGAAAATATATGTCATCTAAGTTCTCCCAACTGTCTGATGAAGACAATAGAATTCAAGCCATAGAGATCTCAACAAGAGATGATCCAATATACCTTACAAATGTATACCTCCCACCAAGGGGCTCAGATCAAGGCCATAACTTATATAGAGCAGCTCTGGCCACGTTACGAGAAATGATATTTAAATATCAAAGTACCTACACCATTATAATTGCAGGCGATTTCAATGCCTCCTTCATTAGACATTATAAGGATACACGAGACGATCTCTTCAAAAGCTTTGGCCAAGAAATGCAACTGAAGCTACCACATGATTACCCCACTACTCATACTTATATATGACATCTCAGATTGATTACATATTACTAAAGGAATTGGAAAACAACAGTAGATCTGACGATTTACTACATGTACAAATTCTAAGGGAAGGCAATAATACATCAGACCATTTTCCAGCAATACTACACTAAAAATATACCAAAAATGTCAAAAGAGCAATGTTTTGTCAACAATTAAATGGGAAAAAGTTGAAGATACCAAAGGGGTAATCAGAATCCGTATTTCGAAGAAGAACAGACAACACAATGGCCAAAAGAAAAAGTACAAAAGGACAAACAACGATCAACAAAACATACATATACAACTAAAGATCGAGTAACACGAACCCCTCTAAAAACCGGGGGTGAACTCAGGTGCTCCGAAAGGGAAAGCAGTTCCGGCTCCACTAGTGGCAACCGTCGTGTTAATCTAGTTACAAACCCGGTAATAAGTCGTGAATGAGGAAAGGACCGGGAAGTTTTACGACAAGTGGGACATATCCGTGATTATTTGTGACACAGATATTCCATAGTAGTCAATCAAGTCATGGTGGCGACCGTTAATGTTTTGAAGTGATGACATCAACTTTATTAAAAGGAACCCATGGTTCAGTAGCTTCCTGGTTAGCAACAACCCTCTATCAAGGAAATCCTGATAGGAACCACAAGCTCTGGAATACCGTATCATCTGAGAGATATATACTCCATATGCAGGTGCTGCTGGAATGTTGCTACATATGGGAAAATTGACATCATCTCTTTTGTCGTAAAGTTTCGTTCTTAACCGACCCTCACAGTCGATTTCGAGGTGTAGGTAACTAACATTGTGAGTGTACTGGCGAGGTGCACATAATACATCATTATGTGATAGTTTGGCAGTGACTCATGACAGGTCGGTGTTTTTCTCCACCAATAATAAAACTGATAGCCACAATATAGCTGAAATATTGTTGAAAGTGGCTTTAAACACCCATAACCCTTAATGCTACGTGCATCAGGGCTCGAACCCACGATATGTTCCTAAAAGTTTGAGGTGACAAAAAAATTGTTAAATATTGTCTTTTGCTTCTAACTTTTGCAATTTTACATCTCATTGGACTGAATAATTAGATTGAAAACAAATTGTTCATTAGTTTCTGGAAAATCAGAAATTTCAATAAAAGAATTATAAACACCTTTCCCTTACCATATTTTGTGCATCGCTTACCAAAAAGTTGTTTTGAAAAAACCCCCCCCCAAAAAACTGAAATATTATTCGCTCGCTCTATTATTTTTAACAGAAAATCTGATGAACTTAAAATCAATTTGGTATGGTTTTACCTACATTTTTCATGTTTGATTAAAAATATTTTATCTTTTTGTGTGTGCTAAATTTGATTCGGAAATTCATTTCTACTATTAGTAGTATATGTTGATATGTTGTTTTGTGTCTAGTGAAAATGTAAGATAATACATATCAAACAAACATTCTTTTACTTCATATAGTAGAATTAAACTGAAGAGATTTTCTAGCGGTAAGGCAGAAAAATTACCACAACTACATTTGCTTGCACATATGTTACAAAACTTGCGGGTCTTGTTTGGTACTTGTACTCTCTCAAGAATGCATTTAACATTGGAAGCCTACGGCAGTCGGTAGAAGTCACAACAGCTTTTACTTTGCATAGGACCATGGCATCCCTTCCTGCTCTACCAATTTATTGTACAATGTCACCATATAAAACAATACTATAACAATTGACAATTCCCATGCCTTGTGCATTTGTGATAATAACAATCCCCATCTTACTCTTTATGTCTTTCAATTCTGTGATAATCAGAGCCTTGTATTTGGCTGTACTTTTGAATGAAACATATTCATGACGTCTGAACATTCTGGAAGTTATGTATGTATAAATCTTTGATGCATCTGTTATAGAATTACAGTATATAATAGTCCTCGGAAAGTTCTGCTTTAGGTCATTTAGAGCATCAATCAACCTTGCAATTTCTACTTCATTAGAAACTTTTGAAATTCTTAACTTGATGTTTTGTCTGTTTGGTGACAGTGTTATTTCTCTTATGTCTGTTGATTTCAAATTCAGTATCTTCAAGACTTCTAAGAAGAGTTTGAAGATACCAAAGGGGCAATCAGAATCCGTATATCGAAGACCAGACAACACAATGGCCACGTTTTATTAGAGTGCATGTACCGAGCCAGAAAAATGCATATCATGTATGTGTGTCTTGGCGAGAAAAGGAGGGGGTAGTGATTCTAACTATCTAACCCCTCCACATTTTACACCTTTTTAATTGAAGTGCTTGTACCCAGCCAGGAGAGTGCAATATCATGTATTTGTGCTTTGGAGGTGTAGTAATTTCAATTTTTTAACCCCTCCACTTTTTACACTTTTATTGAAGTGCATGTAGTAAGCCAGTAAAGTGAAATATAATGCAGTTATGTGTTAGAAGGTGGTGAGTTTGTTTTTCTCTACCATTATTCCAATTGACCTTTTTAGTTATTCAGAGGAAGTGTGGGATTTTTTGTTTTCCATTTCATAGTAAATACAGACAAGAAAAGCTACCAAAGTGATAATCAGAATCCATTTGTCGAAGATCAACAGACAACACAATGGCCAAAAGAAAAAAGTACAAAAGGACAAACAACGATCTGCAATAAATAAATACTATAAATAATGAGAAATAAATTTGTGGGTAATTTTAAACTGACCTGTCTGTGTTGGTATATCACTGTTGCCTGGTGGTTAATACGCAGACATACTGGTCAGTATATATAGGTGACTTGTCAAAATAGTCGTCTCCTCTGTATTCCTTAAAAGTAGGTAAAAATCATAAACAATACATTGTACACACACATATATATATTTATATATATAGCACTTTGTGTTCGGGCGATACACTGTAAAGGAGTCGAATTTGTTAACGCTTCAATAAAGTCATCTTATGAGACCATAAAAGTAGGTTAAACCGGCCATTTTGTTTTATTGAAGTGCCTGTACGAATCCAGTAAAGTGAGATAGCTTGTATTTATCTGTTTGTGGTAGTGATTTTTTTTTTTAACTCCACCACATTTTACGCAATTTATTGAAGAGTCTGTACAAAGCCAGGGGAGTGAAATATCAAGTATTTTTGTGTTAAGAGGCGCGCGTTTGCTTCTTTCTACCATTTTTCTATTGGCTTTTGAGTTGTTCAGAGAGCGTGGTATTTTTTTTCCCAGTTTATTATAGATATACAAAACAAAATACAAAATAATTGATGTTGTTGGGTTATGCAGTACGACTCCTACGATAGATTACCTTGCTCCTACGACATTCACCATGCGTAAGCCACCACCACCGCCAAATGTTATTAACCAATCAGCTCGCTACAAACTAAAATTGCTTCGCCATCTTAATCAAATGGGATACCAACATTTTCCTCTAATATATTACAATTCAAGCTGTCGGACCTGACATTAGTGTCAGTTAAGAATACACCTTTGTGACACAAGAGACGATTTTAAACTTTCACATTGTCCTCCTTCCGTCTATATGTAGCAACATTCCTGCATCACATTGCATAGCAACAGCGACGTGCTTTAAAATTCATATATGAAATAAACCGCATCGGTGGTTTGCTATAATGGTTAGCTCAGTAGTCAGTGCTTCGGCACTACCATGTCGTATTAGATATATTTTTCATTGGAATTTACAGTTCCTAGATAATGCAATATTAGTAAAAAAAAATAAGGTTCCCCTGCCTTAGGCATATGTGAACTGAAAAGGACGTCCATATGATAGCAATAAATTGACCACAGCTATGAGAATTTTGAAAGGACACCGATTTGAGAATATCCTTAAGGTCCGATTTATGATAATGACGTCAATGGACACCGATTTGAGAAATGGACATCGAATAGAGACTGGACGTTAATCTGAGTCTATGATAGATATACGTTTAATATATATATATACAGCATGAGGATGCACGTCTGTTTTTGTCACGAAACATCCCAACACATTTCATATGAAATAAACGACTCCTTTTGAAAATAAACATTAAAAAATACCGAACGGGCAATCATAAAAAGGACAGTCAGAGAAATTGGCAACATAGGGTACACAAAGACGAAGAAAAACAAAACACAAAGTTATTTCTATGCATTTTTAATGAATTTATTGATATGAAATTCAGAATTTTATTTAGCTTGATTCTTATTCTTACATAATTTATTGAATCAAGAGTTAATATGAACTTAATATGATTTTCTTACGTCACAAATTGACTTACTATATACCTATAAAGTAAATTATGACATCAATAATTCATGTAAATATATATAGCTGATATTTGCCAAAGTTGGTGAGAAACACCAAAAAATAAATCAGTGTCATGGTCAGCTGTCATAATTGCTCATATGTTATAGTGTATAATTCTTACGTTCGTCTGATATGATTTGTGTCATACAACAATGAGTTATTGTTGCTTAGCGCCAAGTGAATAATTTTTCAGCCATATCATGGTGAGAGCAAATTCCTTTCGATGAGAATATAGTGACATCCGCTCTGTACAAGACCACCACATTTAGTTGGGCATTGTATTGTCTTTTCCTCTTCGATATATGGCTTCTAATGCCCCCTTTAATATCGTCAAACATTTCTTATCCCTTTGACATCTTTAAACTTGTCTTGAATTAAAAAAATATATATGATCTTTTCTTACTTAAGAAGAGTTTGAAGATACCAAAGGAGTAATCAGAATTCGTATATTGAAGAAGAACATACAAAACAATAGCCAAAAGAAAAGGTACATGACAAACAACGATCTGCAATAAAAAATAGTATAAATAATGAGACATAAATTTGCTGGTAAAATTAAACTGACCTGTCTGTGTTAGTCTATAGATGTTGTCTGGTGGTTAATACATAGACATACTGGTCAGTGTATATATGTGACTCGTCTCTTCCGCATTGCTTAAAAGTACATAGACATTCTAAGCAATACATTGTACATATACAGGGGCGGGTCCAGGATTTGTGGTTAGGGGGGCGTGAGTAGGCGAGGGGGGTCTGAGGATCGCTTAAGGTCACCAGCGGGTCCAAGGCAGAGCCCTAGTAGAGGGCACAGGGGGGCTAAGCCCCCCGGAAGCTCTGGGGGTTTGCGCAGTCATGTTAAGGCAGTCCACAAAAGAAAATCCATTAAAAAAAACGTGTGTATACGTCAAAATATAGACAATTCCGAATGTTTTGGTGTAAAATATGTTAAAATTTATCCAGAAATGACTTCACAATAATTTTTTGAAAAAATATGGTTTTGGTTAGACTGTAATGTATTACTTCTATCAGTTTGCGACCACGTGTTCCCAATCGGGTCACAGGGACTTGCTCCCAGACACTAAATTTGCACCATTGAAGAATATTTTCTTACTGTCGATCTGTTACCCACTGAAAAAAATGGTTAACACATGCATTAATACATAATCATGAACTGAAGTGAAGACTTGAAGAAGAGCTAGAGTGGCCGTGATTTTTATGGCGTAAGGCCTAAGGGTTATTTCATTTAAAACGTACACGTAACGTTGGTGCATTTATGTAGGATCTTGGTATAAATTAGAAGGTCAATTTCTAATACATGATCATGAACTGAAGTGAAGACTTGAAGAAGAGCTAGAGTGGCCGTGCTTTTTATGGCGTAAGGCCTAAGGGTTATTTCATTTAAAACGTACACGTAACGTTGGTGCATTTATGTAGGATCTTGGTATAAATTAGAAGTTCAATTTCTAATAAAAAAGAAATACTTACCACATCAGTAATTGTAAAACTTCTGTGTACACGAGTCTTGACGTAACTTTTATGCTTTTGTACAGGTATTGTCAAATGCAAGCGCGAAATGATCGCGACTTCCGGAAAAGTAAACAGATTGACATATATATCTTTATTCCCATACAGCCAAATACAATGGTACAGAGAAAAATAACAACATAATAATAACATAACAAGACTTTTTACAAAATATACATAGGTTAAAGAACAACAGTGGGTAAGCCAGGAGTACAAAAGACCTTATTGATATGTTTGATAAATATACATAATTTTCGTAACAGCGATTGTTTTTGGTAGATAGAAGTTCAAAGAATTTGACAACATTATGTCTTTTCATAAAATATTTTGGAAGAAGCTGCTTGCGTTTATCGCTTAAAGAGGAACACTCTAAAACATAGTGGTATTCATCGCCTAATTTCTGACAATTACATAAATTACAGTACCTGTTTTCTCTATCAATATTTCTCCATCTACCGGTTTCAATCGGTAGATAGTGATTTGTTGTCCTAAATCTACACAGTCTGATTTCATCACCTATATTTAAAATATTGAAATATTCCTCGAATTCGAATTTGGTTTTAAAAATCCTATAATTTAATGCTTTTGAAGAATCTGACAGAGATGTTTGCCAATTCTGTACAAACTGATCTATCAATCGCTGGTTCACAACACATTTTAACCATTCTTTATTATTAACATTTTCTGTTTCCCATATATATGTAAATCCACACTCATTTAGAATTGTTCTGATAAAATAAACCCAATTTAAATTAGTATCACCATTTTCATTCAAATTTCTAGAAAGCCTATAAAATACATTTGAAAATTTATCCTGCTTACCACTTAAAAGTCTTGCCAAGTATGAAATTGTCCTTACTTTTATATCAATATCAATTGGATACCTGCCTAGCTCACCATAAACCAT
Organism: Bathymodiolus brooksi; assembly: GCA_963680875.1. Taxonomy (NCBI): domain Eukaryota; kingdom Metazoa; phylum Mollusca; class Bivalvia; order Mytilida; family Modiolidae; genus Bathymodiolus; species Bathymodiolus brooksi. The sequence goes on from OY804590.1 coordinate 9,299,469, forward strand.
ATAGTTTGGAGTAGACGACTTTAAATTTAAAAGTATTTTGCAGAATTTCAAGTGAACTCGTTCTAGTACTTCATTTTTGCCAAATCCCCAGACCTCGCAACCATATAAGAGAATAGGTTTTATCATTTTATCAAAGAGATCTAGCTGGATTTTCACTGATAATTTATATAACCTTCCCATTTTAAGAACTTCGTACATTGCCTTAAGCGCTTTGTCAGAAAGATGCTTTTTAGTAACATCAAAATTACATGTTTTTGTAAAAATTACCCCTAAATAATTAAATTGTTTGACTATTTCGATATCAACGTTTTTATAGGTGAATTTGAGATTTTGTCGTAGTTTTCCAAATCCAAATACCATTATTTTTGTTTTGTTCACATTCACCTTCATTTTCCAATTGTCACAATATTCACCAAAAGCATTTAATTGTACTTGAAGATCTTCAGCTGATTCAGCTAATAAAATTGTGTCATCGGCATATAACATTACAAATATTTTTAGATAAATTTCAAGTTCAGTTTCTAACTCGTCGGTGATACTTTTTAAACCAACTATATCTTTTGTCAGCAAAAATTCTTCTAGATCATTAAGAAACAATGAAAAAGGAAAAGGGACAGGTTTTCCCCTTGTCTAACTCCAATTTCACAGTTAAAATATCCTGTAGTATGATTGTTATATGAGATACATGACTTAACACTGGTATACAAATTGAATATAATATTATACATTTTACCATTTATGTTGTTAAGTAATAATTTGTGAAAAAGGCCATCTCTCCATACTCTGTCAAAGGCTTTTTCAAAATCAATAAATGCACAATATAATTTCTTCTTTTTTGACTTTAAAAGATTTGAAATAGTGTAAATATAGGGAAAATATTATCTAGTGTTGAATAACTTTGCCTGAAACCACTTTGATTTTCTTTAAGTATCATGAATTTTTCAGTATAATCATTTAATCTTGCATTCAGTATTGCAGTAAACAGTTTCCCCAAACAACTAACTATTGTGATTGGTCAATAATTCATTGGGTCTTTAACATCGCCTTTGTTTTTATAAATTGGCTTAATAATCCCATTTAACCAACTTTGAGGTAATACACCTGTGTCAAAAATTATATTAAAAAGTTTTTCATAAATATGAATGAAACGATTTGATGTGGATTTAATGTACTCATTTATAATTTCATCTTCCCCACAAGCTTTATTATTCTTTAAATTTTTTATACATTTGAAAATTTCATTCTGAGAAATATACCCATTAATATGTACATTAGAGTCATTTGGAAGTTCATTTTGTAGTGTCGTTGACTGTTGTTCATCGGGTCCTTTCGTATTTAAATCTTTAAAAAATTCATATAAGGTATTGATTTCAATATTTGGTTGTTGTTTTCTCTTATGTCCACCAAATATTTTCCAGAAATGTTTGGGATTATCTCTTGAGGCATTTTTTTAAATCATCTGAAATTTTTTTACAGTAAATTTTATACTTTTCATCCATAACTTTCTTATAAACCTTTTCATCATCGATCATAATTGAACGATTTCTTATAGTGTTATTCAACTTATAACGTCTCTTAGATTTTCGATATTTTTGTCTGGCAAATTTACAGTCTTGGTCAAACCAAGGTTTTTGATTTTGACCATTTTTATTCTTGTTAATTTTACTATCAATGTTTTTACAATTAAATGTTCCAAACGTTTTCTTGGCAGAACCTGTGAAGATATTACCAAGGTCCTCTAACAATGAGTCTATTATCGCTTGACAGTTCACCAAAAACCAAGATGCTTGAACATTGTTACGTTTGTTTCTATAAATTTATAAATGGCATTATTTAGTATTTACTATTCTTTCATAACGAACATATAATTATTTAATATTCAGTACGACAGAGTATAGATTTATCAAAGTCGTACAACAATGCTATTAAAAAAACAAACGTCTGCGTCATGAAAATATTACATTGTCATCAATTGTCATAAATTTATGTTGCAAAAAAAAAGGACTGCCTTAACATGACTGCGTGAGGAATTACAGACATTTATTTGAACGACAATTTTGAACCAACCACACCATTTTTATCAGACCAAAAAAACTTGACTTTGAGTCTTAATTTTGTCGGATAATATTGAAGTGCTTTTAACAAGTCAAACAAGTGAGATATCATGTATTTGTGTGCTTGGAGGAAAGGGGGGGGGGGTAGTGATTTTAAGTTTTTAACCATCCACTTTTTACCTTTTTCTTAAAAAAAAATTCACAGTATAATGTTTTGCATAAACGTTATTGATATGCAAATTAGCAAAGGCTGTAGTATTGAATTCCTTTCCGCACGGCCGATTTGACAGTTAGTATATAAAGAAAATTATAGGTGTGTTTGATTAATGCGACGTTCGTTACAAGTGTAAAACAACAAAAGGTCGTGCTTTTGATGTTATATTCCCTCCACCAACCCCAGATTAACATCAATAGAATTTCAACTACTTGCATATATTTTGAATTTATTTATTTATTTAAAAAAAATCTTTTAGGGGTAGAAATGACAGACTATAAATGAATTTGTCATGCTGATACTTGTTTATGATAAATGGTAGGATATCTTGTAGCGAACAACCCTACACTGAGCTTAGTTTATTTATATTACATTATTTTAGTTAAGAAAAAAAATATTTTCGGAGGAGTGAAATGAGGGAGAAAATAATTGAAGTGACTGTGTCAGGCCAGGAGAGTGAAATGTCATATATATATAAATAAATAAATAAATAAATAAGTTTTATTTAAAGTCGGCAAGACACAAACAATATAACATAAGCTCGCAATGAGCTTTTGAACCGACATATATAAATATTACATAAAAACATACAATACATTTACATACAGCCACAAGTAGCACATACATGTTCATAAATATCAAGCATGCACAAATAAATTGCAAAGCAGGTAATACATAATGCAATGAAACATAAAAACACAGCAAAGCAAAGCACAAAATAAAGCACAAAAATAAAATAATAATGCAAAGCAAAAAGAATAAAAAGCAGAACAATGAAAGTTTTGGTATACCGCCCCTCACAAATAACTAAGAAATTTTGACATGCTATACATGTATAGGATTTACCATTCCAAAAAGAAATATGATTTTAAATTCATTGAAATTAGAACCATACAGACACAAGTAGCACATACATGTTCATAACTATCAAGCATGCACAATTAAATTGTAAAGCAGGTAATACATAATGCAATGAAACATAAAAACACAACAAAGCAAAGCACAAAATAAAGCACACAAATAAAATGATAATGTAAAGCAAAAAAATAAAAAATAAAATAAAAAAATAAAAAGCAGAACACTGAAAGTTTTGGTATACCGCCCCGTCACAAATAACTAAGAATTTTGACATACTATGCATGTATAGGATTTACCATTCCAAAAAGAAATAAGATTTTTAAATTCATTGAAATTAGAACAGTTTCTATAATTGTCTGGAAGTGAATTCCATAAGACCGGGGCAGCATACCTAAATGAACTCTTACCGTACCTTGATGATTTTACCTGTGGAATCTGTAATAGATTTGTATATCGAAAATTATATTTATGGTCTTGTTTTTTAACTAAATTAGATAATACAGGTGGTGCTAGACCATTTAAAATTTTGAATGTTTCCAGTGCCATTGTTCTTATTCTCCTGATATGCTGTGTTGGCATTTTTGCTTTAATCAGTAAGTTTTCATAAGATGCATCATAATCCTGGTAAACAAAACGTAGAGCTCTTTCCTGTATTTTTTCAATTTTCTTCGTATTAGTTTCTGAGCAAAAATGCCAAGACAGGGGGCAAAAATTAAAATTTGATAGTACAAAAGTGTGAAAAATAGTAAGCCGGTTCAATTTGCTAAGATTTTTATCGATACGCTTTAATATATTTAACTGTTGAACTGCTTTCTTACAAATATTTTTAATATGACAATCAAAATTTAACATGAAATCAATATCAACACCCAAGAGTTTAACTACCTCATCACATGATATATTTGCAGTTCCAATCTGAAAAATGGGTGATTTATCAAAAGACTTTTTACCAACTGCAATCGCTTGGAATTTTTCTGGATTTGCTTGCATGCAATTAAAATGAAACCAATTTATGAGTATATTACTTTCTTGTTGCAAAACATTTACTACCTCGTCAAAATTTGGAGAATGAAAAGAAACGGTGTTGTCGTCTGCATAGTTGTATAAATCACAATGTTTTATAAAATAAAATATATCATTTATGAATACATTAAAAAGCAGCGGCGCGAGAATTGAATCCTGCGGAACACCTTTCTGTATATTTGCCCATGTGCTAACAATATTCCCTATTTTAATTTGTTGTTTTCTGTTAGATAAATAAGATAGTAGGAGTTTTGTAGCATTATCTAACAATCCATACGCTGACAATTTACATATTAAAATATCATGTGGCAAACAGTCGAATGCCTTCGACAAATCCATTAAAATTGCTACTATATACTCATTACAATCTAAAGCCTGCTTCCAATCTTCTAAAAGTCTTAAAAGAGTAGTTTGACAGCCATGTTCTTTTCTAAACGCACATAAAAAATGGTCAAAAATATTATAAAAGAAATCTGACCATTTGGTTTTATTCAAAGTTACCTCATATATGATATTTTCTAAGTTTTTATATTCTAGATCGTGTCTCCTCCTAGCTGGTATGTCTGTCCTAATGAATTTTGCTAAGCCTCCTCCATGTATATTCCTATCGTGTCTTTCAAGTTTGTAGCCTGATACCTCAAAAATGCTGTTTCTAAAAGAGGAATCAATTTTAGTTTCAGAAATAAATAGCAGATCTACAGTTTTCTCATTAAGAAGTTCTTCAATTTCAACAAATTTAAATTTCATGCTGTTTATATTCAAATGAGATACTATGCATTTTCTAGGATGTTTTTTCTTTACATCTTGTAATTCTTCAAAAACTGATTGCTGATTTGTTTCATCAATGTTTATGCTCAACACAATGTTGGTGTCATTCTCCTGTTCGAAAAAGGAGCCCGTGAAATGGAATGAGTTGCAATTTTTGCATAGCCATGCATCACTGGTTTTACTAAGTGAGCTATATTCAGAAGGCGATATACTCGCACATTTTATATGCCACCAATAGTTGCAGCCTTCCCAAAGTACTTCACGGTGAGTTTTGGCTACCGGTTTATAGCATTCACCACATGGGTATTTAGGTGGACCAGGATTCAAGGCTATGTCCCCACTAATAATAAGTACTGTTATCATTCTGTGATGATTATGTTTTAGGTCTATAGGGATAGCTAGATGTTGCATCCTGTTATGCTTTATATGATAGAATAGCATAGCATACTTGTCAAGGTTTAGATCAGAAGATAGCCTCAATTCATACTTGCTATTTGGAGTCACTGGATGGATCATAAAGTTTGATGTGACATGTTGTTTATATGTTTGTGATTCATCAATGCTATTTACATTTAATTCACTGTTATCTGTTCTGCTTTGATGTTGCAGACATACTGATAATACAGTTAATAAAGTTGAAATGAACCTCTGGATGTTCATTTTGACACAGCTGATTTTTGTTTACATCCGAAAACGGAAGTTGTTATGACGATACACTGTAGTGGCGAGTAATGTTTATCGACCACAAAAGTTATCGGTTTCTTCAAATTTCCTCAGAATTTCAATGTTTTTGAAGTGCTTTTACCTACACTGATCACTCAAACTGTGATAAATTATCAAAATATTGTATATGCAATCCAAAAAGTATATTTGTGTGTTTAGAGAGGCGGGGTTGTCTCTCTACGACTATTCTAATTGGCCTTGTGAGTTGTTTATGGAGTGTGGTATTGTTTGTTTTTCATTTTGCTTTAAATGCACAAAATAAAAGAATTCAAAATACACAATAATTGATGTTGTTCGTTTATGTAGTACGACTCCTCCTACAATGGAGAACCTTGCCCCTACCAATTTCATCGTGGGTATTTAAACGCCATCGCCACCTGTTGGGAAAATTCCACAATTATAGCAGGTTATTAACCAATCAGCTCGCTAGAAATTAAATTGCCTCGTCATTTTAATGTAATAGGATATGATAATATTTTCCTCTAATCTATGACAATCCAAGTTGTCGGACCTGACATTAGGGCCAGCTAAGAATAACACTTTGTGACAAAAGATGCGATGTTAAATTTCCCATTGTCTTCCTTCCATCTATATGTAGCAACATTCCTGCATCACCTGCATAGAAACAGGAACGTGTTTGTGGAGCAAGAACTGCTTACCCTTCCGGAACACCTGAGTTCAACCCCAGTTTTTAGTGGGGTTCGTGTTACTCGATCTTTAGCTTTATATGTATGTTTTGTAGATAATTTTGTGTCCTTTTTGTACTTTTTCTTTTGACCATTGTGTTGTCTGTTCTTCTTCGATATACGGATTCTGGTTGCCCTTGTGGTATCTTCAAACTCCTCTTAAGATTCATATATGAAATAAACCGTATCGGTGGTGTAATGTTAAGCTCAGTAATAGTCAGTGTTTCGGCACTAACATATCTTATTAGATATATTTGCTATTGAAATTTACAGTTCCTAAATATTATTAACTCCAAGGTACTCTTCCCTCAGGCATATGTGAACTTAGCCGGTTTTGGCTTTCCTGTTCAGGGCCTTTGCTGCCAAAAAGTTTTGAATTATTTGCAATTACAACTGTTCGACATTGCGCTTACCTGCTAAAGACTATTCCAGAAACGCGTCACACTAAATTACATATCTAAGTTTGTTGTTAGTTTTTTCAAAGTTTATACACATAAGTTTATGTATTTGTGCTGCTCCGCCAAGCACACATCATTTAGGAGAAAGGTCAAAGACTGGTTGGCTGGGAATCAGGATAATGTGTCCGAGTTAGGCGACATGTGGGCTAGCATAATCCAACTAATATAAGCATCTAGTACAAAGCGGATATCAGCATCACCTAATTTAAAAGCCAACTCGCCATGATATGGCTGAATAATTTGTTAGTGGGCGTTAAATAACAATCATTCACTCACTCATATTGCCGACGACACTTTTATTAAAGAGTAAAATCATATACGTACGTCTGAAAAATTAAACCAAACAGTGTTAGAATTAGATTTTAGAGCTGTCAAATTTTGGTTCTTTCCTCGACGGGATTTGAACTCACACCATTGTTACACTGCAGCACCATTAGCTTAGCCTTACGTCCAGCGCCCTAGACCACTCGACCACTCGACCACATCCACTCCCATGTCTATGTGGGATTACACTTCTATTATATGTGTATTTTCATATGACCCCCGTAACATCTGGAACATTGACTATCAAAAACGTTTTTTGAACATGTAAAGTCGCCATTGTTGGTTCGACATCAGACATTGAAAAAGTCTCTCGGCGAGACGAAAATTTGTCATTCCACAAAGGGTTTAATTCTTGATCACTTTGTTTTGTGCGCTTGGTGTTATTTTGCAAACCATTTCAGACGTTTATGATTTATTTTATTTGTATAGTATCGCTATACCGTAACGATCCAACACCCCGTAAGATTGATCGTTGACTAGTTTTTCAGACTATAAATATGCGTCTGAAAATTAAACCAAACAGTGTTAGAATTAGATCTTTGAGCTGACAATTTTTTTTTCTTCCCTCGACGGGATTTGAGCTCACACCATTGATACACGTGAGCACCAATCGCTTAGCCTTATGTCCAGCGCCTTAGACAACTCGGCCACATCCGATATATTAAAATACAGCTTCACTAGTCTCGTAAGGCAAATCTAGAGATAGACATAAGACATGTGTCTAAGGGTGTGTATATGGTACATATATACTTAATATTAAAATTTGACAGCAATCTAACTCAGCAATTTTTAATATATTGCATAGGATGATGAAGAATGTATCATGCAGTCATAGGAAATAAAGTATATTAAATAAACATCAAAGCAGGTAACAACTATGCAATATATCTGTACCACTGGATCACAAAGTTATTTGAAATGCTAGATTAATACTAGATATTTATATACGTCTGAAAATTAAACCAAACAGTTAGAATTAGATCTTTGAGCTGACAATTTTTTGCATATATATATATTGTATACTTTAAATCGACAAAACATGCGCGTTAAGGTTAACAGTCTCATAATTAAAAAACAGCACTGTTTGGGTATTGGTCAGACAAACAGGCAAACAGTATTTAAAGTGTTGTCGGATTTATTATGAAAGATCAAACCGTGTGACTAGTCGTACCTCATACAAATTTGAATAGGACTGCTCATTAACGCTGCACTTCGTCTCTAAAAGACATAGTCATGTTATAAGGGAGAATTTGTAATATTTTATATTCCTACACAAGAAAGAATTATTGTTGCATTGCTTTATATGCAAGAAAGACAATTCCGTTATTTCCATTTTCTGTAGAATTTGCATCATTCTCCTTTGCCAGATGAGGAAAATTCCTGATTTAATAACTTCGGTACGAGGCAGAATTTGTGATATTTGACTTTTCCGTGCGAGGAACAATTTGTGATATTTTCCTTCTCAGTACGAGAAAAGAAGTAGTGTTATTAGGTTTCTTACCAAATAAGGAAGATTATGTCTGTGTATCAAGATAGAAGAAAGTCCACTGATTGTATTTGTTTATTCAAATCAAAAGGTAAATATATATTATTGTTTTACATGTACATCTACTATATCTTTATACACCATACATTTCATATTTCATATTTTATCTATATCGTAAATGAAGGTGATGATTAACTAAAAGAAATAGAGTGTGAAAAAATAAACATGAATAAAAATAAAAGAACAAACAATTGGGTCACGTTTACTCCCACAAAACATCAGATTGTACATCAGTCAGGATTTCCTGCTCTGTAAATGACACCACCCTGTGTAATGATGATAACACTACTAAAGTGTAAACTGTCTCTGTCCATTGTGTACTTTCAAGTCATACCATGTTGTTTCCAAAATCAGATTCCTAAGGGAAACATTGTTTAACTCCGCCACATTCTTGTGATTTCATTTATTGTTAGGCTTCGTCACTTTTGACAGTAATTCAGTGATAAGGTGAAGGCTGGTTAGTTTTATCAGTGCAGTAAGCCAGAGTTCCCGATGAAAACTGCAGATCTGACGCAGGACACTGAAAAACTATCGCATACGCCACAGTACCCGGCGACCCCTACATACTTGCTGCATGTCATTGACAAACTATCACATAACCCAGAGTACCCGGTGAAAACTACCGATCTGCCACAGGTCACTGTCAAACTATCATATAAACCAGTGTTCCTGGAGAAAATTACAGACATGCCGTAAGTCACTTATACACTATTACATAAGCCATAGTTCTCGCAGAAAACTACCTATCTGCTGTAAGTCACTGACAAACTATCATATATAATCATATCGAGAATAGCTAGCCTCGGGCGAAGATGAAACTCACAACATTATCAGTGACAGGCACTGATTGCCACTAAGATCCAATCGCGGCAACGACGATCCCTGTTTGTTATTTTCTGTTTCTTAAAAAACGAATAACAAACATTGCAAATTATACCAATACATTTTGTTGTATTTCAATTTGTTTTAAGAAGAGTTTGAAGACACCAAAGGTGTAATCAGAATACGTATATCGAAGAAGAACAGACAACACAATGGATAAAAGAAAAAGTACAAAAGGACAAACAACGATCTACAAAACATACAAATAAAATTAAAGATCGAGTAACACGAACCCCACTAAATTTATCTTTAATTTGTTTTTCATAGTCACTAGTAAATTAACTGAAGATAAAGAAGATGATAATATTACATATCATATAGAGATGATTAGAGTCAGCATAATTAACTACTATTTTAAAACAAAAGACTCAAAAATACAAAGTTTTAATATATTTAACACAAAAAACCTCCAAAGCATACAAAGTTTTAATATGTTTTAGCACAAAAAACCTCCAAAAAATACAAAGTTTTAATATATTTTAGCACAAAAAACCTCCAAAAAATACAAAGATTTAATATATTTTAGCACAAAAGGGCTCCTCTAATGTAAAGAATTATTATGTTTTAAGACAAAAGCTTTCACTGATACAAAGATTTAATATACTTTAAGACACAGAGCCTCAAAGATATACAGATTTAATAAACTTTAAGACAAAAGTCTCTACATATATCAAGATTTAATATACTTTATGACAAAGGCCTTAAAGAGATTTCAAATATTTTATCACGAAATTCTCAAAGGTATAGCGATTAAATATATTTTAACACAAAAGCCTTAACAATGCAAACATTTCGTCTTAGTGGGATAGCGTGATTTCGAACGTTTATCTGATAGACCAACTTTTTAAAATATATTATTGATAGTAAATGAGTAGTATGTTGTGAGGTTTTTGAAAGATACGATGGAGTACCGATTGCATAACCAGGTCCTAACCCTAACTCTAACACTAAGACCTAACTCTAACCCTAACCCCTGCCCTAACCCTAACCCTAACCCTAACTCTAACACTAAGACCTAACTCTAACCCTAACCCTAACCTCTACCCTAACACTAACCCTAATCCTAGGTAAAAAAAGGAATTTATAATTAGATAATAGGTCTATATGACCTACAATAAAAATGTATCGAGGGTATTTATTTATCAACTATTTATTCTTGTAATAAAATTACACCTAATGTTAATTAAAATATTTGTATGACTCCTGAGGTTTATTTTCTGACTAATTATTATAGCCTAACCCTAACCCTAACCCTAACACTAACCCTAACCTCAACCCTAACCCTAATCCTAACCCTAACCCCTACCCTAACCCTAACCCTAATTCTAGGTGAAAAAAAGTATTTATAATTATATAATAGGTTTATATGACCTACAATAAAAATGTATCGAGGGTAATAATTTATCAAATATTTATTCTAGTAATAAAATTACATCTAATGTTGAATGAAATATTTTTAAGACTCCCTGAGGGTGCTGAGGGTTATTTTCTGACTAGTTAATGGGATACTTTAATCCATTTAGTTTAAAAATCCAGACTTTTTTAATATCATAGTGAAATTCACCTGTGAAATGATTATTAATTAAAACATAAACATAGGTAAAATGTACATATAGCTTGAGTACACATGTTATAATGGGCAATACAAATTCCAAGGCACAATGACATTACAACACTAAATCTAGCTATTCATATTAGTCCGAATCATTATCTTAGGTGATATCTAACTGTTATTTATGTTTTTTTATCCATAAAATGTTAGCATCTTTCTGGATATTAAATTAAAATACCAGCAATAAAATTTTAATTATCTCCTCCTATTTCACGATGAATTATACCATTTTAATTTGGTATTTAATTATGAAATTAATATTGTCTGATGAGTGCATTAAAACCATATATATCACCGGTTTTTCTTTTTAATAACCTATATAAACAAACAATGATAGTCTTCCCAATGTTGAGGATGAAATGTGTAGGTCTTATCACTAACCCATTCATTCTATCGTCCTTACAGTAGCCCCTGGCACTATTATATCCGACACAAACAGGTAGGTATTCAAAGAACGAAATGAAACATTGGGGAATATTGAGTAAGGGAGGAGTGATTTAAGGCGTCAACAATAACGAAAATTATAATCCAATCTTTTTATTCATTATATATATTGTTGTTGTACACACAATTCATTCGTAAATGTCTTTCAATTCGGCCTCGATCATCTTTGTGTCTCGAGCAGAGAATTCGTTCGCGATATCTTCCAGAGTAAAGTTTCTATATCTGTATTTGACGAAGTGAACGCAATAGAGTCCACAGGTGTCGCCGTCCTTCGGTTGAACTCGAACTGTGTTGAACTTGTATTGCGGTCCGTTGGCGATCAGCACGTTTCTGAAGCGACGCTGATACGTTTCCGATGCTCGTCCGAACGAATCGGAAAATTCTGCTGGTCCTTCTTTTGGGAAATGAAATGCCACCCAGTGTATCCCTTCTCGATCGCAAGAGTCCGTGTTGACGACGAAACTCTAGGATCGGTTCTCTACTCGGGCGGGGGAGTTGTTCGGTACAATACACGGTCGCCGGCAGATCTTTAAGATAGCATTCTAGTTTGTAGCCGTAGATGCCTTCTACCTCATCGTCTTCTCTCTCGCATCTCTTGGTGGGAGGTTCGTCGACGGGACGTCCACGTATCTGGTGGTCTTTCAAACCCCACGCGTGAGCTAATACGAGTTCGCAGCGTCGACAGGCTAAGAGGTCCGGGTGTTCCTCCTCCTCCTCTTCATCTTTCTCCTTCTCGATACCTGTTCCCAATACGTCGATTTGATCTGAAAGTATATCGTCTCCTAGCGTATCCGTTTGGATATATATGATGCCTCCTTGACTGCTGGTATGTCTGTGTTGGTGATGATGACGGCGGCTTAATCGGGAGTCGTGGCTAGCGGGTCCACTTCTTTCTACTTTCTGCGGAAATGGACGAGACAAAACACGTGATCGTCTATAAAATAACATATTTCGAGGTTGTCGTCTCTCATGGATATTTCGATTTGTTGACCTATGCCACCTATCACTCGGTGATAGATCGGGTTCTCGAAAGTGACGTCGGTAACATTTTCGTTCAAGACACTCAACGAATGGAGAACGGGAATGTACGAATCCTTGACGTAGGAATTATCCACAAAATCACAGCACACATAGATCCTTCGCGTCGGTGTGGTCAACTTGGGGACGAACGAAACGTTCAGAAGTGCGCATTCCCACGTTCCGTCCAAGACGTAAGGGTTTGGAAAATAGACTCGAAATCGTCTTCCTTCGTTATCGTTAAATATGTTCAGTGAGTCTTCGGTATTGGCAATATATAAAACTGCTCCATAGTTCTCAAATTTTATTTTATTTGTCATTGCCCTCTTATAGATATACCAGGAATAAAGTTTATAGGAGGCGGTACTCGTCGCTCTCTCTTATAGAGTTACAAAGACGAAAGATTACAAAAGACAGAAACTTTATAAGAGGAAGACCTTACCTTCGATAATTGGTCATCATGTTTTGCGTCAGTTGTGACAAAACCTTCTCGAGGAGAGACGTCATGCTTAGACATTTTCGAAACCAACACGAAACCAGTCAACCGTATCCACAGAACCATCATGAGTATCCACCGCCGCCGCCATCATCACCAGTAGAGACATACCAGCAGTCAAGGAGTCATCATGTATATCCACCAACACAACCACCACCACCACCACCACCACCACCTCCACCACCGCCGCCACCATCACCAATACAGACATATAAGCAATCGTGGATATCCACTGCCGCCGCCTCCACCACTTCCGCCTCCACCACCACCGCCGCCACCAATGAAGTAAAGAACGAATTTCGTTTCCAACATTCATTCACGGCAAACATTACGGACCGACCGTCTGCAGAAAGACGTATTTCGTTAAAACACTGCTAAATAGCTGTCGGACCACGATGGCGCCACCGCCGCAGAGAATCGTCTGGTTGCATAAGAGATGGCAACCCCTCAACGACGTCATCCGAAAAACTGCGTTCCCACGAGTAGAATTTCGTCGAGGTATCCCGATGGACATAGACAGCGACGACTTCTTCGATTCCCGAATACGAAACGTGCTAATCTTGGACGACCTGATGTCGACGGCGGCCAAGGACCAGAGAATCAACGATCTCTTTACCGAGGGAAGTCATCACTGGAACTTGACGGTAATCGCTCTGAACCAAGACATGTACATTGGCAAAGATCCCACAGAGAGGAGAAATTGTCACTACCTGGTCCTGTTCAAGAATCCAATAGATCGACAATCCATCGCGACGCTCCGAAGACAGATGTACCCCGGACGGTCCCACGACTTTTTACATAAATTCGAAGGAGTCACGAAGGAACCCTACTCGTACCTGGTCGTGATCTGAAACCCGAAACCCCGGAATGGAGGAGACTATGTACCAAAGTCTTCGTGGAAGAAGCATCGGACGACATGCAAACCGATCGAATGATCCCAGTGGATACGCTAGAAGACGATATACTTTCAGATCAAATTGACGTATTGGGAACAGGTATCGAGAAGGAGAAAGATGAAGAGGAGGAGGAGGAACACCCGGACCTCTTAGCCTGTCGACCCGGCGAACTCGTATTCGCTCACGCGTGGGGTTTGAATGATCACCAGATACGTGGAGGTCCCGTCGACGAACCTCCCGCCAAGAGATGCGAGAGAGAAGACGATGGGGTAGAAGGCGCCTACGGCTACAAACTAGCATGCTATCTTAAAGATCTGCCGGCGACCGTGTGTTGTGCCGAACAACTCCCCCGCCCGAGTAGAGAACCGATCTCAGAGTTTCGTCGTCAACACAGACCCTTGCGATCGAGAAGGGACACACTGGGTGGCATTTCATTTCCCAAAAGAAGGACCAGCAGAATTTTCCGATTCGTTCGGACGAGCACCGGAAGCGTATCACCGTCGCTTCAGAAACGTGCTGATCGCCAACGGACCGCAATAAAATTTCAACACAGTACGAGTTCAACCCGAGGACGGCGACACCTGTGGACTCTATTGCGTTCACTTCATCAAATACAGATATAGATCATTTACTCTGGAAGATATCGTGAATGCATTCTCCGCTCAAGACACAAAGACGATCGAGGCCGAATTGAAAGACATTTACGAATGAATTTTGTGTACAACAACAATATATATAATGAATACAAACATTGGATTATAATTTTCGTTATTGTTGACGCCTTAAATCACTCCTCCCCTACTCAATATTCCCCAATTTTTCATTTCGTTCTTTGAATACCTACCTGTTTGTGTCGGATAGAATAGTGCCAGCTAAGACTATCATTGCTTTGTTTATATAGGTTATTAAAAAGAAAAACCGGTGATATATATCGTTTTAATGCACTCATCAGACAATATTAATTTCATAATTAAATACCAAATTAAAATGGTATAATCTATCGTGAAATAGGAGGAGATAATTAAAATTTTATTGCTGGTATTTTAATTTAATATCCAGAAAGATGCTAACATTTTTATGGATAAAAAAACATAAATAACAGTTAGAAATCACCTAAAATAATGATTCGGATTAATATGAATAGCTAGATTTAGTGTTGTAATGTTATTGTGCCTTTGAATTTTTATTGCCCATTATAACATGTATGTGCTCAGGCTATGCTGGTTACTGGTTACTTGTTACTGGTTACTGGTATCTTCCTCCTCTCTTAGGAGCACTCCCTTTGGGATTCAACTTTAAAAGCTCATTAAAAGTCTCATTAAAAATAAAATAAATGGTAAAATATTTTCGCAAACTGTTCAGACGCCCTTCATCTAAAAACTTATTTACACTCTTTTTTACTGTTTAGTTATATGTCCATCATCAATTTAAATGTTAAAAACAGATGTTATGATATGTACAGTCTACCGGAGTTTCTTACTTCTCTCCATATGGATGTAGTAACAGAAAATGCTGGTGATTTGCTCAATGTCCATGTAGTTCTTATGCTTGAGTTTGATCACACTTGTAATACTGTTCATGGTAGGATCCAGTGTAAGTTGTAGTAGAAGACCGTCGCTCACTATTTTGTTGTATATATTCCGCTTTATCCTGTCCAGATAGCATTTTAAAGTTTTAAAATATTTGTTCCTGATGTCTGCTAGGCATATACATTTTATCAGAAAGTGTTCTATATCCCCAGTTTCAGGATAACACAGTTTACAGATGTCAGTTTCTTTATTATTGCTGAATTTCGCCTTTTTGCTTTGTAACATGTATGTTCTTGTTAATAATCTGACCTTCACTTCTCTGCCTTTTTACTTCTATGCAATCATTTGGCACCGTTTTCCACACATAATGAGTTTTCCCCATTTTAGGAATGGTAAGAAATTTGAGCGATGTTCTTTTCTTAGCTTCTTCTACCCATTGTTTTTTTCTCAATATTCCTGTATTTTGTCTTTAATCTCTTTTTTCCAATTTGCTTTTGTGGGAATATCTTGTAGTATGTTAGAAAGTTCAGGTAATCTATACTTTCTGAGGATATTAGTAATAACATTAGCATAATTCTGAGTATTTGTTTTCATCATGGGATGTTGTCTTTCTACAATTTGAAATTCAATGGTCGTTTTGTCTTGGAGTATATTTCCTAGAAAAGTCAGAGTGAGTCTATCCACTACCAGCTCTATCGGTTCAACTCCTAGGAGACTGTAAGCTGCCAGTTTAGCTGTTCTTTCTGGTAATCCTTGTATTTGCTTGCAGATTTGAACTTGTAGTCTTTCTAGATTTTTAATGTCAGTAAGTGTGTGATTCAGGACTTCGACACCATACAAAATACGTGGGATCACATAAGTTTTCCAGATCTTGTATGAGATGATTGGACATGTTCCTTGTCGAGCATGTAACCCAGGGCCTAGTAGAGCATACCGTATATCATTTTTCTTTCTACTTGTATTCTCTCATCAACTTTGATCTTATTGTCACTATTTCTCATCAGGCCAATATGTTTCGTTTCATTTGTTTGTTCTATGGAGTTGGCACCCATATTGAGTTCAAAGTTTGTCGCTTTTCTAGTGAGTGGCACTAGCTTTGTTTTTGTTGGATTTATTCTTACAAGATCTTTGTCAGTTAAGATCAGTGCAATTTCTAGTAGAGCTTGGGCTTCATGTTTAGAGCAGGCTAATATCACAATGTCATCTGCGCATGTTGGTGACACCACTCTCAGGTTTCCGATTTGAGCTCTCATTCCTGATCGTTCCAAGGCTTCTAGAATGTTGTTATTGTATCTCTTATATAGCATGGTTGACAATTTTGCTCCTTGTCTGATTCCCTGAGCCACCTCCACCATTCTCGATAGGTTGTTATCCCATTTGACTTTCACAGACACTTCACGATACATGTTTCGCAACAGTATCCAGAGATCGCCACAGATACCATCATGATACAATTTATTAAAGAGAAGTTTATGATTTAGCCTGTCAAAAGCTTTCTGAGCATCTAGGGTTATGATGTAAAGCTCATCTGATGTCTCTCTACAGTACTCTGCAGCGCTTGTAACTATGAAGACAGTGTTTAGAGAAGATGATTTTTAGGTAAATCCTCGTTGTAATTTAATTTGAATTGGCAAAAGTTTTGGTTCAATTCTCTCTTCAATATACTTTCCACAATGGTTGATAAAGTGTTGGCCACTGTAATGCCTCGGTAATTTTCAGGGTAGCGTTTGTCTCTATTTGGTTTGAGCACTGGAGTGACGCCTCCACTCTTGAGCTTTTCTGGAATATCAAGGTCTCTGAAGATCTTGTTTATGATGTTAACTATAACAGGTACAATTTCATCAGCTCCATATTTAAAGTGCTCGGTACATATTCCATCACTTTCTGCTGACTTTCCAGTATTCATTTTTTTGATCGCTTTTATGACCTCTTCTTCTGATACCTTTTCTATTGGTACACTGTCCCGTTCTAAATCTTCTATGATGACGTTTTGTTGTTTTGCCAACTCAAGTTTTTCTGTGTCGAAATTACCCTGGTCACTGCTTCCAAACAGGTCTGTAAGATATGACCACCATCCTTCATTACGGTTTTCACAGTTTTCCGGTTGTTGACTGATTTTGTCTGTTTATATAATTATGAGTTTTGACTTTCCCTTTATAAGATTGTTCGGAGTTCGGTAATTTTGTTATTACCTTTATCTAGTATTCCTTCAATGTCATCATATTCATCACCTTTGAAAATCATTTTATCAATACTATGATTGTTTCTTCTTTGTCTTTTTATCAACTGGTGAAAAAGCTTGGTGTCATTCTGCGAGGACTGCATAATCTTCTCCGCATGGTTTATTATTTGTGAAGTATATGCTCTCCGCTGTGCACTTCTCAGCTGTCTTTTTGCTTTAACCATTTCTTGTTTTAAGTTTTCATCACCCTGGCTGTTTTTATACTTAGCGTATGCTTCTTTTGACTTTCTGGAGGTTTCGCTTATTTCCTTGTTCCATATGGTTTTTCCAGTTGGCTTAACCTCAGATGTTATTCTATACTTTGGAATGCAAGCTCTTCCAGCTTGATGTAAGCTTTTCTCCAGTATTTCAATTTTCTCTGTCGTAGTCGAACTGTTGTCAAATTCGATTTTGCTTAGACTCTGAGCTAAAGTTTCCTTATACAAATCTTTATCACACTTTCTCCAGTTCGGTCTTTTCATGATAGTTGTCAATTTCCTATGCTTTCTTATGATTTCTCCCTTTAGTTCTGCAATCACCAAGGTGTGGTCTGATACATTTAGAGGCTCCATGTCACAAATGCAAACTTTATAACGTATATGCCTTTCTATATCTTGGTGCATGATATAGTCAATCTGAGGCATTGACATTCTATTGTGGTTGACAAAAGGTGGTTTCTCTGGATATCCCTTTGTAAGAAATAATTGATTGCTTTCCATAAAGTTTTTAAGGCACCTATCTCTACTTCGGTTGTCTCGATGAACCGATGCATTAAAGTCACCACAGATCATAATTTGGTGATCCACTGCAAAATTGTCTATAATGTCTTCTAGCTGGGCCATAGTATCCTTGTACTTTTCGTCTCGGTTACTATTTTCAGAGGGCATATACACAGATATGATACATAAAGGTTGTTCTTTTATGTTAACAGTGATGACATTTATCCTCTCATTTCCATCATTATAGTATTTGATTGCATGGTCTATACTTTTTCGCCAGAAAGTTGCCACCCCTCCATAACCTCTACCACAAATGATACTTTCAGTTTCTGTTTCTTCATCCACACATTTTGCTCTATATTCATGGTTTTTGCTAATATTCATTAAAATGTCTTTCTCAAAAGAGAAAAGCCAATGTTCCTGTACACATATAATATCACATCGTTTTAAGGTCTGCTTGAGGTATAAATCGTTGGATTTTGCATTCTGAATGTTTAACGTGCCTACAACAATTTATATGTAAATTTTACCTACGTTTATGTTTTAATTAATAATCATTTCACAGGTGAATTTCACAATGATATTAAAAAAAGTCTGGATTTTTCAACTAAATAGATTAAAGTATCCCATTAACTAGTCAGAAAATAACCCTCAGCACCCTCAGATAGTCTTAAAAATATTTTAATCAACATTAGATGTAATTTTATTACAAGAATGAATATTTGATAAATTATTACCCTCGATACATTTTTATTGTAGGTCATATAGACCTATTATCTAATTATAAATACTTTTTTTTTACCTAGAATTAGGGTTAGGGGAGGGGTTAGGGTTAGGGGTACGGTAGGGGTTGGGGTTATTGCTAGGGTTAGGGGTAGGGTAGGGGTTAGGGTTATTGTTAGGGTTAGAGTTAGGTCTTAGTGTTAGAGCTAGGGTTAGGGTTAGGATTAGGGTTAGGGTTAGAGTTAGGTCTTAGTGTTAGATTTAGGGTTAGGACGTACTTATGCAATCGGTACTCCATCGTATCTTTCAAAAACCTCACAACATACTACTTAAATGTCTAGAGTTTTCAAAATTAAAAAAAAATTAGATTCTTCATGTGCCAAAAAATGATCTGTATTCCGTTGTATCGTGTAAAATAATAGCATATCTGGCTAGGAGAATAGGCACAGCAATCCCCTCCCCCATTCCCGAAGGTTAAATGGTTGGTCCCTCGGTCAAGATCGCATGGTATTGTGGGATATACTTGTACTTATTTATTGTTAGACTTCGATTAGATTATGGATGTTCATAGTTACTTTTCACAGTAATTCAGTGATAAGGTGAAGGCTAGTTAGTTTTATTAACGCAGTAAGTTCACGAAGAAATCTACCAACCTGCTGCAAAACACCGACAAACTATCACGTAACCCAAACTACCCGCAGAAAACTACCGACATACCATAAATAACTGATGAATTATTACATAAACCATAGTACCTGAGAAAACCTCCGCACATGTCGTAAGTGACTGATAAATTATCATATAAACCACAGTACTCGGAGAAAACTACCAATCTTCCGTAAGTCATTGAGTCCGAGTACCCAGCGAATTTACCAAACTGCCACAGGTCACTGACAAACCATCACATAATCCATAGTTCTCAGAGAAAATTACTTACCTGTCGTGCGTCTTTGACAATCTATCACATAAGCCAGAGTACCCCGAGAAAACTACCGACCAGATGTAGGACACTAACAAACTATCACATACACCAGAGTATCCAGAGAAAACTACCGAAATGCCGTAATTCACTAATGAACTCTCATATAAACAAGAGTTCCGGAGAAAACTACCGACTTGTCGTAAGCTACTAATAAACTATTACATACACAAGAGTATTCAGAGAAAACTACCGACCTGCCGTAAGTCATTGACAAACTATCATATAAACTAGTGAACCCAGGGAAATCTACCGACCTGCCACAGGTCAGTGACAAATTATCACATAAAAGTATATCGAGTATAGCTATCCTCGGGCGAAGATCAAACTCACAACATTGTCAGTGACAGACACTCATTGTCATTACAATGCAATTGCGGCAACGGCGATCACTGTTTGTTATTTTCTGTTTGCTAAAAGGCAAATTAGAAACATTACAAATTATACCAATCAATTTTGTTGTATTTCGATTTGTTATAAGAAAAGTTTAAAGATACCAAAGGTGTAATCAGAATCCGTCGAAGAACAGACAACACAATGACCAAAAGAAAAAGTACAAAATGACAGACAACAAACTACAAAACATACACATAAAACTAAAGATCGAGTAACACGAACACCACTAAAATTATCTTCAATTTATTTTCATAGTCACAGGTAGCTTAAGCTAAGATGATAAGACTACATATCATATAGAGATAATTGAAGTCAGCATAATTAACTACTATTTTAAAACAAAAACTCAAAAATACAAAGTTTGATATATCTTAAGACAAAAGGGTTCCTCTAATGTAAAGAATTAGTATGTTTTAAGACACAAACTTTCACTGATACAAATATTTAATATATTATAACACAAAAAGCACCAAACTTGTAAAGATTTAATATGCTTTATGACAACATCTTCCACAGATACAATTATTTAATATACTTTAAGACACAAAGCCTCCACAGATATGAAGATTTAATGTACTTTAGGCCTTAAAAGATTTGAAATATTTTATCACAAAAATCTCAACGGTATAACGATTAAATATATTTTAACACAAAAGCCTTAGAGATGTAAAGATTTAGTCTTAGTGGGGTAGCGTGATTTCGAACGTTTATCTGATAGACCAATGTATTTTAAAATATAGTATAGATTGTTTGTGTAAAGGGTATGCAAAAGAACACGTAATGCTATAATCTAGTCGGCTTTTATACCATTATCAAGTTTTAGCGACATAATGACATTAATCAAAAGATAATTGACGTACATTGTAAGCTGAAGATTAAGGACATCATTAATGGACACGACGAATGTAATGGGTAGACCATTTAACTTTTAAAAAAGTGGGGTATATCTTTTTTCACAATTTCATAGTAAAAGATGTTTTGATTTGAAAAATAAAAATGAATAATATTCTAACCTGGCAGTTTTCAAAATTTAAAGAAAAAAAAAATTAGATTCTTCATGTGCCAAAAAATGATTTGTATTCCGTTGTATCGTGTAAAATAATAGCATATCTGTCTAGGAGAATAAACACAGCAACCCCCTCCCCCCATTCCCGAAAGTTAAATGGTTGGTCCCTCTGTCAAGATCGCATGGTATTGTGGGATATACTTGTACTTATTGATTGTTAGACTTCGGTTAGATTATGGATGTTCATAGTTACTTTTGACAGTAATTCAGTGATAAGGTGAAGGCTAGCTAGTTTTATTAACGCAGTAAGGCAGAGTTCCCGAAGAAAAATACCGACCTGCTGCGAGACACTGACAAACTATCACGTAATCCAAACTACCCGCAGAAAACTACCGACATACCATAAGTAACTGATGAACTATCACATCAGCCATAGTACCTGAGAAAAACTACGGACATGTCGTAAGTGACTGACAAATTATCATATAAACCACAGTACCCAGATAAAACTACCGAACTGCCGTAATTCACTAATAAACTCTCATATAAACAAGAGTTCCGGAGAAAACTACCGACTTGTCGTAAGTTACTAATAACCTATTACATACACAAGAGTATCCTGAGAAAACTACCTACCTACCGTAAGTCACTGAAAAACTATCATATAAACCAGAGTGCCCAGCAAAAACTATCGATCTGCTATAGGTCACTGACAAACTATCACATAAGCCAGAGTTCAGGAAGAACACTACCGATATGTCGTAAGTCACAAACAAGCTATAATATAAACTAGTGAACCCGGAGAAATCTACCGACCTGCTGTAAGTCACTGATAAACTATCACATAAGCCAGCGTTCCCGGAAAAAACTATCGAGCTGCTGTAAGTCACTGACAAGCTATCATATAAACTAGTGAACCCAGGGAAATCTACCGACCTGCCACAGGTCACTGACAAATTATCACATAAAAGTATATCGAGCATAGCTATCCTCGGGCGAAGATCAAACTCACAACATTGTCAGTGACAGACACTGATTGTCATTACATTGTAATCGCGGCAACGGCGATCTCTGTTTGTTATTTTCTGTTTGTTAAAAGGCAAATTAGAAACATTACAAATTATACCAATCATTTTAACTGTTTTGTTCAAGTATTGTTATAAATACTGCTATAGTGACAGCCAGAAACTTTGAGCCGTAGTGAAAGGGGGAGGTTTGGCGCTTTAAAATCTGATTCAACCCACCATTTCTTTAGAAATGCCTGTACCAAGTCAGGGTCATTACGGTTTTCACAGTTTTCCGGTTGTTGACTGATTTGTCTGTTTATATACTTATGAGTTTTGACTTTCCCTTTGTAAGATTGTTCGGAGTTCTGTAATTTTGTTATTACCCTTATTTTGTTGTATTTCGATTTGCTATAAGAAAGGTTTGAAGACACCAAAGGGGTAATCAGAATCCGTATATCGAAGAAAAACAGACAACACAATGGCCAAAAGAAAAAGTACAAAAAGACAAACAACGATCAACAAAAGATACATATAAAACTAAAGATCGAGTAACACGAACCCCACTAAAATTATCTTCAATTGATTTTCATAGTCACAGGTAGCTTAAGCTAAGATGATAAGACTACATATCATATAGAGAGAATTGAAGTCAGCATAATTAACTACTATTTTAAAACAAAAACTCAAAAATACAAAGTTTGATATATCTTAAGACAAAAGGGTTCCTCTAATGTAAATAATTAGTATGTTTTAAGACATAAACTTTCACTGATACAAATATTTAATATATTATAACAGAAAAAGCACCAAACGTGTAAAGATTTAATATGTTTTAAGACAACATCTTCCACAGATACAATTATTTAATATACTTTTAAGACACAAAGCGTCGAACATATCAAGATTTAATATACTTTAAGCTTTAAAAGATTTGAAATATTTTATCACAAAAATCTCAACGGTATAACGATTAAATATATTTTAACACAAATGCCTTAGAGATGTAAAGATTTAGTCTTAGTGGGGTAGCGTGATTTATCTGATAGACCAATGTATTTTAAATATATTATAGATTGTTTGTGCAAGGGTATGCACAAGAACACGTAATGTATTTTATACTTGTATCAAGTTTTAGCAAAATAATGACATTAATTAAAAAAATACAGTGTAAACTGAAGACTAAGGACATCAATAAAGGCCACGACGAATGTAATGATGAGACATTTTAACTTTAAAAAGGGGGTATATCTTTTTTTGACAAATTTCATAGTAAAAGATGTTTTGATTTGAAAAAAAAAATAAATAAATAACCTGACTCTGCAGATATCAAAAACAAATTTGGTAAAATTTAAAGAAACACAAATTCCGATTTTCCATATGCCAAAACATTATCTGTTTTTCTTTGTTTTGTGTGAGAGTTAAATGGTCAGTTCCCAGGTCAATGTTGTATGGCATCGTGTTTATTCTTGCAATAGTAAAATTTTATTGACAATTTAAAGCGAAAATTTTCCTTGACTAGGTACAACATATAACTAATAATTTTAAAAACCATCCCCTCGAATATAAAAATTTCCCCACAACGCTTTACTATGTCACATACATTAATCTATTGATTTTTTAATCATGAGATTATGTTCGTGTTCACTATGTCACACTAACATATGGATTTGCTAATCATTAGATTGTTTTCTTTGCCACTATGTCACACTAACATATGGATTTGTTAATCATTAGATTATGTTCCTTTCCACTATGTCACACTAGACAACCGGAAAACTGTGAAAACCGTAATGACCCTGACTTGGTACAGGCATTTCTAAAGAAATGGTGGGTTGAATCAGATTTTAAGGCGCCAAACCTCCCTCTCTCATTACGGTTCAAAGGCTCCGGCTGTCACTGTAACAGTATTTAAATACAGGAACAAAATAGGTAAAATAGTTGTCAAAGCAGTACCATATTCGGTGACGTAAATGTCAAAAATACTTTTACGTCACACATTGACAAATTTTTTTTTGGACATTTCTGACTTCTTTATCTTTATACATTTTCACTATATGAAAATGCATCGCTTATAATTTTTTCTGCAGAGACGGAATATATTTCGACAAGATATTGGTATCGGAATATAAACTTTTTAAGAGATCGAATAAGGCGAATCTTTTTATAGCCCTGGTCCAGTAGCCTGTTTCTCAGATGAAGATGACGTTTCAGGAAATCAGAATAATTGCTACTGGCCCTTGCATAGCGAATCAATTGCGAGATGTAAACACCATATGCAGGAGAAGCTGGTATATTGCTGCACATGTTTGGAAAATTTATGATTTTAAAATTGATGTCGTCCCGCTTATCATAAATTTTAGTACTGAGTTGACCACTGTCGTCAAATTCGAGGTATAAGTCCAAAAATGATGCGGACGAAGCTGTATCGGTGGTCTCTTTAACTTCCATCTCTGGAGGATATATCAATGGAAGAAATTCTGCAAATCTAGAATTATTGATAGATAAAACGTCATGAATATACCTGTATGTGAAATTAAAGGCTCTAGCCTCATGAATCTTCTTATCTTTTACAAGCTTTTGAAGAAACTCCGACTCATATGAGTATAAAAATAAATCGGCTAGAAGAGGGGCACAATTCGTACCCATTGGTATGCCGACGACCTGCTGAAACAGTGTCCCTCCAAAGGAGACAAATATGTTATCGATGAGGAACTCCAGCATACTGATCATTTGTTCCTCGGAGTAGCATGTTTTACCTTTTTGAATTTTGTTTGAAAAATATGTGGAATTGTAGCCTAACACAACAAATTTTGAGCCATAGTTTCTATGACTAAAAGCTTTATGAATTGCTTCTTTTAAGCGGGTTTTTAATTTGTCATCCGGTAGGGTGGTATATAGAGTTGAAAAATCAAATGTTTTGATGGAGGATACCTGAGAGAAAGATCTTGATTTCAGGTTATCCAAAAGATCTTTAGAGTTTTTCAAAATCTACATGTGATTTATGCCACTACGCGAGTAAACAGTTTCACAATATTTCTGTTGTCCCTCTTTTACTGCAGACAGAATCTTTGTCAGTTGAATAGACAATTCTTTCGTCGAACAAGTTGATGTTCTTGTTCACTATGTCACACTAACATATGGATTTGTAAATCATTAGATTATGTTCATGTTTACTATGTCAAAATAACATATGGATTTGCTTATCATTAGCTTATGCTCCTGTTTTTAATATGTCACACTAACATTTGGATTTGTTATCATTAGATTATGTTCGTGTTTACTATGTCACACTATCATATGAATTTGTTAAATATTAGATTGTGTTCCTTGCCACTATGTCACGCTAACATATGGCTTTGTTAATCATTAGATTATGTTCCTTTCCACTATATCACACTAACATATGGATTTGTTATCATTAGATTATGTTCGTGTTCACTATGTCACACTAACATATGGATTTGCTAATCATTAGATTGTTTTCCTTGCCACTATGTCACACTAACATATGGATTTGTTAATCATTAGATTATGTTCCTTTCCACTATGTCACACTAACATATGGATTTGCTTATCATTAAATTATGTTCCTGTTCACTATGTCACACTAACATATGGATTTGTAAATCATTAGATTATGTTTATGTTTACTATGTCAAAATAACATATGGATTTGCTTATCATTAGCTTATGTTCCTGTTTTTACTATGTCACACTAACATATGGATTTGTTATCATTATATTATGTTCGTGTTCACTATGTCACACTATCTTATGAATTTGTTAAATATTAGATTGTGTTCCTTTCCACTATGTCACACTAACATATGGATTTGCTAATCATTAGATTATGTTCCTTTCCACTATGTCACACTAACATATGGATTTGTTAATCATTAGATTGTCTTCGTTGCCACTATGTCACGCTAACATATGGACTTGTTGATCATTAGATTATGTTTCTGTCCACTATGTCACACTAACATATGGATTTGTTAAACATTAGATTGTGTTCGTTGCCACTATGTCACACTAACATATGGATTTGTTATCATTAGATTATGTTCGTGTTCACTATGTCACACTAACATATGGATTTGCTAATCATTAGATTGTTTTCTTTGCCACTATGTCACACTAACATATGGATTTGTTAATCATTAGATTATGTTCCTTTCCACTATGTCACACTAACATATGGATTTGCTTATCATTAAATTATGTTCCTGTTCATTATGTCACACTCACATATGGATTTGTAAATCATTAGATTATGTTCATGTTTACTATGTCAAAATAACATATGGATTTGCTTTTCATTAGCTTATGTTCCTGTTTTTACTATGTCACACTAACATATGGATTTGTTATCATTATATTATGTTCGTGTTCACTATGTCACACTATCTTATGAATTTGTTAAATATTAGATTGTGTTCCTTTCCACTATGTCACACTAACATATGGATTTGTTGATCATTAGATTATGTTTCTGTCCACTATGTCACACTAACATATGGATTTGTTAAACATTAGATTGTGTTCGTTGCCACTATGTCACACTAACATATGGATTTGTTAATCAATAGATTGTGCTCCTGTTTATTATGTCACAATAACATACTGCTTTGAATGTTTCAGAATAAAAACTACAATGGCTGCAAAAGAGGACCTAAATGAGGTAAGCTTGTTTGAATTTTTTATTTATCACCATACAATATATTCCCTCATCGAAATGGCAAAATAATCAGTGACAAATCCAAGATTTTGAGTTATGAAATCATCCTTTTTTCTATTTTTTCTCTATGAAATGTACATTTTAGTTGGAAAACAACAGACCTATGATAATTTCACCAGGTTTTTTTCTTGGTGTGACATCTCCTGAATCATATTCTGTTACCTTCAGAAATTTAGAGGTTGTTGGAATATTTTACAATAAAGAATAAAAACTCTCATAAAATATCATTATTAAGGATTTGTATTTATATTCGAACACTAATACCCCCAGCAATGCTATTGTAAATATTGTCTCTAAGATCAGTTACAATATACTATATATATCCCAATGAGCTCATTGGCTCAATTTACCAAAATAGCTGTTTAAGCATTGTTGTAAAAATCGATTTGAAGTACACAGAATAAAATGTTGAGGGAAAAAAAACATTACCAAGTGTGCGTTTGTTGTTTTCTTTGTATGAAGTGACCACGTTGTGTATGTTGTTATCAAGTATTCCGGGGAGACTATCATTTTTTCTAGAGTGTCCGCTTTACCAAAATGATAGAACCTTTCTGTTTTACAGTTTTAGTAATGCATAACTCTTTTGATGTAAGTGGTGAAATTAATACATCATTGTTCAATGTTTATCTGGGAAAGGTGTTGTAATAATTATATCCTCCTAAAAATAAACACCCCCGCCGCAGAGGTGCTCAGAGCATCGTCAGATAGATGTGTCGTCTCGATGAGAGTTGCTAAATATGACATAATCCCTCCTATAGACACAAATAACGTAAATACGACATAGACACTCCTACAAAAAATGAAAGGTAAATGTTCATATTTGCACTAAAAATCATTATTTATTATAATTTTTGTAATAATTGATATATTATTTCATTTCAGAGGCTTGTTTATGCTGCACGAAAAGGAGATGTTGATACTCTTCAGGATTGTATCAATGAAGGTGCTGACGTCAACTTTCAAAACAAATATGTAAGTAATATGATATACGCAACATTAAAATGGAAATATTTTACCTGTAAAAAGAGAAAAATAAACATCAAATGTATATGTAAATAAGTACCTGTTTTAAATTCTTAAGTACAAATCATTTAAGGAACAAGTCAAGTACACCTCAGTGAGAGTTGATCATTTAAGGTACAAGTCAAGTACACCACAGTGAGAGTTGATCATTTAAGATAAAAGTCGGATACACCTCTATGAGAGTGGAATTTTTTAAGATAGAAATCAAATACACCTCAGTGAGAGTTGATCATTTAAGATTCAAGTCGGGTACATCTCAGTGAGAGTTGATCATTTAAGATACAAGTCAAGTACACCTCAGAGTGAGTTGATCATTTAAAATACAAGTCAAGTACACCTCAGAGTGAATTTATCATGTAAGATACAAGTCAAGTACACTTCAATGTGAGTTGATCATTTAAGGTACAAGTCAAGAACACGTCAGTCAGAATTGATCATTTAAGATTCAAGTCGGTACATCTCAGTGAGAGTTGATCATTTAAGATACAAGTCAAGTACACCTCAGAGTGAGTTGATCATTTAAGATACAAGTCAAGTACACCTCAGAGTGAATTTATCATGTAAGATACAAGTCAAGTACACTTCAATGAGAGTTGATCATTTAAGGTACAAGTCAAGCACACTTCTGTGTGATTTGATCATTTAAGGTACATGTCAAGTACATCTCAGTGAGAGTTGATCATTTAAGGTACAAATCAAGTACAACTCTTTGGGAGTTGATCATATAAGATACAAGCCAGGTACACATCAGTGAGAGTTGGTAATGTAAGGTACAAGTCAAGTACACATCAGAGAGAGTTGATCAATTAAGGTACAAGTCAAGTACACCTTAGTGAGAGTTGGTTATTGAAGGTACAAGTCAAGTACACCTCTGAGAGAGTTGATCATTTAAGGTACAAGTCAAGTACACCTTAGTGAGAGTTGGTTATTTAAGGTACAAGACAAGTACACCTCAGTGAGAGTTGGTATTTTAAGGTACAAGTCAAGTACACACCAGAGAGAGTTTATCAATTAAGGAACAAGTGAAGTACACCTTAGTGAGAGTTGGTAATTTAAGGTACAAGCCAAGTACACCTCTGAGAGAGTTGATCACTTAAGGTACAAGTCAAGTGCACCTTAGTGAGAGTTGGTTATTTAAGGTACAAGCCAAGTACACCTCAGTGAGAGTTGATCAATTAAGATACAAGTGAAGTACACCTCAGTGAGAGTTGGTAATCTAAGGTACAGGTCAAGTACACCACAGAGAGAGAGAGTTGATCAATAAAGGTAAAAGTCAAGTACACCTTAGTGAGAGTTGGTTATTTAAGATATAAGTCAAGTACACCTCAGAGAGAGTTGATCATTTAAGGTGCAAGTCAAATACACCTCAGAATGAGTTGATCACCGTAGTGGGAGTTGATCATTAAAGGAACAAGTCAAGTATACCTTATAGTGAATTGATCACCTTAGTGAGAGTTGATCATTTAAGGAACAAATCCAGTACACCTCAGAGTGAGTTGATCATTTAAGGTACAAGTCAAGTATACCTCAGAGAGAGTTGATCATTTAAGGAACAAGTCAAGTACTTCACTGTGCAGCAAGTAATGGCAACAGAGAGGTTGTACCAGTATTAGTAGAGACAGGAGCCTCATCGTCTGTTGTGGACCAATGGGTAATTAAACACTCCGTAAGACTAAGACAATCAGAAACAGAACATGTTGAGAGGGAGAGTTGATAATTTAAAGTGCAAGTCAAGCATACCTCAGAGAGAGTTGATCATTTAAGGACCAAGTGAAGTACACATCAGAGTGAGTTGATCCCCTTAGTGGGAGTTAATCATTTAAGGAACAGGTCAAGAATACCTCAGAGTGAGTTGATCACCTTAGTGAGAGTTGATCATTTAAGGAACAAGTCAAGTATACCTCTGAGAGAGTTGATCATTTAAAGTACAAGTCAAGTACACCTCAGTGAGAGTTGATTATTTAAGGAATAAGTCAAGTATACCTCTGGGAGAGTTGATCATTTAAGGTACAAGTCAAGTACATCTCAGAGTGAGTTGATCACCTAAGTGAGAGTTGATCATTTAAGGAACAAGTCAAGTCAAGTATACCTCAGAGAGTGTTGATCGTTTAAGGAACAAGTCAAGTACACCTCAGATTGAGTTGATCATTTAGGCATAAGAAAAGTTTAAAGATACCATCATCAGCCGTAAATCAAAGAGGGGCAGACAGTATTCCTAAATAAATGCTAGTTGCATGAATAATGCCAATGGGAGTTTATCAGTCTAAAAGAATAGTTAGATGGTACACATATTGTATGTCAGATCCTCTATGAATATTCCTCAATCATTTTGCATAAGATTGAATGACATCCAAAATACTATAGTCGACATGGCTTCTTATTTTTGAACAAATAGAAATATGCTAAAATCCTTGGGAACCTGTATATATGTCTCTTAATTATGGGGGAAATGATGTGTATTAGTTTTCAGAGTCATGATATAATATTAACAATATGAAGTTTAAATTAAATATAAAAAATAGGGTAGCACACAGGTCTTTAAGGTCATTGAATTTCTCATTAGAGTGATTACTTTTTATTAAAGTATTCACGCTTTTAGTAGATTCTATAACAATCCTGTATCAATTCAGAAATTTCAAAATTAAGATTGGATTATATTAAAATAATGTAAATTTTATCAACTTTTTTGCACAAAATATTATTTATATAAACAGCACAACTGCATTTTTTATAAATAAAGAGGAAAGACCGTCGTACCCGTGATCGTATTGTAGCTGGACAACTATCTCTGCAATCAGTGCCTATCACCATTGATGTAGTGAGTTCGAATCTCGATCAGGGCGAGGTGTAAGACATTATGCAATAAAGTTTGTCAGTGAATTGCAACAGGTCGGTGGTTTCCTCCACCAATAAAACTGACCGCCACAATATAGCTGAAATATTGTTGAAAATGGCGCTAACCATCATAAAACAAGCAAAATAAATAAAGATATCAGTAAAACAGATGCAACTCTCCATGAGGAATGTCATCTTAAACAGCGAAAATAACATATCAGACGTTTTGTTTGGCGTATTGTTTTAATTGTGTGATTAATCTCAATCAGAACATATTAATTCTATCAAGATTTGTAGCGAAAATGTTTTTTTTTATGTAATCATGACAACTGAATTGTTTATCAAATAATTTTTGTAATATAAAGTTGTGTTGCTTGTGAAGATTTGATTAAAAAATGTCTCTTATTTACTGAGAAATGTTTTGTGCTGAAATATTGTGTTATGCTTATTGCTTTAGGGCTTGACACCTCTTCACAGTGCAGCTAGGCAGGGCAACACAAATGGAATGGAACTTCTGTTAAGTGCAGGAGCCTCACTGTCTGTTGTTGATGAGGAGGTAATTAAAAACTCAGTAAAACTAAGACAATCAAATATTAAACACTTCAAGTAATTTTACTCCTGAAACAGAAAACGTAGAATTTACGATGCTACAAAAAAGAATATGATCTGATGGCAGCCATTAACATTTTGTTACAAGGAATGGAGAAAATATTAGACATGTCGTGTGGCGTCTTGATTAAATTTTCTGATCAAACTGAATCTCAAATTGTTAATTTTATCAAGTGTTGTTTGTGAAAAATTACTTTTTATGTAACGATGATAACTGAATTGTTAATAAAATACTTTTGTAATATAAAGTTATGTTGTTTGTGAAGATTTGAAGAACAGATGTCTGTTATTTACTGAAAAATGGTTTGTGTTTGAATATTGTTTGATATTTATTGTTTTAGGGCAGGACACCTCTTCAGTATGCTGCAGAGTGGGGCCAAACGGAGGTAGTATACCATCTGTTAAAGAGAGGAGGCTCATCATCTGTTGTAAACAAGAGGGTAATTAAAACCTCAGTAAAACTAAGAAATCAAATATTAAATCCTTCAAGTGACACGTCATTTCATTCCTAAAACAGAAAATGTTGACTTTTATGACGTGACAAAAAAATGATTTGATGGCAGCCATTAACAGTTTGAACAGACTGAATCATTACAAGGAATGTAGAAAATATCAGATGTGTCGTGTGGCATCTCGTTTTAATTGTCTTATCAAACTGAATCAGTAAATGTTGATTTTATTAGAATTTTGTACGAAAATGATTTATTCTTATTAATTTGACAGTACCACTGTATTGTTTTCAACGTATTCCTTCAAATTGATTGTCATCTTAAACAGAGAAAAAAATTTATCAGACGTGTCGCGTGGTGTCCTGTTTTATTGTTTGATCAAACTCAATCAGAAAATTTTAAATTTTTTCAAGATTTGTTGCGAAATATTATTATTTATGTTACCTTGGCAACTGAATTGTTCATAGATAAAGATGTCAGTAAGACAGATGAAACTCTTCATGAGGAACGTCATCTTAAACGGAGAAAATAACATATCAGATGTCTCGTGTGGCATCTTGTATTAATTGTCCTATCAATGTCAATTAGAAAAATTAATTTTATCAAGATTTGTAACGAAAAATAATTTTTTTATGTAATCATGACAACTGAATTGTTAATCAAATATTTTGTAATATAAAGGTGTGTTGCTTGTGAAGATTTAATTACAAAATGTCTGTTATTTACTGAGAAATGTTTTGTGCTGAACTATTGTGTTATGCTTATTGCTTTAGGGCTTGACACCTCTTCACAGTGCAGCTAGGCAGGGCCACAAAGAGGTAGTGAAACTTCTGTTAAGTGCAGGAGCCTCACCGTTTGTTGTTGATGAGCAGGTAATTAAACCCTCAGTAAAACTAAGACAATCAAATATTAAACACTTCAAGTAATTTTACTCCTGAAACAGAAAACGGAGAATTTACGATGCTACAAAAAAGAATATGATCTGATGGCAGCCATTAACATTTTCTTACAAGGAATGGAGAAAATATTAGACATGTCGTGTGGCGTCTTGATTAAATTTTCAAATCAAACTGAATCTCAAATTGTTAATTTTATCAAGTGTTGTTTGTGAAAAATTACTTTTTATGTAACGATGACAACTGAATTGTTAATAAAATACTTTTGTAATATAAAGTTATGTTGTTTGTGAAGATTTGATGAAAGAATGTCTGTTATTTACTGAAAAATGGTTTGTGTTTGAATATTGTTTGATATTTATTGTTTTAGGGCAGGACACCTCTTCACCATGCTGCAGAGTTGGGCAAACGGAATGTAGTAACACTGCTGTTAAAGAGAGGAGCCGCAAGGTCTGTCGTAGACAATGAGGTAATGAAAACCTCTGTGAAACTACGAAAATCAAATATTAAACCATTCAAGTGACACGTCATTTCATTCCTAAAACAAAAAATGTTGACTTTTATGACGTGACAAAAAAAATTGATTTGATGGCAGCCATTAACACTTTGAACAGACTGAATCATTACAAGGAATGTAGAAAATATCAGATGTGTCGTGTGGCATCTCGTTTTAATTGTCTTATCAAACTGAATCAGTAAATGTTGATTTTATTAGAATTTTGTACGAAAATGATTTATTCTTATTAATTTGACAGTAACACTGAATTGTTGTCAACGTATTCCTTCAAATTGGTTATCATCTTAAGCAGAGAAACAAAATATTAAACTTGTCGTGTGGCGTCCTGTTTTGTTGTTTGATCAAACTGAATCAGAAATTTTTTAATTTTTCAAGATTTGTTGCGAACAATTATTATGTATGTTACCTTGGCAACTAAATTGTTCATAGATAAAGATGTTAGTAAAACAGATGAAACTCTTCATGAGGAATGTTATCTTAAACGGAGAAAATAACATATCAGATGTCTCGTGTGGCATCTTGTATTAATTTTCCTATCAATCTCAATTAGAAAAATTAATTTTATCAAGATTTGTAACGAAAAATGATTTTTTTATGTAATCATGACAACTGAATTGTTAATCAAATATTTTATAATATAAAGGTGTGTTGCTTGTGAAGATTTAATTACAAAATGTCTGTTATTTACTGAGAAATGTTTTGTGCTGAACTATTGTGTTATGCTTATTGCTTTAGGGCTTGACACCTCTTCACAGTGCAGCTAGGCAGGGCCACAAAGAGGTAGTGGAACTTCTGTTAAGTGCAGGAGCCTCACTGTCTGCCGTTGATAAGGAGGTAATTAAAAACTCAGTAAAATTAAGACAATCAAATATTAAACACTTCATGTAATTTTACTCCTGAAACAGAAAACGGAGAATTTACGATGCTACAAAAAAGAATATGATCTGAAGGCAGCCATTAACAGCTTGATCAGACTGGTTTGTTACAAGGAATGGAGAAAATATTAGACATGTCGTGTGGCGTCTTGATTAAATTTTCTGATCAAACTGAATCTCAAATTGTTAATTTTATCAAGTGTTGTTTGTGAAAAATTACTTTTTATGTAACGATGACAACTGAATTGTTAATAAAATACTTTTGTAATATACAGTTATGTTGTTTGTGAAGATTTGATGAAAGAATGTCTGTTATTTACTGAAAAATGGTTTGTGTTTGAATATTGTTTGATATTTATTGTTTTAGGGCAGGACACCTCTTCACCATGCTGCAGAGTTGGGCAAACGGAATGTAGTAACACTGCTGTTAAGGAGAGGAGCCTCATCGTCTGTCGTAGACAATGAGGTAATGAAAACCTCTGTGAAACTACGAAAATCAAATATTAAACCATTCAAGTGACACGTCATTTCATTCCTGAAACAGAAAATGTTGATTTTTATGACGTGACAAAAAAAATTGATTTGATGGCAGCCATTAACACTTTGAACAGACTGAATCATTACAAGGAATGTAGAAAATATCAGATGTGTCGTGTGGCAACTCGTTTTAATTGTCTTATCAAACTGAATCAGTAAATGTTGATTTTATTAGAATTTTGTACGAAAATGATTTATTCTTATTAATTTGACAGTAACACTGAATTGTTGTCAACGTATTCCTTCAAATTGGTTATCATCTTAAGCAGAGAAACAAAATATCACACTTGTCGTGTGGCGTCCTGTTTTGTTGTTTGATCAAATTAAATCAGAAAATTTTTAATTTTTCAAGATTTGTTGCGAACAATTATTATGTATGTTACCTTGGCAACTGAATTGTTCATAGATAAAGATGTTAGTAAAACAGATGAAACTCTTCATGAGGAATGTTATCTTAAACGGAGAAAATAACATATCAGATGTCTCGTGTGGCATCTTGTTTTAATTGTCTTATCAATCTCAATCAGAAAAAATAATTTTCTCAAGATTTGTTACGAAAAAGGATCTTTTTATGTAATGATGACAACTGAATTGTTTATCAAATACTTTTGTAATATAAAGTTGTGTTGCTTGTGAAGATTTAATTACAAAATGTATGTTATTTACTGAGAAATGTTTTGTGCTGAAATATTGTGTTATGCTTATTGCTTTAGGGCTCGACACCCATTCACTGTGCAGCTAGGAAGAACCACAAAGTGGTATGGACAATTCTTTGTAATGCAGGAGCCTCACTGTCTTTTGTTGATGAGGAGGTAATTAAACCCTCAGTAAAACAAAACAATCAAATATTAAACACTTCAAGTAATTTTACTCCTGAAACAGATAACGTAGAATTTACGATGCTACAAAAAAGAATATGATCTGATGGCAGCCATTAACAGCTTGATCAGACTGGTTTGTTACAAGGAATGGAAAAAATATTAGACATGTCGTGTGGCGTCTTGATAAAATTTTTTGATCAAACTGAATCAGTAAATGTTGATTTTATTAGAATTTCCTACGAAAATAATTTTTTTTATATTAATTTGACAGTAACACTGAATTGTTGTCATCACATTCCTTCAAATTGATTGTTTTCTTAAAAAGAGAAAATAAAATATCAGACGTGTCGTGTTGCGTCCTGCTTTATTGTTTGATCAAACTCAACCAGAAATTTAAATTTCAAGTTTTGTTGTGAAAAATTATTATTTATGTTACCTTGGCAACTGAATTGTTCATAGATAAAGATGTCAGTAAAACACACGAAACTCTTCATGAGGAATGTCATCTTGAACGGAGAAAATAGAATATCATACCTCTCGTGTGGCGACTTGTCTTAATTGTCTTATCAATGTCAATCAGTAAATATTAATTTTATCAAGATTTGTTACGAAAAATAATTTTTTTATGTAATCATGACAACTGAATTGTTTATCAAATAATTTTGTAGTATAAAGTTGTGTTGTTTGTGAAGATTTGATGACAAAATGTCTGTTATTTACTGAAAAAATGTTTTGTGCTGAAAGATTGTTTTATGTTTATTGCTTTAGGGCCCGACACCTCTTCACATTGCGATAGGAAAGGACCAGCTAGAGAAGGTGGTACGTCTGTTAAGAGAAGGGGCCTTAATGTCTGTCGTTGATGAGCAGGTAATTAAACACTCAGTAAAACTAAGACAATCAAATATTAACCACTTCAAGTAATTTTACTCTTGAAACAGAAAACGTAGAATTTACGATGCAACAAACAGGAATATGATTTGATGGCAGCCATTAACAGTTTCATCAGACTGGTTTGTTACAAGGAATGGAGAAAATATTAGACATATCGTGTGGCGTCTTGATTAAATTTTCTGATCAAACTCAATCTCAAATTGTTAATTGTTTCAAGTTTTGTTTGTGAAAAATGACTTTATGTAACGATGACAATTGAATTGTTAATAACATACTTTTGTAATATAAAGTTATGTTGTTTGTGGATATTATATGAAAGAATGTCTGTTATTTACTGAAAAATGTTTTGTGCTGAAATATTGTTTTATGTTTATTGCTTTAGGGCTATACACCTCTTCACAAGGCAGCTGGGAAGGGCTACAAAGAGATAGTGGAACTTCTGTTAATGGCAGGAGCCTCACTGTCTGTTGTTGATGAGGAGGTAATTAAAAACTCAGTAAAGCTAAGACAATCAAATATTAAGCACTTCAAGTAATTTTACTCCTGAAACAGAAAACGTAGAATTTACGATGCTACAAAAAGAATATGATATGATGGCAGCCACTAACAGCTTGATCAGATTGGTTTGTTACAAGGAATGGAAAAAATATTAGACATGTCGTGTGGCGTCTTGATTAAATTTTCTGATCAAACTGAATCTCAAATTGTTAATTTTATCAAGTGTTGTTTGTGAAAAATTACTTTTTATGTAACGATGATAACTGAATTGTTAATAAAATACTTTTGTAATATACAGTTATGTTGTTTGTGAAGATTTGAAGAACAGATGTTTGTTATTTACTGAAAAATGGTTTGTCTTGGAATATTGTTTGATATTTATTGTTTTAGGGCAGGACACCTCTTCAGCATGCTGCAGAGTGGGGCCAAACGGAGGTAGTAGACCTTCTGTTAAAGAGAGGAGGCTCATCGTCTGTTGTAAACAAGAGGGTAATCAAAACCTCAGTAAACTAAGAAATCAAATATTAAATCCTTCAAGTGACACGTCATTTCATTCCTAAAACAGACAATGTTGACTTTGATGACGTGACAAAAAAAATGATTTGATGGCAGCCATTAACACTTTGAATATACTGAATCGTTACAAGGAATGTAGAAAATATCAGGTGTGTCGTGTGGCATCTCGTTTTAATTGTCTTATCAAACTGAATCAGTAAATGTTGATTTTATTAGAATTTTGTACGAAAATGATTTATTCTGATTAATTTGACAGTAACACTGAATTGTTGTCAACGTATTCCTTCAAATTGGTTATCATCTTAAACAGAGAAAAAATATATCAGACGTGTCGTGTGGCGTCCTGTTTTGTTGTTTGATCAAACTCAATCAGAATTTTTTTTATTTTTCAAGATTTGTTGCAAAAAAATATTATTTACGTTTACTTGGCAACTGAATTGTTCATAGATAAAGATGTTAGTAAAACAGATGAAACTCTTCATGAGGAATGTCATCTTAAACGGAGAAAATAACATATCAGATGTCTCGTGTGGCATCTTGTCTTAATTGTCTGATCAATCTCGATCAGAAAAATTTATTTTATCAATATTTGTTACGAAAAATAATTTTTTTATGTAATGATGACAACTGAATTGTTTATCAAATATTTTGTAATATAAAGGTGTGTTGCTTGTGAAGATTTAATAACAAAATGTCTGTTATTTACTGAGAAATGTTTTGTGCTGAAATATTGTGTTATGCTTATTGCTTTAGGGCTTGACACCTCTTCACAGTGCAGCTAGGCAGGGCCACAAAGAGGTAGTGGAACTTCTGTTAAGTGCAGGAGCCTCACTGTCTGTTGTTGATGAGCAGGTAATTAAACCCTCAGTAAAACTAAGACAATCAAATATTAAACACTTCAAGTAATTTTACTCCTGAAACAGAAAACGGAGAATTTACGATGCTGCAAAAAAGAATATGATCTGATGGCAGACATTAACAGGTTGATCAGACTGGTTTGTTACAAGGAATGTAGAAAATATTAGACATGTCGTGTGGCGTCTTGATTAAATTTTCTTATCAAACTGAATC
This sequence comes from Bathymodiolus brooksi, assembly GCA_963680875.1. Lineage (NCBI taxonomy): Eukaryota > Metazoa > Mollusca > Bivalvia > Mytilida > Modiolidae > Bathymodiolus > Bathymodiolus brooksi. The sequence continues at coordinate 9,338,326 of OY804590.1, forward strand.
TCAAATTGTTAATTTTATCAAGTTTTGTTTGTGAAAAATGACTTTTTATGTAACGATGACAACTGAATTGTTAATAAAATACTTTTGTAATATAAAGTTATGTTGTTTGTGAAGATTTGATGAAAGAATGTCTGTTATTTACTGAAAAATGGTTTGTGTTTGAATATTGTTTGATATTTATTGTTTTAGGGCAGGACACCTCTTCACAATGCTGCAGAGACCGGCCAAACGGAGGTAGTAGACCTGATGTTAAAGAGAGGAGCCACATGGTCTGTCATAGACAAGGAGGTAATAAAAACCTCTGTGAAACTAAGACAATCAAATATTAAACCCTTCAAGTGATGCGTCATTTCATTCCTGAAACAGAAAATGTTGATTTTTATGATATGACAAAAAAAAATGATTTGATGGCAGCCATTAATTAACAGTTTGAACAGACTGAATCGTTACAAGCAATGTAGAAAATATCAGGTGTGTCGTGTGGCATATCGTTGTAATTGTCTTATCAAACTGAATCAGTAAATGTTGATGTTATTAGAATTTTGTACGAAAATGATTTATTCTTATTAATTTGACAGTAACACTGAATTGTTGTCAACATATTCCTTCAAATTGGTTATCATCTTAAACAGAGAAAAAATATATCAGACGTGTCGTGTGGCGTCCTGTTTTGTTGTTTGATCAAATTCAATCAGAATTTATTTTTATTTTTCAAGATTTGTTGCAAAAAATTATTATTTACGCTACCTTGGCACCTGAATTGTTTATAGATAAAGATGTCAGTAAAACAGATGAAACTCTTCATGAGGAATGTCATCTTAAGCGGAGAATATAACATATCAGATGTCTCGTGTGGCATCTTGTCTTAATTGTCTGATCAATCTCGATCAGAAAAATTAATTTTATCAAGATTTGTTAAGAAAAATGGTCTTTTTATGTAATGATGACAACTGAATTGTTTATCAAATATTTTGTAATATAAAGGTGTGTTGCTTGTGAAGATTAAATTACAAAATGTCTGTTATTTACTGAGAAATGTTTTGTGCTGAAATATTGTGTTATGCTTATTGCTTTAGGGCTCGACACCTCTTCACAGTGCAGCTAGGCAGGGCCACAAAGAGGTAGTGGAACTTCTGTTAAGTGCAGGAGCCTCACTGTCTGTTGTTGATGAGCAGGTAATTAAACCCTCAGTAAAACTAAGACAATCAAATATTAAGCACTTCATGTAATTTTACTCCTGAAACAGAAAACGGAGAATTTACGATGCTACAAAAAAGAATATGATCTGATGGCAGACATTAACAGGTTGATCAGACTGGTTTGTTACAAGGAATGGAGAAAATATTAGACATGTCGTGTGGCGTCTTGATTAAATTTTCTTATCAAACTGAATCTCAAATTGTTAATTTTATTAAGTTTTGTTTGTGAAAAATGACTTTTTATGTAACGATGACAACTGAATTGTTAATAAAATACTTTTGTAATATACAGTTATGTTGTTTGTGAAGATTTGATGAAAGAATGTCTGTTATTTACTGAAAAATGGTTTGTGTTTGAATATTGTTTGATATTTATTGTTTTAGGGCAGGACACCTCTTCACAATGCTGCAGAGACCGGCCAACCGGAGGTAGTAGACCTGATATTAAAGAGAGGAGCCCCATCGTCTGTCATAGACAAGGAGGTAATAAAAACCTCTGTGAAACTAAGACAATCAAATATTAAACCCTTCAAGTGATGCGTCATTTCATTCCTGAAACAGAAAATGTTGATTTTTATGATATGACAAAAAAAAATGATTTGATGGCAGCCATTAATTAACAGTTTGAACAGACTGAATCGTTACAAGCAATGTAGAAAATATCAGGTGTGTCGTGTGGCATCTCGTTTTAATTGTCTTATCAAACTGAATCAGTAAATGTTGATTTTATTAGAATTTTGTACGAAAATGATTTATTCTTATTAATTTGACAGTAACACTGAATTGTTGTCAACGTATTCCTTCAAATTGGTTATCATCTTAAACAGAGAAAAAATATATCAGACGTGTCGTGTGGCGTCCTGTTTTGTTGTTTGATCAAATTCAATCAGAATTTATTTTTATTTTTCAAGATTTGTTGCAAAAAATTATTATTTACGCTACCTTGGCAACTGAATTGTTTATCAAATAATTTTGTAGTATAAAGTTGTGTTGTTTGTGAAAATTTGATGACAAAATGTCTGTTATTTACTGAAAAAATGTTTTGTGCTGAAAGATTGTTTTATGTTTATTGCTTTAGGGCCCGACACCTCTTCAAATTGCAGCAGGAAAGGACCAGCTAGAGAAGGTGGGACGTCTGTTAAGAGAAGGGGCCTTAATGTCTGTCGTTGATGGGCAGGTAATTAAACACTCAGTAAAACTAAGACAATCAAATATTAACCACTTCAAGTAATTTTACTCTTGAAACAGAAAACGTAGAATTTACGATGCAACAAACAGGAATATGATTTGATGGCAGCCATTAACAGTTTCATCAGACTGGTTTGTTACAAGGAATGGAGAAAATATTAGACATATCGTGTGGCGTCTTGATTAAATTTTCTGATCAAACTCAATCTCAAATTGTTAATTGTTTCAAGTTTGTTTGTGAAAAATGACTTTATGTAACGATGACAATTGAATTGTTAATAACATACTTTTGTAATATAAAGTTATGTTGTTTGTGGATATTTGATGAAAGAATGTCTGTTATTTACTGAAAAATGTTTTGTGCTGAAATATTGTTTTATGTTTATTGCTTTAGGGCTATACACCTCTTCACAAGGCAGCTGGGAAGGGCTACAAAGAGATAGTGGAACTTCTGTTAATGGGAGGAGCCTCACTGTCTGTTGTTGATGAGGAGGTAATTAAAAACTCAGTAAAGCTAAGACAATCAAATATTAAGCACTTCAAGTAATTTTACTCCTGAAACAGAAAACGTAGAATTTACGATGCTACAAAAAGAATATGATATGATGGCAGCCACTAACAGCTTGATCAGATTGGTTTGTTACAAGGAATGGAAAAAATATTAGACATGTCGTGTGGCGTCTTGATTAAATTTTCTGATCAAACTGAATCTCAAATTGTTAATTTTATCAAGTGTTGTTTGTGAAAAATTACTTTTTATGTAACGATGATAACTGAATTGTTAATAAAATACTTTTGTAATATACAGTTATGTTGTTTGTGAAGATTTGAAGAACAGATGTTTGTTATTTACTGAAAAATGGTTTGTCTTTGAATATTGTTTGATATTTATTGTTTTAGGGCAGGACACCTCTTCAGCATGCTGCAGAGTGGGGCCAAACGGAGGTAGTAGACCTTCTGTTAAAGAGAGGAGGCTCATCGTCTGTTGTAAACAAGAGGGTAATTAAAACCTCAGTAAACTAAGAAATCAAATATTAAATCCTTCAAGTGACACGTCATTTCATTCCTAAAACAGACAATGTTGACTTTGATGACGTGACAAAAAAAATGATTTGATGGCAGCCATTAACACTTTGAATATACTGAATCGTTACAAGGAATGTAGAAAATATCAGGTGTGTCGTGTGGCATCTCGTTTTAATTGTCTTATCAAACTGATTCAGTAAATGTTGATTTTATTAGAATTTTGTACGAAAATGATTTATTCTGATTAATTTGACAGTAACACTGAATTGTTGTCAACGTATTCCTTCAAATTGGTTATCATCTTAAACAGAGAAAAAATATGTCAGACGTGTCGTGTGGCGTCCTGTTTTGTTGTTTGATCAAACTCAATCAGAATTTTTTTTATTTTTCAAGATTTGTTGCAAAAAAATATTATTTACGTTTACTTGGCAACTGAATTGTTCATAGATAAAGATGTTAGTAAAACAGATGAAACTCTTCATGAGGAATGTCATCTTAAACGGAGAAAATAACATATCAGATGTCTCGTGTGGCATCTTGTCTTAATTGTCTGATCAATCTCGATCAGAAAAATTTATTTTATCAATATTTGTTACGAAAAATAATTTTTTTATGTAATGATGACAACTGAATTGTTTATCAAATATTTTGTAATATAAAGGTGTGTTGCTTGTGAAGATTTAATAACAAAATGTCTGTTATTTACTGAGAAATGTTTTGTGCTGAAATATTGTGTTATGCTTATTGCTTTAGGGCTCGACACCTCTTCACAGTGCAGCTAGGCAGGGCCACAAAGAGGTAGTGGAACTTCTGTTAAGTGCAGGAGCCTCACTGTCTGTTGTTGATGAGCAGGTAATTAAACCCTCAGTAAAACTAAGACAATCAAATATTAAACACTTCAAGTAATTTTACTCCTGAAACAGAAAACGGAGAATTTACGATGCTGCAAAAAAGAATATGATCTGATGGCAGACATTAACAGGTTGATCAGACTGGTTTGTTACAAGGAATGTAGAAAATATTAGACATGTCGTGTGGCGTCTTGATTAAATTTTCTTATCAAACTGAATCTCAAATTGTTAATTTTATCAAGTTTTGTTTGTGAAAAATGACTTTTTATGTAACGATGACAACTGAATTGTTAATAAAATACTTTGTAATATAAAGTTATGTTGTTTGTGAAGATTTGATGAAAGAATGTCTGTTATTTACTGAAAAATGGTTTGTGTTTGAATATTGTTTGATATTTATTGCTTTAGGGCAGGACACCTCTTCACAATGCTGCAGAGACCGGCCAAACGGAGGTAGTAGACCTGATGTTAAAGAGAGGAGCCACATGGTCTGTCATAGACAAGGAGGTAATAAAAACCTCTGTGAAACTAAGACAATCAAATATTAAATCCTTCAAGTGACACGTCATTTCATTCCTAAAACAGACAATGTTGACTTTGATGACGTGACAAAAAAATTGATTTGATGGCAGCCATTAATACTTTGAATATACTGAATCGTTACAAGGAATGTAGAAAATATCAGGTGTGTCGTGTGGCATCTCGTTTTAATTGTCTTATCAAACTGAATCAGTAAATGTTGATTTTATTAGAATTTTGTACGAAAATGATTTATTCTGATTAATTTGACTCTTTCATTCTGTATACTATCCTACATCCTATCTCTACTCTTTAATACTGTACACTATCCTACATTCTATCTCTACTCTTCTATATGGTACACTATCCTATATTCTATCTCTGCTCTTCTATCCTGTATACTATCCTACATTCTATCTCTACTCTTTTATACTGTACACTATGCTACATTATATCTCTACTCTTCCATACTGTACAATATCTAACACGATATCCCTTTTCATCCATAATGTACACTATCTTACATCCTATCACTACTCTTCTATTCTGTACACTATCTTACATTCTATCACTACTCTTCCATACTGTACACTATCATACATTCTATCACTACTCTTCCTTACTGTACACTATCTTACATCATATCTCTACTCTTTTTTACTGTACACTATCTTACATTCCATCCATTTTCTCCTATATTGTACACTATCTTACATTCTATCTCTACTCTTTCATTCTGTATACTATCCTACATCCTATCTCTACTCTTTTATACTGTACAATATCCTACATTCTATCTCTACTCTTCCATACTGTACAATATCTAACACGATATCCCTTTTCATCCATAATGTACACTATCTTACATCCTATCACTACTCTTCTATTCTGTACACTATCTTACATTCTATCACTACTCTTCCATACTGTACACTATCATACATTCTATCACTACTCTTCCTTACTGTACACTATCTTACATCCTATCTCTACTCTTTTTTACTGTACACTATCTTACATTCCATCCATTTTCTCCTATATTGTACACTATCTTACATTCTATCTCTACTCTTTCATTCTGTATACTATCCTACATCCTATCTCTACTCTTTTATACTGTACAATATCCTACATTCTATCTCTGCTCTTCTATCCTGTATACTATCCTACATTCTATCTCTACTCTTTTATACTGTACACTATGCTACATTATATCTCTACTCTTCCATACTGTACAATATCTAACACGATATCCCTTTTCATCCATAATGTACACTATCTTACATCCTATCACTACTCTTCTATTCTGTACACTATCTTACATTCTATCACTACTCTTCCATACTGTACACTATCATACATTCTATCACTACTCTTCCTTACTGTACACTATCTTACATCATATCTCTACTCTTTTATACTGTACACTATCTTACATTCCACCCATTTTCTCCTATATTGTACACTATCTTACATTCTATCTCTACTCTTTCATTCTGTATACTATCCTACATCCTATCTCTACTCTTTTATACTGTACACTATCCTACATTCTATCTCTACTCTTCTATACTGTACATTATCTTACATTCCATCCATTTTCTCCTATACTGTACACTATCTTACATTCAGTCTCTAATCTTCTATGATGTACACTATCTTACATTCTATCACTTCTCTTCCATACTGTACACTATCTTTCATTATATCCATATTCTTCCATACTCTATACTATCCTACATTCTATCACTACACTTTCATGATGTACACTATCTTACATTCTATCACTACTCTTCTATATTGTACAATATCTTATATTTTTTCTCAACTCTGCCATTCTGCATGCTATCTTACATTATATCACTACTCGTCCATTCCGTACACTATCTTACATTCTATCTCTACTCTTCCATACTGTACAATATCTAACACTATATCCCTTTTCATCCATAATGTACACTATCTTACATCCTATCACTACTCTTCTATTCTGTACACTATCTTACATTCTATCACTACTCTTCCATACTGTACACTATCATACATTCCATCACTACTCTTCTATTCTGTACACTATTTTACATCCTATCACTAGTCTTCCATACTGTACAGCAACTTGCATTCTATCACTACTCTTCTATATTGTACACTATTTTACATTCAATCACTACTCTTCCATTTTGTAGAATATCTTACATTTTATCACTACTCTTCCTTACTGTACACTATCTTACATCCTATCACTAATCTTCCATACTGTACAGTATCTTACGTTATATCAATACTCTTCTATATTGTACACTATCTTACATTCTATCACTAGTCCTCTATTCTGTACACTATCTTACATCCTATCACTACTCTTCTATTCTGTACACTATTTTACATCCTATCAATAGTCTTCCATACTGTACAATAACTTGCATTCTATCACTACTCTTCTGTATTGTACACTATGTTACATTATATCACTACTCTTCCTTACTGTACACTATCTTACATCCTATCACTAATCTTCCATACTGTAGACTATCTTACATTCTATGTCTACTCTTCTATTATGTACACTATCCTACAATCTATCCCTATTCTGCTATGCTGTACACTATCTTACATTCCATCTCTTTTCTCCCATACTGTACACTATCTTACATTCAGTCTCTAATATTATGTGCTGTACACTATCTTACATTATATCACTACTCTTTCATACTGTACACTGTCCTACTATCCATCCCTTTTCTCCCATACTGTACACTATCTTACATACTATCTCTAATCTTCTATACTGTACATTATCTCACATTATATCCCTACTCTTCCATTCTGTACACTATCTAACATTTTATCCCATTTCCACCATACTGTACACTATCTTACATTCTACCTCTAATCGTCTATACTGTACACTATCTTATATTCTATCACTTCTCTTCCATGCTGTACACTATCTTACATTATGTCCCTACTCCTCCATACTGTACACTATCATACGTCCATCACCACTTTGCTATATTGTACACTATCTTACATTCTATCACTACTCTTCCATACTGTACACTATCTTACATTATAGCCCTACTCTTCCAATCTGTACACTATCTTACAATCTATCCCCTTTCGTCCATAATGTAGACTATCTTACATCCTATCTCTAATATTCTATACTGTACAATATATTACATCCTATCACTAATCTTCCATATTGTACACTGTATTACATTATATCACTACTCTTCCATACTCTACACTATCCTACATTCTATCACTACTCTTCCATGTTGCACACTATCTTACATTATATTCCTTTTCTTCCATAATGTACAATAACTTGCATTCTATCACTACTCTTCCATTTTGTACAGTATCTTACCTTCTATCACTATTCTTCCTTACTGTACACTATCTTACATTCTATCACTACTCTTCTATATTGTACACTATCTTACATTCTATCACTAGTCCTCTATTCTGTACACTATCTTACATCCTATCACTACTCTTCTATTCTGTACACTATTTTACATCCTATCAATAGTCTTCCATACTGTACAATAACTTGCATTCTATCACTACTCTTCTGTATTGTACACTATTTTACATTCTATCACTACTCTTCCTTACTGTACACTATCTTTCATCCTATCACTAATCTTCCATACTGTAGACTATCTTACATTCTATGTCTACTCTTCTATAATGTACACTATCCTACAATCTATCCCTATTCTGCTATGCTGTACACTATCTTACATTCCATCTCTTTTCTCCCATACTGTACACTATCTTACATTCAGTCTCTAATATTATGTGCTGCACACTATCTTACATTATATCACTACTCTTTCATACTGTACACTGTCCTACTATCCATCCCTTTTCTCCCATACTGTACACTATCTTACATACTATCTCTAATCTTCTATACTGTACATTATCTCACATTATATCCCTACTCTTCCATTCTGTACACTATCTAACATTTTATCCCATTTCCACCATACTGTACACTATCTTACATTCTACCTCTAATCGTCTATACTGTACACTATCTTATATTCTATCACTTCTCTTCCATGCTGTACACTATCTTACATTATGTCCCTACTCCTCCATACTGTACACTATCATACGTCCATCACCACTTTGCTATATTGTACACTATCTTACATTCTATCACTACTCTTCCATACTGTACACTATCTTACATTATAGCCCTACTCTTCCAATCTGTACACTATCTTACAATCTATCCCCTTTCGTCCATAATGTAGACTATCTTACATCCTATCACTAATCTTCCATATTGTACACTGTATTACATTATATCACTACTCTTCCATACTCTACACTATCCTACATTATATCACTACACTTCCATGTTGCACACTATCTTACATTATATTCCTTTTCTTCCATAATGTACAATAACTTGCATTCTATCACTACTCTTCTTTACTGTGCACTATCATACAGCATATCACTAGTCTTCCATACTGTACAATAACTTGCATTCTATCACTACTCTTCTATATTGTACACTATTTCACATTCAATCACTACTCTTCCATTTTGTAGAGTATCCTACCTTATATCACTACTCTTCCTTACTGTACACTATCTTACATCCTATCACTAATCTTCCTTGCTGTTCACTATCTTACATTATATCACTACTCTTCCTTCTGTACACTATCTTACATTATATTCCTTTTCTTCCATACTGTACAATAACTTGCATTCTATCACTACTCTTCCATTTTGTACAGTATCTTACCTTCTATCACTATTCTTCCTTACTGTACACTATCTTACATTCTATCACTACTCTTCTATATTGTACACTATCTTACATTCTATCACTAGTCCTCTATTCTGTACACTATCTTACATCCTATCACTACTCTTCTATTCTGTACACTATTTTACATCCTATCAATAGTCGTCCATACTGTACAATAACTTGCATTCTATCACTACTCTTCTGTATTGTACACTATCTTACATCCTATCACTAATCTTCCATACTGTAGACTATCTTACATTCTATGTCTACTCTTCTATAATGTACACTATCCTACAATCTATCCCTATTCTGCTATGATGTACACTATCTTACATTCCATCTCTTTTCTCCCATACTGTACACTATCTTACATTCAGTCTCTAATATTCTGTGCTGTACACTATCTTACATTATATCACTACTCTTTCATACTGTACACTGTCCTACTATCCATCCCTTTTCTCCCATACTGTACACTATCTTACATACTATCTCTAATCTGCTATACTGTACATTATCTCACATTATATCCCTACTCTTCCATTCTGTACACTATCTAACATTTTATCCCATTTCCACCATACTGTACACTATCTTACATTCTACCTCTAATCGTCTATACTGTACACTATCTTATATTCTATCACTTCTCTCCCATGCTGTACACTATCTTACATTATGTCCCTACTCCTCCATACTGTACACTATCATACGTCCATCACCACTTTGCTATATTGTACACTATCTTACATTCTATCACTACTCTTCCATACTGTACACTATCTTACATTATAGCCCTACTCTTCCAATCTGTACTCTATTTTACAATCTATCCCCTTTCGTCCATAATGTAGACTATCTTACATTATATCACTACTCTTTCATACTGTACAATATCTTACATCCTATCACTAATCTTCCATATTGTACACTGTATTACATTATATCACTACTCTTCCATACTCTACACTATCCTACATTCTATCACTACTCTTCCATTCTGTACACTATCTAACATTTTATCCCATTTCCACCATATTGTACACTATCTTACATTCTACCTCTAATCGTCTATACTGTACACTATCTTATATTCTATCACTTCTCTTCCATGCTGTACACTATCTTACATTATGTCCCTACTCCTCCATACTGTACACTATCATACGTCCATCACCACTTTGCTATATTGTACACTATCTTACATTCTATCACTACTCTTCCATACTGTACACTATCTAACATTATAGCCCTACTCTTCCAATCTGTACACTATCTTACAATCTATCCCCTTTCGTCCATAATGTAGACTATCTTACATCCTATCTCTAATATTCTATACTGTACAATATATTACATCCTATCACTAATCTTCCATATTGTACACTGTATTACATTCTATCACTACTCTTCCTTACTGTACACTATCTTTCATCCTATCACTAATCTTCCATACTGTAGACTATCTTACATTCTATGTCTACTCTTCTATAATGTACACTATCCTACAATCTATCCCTATTCTGCTATGCTGTACACTATCTTACATTCCATCTCTTTTCTCCCATACTGTACACTATCTTACATTCAGTCTCTAATATTATGTGCTGCACACTATCTTACATTATATCACTACTCTTTCATACTGTACACTGTCCTACTATCCATCCCTTTTCTCCCATACTGTACACTATCTTACATACTATCTCTAATCTTCTATACTGTACATTATCTCACATTATATCCCTACTCTTCCATTCTGTACACTATCTAACATTTTATCCCATTTCCACCATACTGTACACTATCTTACATTCTACCTCTAATCGTCTATACTGTACACTATCTTATATTCTATCACTTCTCTTCCATGCTGTACACTATCTTACATTATGTCCCTACTCCTCCATACTGTACACTATCATACGTCCATCACCACTTTGCTATATTGTACACTATCTTACATTCTATCACTACTCTTCCATACTGTACACTATCTTACATTATAGCCCTACTCTTCCAATCTGTACACTATCTTACAATCTATCCCCTTTCGTCCATAATGTAGACTATCTTACATCCTATCACTAATCTTCCATATTGTACACTGTATTACATTATATCACTACTCTTCCATACTCTACACTATCCTACATTATATCACTACACTTCCATGTTGCACACTATCTTACATTATATTCCTTTTCTTCCATAATGTACAATAACTTGCATTCTATCACTACTCTTCTTTACTGTGCACTATCATACAGCATATCACTAGTCTTCCATACTGTACAATAACTTGCATTCTATCACTACTCTTCTATATTGTACACTATTTCACATTCAATCACTACTCTTCCATTTTGTAGAGTATCCTACCTTATATCACTACTCTTCCTTACTGTACACTATCTTACATCCTATCACTAATCTTCCTTGCTGTTCACTATCTTACATTATATCACTACTCTTCCTTCTGTACACTATCTTACATTATATTCCTTTTCTTCCATACTGTACAATAACTTGCATTCTATCACTACTCTTCCATTTTGTACAGTATCTTACCTTCTATCACTATTCTTCCTTACTGTACACTATCTTACATTCTATCACTACTCTTCTATATTGTACACTATCTTACATTCTATCACTAGTCCTCTATTCTGTACACTATCTTACATCCTATCACTACTCTTCTATTCTGTACACTATTTTACATCCTATCAATAGTCTTCCATACTGTACAATAACTTGCATTCTATCACTACTCTTCTGTATTGTACACTATCTTACATCCTATCACTAATCTTCCATACTGTAGACTATCTTACATTCTATGTCTACTCTTCTATAATGTACACTATCCTACAATCTATCCCTATTCTGCTATGATGTACACTATCTTACATTCCATCTCTTTTCTCCCATACTGTACACTATCTTACATTCAGTCTCTAATATTCTGTGCTGTACACTATCTTACATTATATCACTACTCTTTCATACTGTACACTGTCCTACTATCCATCCCTTTTCTCCCATACTGTACACTATCTTACATACTATCTCTAATCTGCTATACTGTACATTATCTCACATTATATCCCTACTCTTCCATTCTGTACACTATCTAACATTTTATCCCATTTCCACCATACTGTACACTATCTTACATTCTACCTCTAATCGTCTATACTGTACACTATCTTATATTCTATCACTTCTCTCCCATGCTGTACACTATCTTACATTATGTCCCTACTCCTCCATACTGTACACTATCATACGTCCATCACCACTTTGCTATATTGTACACTATCTTACATTCTATCACTACTCTTCCATACTGTACACTATCTTACATTATAGCCCTACTCTTCCAATCTGTACTCTATTTTACAATCTATCCCCTTTCGTCCATAATGTAGACTATCTTACATTATATCACTACTCTTTCATACTGTACAATATCTTACATCCTATCACTAATCTTCCATATTGTACACTGTATTACATTATATCACTACTCTTCCATACTCTACACTATCCTACATTCTATCACTACTCTTCCATTCTGTACACTATCTAACATTTTATCCCATTTCCACCATATTGTACACTATCTTACATTCTACCTCTAATCGTCTATACTGTACACTATCTTATATTCTATCACTTCTCTTCCATGCTGTACACTATCTTACATTATGTCCCTACTCCTCCATACTGTACACTATCATACGTCCATCACCACTTTGCTATATTGTACACTATCTTACATTCTATCACTACTCTTCCATACTGTACACTATCTAACATTATAGCCCTACTCTTCCAATCTGTACACTATCTTACAATCTATCCCCTTTCGTCCATAATGTAGACTATCTTACATCCTATCTCTAATATTCTATACTGTACAATATATTACATCCTATCACTAATCTTCCATATTGTACACTGTATTACATTCTATCACTACTCTTCCTTACTGTACACTATCTTTCATCCTATCACTAATCTTCCATACTGTAGACTATCTTACATTCTATGTCTACTCTTCTATAATGTACACTATCCTACAATCTATCCCTATTCTGCTATGCTGTACACTATCTTACATTCCATCTCTTTTCTCCCATACTGTACACTATCTTACATTCAGTCTCTAATATTATGTGCTGCACACTATCTTACATTATATCACTACTCTTTCATACTGTACACTGTCCTACTATCCATCCCTTTTCTCCCATACTGTACACTATCTTACATACTATCTCTAATCTTCTATACTGTACATTATCTCACATTATATCCCTACTCTTCCATTCTGTACACTATCTAACATTTTATCCCATTTCCACCATACTGTACACTATCTTACATTCTACCTCTAATCGTCTATACTGTACACTATCTTATATTCTATCACTTCTCTCCCATGCTGTACACTATCTTACATTATGTCCCTACTCCTCCATACTGTACACTATCATACGTCCATCACCACTTTGCTATATTGTACACTATCTTACATTCTATCACTACTCTTCCATACTGTACACTATCTTACATTATAGCCCTACTCTTCCAATCTGTACTCTATTTTACAATCTATCCCCTTTCGTCCATAATGTAGACTATCTTACATTATATCACTACTCTTTCATACTGTACAATATCTTACATCCTATCACTAATCTTCCATATTGTACACTGTATTACATTATATCACTACTCTTCCATACTCTACACTATCCTACATTCTATCACTACTCTTCCATTCTGTACACTATCTAACATTTTATCCCATTTCCACCATATTGTACACTATCTTACATTCTACCTCTAATCGTCTATACTGTACACTATCTTATATTCTATCACTTCTCTTCCATGCTGTACACTATCTTACATTATGTCCCTACTCCTCCATACTGTACACTATCATACGTCCATCACCACTTTGCTATATTGTACACTATCTTACATTCTATCACTACTCTTCCATACTGTACACTATCTAACATTATAGCCCTACTCTTCCAATCTGTACACTATCTTACAATCTATCCCCTTTCGTCCATAATGTAGACTATCTTACATCCTATCTCTAATATTCTATACTGTACAATATATTACATCCTATCACTAATCTTCCATATTGTACACTGTATTACATTATATCACTACTCTTCCATACTCTACACTATCCTACATTCTATCACTACACTTCCATGTTGCATACTATCTTATATTCGATCTCTGCTCTTCTATCCTGTACACGATCTTACATTCTATCACTACTCTTCCATTCTGTACACTATCTCACATTCTATATCAGTTCTTCCATACTGTACAATATCTTACACTGTATCCTATTTCATCCATAATGTACACTATCTTACATGCTATCTCCACTCTTCTATACTGTACACTATCATACATTCTATTATTACTCTTCCATACTGCACACTACCTTACACCCTTTCACTACTCTTCCATGCTGAACATTATCTTACATTATATCCCTACTCTTCCATACTGGACACCGTCATACATTATATCACTACTCTTCCATACTGGACACTATGATACATTATATCACTACTCTTCCATACTGGACACTATCTTACATTAGATCACTACTGTTCCATACTGTACACTATGATACATTATATCACTACTCTTCCATTCTGGACACTATCTTACATTATATCCATACTCTTCGATTTTGTACACTATTATATAATCTATCCACACTCTTCCATGCACTACACTGTCATTGACAATTATTGTTTCTAGTTGGTCGAATTCTACCAATGTTCTCCTCTAAAACTGCTTAGCTAAATAAGCCGGAACTTAGTTTGTAGCATCTATGGAAGTTCCTTTATAAGGATCCTTGTCCATTAACCAACATGGTCGTCATAGGTCGTCATTCTTTTTTTCTTGTTGCCTGATTTCTAAAAATCTTCTTCTGTGAAAGCGCTTTGCCAAGTGAACTGCAATTTGGTAGGAAGCGACACTTTTACATCCAAAGAAGTTGAAGCCATATAGCACCTTATAATACAATTAAAATTGAGTTTCTTTCAGATGACAACATTATTGATATTATATTATAATTAGTCAAATGTTTTAGTTCTGGACAAGTTTGGCGATTTTGAAATTGATGACGAGATGTATTTACTTAAGATTTTATTTTATATATGTTAAGTAAGAAATATTATTTCTGTATTTAATTCCTTGATTTTCATCTATAATGTTTGATCTTATGATTGTAGAAATATATGGACAAGACTTCCAAGACAGATGAAATGGGTAAGTTCTTATCTATGTATACTAACACGACGTACTTCATTGTCAATATAAATAATACCGTGATAAAACTCCCGATATATTTTAACTCGCACATGCGTATTTACGAATAAATTATAAATATCATCAAGTAAATTAATCTATTCATACAGGATTGTGGTGCATACAAACATATAATTGTTTCCAGCAAAATATAGTTGATATACTTACTGTTTATATACATTTATTCAACTTTTCCGCTTTGACATGCTGCGCACAGCATAGTCCTTTCATTTAGACAATACAATTTATTTTATTTTACTGATATTACGTCTATTTTATTATTTTTGACGTCGACAATCACACTAATTCCGCCTTAAAGATATACATTGATCATGTGGTCATGACAGAACAATACATCACTGATATTTATCCAGTGGGCAGCTTATTATGGTATGTGCACAGAATATGGTCTAAATGTGCAATAAAATATTACTTGTAACATAGATGCATATTTTTCTTTGATCTTTTTATTGTTTATATGCCAGAATGTAAGCAACAGCTGAGAACTATGAAATAATACAGGCAGATACGAGATTTTGCACACTTTAAATATGGGCTGTAATTTTATTACTATCAGAGAGGCATGCAATAATCAATGACCTAGATAAGATATTGCATGGGTTCATTCTACAAATCATTGATGCCACGCGTTCAATTGTTTAGCTGTTTAACACGGAAAACGTGGTATAAATATTACTTGTTTTAAAAATTATGACTTGTAGGATCATTACTACCACATGGCCACTCTTCCATGTTAAATCGTCTGCTAGGTCACGGGTCATACGAATCCTTTGAAATGCGAGTGATGGTGACTGGACAATTTGGTGTTGGAAAAACAAGTCTTGTAATGATATTAGTTGGAGATGAAGCACCACGTGAGGCACAATCAACTAATGGTATTTCTCTCCTGGAAGGTCGTTGTGGCCTCGATATAGACAACAGAAAGTGGATATTAATAGCAAAAGGTGCGTAATATTGTTAATCGACTCTACCTAGATGACCATGTGAGTTACTCTTTATTATTTTTTACCTAATGACCATGTGAGCTACTCTTTATTATTTTTTACCAACATGACCATGTGAACTATTCTTTATTATATTTTTACGTAGATTATCATGTGAGCTACTCTTTATTATTGTTTTTACCTAGGTGACCATGTGAGCTACTTTTTATTGTTTTTTTGTACCTAGATGACCATGTGAGCTACTCTTTATCATGTTTTACCTAATTGACCATGTGAGCTACTCTTTATTATTTTTTTTACCTAATTGACCATGTGAGCTACCTTTTATTATTTTTTATCTAAATGACCATGTGAGGTACTTTTTATTATTTTTTTTTATCTAAATGACCATGTGAGGTACTCTTTATTATTTTTTACCTATATGACCATGTGAGTTACTCTTTATTATTTTTTTCCTAAATGACCATGTGAGCTACACTTTATTATTTTTTTACCTAAATGACCATGTGAGCTACTCTTTATTATTTTTTACCTAAATGACCATGTGAGCTACTCTTTATTATTTTTTTTACCTAATTGACCATGTGAGCTACTTTTTATTATTTTTTATCTAAATGACCATGTGAGGTACTTTTTATTATTTTTTTTTTATCTAAATGACCATGTGAGGTACTCTTTATTATTTTTTACCTATATGACCATGTGAGCTACTCTTTATTTTTTTTACCTAAATGACCATGTGAGGTACTCTTTACTATTTTTTTTTTACCTAAATGACCATGTGAGTTACTCTTTATTATTTTTTACCTAGATGACCATGTGACCTACTCTTTATTATTTTTTACCTAGATGACCATGTGGGGTACTCTTAATTAGTTTGTGTCTGTCCACCTTCATCGTCTGTGTCATCTTACTATTATTTAGATTCTTTATAACTGAACAACCTTTTTAAAAGTAGTCTGAAATGGGCTCATATACTCAAATTTCTCATATTTAGAAAGTGTCTCGAATTCTTATTTTCCATCCAATTTTATTGTGTGTGTGCGTTTGTTTTTCAATTGGTTGTGTTGAGAGCTGTTGGTATGATATGGACGAAATGGTAAGCTTGACTGAAAAAGGTGACAATGTCAATTTCCAAAATTTGAGTATTTGTTATGCCATTTTAATGTAGCATACATACTATATATTTGCAAAATAATGAAAATACCACAGAAATCACTAGCATATTTGCTAAAAGAGCTTGAGGATACAAAAGGGGTAATCAGAATCCGTATATCGAAGAACAGACAACACAATGGCCAAAAGAAAAAGTACAAAGGGACAAACAACGATCTATAAAACATACATATAAAACTAAAGATCGAGTAACACGAACCCCACTAAAAACCGGGAGCAAACTCTGGTGCTCCGGAAGGGTAAACAGTTCCTTCCCCACTAGTGGCCCCCTCGTGTTAATCTAGTTAAATATTTGTAAAATCATGAAACTACCACAGAGATCCCTCTTGCATACTTACTACATATTTGGCAAAGTCATGACAAAGAGATCCCTCTAATGAAAACGTATCAAACTTAGTGCGCATCTGGAATAACCTTCATCAGGGAGCAATAAAACCACAGGTCCTGATCAGGACAGCCAAAATACTTACTATATATTTGTAAATGAGAGATCTCTCTAGCAAAACTTACTATATATTTGCAAATCTTGACGATACCAGAGAGATCCCTCTAGCAATGCTTACTACATATTTGTAAATCTTGAAGATACCAGAGGGATCCCTCTAGCAATCTTACTAAATATTTGGAAATCTTGACGATACCAGAGAGAGATCTCTAGCAATGCTATTCATGCTATCTTTTTATGTTGAATAGGTGACTTTAATGCCCGTGACGTTGTCTATCAAAAAGTCCTGATGACCCCTGATCCCAAAGATAAAGCAACAGGTCAACATCAACCTACACAAAAAGAAGATACTCCCTCAGCAACAGAAGATACTCCCTCTGCAACAAAAGATACTACCTCAGCAACAGAAGATACTATCTCAGCAACAGAAGATACTACCCCCAAAAGACATCACCCAGTACAGGAGAAAGTCATCAAGCTTCCCACAGAAACAATACAGCCTGCCAAAATAGACGGGAAAATCAAGTCAAAAAAGATTGTTAAATCCAAACATGTTAATACATCGAAAGAAGAACAAATTAAATCAAAAATGACAAGGAAAGAAATTAAAAAGCGGATGGAAAATATTTTAGAACGTGGAGACTACAAGATGAAAGTAGGAAGACTCATATTTTGGGATTTTGGGGGTCAGTATGTATACTACACAACACATCAGACTTTCATGACATATAGAGCCTTGTTTCTGGTGGTATTTGATGGCAGTACAGATCTCTACGATGAAGTGCCTGACGTGTTGTGCTTTCCAGGACAACATGGAACACCAACTCCAGCAGGTATGCACTGTTTAAGATAATAATCTGTATCTTCATAGTTCTTCTACGTCCTATGTGTTTGTGGGAGGTTTCTACGATTTTCAGAGCGAAAATAAAACATGTTTTAATTGTAGTAGATTGGTTCTTAGCTCTCTTTGTTTCAATGAATCGTTTTTTAAGAGCAGGTATAACATAGGCCTAGAGCAAAACTAGAAATTGATCTGAAAAGTGACCAAATATGTTCAGCTGCATCTGCTCAATTCGCATACAACTATATCTGCTCAATTTATATACAACTATGTATGCTCAATATATATACAACTATATTTGCTCAATTTATACACAGCTATCTCTGTTAACTATATGTACATCTACATCTGCTCAATTACTGTACAGCTGGTTTAGTTTTCTCAATTTTCTCCTGCAATCGTTCAAATTAGCTGTTATATACTTATATATATTGTTTCAGTATTCCTACAACACTGGGTCAACTCTATTTTGACGTACTGTAAAGTGATTTCTGGGGAGATACCACAGATATTATTTGTTGCAACACATAAAGATAAGATTTCAGAGGTAGTATTGACAAAAAATAATACGGCTATTATTGCTTCATTCAGACTTTATTTCCATAATTTTACAGGTCATATATGTTAATTAGTTATAAAATGTTTTGGAATTGAAGAGAGGGGATGGTTAGTTATAAGCTGAATAGGAAATGAAACTATTTTCAGTCAAAAGACAGATTTTCTTGAAAACACCAAATAGACATTCCTGTGGGTCTTTTGGTGCTAATTTTAATGTTTTTTTTTATAATAGCGAGTGCCCTTGATTGTATGCACTCTAAAAGATCTTCAGAATTTACATTTGAATCACACTCCTTTATCATTTTCATGCAATTTTAATTCAATTATATATTGTAAACTCAAATTCTCTGAGCTCGTTGGTCTGATATATTTAATGTAGTAATTTGTCATAATATGTAGTTGATTATATTATACCACCATTTTGATTTGACAATGTTTGTATGAGTTATGTGACTTTAACCTCTTCATGTATTTTCAATATAATTATGCATGAAGAACATAACTCCTCTGGGTCGTTAGTCTAATAGCTGTCATATTAATATTTATGCAAATGCATTTGATCTATAAACATGTCAAAGGCCAAGAGCTATAGGAGAAAGACATATCACTAATATATCTTGAATTAAAATAAATGTTTTCAGAAGGATGTTGAGAAAAGACGAACGACTCTATACAATGAGATCGACCAACTTTTCAAACACCATGAAGGTCGCAATCATCTGGTTCTGGAGGACCGTGTGCTTGTTAATGCAATGGATAAAAATGATCCAGAGATAGACAATCTGAAGAAAATCATCACAAAGCTGACTTTTGATCATCCCTGTTGGGGTGAAAGAATGCCGAATGCATGGATACCATTAGAATTAGAAATAGCAGAGCTAACAGCAGAAGGAAAACAAATTTTATCAATAACGGATATAGAAGAATTGAACAATGCCAGTGAGGTCTCCACCTTGTCTGCCGAAGATCTTAAAACTTTCCTACAATGTCAACATTCTCTGGGGAAAATTGTCTACTTCGACACTCCACAGCTGAAAGACTATGTTGTTATAAGTCCCCTCTACATGGTAGAAGTGATGAAATCATTTGTCACAGGTACGGTATATATAATGAGTTATGCATGCGGGTCCACTGTGGTCGTGATTGTATGGTAGTTGGATTTATGACTACCTATGCAAACTGAAGTTGTGAGTTCAAATCGGGCTCATGTGAGGTGTACTAGATACAACATTATGTGATAAAGTTTGTCAGTGACTTGCGACAGGTCGGTGGTTTTCTCCATGCTCTCCGATTTCCTCCATCAATAAAAATGACCATCATGATTATAGCTGAAATATTTGTTGAAAGTGGCGTAAAACACCATAGCCATAACCCTAACCATATAATGCATGCTGATAAACAATATACACGACAATCAATCCATTCTACAAGATGGAAAAATTGAAATCCTTCATTACAGGTACAACATAGCTATAGTTCTCGGAGACATGTTGTGTGCACTGAATTTGATAAACATCAGCCTGCACTTATTTACCCGATATCTAAGTTCAACTAATGTATAATATTTTCTTTTACAGATAGACAGTTTTGGCCCAAAGATAGAAAAGCAAAAGAAACATTTAAGAAGATGTCAGTCCATGGGGTCATACAGAAAAACGATTTGTTTTCACTCTGGGAACGAAAGGAATTTTCTAAAATGCACACCTACAAAGAATATGTCTTTGACATGCTTGTTCATCTTGATATCTTGTCAGAACAGCGCCGTTATAATCTAACCACAGGAAGCAGGTTACCAGTCGAAAATTATTTTGTTCCTTGCATGGTCACAGAACAAGACACAACCAATTACATGAAAAACGAATGTACACCACAACGAGCTATATGCTTGGCATTTGTTTTCAAAGGTTCTATCATACCCCCTGCATTACCCAATCGTCTGATCGGTGCATGCCTTAGCATGTGGCGTTTGAAGACTTATGAAGGGAAACAACTTCTGTTTTCAGGGTTTATTGGTTTAACCTTTGATAAATTCCATGACATCATTGTACGTGTGGAAGGCAACAAAATTTTGCTCATTTTATTGCACAAGACATCCAAGGGGTTAATTGTTCGTGATATTGCCACTAGTGTTAAGGAATGTTTGATTGCCACACTGGAGAGGATTTTGGAGATTTATCAGTCGTCCAGCGACATAAAATCATCACAACAGCAGCCTTTCCATGTTGAACATGCATGCTCAAATTTCAAGTGCTTTCTACCAGAAACAGAAGCAAAAGCATCAGAGAGCAATAACGTGATTTGCTCAGGATGTAATCAGAATTATGAAATAGAGATCTGGAATCAAGACAAGGTACAGGAATAAATTATCAGTGAAGTTCAAATGAAGTTTATTTAATATCAATAATTAAAACAACTAAACGTAAAAACGTAAAATTTTCAACTACAAAGAAGCATTGCAAGATATTAACATAGAAGAGTACCTTAAGAACCCTCTGACTTGTGACTGCTCCCACTCTCCTTTTCAATACAACCCATCTGGACATGTACTCACTGGTGATCTGAATATCATTCAACATGAGAGTCTCCGAAAGGTGATTTCTCATGATCCTATATTCAGAGAACCTCAACACATCAATTGGAAACATAATTTCAAGATAATTATGGATGCTGTTGAAGATTATGTCAGAAGGTGGATAAAGAGAGAAGTAGACCAAGATCCTGAGTTAGAGTCCTTGTCAGACTGGGTTAGAACAATTAGGTCTCTAATACAAGGTCGGATTCACAAACTCAAAAATTGTGTTAATAGTCGACCTAAGTCTGTATTTAAAGACCAAGAAGCTGTTAAGTGTCTTTCCTCTCTTCATGACAAATATGTTATCGTTCCTGCGGACAAGGCTTCCAACAATATCGTGTTTGTATGTAAATCATATTACTTCGAATGCCTAATCAAGGAATTAGGCATAAATAGCAACACCTCTAGTAATACCACATACAAACCAACTTCGTTCGACAAAGATGAAATCCTAGCTAACCACAGATCATTCATGACCTCTTTAAACATTCCCTCTGGTAAAGAGTCTGAGGATTTACCCTATTTATATTGGATACCTAAACTCCATAAGACACCATACAAAGAAAGGTACATAGCGGGATCATCAACTTGTTCGACGAAAGAATTGTCTATTCACCTGACAAAGATTCTGTCTGCAGTAAAAGAGGGACAACAGAAATATTGTGAAACTGTTTACTCGCGTAGTGGCATAAATCACATGTGGATTTTGAAAAACTCTAAAGATCTTTTGGATTACCTGAAATCAAAATCTTTCTCTCAGGTATCCTCCATCAAAACTGTTGATTTTTCAACTCTATATACCACCCTACCGCATGACAAATTAAAAACCCGCTTAAAAGAAACAATTCATAAAGCTTTCAGTCATAGAAACTATGGCTCAAAATTTGTTGTGTTGGGCTACAATTCCACATATTTTTCAAACAAAATTCAAAAAGGTAAACATGCTACTCCGAGGAACAAGTGATCAGTATGCTGGAGTTCCTCATCGATAACATATTTGTCTCCTTTGGAGGGACACTGTTTCAGCAGGTCGTCGGCATACCAATGGGTACGAATTGTGCCCCTCTTCTAGCCGATTTGTTGTTATACTCATATGAGTCGGAGTTTCTTCAAAAGCTTGTAAAAGATAAGAAGATTCATGAGGCTAGAGCCTTTAATTTTACATACAGATATATTGATGACGTTTTATCTATCAATAATTCTAGATTTGCAGAATGTCTTCCATTGATATATCCTCCAGAGCTGGAAGCTAAAGAGACCACAGATACAGCTTCGTCCGCATCATTTTTAGACCTATACCTCGAATTTCACGACAGTAGTCAACTCAGTACTAAAATTTATGATAAACGGGACGACTTCAATTTTAAAATCATAAATTTTCCAAAGATTCGCCTTATTCGATCCCTTAAAAAGTTTATATTCCGATACCAAGATCTTGTCGAGATATATTCCGTCTCTGCAGAAACGATTATAAGCGATGCATTTTCATATAGTGAAAATGTATAAAGATAAAGAAGTAAAAAAAATGTCAAAAATATTGTTTTATCAATATGTGACGTGAAAGTGTTTTTGACATTTACATTCACTGAATATGGTACTGTTTTGACAACTATTTTACCTATTTTGTTCCTGTATTTAATACTGTTATAGTGACAGCCAGAGCCTTTGAACCGTAATGAGAGTGGGAGGTTTGGCGCTTTAAAATCTGATTGAACCCACCATTTCTTTAGAAATGCTTGTACCAAGTCAGGGTCATTACGGTTTTCAGTTTTCCGGTTGTTGACTGATTTTGTCTGTTTATATAATTATGAGTTTTGACTTTCCCTTTGTAAGATTGCTCGGAGTTCGGTAATTTTGTTATTACCCTTACTTAGAAACAAAATCCCAAGTTGAGATATTGCTTAATATCCTGTTTATGCCCTTAGGGTTTATTGCCACTAAAGATGTTTAAATTATTTGGCTGTCCTAGCTTTTGGCCTTGAGCGTACATGATGAAGGTTTCTTTTTTTTCATAAATCATCGTGGTCACTAAATTTTATATATATGTTTTTATTGGCATGTATCATGTGATATAGTAACTATGAAAAACCAAACGAAATTTTAAAAAGAACTAATTTGGACTTTTAATTTGAAAAGACACTCAAAGAAATCTAAAAAATAAAATGAAAAATAATCGAGATCAAATTTTTCATGAATAATTGAAGTCTAAATGCATTCCCTTTAGCTCTGTTTATTCAAATTCGAGACAATTCCCAAGTTTGTTTCCTTCTTAAAGAAGTAAATTTTACATCTGATCAAAATCATTTTCTATAGTGGGTATTGTTTTTTTTATCTTGTAGACAAAAGACGATTGTCATCAGAGCTGTACAGGTACGAGTTACATAAACCATTTTTTTTCTGCTCACCTGGCCCGTATAGCCAAGTGAGGTATTTTCTTAATTTGACGTCCGTAGTAGCCCGAACACATCTCATTTTTTCCCAAGCATGGCAGTTGAACGTAGGTGTTCCGGAAGGATAGGCATTCCCTGATACGCTGCTGACACCTGCCATGTTACATCTGTCAAATGTCTGGTGGTAAGTCGTGATTCTTGAAACAGCAAAATTGTGATGATGACAAAGGGAGCATTTCCGTTTTCATCTTTGTGACACAGATATTTGATATTGGTTAACGAAGACATGGTGACGAATGTCAAATTTTCTAAGTACTTGCATCAACCTAAAGACTAATATGAATTTTTGGCTCAGTAACTTTCTTGTTTGCAGCGATTCTCTGTTCCTTAAGCTTTCCATGTAAGTTTTGATCGGTCATCCACAATGCCCACTTGAATAAAGGCCTGGACGAGGAAAACGATGTAACAATATTTCTCACTGACACTAAACATATAAATGCAGGAAAAGTTTGAAGATTCCAAAGGTGTAGTCAGAACCTTAAATTACAGGACAGACAATACAGCGACCAAAAGAAAAGAAAAAGGTGAAAAAGGACAAGCAATAATCTACAAAATACTACACAGATTACTAAATATTGAGCACAAGGAAATCCTCTAATATCCGGGGGTGAACTCGTGTGGTCCGGAAGGATATGGTGACATGTTTTATTTATATTTCTTAATCAGCCATTGGTAAATAAATAATTGTAGTCACATTTGTATCGTCATGGCTCATATGTGTTGGTATGGTCCTCTATAAGTAGTTGTTATATTAATAAGAAATCCAAGACGACTTCCAGTGCAATAATATGTTGACATGTTTTACTTACAGAAGTCAGATTGAACTCAATCTGCAAATAATTAATAATTGGTAAATTAAATGATAATTTGTGTTATTGATTAGAAATTCAAGATGGTTTCCAAATCAAGACAAAGTTTGCAGATACCAAAGAGGTAATCAGAAGCCACCAATCAATGAAGGACAAA
Source organism: Bathymodiolus brooksi (assembly GCA_963680875.1). Taxonomy (NCBI): domain Eukaryota; kingdom Metazoa; phylum Mollusca; class Bivalvia; order Mytilida; family Modiolidae; genus Bathymodiolus; species Bathymodiolus brooksi. Next base: position 9,364,234 of record OY804590.1, read on the forward strand.
CACTACAATGGCCAAAGAAAAAGAACAAAAGGACTAACAACGATCTACAAAACACTACACAGGAAACTAAAGATTGAGTAACACTAACACCACTAAAAATCGAAGGTGAACGTGGGGGCTCCGGAAAGGTTAGCAGATCCTGCTTCACATGTGACATCCGTCATGTTACTGTTAGACAACACGAACATCATCTGATATGGAAATCAAGAACTTATCAGGGATGAACCCTGGAATTGGAAGCTTCAACAACCTCTCTTTACAAGGTTAGTGATACAGGTTCGTATCATCCTCTAATTTTCTTAATATTATTTCAGGTCTAAGTGAGGATGCATTGGGTCAGAGGCCAAATGATTCTGAAATACTTCGGTTTTCTGATAAGATTGATACTGATAGGATGTATGAGCTAGTAATACATCTTGGTCTAGTTAATAATGAATGGAAGGACATGAAATGGGACCATCAATACAGCATTGGAGTGGCGAAATTTCTTATACTGATACAATGGAGAGAAAGGAAAACTGGGATTTTCCGTGATTTGTCTAAAGCTGTAACAGAAATGGGTGTCACTACACATAAACTATGTCAGGTGGGTACAGAATTATTAAATACGATCTAGTGATCATCAAGTACAATGGGAGACAGGTCGATATGACAACTATTTTGCTCTACTTGATAGATAAACACAAATTCACACACAACACACACCATGGATGACATAGTTAAATTGAATGATCTTATGATTGACCAAGATATTGTGGCTTTCCTAGTAAGTAATGTTTTACATCAGACATCTGTTCCACTGAATGTGAATTATACCACCGTTCCACATGCATCGTGATCGCATGGTAGTTAGATTTACAACTACCTGTGAAATCAGTGCTTATCACCACTAATGTTGTGAGTTCGAATCCCGTTCATGGCGAGGTGTACTCGATACAACATTATGTGATAAAGTTTGTCAGTGACTTGCGACAGGTCGTTGGTTTCCTTCGATTTGCTTCTACTCGCTTATAAGGTATACTTCCTTCAGGGGCTTCTCAAGAATAAAGATAGAAAATTAGCCCATATCTTTAATTCCAACTTCCGTTATGTGGATCATGTTCTGTCACTGTAATCTTCAGTACACAATATAATGCATTGCCCTTTGCTTTGAAATTTGTTGCGTCTTCTGAACCTTTTATTTGATTTTACAAGATACATACATTATGAAGTCTTTTCACTCGTAAAACCCTTGAATCAGTGACCACTTACAATCAACTTTAAATTAAAAGACGCAAGCTGCATGCCCTCTTCATACAAATATGTTAGATTAATGTCTTACATGTGACATAAAAGGACAATTGAGTACTACAATTTCCAACAAATGTGAGAGATATGTAACATGATCATATTGTGCATGCCGTTATATGTGTCTGTTAGCTTGTCATACTTGTGTGTTAACGCTGTTAACTTTTGTGTTAATCTCTGAAACCACTGACCCATTTGTTTTCGTTACAGGTCAGAAGGGTCAAAACAGGTGAAAATAGAGGTACGTTTGATAACATTTTCTATAATCATGATTGATAAAACGTGGAAGGTAAAGTATTAAGTCATTATAAAAATATGTCTTCCCAATGATCAGAAAGAGATGTGCAGCAATCGAAATCAAAATGGACATCATCGGAAGTAAAAGTTTAAAAAAAGGATATCATGGGAAACATTGTAGTTGTGTTCCTCATTAAAAACACCGTAGCATTTGACAGAACACTTAACTGGAGTGTTCTGTGAGTGATTAAATGTTGTTGAACGCCAAATGAGCAATTGGTTTAGCTATTTCATGGCAAAAACAAGTTACATTTGATGAGATGATAATTATGTCCACTTTGTAATAGACCAACACTCTTAGTTGCATTTTTGTAGTACTAGCTCACTGAAGAAACAGTCCTCAGGTAGAAATGTCCCTCCACTCAAACAGATTATCCTGATTCCGATCCAACCAGTCTGTTCTTTCTCCTTAATACTAATTGCGAAGCAGAGTAGCACAAATATCCAATTGCATAGTCTTTGGTTTGACAGATTTAGTGAATTTATGGAACTGACTTTGAGCAATATATCTTCCCTCTTATATTTAATAGGTCTTCTGGTAAAACACATGGACTATATTCCAACGGATGAAATACTTGATGCATTAGCATCTGAAATAGGAATAAAATCATTTCATCTTGGCATAGAATTGGGACTTTGTGCAGTTGATCTGGAAATAATACAGTTTCGTTATCAAAAAGACTTAGTAAAACAAACAAAACAAGTGCTATACGACTGGAGAAATAACACGACTGTTAACGCTACATTAGGTGTGTTAGAGCAAGCTTTAGTTAATGTTGGCAGAGGAGCATTGTGTTTGAAAACAGTTGTAGAAAAGATTGGTGTTGAAAAATGTCACAATTCTAGACAAGAAAGCATTCATCCGCCATCTCAAAAGAGAGAGGGAAGACAAGCTTCAAATATATGTGCCATTTATTAATGCGTCACAATAATTTCCAGAACATTAGAAGGGACGGTCGTATGGTAGATGAATCTACAACTACCTGCGCAACCAGTGCCCGTTAACACTAAGAATGTATGATGAGGTATCGATACAACATTGTGTGATAAACGTTTTTCAGTGAATTGCGACAGGTCGTTGGTTTCTCCTGTTACTTCGGTTTCCTCCATCAATACAACTGACGGCCACGATATAGCTGAAATAGTGTTCAAAGTGTAGTTAAACACCCTAACATATAATATAAGAAGATATATGGTGTAATGCAATTGAAAACCATATTTTCACTCACACGTGTATAGTATATTTGGCAGTTTTCTTATCTATTTTTCGAGAGCTAAATTTACAGTAGAGGAGATGGAATGATTAAAACATTCAACATCACCACTTACACCATTACATCATACATGCAAATCATTCGCTCCATTCCCCATCTACCATTACACCGTTCCCCATACACCATCTGCACGATAAAACATCACAATATGCACCTGTAATTTATTGTCAGGAATAGGGGGCATCTCATGTTATTTATGAACAGTTTTACACGATCAAACATCATATTGTACACCTGAGATCTATTTTCAAGAATAGGGGAAATCCCATATTATTTATGCACAGCTGTCCATGATAAAACATCATATTGCACACCTGCAGTCTATTGTAAGTAACAAGGGGAATCCCATGTTATTTATGCACAGCTGACCATGATAAAACATCATATAGCTCACCTGCAGTCTATTGTAAATAACAAGGGGAATCCATTGTTATTTATGCACAGCTGTCCATGATAAAACATCATATAGCTCACCTGCAGTCTATTGTAAGTAACAAGGGGAATCCCATGTTATTTATGCACAGCTGTCCATGATAAAACATCATATAGCACACCTGCAGTCTATTGTAAGTAATAAGGGAAATCCCATGTTATTTATGAACAGTTTCCCACGACAAAACATCAAACTCCAAATATTTGACAAAACTATTCTGAAATTGTTACCAGGAAATGATACAATGACATTTTATTACAATTTATCCTGCACTTGTTCTATTTGTGCAGTACAATTGCATTGACTGGATATTTTTTTGTTATATCACTCACCACGATAAAGCTTTTCTGGAACCTTCTTCATAAGAAGAGTTTGAAAATACCAAAGGGGTAATTATAATCCGTAAATAGAAGAACAAACAATACAATGGCCAAAAGAAAAAGGACAAATTTACAAAACATGCACATAAAACTAAAAATCGAGTAACACGAACCCCACTAAAAATCGGGGGTGAACTCATGTCCTCCGGAAGGGTAAGCAGTTCCTGCTCCACTAGTGACACCTGTCGTGTTAAGCTGGTTAAAAACCCGGTGGTTCCTGATCTTTCTATCCAATTTGGCGCTGTGCAAATTCTGGTATATAATTATAGGTTTTATTGTAATAATACAAACGTAGGTATCTCATTTAGTGCACAAGAGCCGTTTCTGTATTAACTTTCATCAGTTACACTCAAAACCAAAATATTTTAAAGCCAAATAATTTAAAAGTTTTTGGGAGCAAGACAACGAAATGGCCTAAACATGATGGCTAAACTCAGCTAAGGTCACCTATCCCTGCGGGATGAGAACCATAGATTTTATTATGATAATTACATGATCAATTAGGAATTGTATACTTCGATAATAAATATATTTAATAAACCATGCCATTGCAAAAGCACTGACTACTGGGCGAATTTTACCCACAGGGGCTAATAGTTCACCAGCAGAGGTATGATAGCAATGAAAACGTAGATATCAAATTGAGTGTGCACAAATTAGATCAGGTGTTGACGGTATAAAATGTCAAACACCAGCAACATCTACACAGTCTATTAAAACACCAGCAACATCTACACAGTCTATTAAAACACCAGCAACATCTACACAGTCTATTAAAACACCAGCAACATCTACACAATCTATTAAAACACCAGCAACATCTACACAGTCTATTAAAAGACCAGCAACATCTACACAGTCTATTAAAACACCAGCAACATTTACACAGTCTATTAAAACACCAGCAACATCTACACAGTCTATTAAAACACCAGCAACATTTACACAGTCTATTAAAACACCAGCAACATCTACACAATCTATTAAAAAACCAGCAACAACTACACAGTCTATTAAAAGACCAGCAACATCTACACAGTCTATTAAAAGACCAGCAACATCTACACAGTCTATTAAAACACCAGCAACATCTACACAGTCTATTAAAACACCAGCAACATTTACACAGTCTATTAAAACACCAGCAACATCTACACAATCTATTAAAATACCAGCAACATCTACACAGTCTATTAAAAGACCAGCAACATCTACACAGTCTATTAAAACACCAGCAACATCTACACAGTCTATTAAAATACCAGCAGCATCTACACAGTCTAATAAAACACCAGCAACATCTACACAGTCTATCAAAACACCAGCAACATCTACACAGTCTATTAAAACACCAGCAACATCTACACAGTCTATTAAAACACCAGCAACATTTACACAGTCTATTAAAACACCAGCAACATCTACACAGTCTATTAAAACACCAGCAACATCTACAAAATCTATTAAAACACCAGCAACATCTACACAGTCTATTAAAACACCAGCAACATCTACACAATCTATTAAAAAACCAGCAACATCTACACAGTCTTTTAAAAGACCAGCAACATCTACACAGTCTATTAAAACACCAGCAACATCTACACAGTCTATTAAAACACCAGCAACATCTACACAATCTATTAAAAAACCAGCAACATCTACACAGTCTATTAAAACACCAGCAACATCTACACAGTCCATTAAAACACCAGCAACATCAACATCTACACAGTCCATTAAAACACCAGCAACATCTACACAGTCTATTAAAACCCCAGCAACATCTACAGTCTATTAAAACACCAGCAAAATATACAGTCTATTAAAACACCAGCAACATATACACAGTCTATTAAAACACCAGCAATATCTACACAGTCTATTAAAACACCAGCAACATCTACACAGTCTAATAAAACACCAGTAACATCTACACAGTCTATTAAAACACCAGCAACATCTACACAGTCTATTAAAACACCAACAACATCTACACAGTCTATCAAAACACCAGCAACATCTACATAGTCTATTAAAACACCAGCAACATCTACACAGTCCATTAAAACACCAGCAACATCAACATCTACACAGTCTATTAAAACACCAGCAACATTTACACAGTCTATTAAAACACCAGCAACATCTACAGTCTATTAAAACACCAGCAACATATACAGTCTATTAAAACACCAGCAACATCTACACAGTCTATTAAAACACCAGCAACATCTACACAGTCTATTAAAACACCAGCAACATCTACACAGTCTATTAAAACACCAGCAATATCTACACAGTCTATTAAAACACCAACAACATCTACACAGTCTATTAAAACACCAGCAACATCTACACAGTCTATTAAAACACCAGCAACATCTACACAGTCTATTAAAACACCAGCAACATCTACACAATCTATTAAAACACCAGCAACATCTACACAGTCTATTAAAAGACCAGCAACATCTACACAGTCTATTAAAACACCAGCAACATTTACACAGTCTATTAAAACACCAGCAACATCTACACAGTCTATTAAAACACCAGCAACATTTACACAGTCTATTAAAACACCAGCAACATCTACACAATCTATTAAAAAACCAGCAACAACTACACAGTCTATTAAAAGACCAGCAACATCTACACAGTCTATTAAAAGACCAGCAACATCTACACAGTCTATTAAAACACCAGCAACATCTACACAGTCTATTAAAACACCAGCAACATTTACACAGTCTATTAAAACACCAGCAACATCTACACAATCTATTAAAATACCAGCAACATCTACACAGTCTATTAAAAGACCAGCAACATCTACACAGTCTATTAAAACACCAGCAACATCTACACAGTCTATTAAAATACCAGCAGCATCTACACAGTCTAATAAAACACCAGCAACATCTACACAGTCTATCAAAACACCAGCAACATCTACACAGTCTATTAAAACACCAGCAACATCTACACAGTCTATTAAAACACCAGCAACATTTACACAGTCTATTAAAACACCAGCAACATCTACACAGTCTATTAAAACACCAGCAACATCTACAAAATCTATTAAAACACCAGCAACATCTACACAGTCTATTAAAACACCAGCAACATCTACACAATCTATTAAAAAACCAGCAACATCTACACAGTCTTTTAAAAGACCAGCAACATCTACACAGTCTATTAAAACACCAGCAACATCTACACAGTCTATTAAAACACCAGCAACATCTACACAATCTATTAAAAAACCAGCAACATCTACACAGTCTATTAAAACACCAGCAACATCTACACAGTCCATTAAAACACCAGCAACATCAACATCTACACAGTCCATTAAAACACCAGCAACATCTACACAGTCTATTAAAACCCCAGCAACATCTACAGTCTATTAAAACACCAGCAAAATATACAGTCTATTAAAACACCAGCAACATATACACAGTCTATTAAAACACCAGCAATATCTACACAGTCTATTAAAACACCAGCAACATCTACACAGTCTAATAAAACACCAGTAACATCTACACAGTCTATTAAAACACCAGCAACATCTACACAGTCTATTAAAACACCAACAACATCTACACAGTCTATCAAAACACCAGCAACATCTACATAGTCTATTAAAACACCAGCAACATCTACACAGTCCATTAAAACACCAGCAACATCAACATCTACACAGTCTATTAAAACACCAGCAACATTTACACAGTCTATTAAAACACCAGCAACATCTACAGTCTATTAAAACACCAGCAACATATACAGTCTATTAAAACACCAGCAACATCTACACAGTCTATTAAAACACCAGCAACATCTACACAGTCTATTAAAACACCAGCAACATCTACACAGTCTATTAAAACACCAGCAATATCTACACAGTCTATTAAAACACCAACAACATCTACACAGTCTAATAAAACACCAGTAACATCTACACAGTCTATTAAAACACCAGCAACATCTACACAGTCTATTAAAACACCAGCAACATCTACACAGTCTATTAAAACACCAGCAATATCTACACAGTCTATTAAAACACCAGCAACATCTACACAGTCTATTAAAACACCAGCAACATCTACACAGTCTATTAAAACACCAGCAACATCTACACAGTCTATTAAAACACCAGCAACATTTACACAGTCTATTAAAACACCAGCAACATCTACACATGCTATTAAAAGACCAGCAACATCTACACAGTCTATTAAAACACCAGCAACATCTACACAGTCTATTAAAACACCAGCAACATCTACACAGTCTATTAAAACACCGGCAACATTTACACAGTCTATTAAAACACCAGCAACATCTACACAATCTATTAAAAGACCAGCAACATCTACACAGTCTATTAAAACACCAGCAACATCTACACAGTCTATTAAAACACCGGCAACATCTACACAGTCTAATAAAACATGTTTCTTTAGTTTTCTGTGTAGCGTTTTGTAGATAATTGTTTGTCCTTTTTCTTCAGATCATTTAATTGTTTGTTCGATTTGCGGCTTCTGATTATCTCTTTGGTATCTTCAAACTTATCATATTCCAGATTCTCGTACACTAAATTGTACACATACGTTTTCTATAGGTATTCTACACACGAAAACTACAAGATGTCTTTGAGTACTCTGTGCTTGAAGAATAGCCTACTCGTTCATATTATGTTAAATTACGCATCCCTTTAATCGAAACGGCTAAATTAAAAACGTATTTTAGCAACCCCAGTTTGCAGAACAGCACATTTGTTCGTTTCATGTTAAATTACGTACCCTGATACTCTAAACGCATGAAGTACAAAACGCATTAAGTACACCATGTTTGCAGAACAGCACATTCGTTCGCTTCATGTTAAATCAGTTACATTCCCTGGACACTCATAGCGTAGAAAACGTATCTTGGTATCACCTGTTTAAAGAACAAAACATTCTTTCTTTTTATGTTAAAAAAATGTACCCCCGATTCTCTAAGCGCATCAAATACAAAACTTATTTTAGTAACCCCTGTTTGAAGAACAGTACCTTTGTTTGTTTAATGTTAAATTACGTAACCCCGATACTCAAAACGCCTAAAGTTTAAAAAGTATATTAGTAATCCCTGTTTCAAAAACAGCACATTCGTTCGTTTTATGCTAAGAAGAGTTTGAAGACACCAAAGGGGTAATCCGAATCCGAATATCAAAGAAGGACAGACAACACAATGACCAAAAGAAAAAGTACAAATGGACAAACAACAATCTACAAAACATACACATCAAACTAAAGATCGAGTAACACGAACCCCACTAATAATCGGGGGGAGGGGGGTGACCTGATGTGCTCCGGAAGGGTACGATCCCCCGATACTCAAAACACCTAAAGTACAAAACATGCTTGATTACACCCCGTTTGAAGGACAGCACATGTACATTTGTTCGTTTCATGTTAAATTGAGTACCCCGAATGCTCAAAACTCCTAATGTGCAAAACGTATTTTAGTACAACCTGTTTGAAGAATAGCGCATTCGTTCGTTTCTTGTTAAATTACGTGCCCTCGATACTCAAAATACCTAACATTCAAAAGCATTTTAGTACCCTCTGTTTGAAGAACAGCACATTTGTTCGTTTCATGCTAAATTATGTACCCCCACCCCTTCTCACCACGATACTCTAAACGCATAAAGTACAAAACGTACTTTTAGTACCCCCTGTTTGAGAACAGCACATTCTTTCGTTTCATGCTAAATTATGTACCCCCCCCCCCGATAATCTAAACACCTAACATACAAAACGTATTTTAGTACCCCCAATTTGACGAACGGCACATTCGTTCGATTAATGTGAAATTACATACCCCCGATACTCTAAACGCCTTAATACAAAGCGTAGTTTATTACCCCCTGTTTGAATAACAGCACATTCATTCGTTTCATGTTAAATTATGTACCCCCGCCCCTCCCCCCGCCCTCCCCCATGCTCTAAACACCTAATGTACAAAACGTATTTTAGTCACCCCTGTTTGAAGAACAGCGTATTCATTCGTTTTCATATTAAATTGCGTTCCCCGAAACTCAAAACACCTAAAGTACAAAGCGTATTTTAGTACCCCTGTTTGAAGAACAGCACATTCGTTTGTTTCTTGTTCAGGGCCGTAACTGCCATTGAGGAGTTGCCTCGTCTGATTTTCTGAAGAAGAAAAAATCCAGACTTTGGTTCCGTTAATTTATACCCCGTTGGATCCGTCCTTGTTTTCTCTATTTTGCAAGTGCTCCGATTTAGTGGGTCTCTAAATCTAGAACTTTTATAGAGTTTAGTATAATATCTTTTATTTCCTGAATAAACACTATATAATAGACCATCATACATGTACTACTGCAAAATGCTAATGAAATAATTTCATAGGCTTCCCATGAACATTAAAAGTAGTCATTTTAACAGTACTTTCAAGTGCCATTATATGATACTAAAGGACGTATCGTACAAACTTCAACTACAATGACATGTCATACCCAAATGATCTTCCACAAGAGGTTGACAGATGGGGGGGGGGGGGGGGGGGGGGGGATACTGTCGGAATTCCAGAAGCTGTTCTATTAAGCGGGATTCGAGTGACAATTAGGAAAATCCATCTTGCATTTACCAATAAGATATTATCTTAAAAATCAATAAGTTGCGTTATGTTTAATTTTCCATAGAATAGAAGCTTCGGAGCGGTGATCGCTATTTACGATAGTAACTGTATATAAAGAGTCTCTAATAATATAGAAATCGATAAAAAAAAAAATGCGTTATTTTCAGTCGTTAAGTCACAATTTTCGGCAGGGGGACTTGCATAATCGGTGTTCCACATACCCCTGCCTCTCCTGTTTTAAACCCCTAGTTACGGCTCTGTTGTTATATTACGTGCCCCCGATACTGTAAACGCCTATAGTACAAAACGTATTTTAGTACCCCCTGTTTTAATAACAGCACATTCATTCGTTTCATGTTAAATTATATACCCCCTACCCCGATATTACAACACCTAATGTACAAAACCATTTTAGTACCCCTGTTTGAAGAAGAGCATATTCGTTCGTTTCATACTAAATTAAAAACCTCCGACACTTAAAACGCCTAAAGTAAAAAGCGTATTTTAGTATTCCCTTTGCAGAATAGCACCAGTTATTTGCTTCGTGCTAATTTATATACCCCCCCCCCCCCCCCACCGACTTATCGTACAAATCGTATTTAATACCCTCTGTTTGAAGAACGGCATATCCGTTCGTTTCATTCTGAATCACGTACCCCCCTCCACCGATTCACTAATCGCCTAAAGTTCAAAACGTATTTTAGTACCCCCTGTTTTCAGAAAAGCACATTCGCTCGTTTTATGTGAAATTACACACCCCCTATACTCAAAACGCCCATAGTACAAATAGCAATTTAGTACCCTCTGTTTGAAAAACATCACATTCGTTCGTTTCATGCTAAATTAAGTAACCCCAATACTCAAACCACCTAAAGTATTTTAGTATCCCCTGTTTAAAAAAAATAGCACATTTGTTAGTTTCTTGTTATAGTACGTGCCCCCGATACTGAAAACAAAAAAAATATCACAAATTCTGGATTTCTTTTTCTTTTTTTTTCATAATTAATATCTTTAATAACAGTACCTTATGTCGTATGCAAATTCGCACTAATCCTCAATGTACAATATGTACAAACAATTATGAAGAAAATGTGAATCACGTGCTACTGGAATGTGAAGCATATACTAATTGAGAAATGAGTTAAACTCGGACATAACAACCCTATTTTATAGACAAAACGTAGATGCTACCTTCACTGGATTGCTAGATAAACTGTGTAAGAAGTTGTTGTGCAATATTTTTATGCTAAGGTCCCAAATCGCCGAATGACTAATTGCCATAATATATATTTTATAATATATATTTTACTATAATTATATGTTTTATAATATATATTTTACTATAATTGTATGTTATTATATTTGGGGTTTTTTTTCTATCTAAAAATGTTAAATGATAATTGTCAATAGGGTTTTTGTTTGATATTTTACTAAGAAAATATTTAGGGAAATTTTATGTGATCTGTGTTTGTAACATATTTTTCTACAAATCAGTTTGTGTTTTACATGTACTAAATACGATCTTAACAGAAAGAGAGACATTTCAAACTGAAATTGTGTGACATTTCACTGTATATATTATTTTTAGTATGTACTGTATATAGTTTTATAATATGTAAACATATCTTGGACGCAACAACTGCTACCCCGGTGGTGGTTGCCCCTGTTGTAAAGGGGTAGTTTTTCCAAATAAATATATATATATATATATATAATGAAATCTTTACATTTATTAGTTGAAAAACATAAGTACCAGTACCTTATCCTGGCCTCGTTAATATTAGTAGTATGTTATGTACCAGTACCTTATCCTGGCCTCGTTAATATTAGTAGCATGTTTTATAAATAGTGTAACACAATTTTTTTTTCATTTTCATTGCAAACAAATGTGTGGACTTTGCATATTTTACAATGTATATAATAAGTTACAATGTATATAATAAGTTACAATTGTACAATAAGTTACACATGAGGTAACTGTAATAACGTAACGGTAGCAAAAAGACATTACATTTTTTGGGGGATTTTTTTTTTTATTTCTGGAGAAATAGGTAAAATAAATAACATTTATATATATATATATACACAAGCAGAAGTTTATTAAGCATTAAAGAGGTTCTATCTGCTTAGAATGCCATACATCATTGGCGATCCCGTTTTGTGTGTTCAGATTTGGCCTCGGCTGAAGACGGATTTATTGTTATATCACTATGATTCCGTTTCTTGTCATGTAGAGTTACTAGAAATGCACTTTTTCCCGGTAGCGACGTCAAGTATTTGAAAAATATCTTGCAGAGTTTATCTTCACCAGAGCTACTGATGTGTACTCCGCTGACGTCGTTAGTATCAAACAAGGGTTTTATTGCACTACCTTGTTTACTAAATTCTTTGTGAATATCAAAAAAGTCTAATGTACCATCTCTGATACACATTTTTTTCAAGAACATGGTTTGTTGTGTCATTCATCTTAATAAGGTGCTGCCGACGGCCTTTTCTTGGGAGTATACTACACACAGCAATATGTGACTTCGGGAAAGGTTGTTTTATTTTGTAGATTGCGTGTGTTGCAGTGATATTGATCTGGTGACTGTCATCTCTGTTTCTTGTGACGTCATTTATTCCAAGACACAAGATCACCTTTCTAATGTGTGCTAGGTGTTTTGATTTTGGAGGTGACCAAATTTATGCATTATTCGACATTTTCCAGTGTAGCACCGGACACCGATGGATTGAGAGTGTTTTAATGGAAATGACCCAGATGTTTAGCATTTGAAGCTCCCAGAACAATGTTAACTTTGTTAGAACTACTTTGCGTTATGTCAGATTTTTTCTGGACTGATTCATTATTGTTTAAATTATGTCTACGTGAAAAGTTTCGGTAAGGTTTATTTGGGCGTCCTCTTGTGTTGTGTGTTGTCCTTCTAAGATTTCCGAGGCATAACTCCCATAATCGCGTCTTGCCTTTTCAGTAATATATTGTTCACGATTATTTCTAGAATGACCACTTAGCTTGCAGAAAGAACAAACGGGATCATTGTTGCAGTTTCTAGCAATGTGTCCCATTTGATTTCAGTTGTAACAACGTACAACGCGAGCGGGTTTGTTTCTACAAAGGCAAGAGGGGTGGTATGTCGTCCTGCAATATTTACACTCTGTGCGATTGTTGTCGGCAAAGATTCTAACTCTACCGAAATTTATTTCTATTTGGTAAGGTTTTGTCACACTTCAACATTTGTAAGTATCTTAATCCATTTTCAATGTGTGTGCCTTTTATATACCCCCTGCGCACGGACTCGGGGATCACTTGACCATTACGAAGCAGTTTTGAACCTCGTATGGAATATCTTTAATGGTGACATTTGTAATACTTTTCTCAACATCTAAACATGAGAGGGGCCTGGGTGGCTCAATGAGTTAGGTCGTTGGATCTAAAAACTCATACAAGCCTATCACCAATACGGCGTGGGTTTGCGCCCAGCTTTGTAAACTACAAAAAAGGGTGAACTCAACTCGCAGCCGCAAGTGATAACGTTTACCAGTTGCTTGCCCAGGGTCGGTGGTTCTCTCCGGGTACTCCGGCTTCCTCCACCACTAAAACTGGTCGCCATGATATAGCTGAAATATTGCTGAAAGTGGCGTTAAACACCAAAATTCAAATTCAAATTCAAATTCTAAAAATGAGACTGATCTGTTTTTGAGAGTTAATCCATTAAGGATCAGTTTATCCTTCGTTTCAGAATCCTCCACTGATGCAATACAACTGTCTTCCGTCAATTGCATAGATTTCACTTGATCAAGGTCTATTGTTTCTTTAAGTTGATCTTTAATCATTTCGTGCGATATCCTTTTAAAGAATGTTGTACTAAACTGTACAGATAGGTCACTTCGACTTCAACTTCAACTTGGATACTCATCAAAATCCATACTGGACATCTACTAACGAGGACTTTGGCGCATGAGAGTAGTGTGATGTGCGCAAATAATCCAAAAAAATATAACTCCGGTGATTAAAACATAACATGTATTTACAATGTACATTAATTCAAAGCTCGTTAGTTGGTGGTGGTTTTCCATGGTTGGTGCTCTTGGATGGATGCTTTGAAGGCTTCCAGCGACGGTGCAAGCACAACCGGTTCTGACAGAGTGTTCCAGATGGTAACAGTTCTAGGGAAAAATGAATGTTGATAGGTGTTGATTCTGCAGTGGAAAGGCATGAATTTCAAACTGTGGCTGTTCCTTGTTCTTGTTACAGTTGCAGGGGTTGGCATATAGCATACTGGTATAGCTACAAGTTGGTGGACTACCTTGTACATGAGTGTGACATCTGCCATGGATCTTCTTTGTTCTAGGGTGTTCCAGTTGAGGTTTTGGACCATTGATGTTACACTGTCTGGCTTTTCTGGGTTATATGGTTGGTTCTTAACAAATCTGGCTGTATTCCGTTCTGCTCTTCCTGTTTGATCTGGGTCTTAACAAATCTGGCTGTATTCCGTTCTGCTCTACCTTTTTGATCTGGGTCTTAGCAAATCTGGCTGTATTCCGTTGTATCTGTTTGATCTGGGTCTTTTGTTGGGGGTTCCAGATTGGTGTTGCATATTCTACCTTTGGCCGGATTAGACTCTGATATGCTCTTTCTTTAACCTTAGGTGGACTATGTTTTAAGTTCCGCTTCAAGAAACTCAATACACTTGAAACTTTCTTGCAGATGTTATCAATGTGAAGATGGTATTTCAGCGAGTCGTTTAGTTCAACGCCTAGATATGGGTGGTGGTGGACTATTTCTACTGGTTCTCCTTTCATGGTGTAATGAAACGGGTTCTTCTTTTTTGATGACGTAAATTGCATGATGGTACCTTTCTTAACATTAAGTTCCATTTGCCATGTCTCACTCCATTGTACAAGGGTGTCAAGATCTTTTTGTGGTAAAATGTGGTCTTCAGAGGTCCCTACAGGTCTATAGATGACACAGTCATCTGCAAAGAGTCTTTTGGTAGATGTTACGTCATCAAGGATATCGTTGATGTAGATTAAAAATAGTGTTGGGCCAAGTACAGTCCCCTGTTGGACACCTGATGTTACTGGTGCTGTGCTCTTTTTATAAAGGCCATGTTTTAGAGTCGTAAGTAGATCTCAGGATTGAACACAGGGTGTATTTGATAAATGAATAAATATGTAACATTAAATAGTGTCCGCCGTGAAATATTGTTCGCCCTTACAATTGTCTCTTATGATAAAGTCCGAGGACGGAATAAAGCACAGCGTTGACTTCGTTCGGTCTGTGTCAGTTGTTGTTATTACAAATAAAACACAACCGGACACAATTTCACAGGACACTATTATGTTTTACAAATACACATTTACCGATCGAAGGTCAATTCTATCTTTACAATATTTGTTGTACCTAAAATAGTTTTATCACTATATCACTAAAGTACAACATGAACAGAAAGATGCAACAGCTTTCAGTGGAATATGAATTGTTCATGCCTAGATATATTTTCATTGGATTTATCTTCTTAAATTTGGAAATAAGAAAATAATAGAATGTTAATCACTTGAAATTAAATCAAAAAGAAATACAATGCATTTTTTTGTTTAGGGACCGACCATTTCACTTGAAAGGGGGGGGGGGGGGAGGGTTATGGTTTTTTGTTTCGTTCAGAATTTTTTTTTCGGACAACACAAGAATTAGAAAATTTAATTTGTTTGTCGCGCAAAGCGCGATATTTTTTTCCAGGTTGTAACATTAGGTTATATGACAAAAACTCTGAATCAGATTATTTTTTCTTCCTCCACCAAAATCGGAAAATATTTTTCAGCAACATTGGGAATCAGAATATTTTTTAGAAAAAAAACATACCCCCCCCCCCCCCCCCCCTTTCAAGTTAAATGGTCGTTCCCTTACAGGAAATGTAAAAATAACATTATTGTACACAACATACATGTAGAATCATAAAACTTGTGTTTAATCCATTTGTCATTATGACAATAGAAAATGCTTAACTTAAACTTAAACTAGACTTCTCCATATCTTCAATATTTTGTGGCTCCACTAACTCAGACCTGGAATGTTGAATGTCCGTGGTACAAGGCTTACCACCAGTATCTTTATATCTGTCAACTGTTTTCTCTGATAGTTGTCTATTTGCAGACTGCTGGTAAAACTGTCCTCCTGGTGGCTGAGGTTGAGATGGTGGTTGGTGTTGAGGGTATTGTGCCATTGACATATCTGGATATTTTAATGCAGAATAGGGGTGTTGTTCTCCATGGTTTGGATACTGATATGCACCTTGTTGACCAGAAAAGTTAGGATAACCATAACCTGGATAGTATGGTACAACTCCTGGATATTCGATTGGTTGAGAGCTGCGATGTCTTGTTGATATCCTGTTGTTGGATGTGGTTGTTTATAATATTCTGGGGGACGTCCATAATAGCCATAAGGGCTATGTACAAGCTGTTGTCCCATTTTTTGTCTTGCTTGTTGAGTTGGCGTATTGCTAATTTCATGCTTTTTAAGCTCAGGTTGAGTTGGAATATTCTCCAAATTTAATTGTGATGGAGGTTTATTCAAGTCATACGGTGGTGGCTGCCATGCTTCCCAATGTTGTCCTTCATGTTGTGGATATCCTTGGCCTTGATAGAATTGGCCAAAATGTTGATAACCTTGACCTGGCATGGGTACCCTTTGCTGTGGATTCATTTCTGTATAGTGTTTGTTTGATTTTTTGCTTAATGGTGTTTAACGCCACTTTCAACAATATTTCAGTTATGTCGTGGCAGTCAGTTTTATTGGTGGAGGAAACCGGAGGACACAGAGAAAACCACCGACTTGTTGCAAGTCATTGACAAACTTTATCACATAACGTTGTACACCTCGCCCTGATCAAGATTAGAACTCACAACTATAGTGGTGATAGGCACTCATTGCATGGGTAGTTGTAAATCCAACTATCATACGATCACAGCCACAACTGCCGCTAAAATTTGAGAACATTTGTGCCCTAGGGTCTATGCTCAAATATGTCATGTCATATGTCACCTACAATCATGGGTCGGTGGTTTTCTCTGGGTCCTCCAGTTTCCTCCACCAATAAAACTGAACGCCACGATATAACTGAAATATTATTGAAAGTGGCGCTAAACACCATAAAACCAACCAACCAACCAAACCTACAATTATTGGATATTTTTAACTGTGCTAAAACACATTTTCCGCATGATCATTCAATTCTGCAAATTATTACCGGTACAAATATTTACCTGTATCCAGTCATTAGGGATATCATTCTGTGAGCAGCAGTGTATCATAATATTAGGATCTTTGAGTCTCTTCTGCATAATATATTTCTCAGCATCTGTCAAGAAATATTATTATGTTTTTAGTACTGCTTTGTTCAAACTGCACTCATCTTACCAGTATTTAAAATAATTTATTATATTGAGTTATAATAAAGCAATAATAGGCAGTTCAAGAAATGTATATATTAACTAGCAGTCATCATCTTGAATAGAAGGCGGATGTTCTGACACTATCCAAGGACCATCCCCGACAAATCTGGTTCAACAGGTTAAGAAGAGAAGTTTTAAATGCGAACTTTTCTCAATGTATGCCAAATTTGCATAATTGGTATACATTGGCTGAAAGAAAAGATTCATAGAAAAACCTGGAATATATGTTAAACTACTCATTGCCATGTAGGTACAGTTAAAATCAAAGCTCATTTTGACTTACATGTATAATAAAGCAAGTACTGTTGTATATGTTAACTGTGTACCATTACAGATGTTTCAATGATGGTTGATAAAGCTAGGGATATGTTAATCTGATTCATTGTGCAAAGGACAAAATCACTTTTTAAAAAGGAACAATTGCGGGTTTTTTTAGTGACGACATCGGCCAGATATTCTGTATCAAATGTTTATAAAAACATATTCTAGTACTTGTCAAGTAAAAGTAATAAAAACCTTATTTTCCCTAAAACTACTTTAGTTTATAAGTGATTGTGAGAATTTTGGGACATTTCTGGCTGATTTTTAGTAGAGATATCGCTGTAAAGTGTTCTCATCTTTCGTGGTATAATGTCATCATGCTATGATTGATACTGGCCCCTTATGTGACCACTGTGATTTGTTGGGAACATATTTCTACATGCCAATGATATAAACAGTTATTTACAGGGTAAATAGAACTTAAGACTTGCTTTTGGAACATTTTAACTCAACCAGAATGTCCTGATTTGTGCATTATATATGAAACCGAAAGTAGTTTATTTTTTATAAATCTTCAGAATATATCAAATGTTTAGTACATTTTTAGTACAATTAATTATCGGATTAAAAATAACAATAAAATATTCCGTTTCTTTAACTTGTTGTATCAGTTTGTATAAATAAACTTTTTTTAATATAATCATTTACCATATACTGTAGTAAAACGCAAGATCCATTGTATTTCATCGTCATCGTCTGTCGTTGTTTCTTTCTTCAACGCTGTTAATTGAACAACATTCGAGAAGATTTGCTTTATGTCTGTTTCTTTAAATCGCTTGTCAGCTTCAATAATTATACATCTCTTTGCTAATGTAGCTCTTTCCATGTTCCTCACAGGCACTCGGGTACACTCTGTGATTTTCGTTATTTTCATTAAAATTAAATATTTTCCCTTTTAGTGATTCTATTCTAACCTTCTCTACGCAGAATCACCTAATTTTGACGTATTTTACACATTTTGATTCAACCCATTTGTTGATATTATAGTAGTTATAGAAAAAATGGGTTGAATCAAAATGTGTAGAATACGTCAAAATTAGGTGATTCTGCGTAGAGAAGTTTAGAATAGAGGCACTAAAAGGAAAAATATTTAATTTTAAAGAAAATAACGAAAAACACAGAGTGTACCCGAGTGCCTGTGATGTTCCTCTGTTAGGAAAATATACCCGGAAGTAGCAGGTGATTGTAATGTTTATCATACTGTACAAAGTACAAGTACACAAGGTACCTAGATCAACATGATATGAACTACATATGTATGTGATAAACTTCTTCTTTATTTACAGCAAATTTGCCGTTCAAAGATAAATTTACAAGAATATTATTGCTATTTATAAATAAAGTTCCGTTATTCTTTTTTGATTGAATGAATTGCTATTATCATACGTGTGTAGAACAAGGCTTTATGCAATGCAAATTGTAAATCAAAAGATAGCAATATGATGAATATATGTCCGATGCTTTGATAGCTACGTACACGTAGTCATTGAAGAGATAACGAAGTGATGCCCCTCCTGTCCACTGATGTATAAATGTGACTCCTCTCTTATAGAGATAAAAATGTTTGAAAATTATACAATAAAACTGAGCAAAGTCCAAATATAACAAAATAAATAACTAATTTGACTCACATTTAAAAAAAATAAAATGAAATGATAGATATAAATAATACAAATTCTTTTAAAGGCATACAGGCTGTAAGAATTGATTTTTTTAATACTAAAAGTTGCCAATATTCGATGTTTTATACTAATTGCAGTTGAAATTTTTCATAATATCGTACGTAAATAGCATAGAACGAAGGAAATACGTCGCTGTTTGATTTTCTTGCATCCAGTAAAGAATTCAATGTTGACCCGCGCAATATTCATACGACCTGACAGTGAACCCATTCGAGAAAGCGTTTGCGCATGTGAGAAATTGTTTGTTGATGAAGAAAATGTGCTCAAATCGAATCGTGAAAGAACAAAAACATTAACGGATTCTACACGAAAACGACACAAAAAGGAGGATTCAGCAAGCTTTGTGTAAAAAAAAAAAAAAACAAATACTATACCGACCTACTCCATTTTTCAACACGTATACGGTAAGCATAATTTAGTATCTTTTTTCGACTGAATCGTATTTTGACAGTAGAATTGCATCGTAGTTTTTTATATATATTTTTTTCAGGAGAACACGCTAGGTGATATCTCTTTTAAATTAGAGACTCAATTAATGAACTTGATATCTTTTTAAAAAAGAAAAATATATAATCAAGTAAACTCAAGTGTTGTCATTAATATGTAATACACTTTGTTAACAATCTTCCCTTTATCGGGCCTCTTTGCAGAGTTTGGGTTTGTTTTTATTGATTTCATCACATATTTCCGATTTTAAGTGTCATTCTTACTAAATACCATTATATAATATTAACTGATTACCCCGAGATCCAATTTCATAGATATATTTTTTAAATTATATTAATTCTAACGAATTTACATGCAACATGCTTCCTGGTTATTAATAGCAGTTATCAGTGTTCGGCAAACCTCGGAACTGTAGCCGACTTATAATTAGGTCGTGTTAATGGCGATTCCACCAACAGACATTCGAATTCTTTTCACTAATTACGACATTACAACATATTTTTTTAAACCTGGCTTTTTGCTCCGAACATTTTATTAGTATGAAACATCGAATATTGGCAACTTTTAATATAAACAAAACAAATCAATTCTGACAGCCTTTAAAAAACATGTACAACTGTTAGTGTAATAAGTTTACATAAACGGCGGGTCTAAAAAGATAAGTTTAATAATTTTTCTTCCAGAGAGTGTTTGTTCGGGTTTGACTAGACAGGTTATTCCAAAGCACGGAAGATATCTAATCAAAACGTATATCACCATATACATGTATGCTTAGTCCCTACACGTGGTTGACTAGTTAAATAATCATCTGGCGTTCTCTGACCGCAACGACCTTGGTGGTTGCATTGGTGAAAGCTGCCCAGGTTCCTCAAAAGATATCGGAGGTTGGTCATGAAAAGCTTTGAAACTGTATATAAACAGTTGTATTGGATGCAATACTGCACCATAAACCAATAAAGTGACACGAGAACTGGTGTGATCTATATGATCATATTTCTTGCTACGGTTTATCAGTCTAGCCTCTGTATTTTGAACACGTTGTAACTTCGAGATTATGTAGGTATTTACTCCATACAACAAATGTTTCCATAGTCCAGACGTGACGTACATATACAGCCAGCAAACTAATGTTTTACGGGATTCTTTTGTCATGTATATGTATGAACGAGTGTGTCCGATATTTCGAGTTTGAAAGTAGCATGCCTTAGTGATAACACTTACTTGTTTTTTGCATGCATTATGTTCTGTCGAAAAATATACCGATGTCTTTAACAAACGAAGCACTGTTTACTACATATATAGTTCCGTCAAAAGAAAGACAACATATATTAATCCTGAAACATAAATCATTTAGAAAGAAACCTAAACACATATATTTAGGCAGTGACGGACCTATATTTTACAACCAGCAACAATAGGGCAACATGCAACATGGTCCAAAGGGCATTACTGCCCTTGCAAGGACCTCGAGGTCCAAATGGCGGAAAACGAGGTTGTGGGTAGAGTTCTAGAAAATGGACCATACTAAAGTCTAAAGCATTGACTAACGCCATAGAAAGAATGCTATTACAGCCATAAAGTTGTAATTAGTTAATTTTACTTTATTCCTTGTTAAATACCGGTATATATTTTATTCAATCTAATTAAAATTAGATCTCCGCACTTGCTCCCTATTTTCTATCGGTTGTTTTTAGTCGCCGCGTGATAGAGGACGGAAGTCCTCATTACGGTATACCACTGATGGACAATTTCTCGCGTCGGTCTCGCGGGACTAAAATTATGCGGGCGCTGACATTTAAACCCGGATGTGTAAAGCCAACATATTTACGAGAGAAAATACTTTCATGAAAAAGATTTAAATAATAGCAAAATTGTTTTGTTTTTATGAAATAAAATATGGTATTTCCGTGCCCAAGTCAATAATTTCAAAATAAGATCTATTTCATTGACAACTATGCACTCAATCTAATTAAAATCAGATCTCCGCACTTGCTCCCTATTTTCTATCGGTTGATGGTATCACGCAGCGACTAAAAACAACCGATAAAAAATAGGGAGCAAGTGCGGAGATCTAATTTTAATTAGATTGGTCCATTCATGTATTAATGCAACTGACCACGATATAACTGGCGACTTTAACGTTATCAACAACACTTCTCTACTAAGGACTGATAAATCCATAGATTGGAAGCGTAGCTTTAAAATTCTAATGGATCGGTGAAAGATTACGCCTCAGTCAATGAACAAAATGTGAAAGAGAAGACATAGGCACTCTGTCGGAATTTGTTAAGACTGCGAAGTCATTGCTACAACTTAGAATTAAAAAAAAAAACCTTAATGTGTCAATGAGCATTTATTAAACATCGATCTTCTAAGACCCAATGTTACTTTATATCTGTCTTAACCTCCATGACAAGTATGTTGTTGTTCATGAGGACAATGCCCCTAACAATATCGTTTTGTGTGTAAATCACTTGATAAAGGAATTAAGTATTGACAGTTCACTTGCCAACCCAAAATATACCTCGACGACACTTACAAAAGAGGAAATAAAGGACAGTTATAGGTCTGTCTTTGTGTTCCTGATGAAAACTGGATCATATAATATACGTCACTCTAATGGATACCTGAATTACACAAGTGTCCTTACAAACAGTGTTATTTTAATGAGTCTGCCAAACGTTCCACTTCATACAGAGGGCTCAGAAGAAAACCGCATAGATTAAAACCAACTCGATCCTTTAATTTAGCGCTCCGCTATATAGATAATGCCTTTTTACTAAATAATTATAAGCTTAGAGATTATGTTGATCGCATCTATACCATGCTCCCAACATTGACCCTCGCTAAAAATTAACAACGCGGACAGGTTATGAACGAAACATTACGACAAAGAGATGATTTCGATATTTACAATGTGAACTTTCCATTCATATGTAGAAATATTCCAGCAGCACCAGCATATGAAGTATACATATCTCAGTTTATCCGATATTCAATAGTTTGCGATTCATCTCATTATTTCCTTAATAGAGGTGTGCTTCTAATATGGAAGCTAGCTTGTGGTTTTATTGAAGTCATTACTTCGAAAGTTTTACGGTCGCCGTCATGGCTTCTACGATTTACGGCTTCTGCCCCTTTGGTATCTCCAAAATGTTCTTGAGCTAGTTTAGCCACATATAGGCAACTGTCTCTAATATTTATTCACACGATCAACCACAGACGATTCCTCTGCTCTGTCGTCATAATTAATCTTGAGCGCAGAAACATCCGGGTGTGCTCAATGTTTGACTAAGCTTTTCCAAGATTTATTCTGATTTATTACAAATAATAATAAGACACTTTAGTCGTTGTTAGACGAGACATACTGGCCATTTTATCACAGCTTGATAATTTGTAGTGTTCTATGATTGTTGTTATTTTAGCGTTTGTCATATTTTATCCTTTGAAAAGAAGCTGGAACTAATAACTGTATTTTTCACCATGGAATCTGTAAGAAATATAAACAGAAATTAAGAAATACACAGATGACCGATATGACTCTTGTAAAACAACAATACAATTTACTAAGAGAAATGCTGCATATTCATATTGAACCTGTTCTACACATACAACTTGAAAAGATGTGTCAAATATGATGTTGATAATAAATAGAGTGTGTGATTGTTGTTTATCGACAACTCGGCAATATTTAAGCTATATCATTGCGGGAACAAGTAAATTTTCAATGGGTTGATGATGAGGTCAGCTTTGTACTAGTTGTATTTTTATAGTGATATCCCACTGAAACAACAGTCCGTGGATAGACATGTCGCCCCACTCGGACACATTATCCTGATTCCGATCCAACTAGTCTGCTCTGTCTCCTTATTGCTGCATGTTTAGCGGAGAGACAACACATACCAATGGTATAGCCTTTGGTTTGACCCGATCGTGGCTCGAACACACGATCTACCGCACTAGAGGCGAGCACGCTAACCATTACACCATGCACCATGCGATTGATAATAAATTGAGCTATTGCATAAAGGATAAATATTTTATTTATTAAGACGTTCGTAATTGGTGTATTAGATTATCTTGTGTGTACGGAAATCCGAATTCTGAAATAGCCCTTTTGATCATTAATATTAATAAATCTAATTTTGTTTTATTTTCCCTCTAAAGAATGTCACTCTATAATAAAACACTGTCTATAAAGGACAGTCTCATTTTCCCCATTAATGAATAGTGCATATAATTGAAACTCGGAACCCAAACCCACGATATACCATACTCGAGGCGAACAGACTAACCATTACACTACCGATGCGTTTGTCCCTACATGTATATATGTACAATGTGATTGGCCACGATATAACTGATGACCTTAACGTTATCAACAACATTTCTCTACGAGATGTGTAAGCCAAATGGCCAAAATTTCATGACCCTAAATCCAAAATCTGGAAACGTAACTTTAAAATTCGAAAGGATTGCGTGGAAGATTACGCCAGTCAATGAGCAAAATGTGAAAGAGGAGACATAGACACTCTTTCTGAATGGGTTAAGGCTGCGAAGTCATTGATACAATTTAGAATTAAAAAAAACCAACTGAATGTGTTCATGAGCATTCGTGAAACATCGATCTTCTGAGACCAAAATCTCCCTCACGCATATATGGCCTCAGCCGATTTCAACTATTCTGTTTAGACCCTTTGGCTTTCTTGCTCTCAAAGATTTTAAAATTATTTGGTTTTGAGCGTACCTGATGATGGTTATTCCAGAAACGCGTCGTGCGCACAAAATTTGATTTCTATGCGTTTTTATTAACCTCCATGGCAAGTATATTGTTGTTCCTGAGGACAATGTAGTTTTGTGCGCAATTCACTTGACAACCCAACATATACCCCGACGACTCAAGTGGTAGTTTACGAAAAAGGAAATCAAGGACAGTTTTAGGTCTGTTTTTGTGTTCCTGATGAAAAACCAGATCTTACGTCACTCTACTCAGGCTAGAAATTAACAATTGCAAGCAGACCAATTGCTAGTTGAAATTTTGATTTGCCTTTATTTTGCTAGTGGTTAATATTATTACTAGCCGAATTTTGCTAGTCTTAAAAAACATGCATTCAGAATCAAATATGAAACAATCTGAGCTCTGTTATCTGGAAATCCTAATACAACAAGAGAACAGTTTCCAAAGTTCAGTTGAAGACAACTGAGTAGATTGTTCGGAGTCCGGTAATTTTGTTATTACCCTTATATACTATTACTACCTACATATTTCATATATATTTTTTTTGTTGCATTGTAGAAATAAACCTACATGTATACTACACATTGTATCAATTTATATTTGTATAAATTGTACATTCTATCACACAAATTTACAGAACATTTAACATGTCCAACTTTCACAATGCAATATGACCAGAGAGAGGCACTTTGTGACTTAATTCAATAAATCGCATTAAACTTTACTGTTTTAATTATTTGATAAACATACCTATAATATTATGAAGCATATATCTCGGATTCAGTTTGGTTGCTAGTCAGGTCAGTATGCTTGCTAGTTGATTTTTTTACAACTAGCAAAGTTTTGCTTGTGGCAAAAGAAATTAATTTCTAGTCCTGCTACTGGATACCTAAATTACACAAGTCTCCTTACAACCAGCGTTATATTGTTGAGTGTGCTAAACGTTCCATGGAACAACTTTCTAAATATTAGAATCTATTTTATCAGCGGTTAAGACTTGGCTCCAGTGTTACTGTGACACTAGCTTCTCAAGGGATGGTATGAATGATATGTGGATTCTAACAATGGCTAGAGATTTGTTAGAGTACATACAATCAAGTCCTCTCCTCATACAATAACATTAAAACATTTGACTTCTCTACCCTCATTACAACTATTCCCCACTCCAAATTACAAGACATTTTAAAAGAATTAGTCCAACTGTGTTTCTTAAAAATGTACAACGTGGGCTCAAATACCTTGTTTTAAGAAGGGACATATTTTATTTTGTTAACAAAAAACCACTCTGATTCTACCAAAATGTTCTTTGACACTGACATCATAAAAATGCTAGAAATTTGCTTGACAACATATTTGTTATGTTTGATGGGCGTGTTTTTCAATAGACAGTCGGAATTCCTAGGAGTACCAACTGTGATCTTTTTCTCGAAGACTTGTTCCTTTATTCGTATGAGGCATATTTATACAGGGGCTTCTCAAGAAAACCAAAAAGAAGCCAACCCGATCCTTTAACTTAAGGCTCCGCTATATAGATTATGCCCTTTTACTATATAACTATAAGTTTGGAGATTATGCTGATCGCATCTATACCATGCTTCATACATTGATCCATCGCTAGAAATATTAACAATGAGGGCAGATTATGAACGAAACTTTACGACAAAAGAGATGATTTCAATTTTCTGAATGTGAACTTTCCATTAATATGTAGTAACCAGGGGTGGATCCAGGATTTCAAGTTAGGGGGGAGCGCACTTAAAAAAATTGCGCCGAGCGGAGGGAGGCGCGAACATTTTGGGGTATTCGTGTGAAAAATCACGATTTTACGCCAACAAATCATATTTTTCCAATTGCGCCCCCCCTGGATCCGCCCCTGGTAACATTCCATCAGCACCTGCATATAGAGTATATACATCTATCAATTTGTCCGATGTTCAAGATTTTGTGGTACCTATCATGATTTCCTTAATAGAGAGTTGCTGCTAACAAGGAAGCTACTGAATCAATGGTTGCTAGTGGGCTACTGCTTGTCCCTTTGGTATCTTGGGTTCGTATTGCAGCATATAGTCAACCGTCTCTAATATTTAGTCACTCGACCAACCACAGACGACCCCGCTGCTCTGTCGTCATAATCAGTCTTGAGTGCAGAAACATCCGAGTGTATTCAATGTTTGATTAAGCTGTTTCAAGTTGCGCATGGACCAGGGGACATAAAACTCATCAATCTAATTAACATTTTATTCTGATTTATTACAAATAATAATAAGACACTCGAGACGTTGTTAAAGGAAACATGCTTGGGCATTTTATTATCTGCTTGATAATTTGTAGTGTTCTATGATTGTTGTTGCTAGTTTAATGTTTGTCATATTTTATCCTTTGAAAAAAAGCTGGGACAAGTTGTTGACTAATAACTGTATTTTCCATCATAGAAGCTGTAAGAAACAATAGAAATTAAGAAATACATAAATGTACTATACTATAATAAAACAACAATACAATTTACTAAAAGAAATACTATGTATAGGAGAATGTCCGAGTCTTGAGTGCATTCCTTAAAAATAATGGAGCCGAGGCCCCGAAGGGCCCGAGGCCCATTGTTTTTAAGGAATGGAAAGGTACGAGGACATTCTCCAACTTAAAATCTACCCATTGTACTTTATTAATTTTATTAATTATTAATCTTGTAACAAAAAAATTTAAATAAATTGTTTGTTATTCACTTTTGCAATTTTAAACAGGTTGAGGTTTTTGACCTTTAAACTCTAGCTCCGCCCCTGTCCACATTGTTCATAACTCTCCATTCCTTAAAAATAATGGAGAGTTTAGACAATAGATTTACATCACAGGTGGATTTTAAATATATATACCGTCACATTGAACCTGTTTTACATACAGCTTGAACAGATGTGTCAAATAGGACGTTGATAATTAATAGAGTGAGTGATTGTTGTTTTATGCCAATTCAGCAATATTTAAGCTATATTCTGGCGAGAACAAGTTAATATCAAATGAGATCATGATGAGGTAAGCTTTGTACTAGACCAACACGCTTAGTTAGGTTTTATAATGCTAGCTCACTGAAACAACAGTCCACAGGTAGACATGTCGCCGCACTCGGACACATTATACTGATTCCGAGCCAATCAATCTTTGTTCTTTCTCCTTAATGTTGCATGCTTAGCGCAGAAGCAGCAAATACTAATTTTATAGTATTTGGTTTAACCCGACGGGGCTCTAACCCACGATCAACCGAGGCGTGCACGCTAACCATTACATCACCCATGCGGTTGATAATAAAGTGAGCGATTGCATAAAGGATAAATATTATATTGATTAAGACGTTCGTAACTAGTGAATAAGACACTCTTGCGTGTACGTAAGTCCGAATTCTGAATTGACCATTTTGATCATTAATATTAATAAGGCTAAATTTGTTTTATTTCTTCTAAAAAGAGTAATAGGTTCTTACACGAGTCCCTATTGAAGATCTGGGATTTCTTCCACGAGTGTGAGAAATTCCGTCTTTTCACGAGTGGAACGTAGCGGAACGAGTGGAAAGACGCTGAATTTCTCTCACGAGTGGAAGAAATCCCAGATCTTCAAAAAGGACGAGTGCAAGTACCTGTTTCTTCCGTTTCAACTTAAAAACAAAGCATGTCGATTTCATTCATTCATTCGCATGTCAATGTCATGTTTACTACACAAAATATTACAACGCCACGTGCAATGCAGTAAATACACACTTATTTAAAACCGCATTAAATCTATTAGGGGAAATCAGTTAAAATTCAGGTAAAATTGATATTTGAAGCATTTTTAGATCTACTAAGACGACAATTTATATTACTACAGCATTCGTAGAAGCAGACTCCATTGATTATACTCGGCCGATTTGATTGGCTGACAATGCCATATAAGATAAGGTCACGCGCAGCTGTCTTTATGGCTTGTCTTACATAGAAAAAGCATCAAAACGGAAGAATGTCCTTATATACAGTATGTGGCCAAAAGTATTGGCGCATGTATAAAAAATCCCTATATAATCAACCAAAACCATATTCTTTCCAAAAATTATTGTGAAGTCATTTCTGGATAGATTTTAAGAGATTTTACATCAAACATTCAGAATGTCTATATTTTGTTTGTTTATTTGCTCATTATGTTTATATGAGTGGTTTTTATTTGTACATAATTTAAACATGATTGTTAATTTTTAGGATTTAATTTTAGTTAAAATATATAGGAAAATCAAAGTCAATTTTTATTTGTTGTGTTTAAATTATGTACAAATAAAAACCACTCATATAAACATAATGCGCAAATAAACAAACAAAATATAGACAATTCAGAATGTTTTGGTGTAAAATTTGTTAAAATCTATCCAGAAATGATTTCACAATAATTTTTTGAAAAACATAGGTTTTTGGTTGATTATATAGGGATTTTTTTTTACATCCGCCAATACTTTTGGCCACATACTGTATATAAATTTTGTACCGTGTGTTAAACCATAACAATAAACAATATAGAAAACATTTGTCGTGACATTTAAGAAGTTGCACGGTCTTGTAGAAATATAACGCATTTCTTAAAAATCCATGCTCATTGATATATTGAAGACAGGTGCACAGACATTACTACCCAATCCCCCAGTATCGCTGTGAGTTTGAATCCCGCTCATGGCGAAGTGTACTCGATAAAACAATATGTGATAAAGTTGTCAGTGACATGCGACAGTTCTGTGATTTTCTCCGGGTATTCCGGATTCCTCCACCAATAAAACTGACCGTCATGATATAACTGAAATATTGTTGAAAGTGACGTTAACTAACATAACTCAACCTCCTATATTTGATATTGAATATCATATTGAAATCATGTATATTTTATTACCTGGGACCGCTGCTAATGGTAACTACTTCCAATATCTCCATGACCATATCCACTTCCAATACTAACGCTTCCCGAGCCATGTCCAAAATCCTTGCCGTAGCTTGGACCATGACTATATACAACGTTTCCATATCCGCTTCCACTTCCACCTTGGTATCCATAGTCTCCGTAACTATATCCACGGTCTCCGTAACCATTTCCATGATCTCCGTAACCATTTCCGTGTAATAGTCGATATGAAGATCTAGCTACATATGGGTACCTATGCCTGTAATTGTATCCTCGGCTACTGGTGAGCTGACCGTATCCAAATTGTGTAGAACAACACATGTCTCCTCCTCCCCCTCCATAACCGTGTTTATCATAACCACAGGAGGCCACTTTTCTTTCGCCATATTTGCAGCTGTTTCTGCATCTACAGTTTTTTCCCACTGGAAATAGTCAAACATATTCTCTAGTAGGTATATATATATTATAAGCACTTAGATATTGCAATGTGTGTAAGTTTTGAGCGTAACTGGTGAAGTTTATTCCAGTGTAAGTTTTGAGCGTAACTGGTGAAGTTTATTCCAGTGTAAGTGTTGAGCGTAACTGGTGAAGTTTATTCCAGTGTAAGTTTTAAGCGTAACTGGTGAAGTTTATTCCAGTGTAAGTTTTGAGCGTAACTGGTGAAGTTTATTCCAGTGTAAGTTTTGAGCGTAACTGGTGAAGTTTATTCCAGTGCAAGTTTTGAGCGTAACTGGTGAAGTTTATTCCAGTGTAAGTTTTGAGCGTAACTGGTGAAGTTTATTCCAGTGTAAGTTTTGAGCGTAACTGGTGAAGTTTATTCCAGTGTAAGTTTTGAGCGTAACTGGTGAAGTTTATTCCAGTGTAAGTTTTGAGCGTAACTGGTGAAGTTTATTCTAGTGTAAGTTTTGAGCGTAACTGGTGAAGTTTATTCCAGTGTAAGTGTTGAGCGTAACTGGTGAAGTTTATTCCAGTGTAAGTTTTAAGCGTAACTGGTGAAGTTTATTCCAGTGTAAGTTTTAAGTGTAACTGGTGAAATTTATTCCAGTGTAAGTTTTGAGCGTAACTGGTGAAGTTTATTCCAGTGCAAGTTTTGAGCGTAACTGGTGAAGTTTATTCCAGTGTAAGTGTTGAGCGTAACTGGTGGAGTTTATTCCAGTGTAAGTTTTGAGCGTAACTGGTGAAGTTTATTCCAGTGTAAGTGTTGAGCGTAACTGGTGAAGTTTATTCCAGTGTAAGTTTTGAGCGTAACTGGTGAAGTTTATTCCAGTGTAAGTTTTGAGCGTAACTGGTGAAGTTTATTCCAGTGTAAGTGTTGAGCGTAACTGGTGAAGTTTATTCCAGTGTAAGTGTTGAGCGTAACTGGTGAAGTTTATTCCAGTGTAAGTTTTGAGCGTAACTGGTGAAGTTTATTCCAGTGTAAGTTTTGAGCGTAACTGGTGAAGTTTATTCCAGTGTAAGTTTTGAGCGTAACTGGTGAAGTTTATTCCAGTGTAAGTGTTGAGCGTAACTGGTGAAGTTTATTCCAGTGTAAGTTTTGAGCGTAACTGGTGAAGTTTATTCCAGTGTAAGTTTTGAGCGTAACTGGTGAAGTTTATTCCAGTGTAAGTTTTGAGCGTAACTGGTGAAGTTTATTCCAGTGTAAGTTTTGAGCGTAACTGGTGAAGTTTATTCCAGTGTAAGTTTTGAGCGTAACTGGTGAAGTTTATTCCAGTGTAAGTTTTGAGCATAACTGGTGAAGTTTATTCCAGTGTAAGTGTTGAGCGTAACTGGTGAAGTTTATTCCAGAAACGCGATGTGCGCACTAAATTTGATATCTACGGTTTTATTTAAATTGATGCACGAAAAAAAAACCCGAATAAAACCCCACAAAATTGGTTTACCAACCATTATATTCGAACTCCTCTATAAAAATCAAAACAATATGAATTCCATTCTCAGTGTGATCCTATAAATAGTCGAACTAGTTTATGACATATTGTTAACTTTAAAATCTTTAACATTTGGCGAACAAGTATTATACGAAGTTTGTAAGCTCCAATAAAAAGATAAAGACATCACTCACACATTCTCGGATTCTCAAATATACCAGATAATCACAAAGGGTTTAGGGTTATGGTGTTTAACGCCACGTCAACAATATTTTAGCTATGTCGTGGCGGTCAGTTTTATTGGTGGATAATCATTAAAGATGTATGTATGACAAAAATCAAAAATTATTTTCAATTTCGATTTTCCTGACGTAAAATTATATAAGAATAAGAAAGAATAACATTATTAATTATATTTTAATTGAGTAATTAAATAGAGGCAACGTTAAAACATTTTGTAGAGTAACAAGTTCAAAGGGTATTACATTTACATTTCAGATATGCTATTGCACAAAACAACAAATAATATATTCATCTCCAATTGCACGGGATCGTTGTGGTCGTGATCGCATGGCGGTTGGAAATACAACAACATGTGTAATCAGTGCCTATCACCACTAAAGTTGTGAGTTCGAATCCCGGTCGTGGCGAAGTTTGCGATAAAGTTTGTCAGAGACTTGCGGTAGGTCGGTGGTTTTCTCCACCAATAAAACTGACCGCCACAAAATAACTGATATATTGTTGAAAGTGGCGGCGTTAAACATCAGCACTCTAACCCTAACCCAATGTCACGTTATTGCACGTCATGTTAACATTTGAATATATTAATGAAAGCAAAAATGAACATATATATGATAGAAGGGTTGAAGTTTATGGTGTTTAACGCCACTTTCAGCAACATTTCAGTTACATTGTGGCGGTCAGTTTTATTGGTGGAGGAAATCGGAGTACTCGGAGAAACCACCGACCTGTCGCAAGTCACAGACAAACTTTATCACATAATGTTGTATCGAGTTATAAATAATAAAAAATAAATAGAATAATAACAAAATAAAAAAAATCTCCCTGCAGAATATGTGTAACATATTTAACCATAAACAACTATCAATTAATATACATGTAATTAGTTATAATAACTCCTACTTAGATACATTTCAAATTCATAACTTGTTCCTTCCATATTGTAATACATTTTACCACAGGCACTTGTTTCATTCAAAAAATATATGCCCTCTCCTCTTCCTTAGGGGGGCATATATTTTTTGAATGAAACAAGTGACTGTGCATTTTACTATGATATCTAAACTTTAAACAAGAGACTTACATGCTGTTACATAAGTTACAGAAAATACCAAGAAACAAACAATCAACTTCAAGGAGACCATCTTTACTGTGTTACAGAAGTTACTAATCTGAAGACATTTCATCTGTTTGTCTTTAAATATGATTGTATCAGTAAAGCGAAATTAAGATGAATCACTTTGATCGAAATTTGAATGTAAAAATGGGTTAATAGGTTAATATGTACTACAAATAATCTAAATCAGCAAGAAAATAATGATCAATATCGTTGTAATTACGTTACATTTCATTGGTTACGAAACTGATCAAATGAAAAGAAAATCACATTTGATGTAATTTGACAACAGGTAATTATGCATGTAACATATTAGTGGGAATTTATCACACTTGGACCAAATGGGGGCTAATTATCTTAATATGGTAATGTATTTTGTGTTTTTGTGCATATGTTCCACTAACCCCCCTTCCAAATTATGCACCAAGGTCAGCATTGTACTTACATATAGAAAACACTTGCATCATTTTACTCAGAGGGGAGGCGTGGGCACATAAAACTAGTTTAACCCCGCCACTTTGATTGATTGTTATATTGATTGATATATTGATTGATATACTCAGGACTAGAACAAGTAGAACAATATAGCTATGCAAAAATGTAGAAGGAATGAGAGATTGAGGGCATGAACTTTGAACTTTATACACGTAAATATGTAGTTTGGAAGAAAAATGACATTCGTATTGATTTATTATAGATGTTTTGTGCTTAACATTTGTAACTTGAGCAATGCAAACAAAATAAAATGTGTGCTTTCGTGAATATGTGAATGACAATTTGGTGGAGTGGATATAAAATTCTTCATACAGACGTAGCCCCAGGTTTCAGGAAGGAGTCCACTAATGACTTTCATAGGGTCCTTGATGATGTATAACAACTTTTTTGTTACGGTGTATGGGGCACAACACCATGTACATATATTTAGTGATTTTCGACTTGTAAATGTATATTAAATGTCCCAAATGAGGGCCAAGCCCGACAGCGTACGAGCCTCAATGATACAACATCCGACCAGGAAACCCACGTCGTTAATACATCTATTTAAATTGAACTATCGAGAGTGGAGAAATATATTAATTTACTGGTAACAAAAGGAGAATATGTTTTCGTTATGACCAAAATGTAAAAAAAACCAAATATTAGTTGTTAATATTCCGTCAAAATAAATTGGCGGGATTTCTCATGCAGAAATTTAACCACTGTTGTGATGAAAAATATCCCGATAATAAACACGCTCAGAATAGGAGAAAGTCATGTACAGGTGTTTTTCTCTATAATTTTTTAGCTCGACTTGCCGAAGAAAAAAAGTCGAGCTATTGTCGTCACTCCGGCGTCAGCGTCTGCGTCAGCGTCTGGATCAGTTAAGTTTTTTGTCAGAGTCCATTTCTCAAAAACTATCAAAGGTATCCATTTGAAACTTGGAACAATTGTTCACTAACAAAAGAGGAACCAATTACAACAAGGCAGATGACCCTGTGATTTGTATAATCCAGAGTTATCTGCCCTTGTTTCGACATAGTACATAGAAATTAGGGATATATTTTTAGTATAATTAAAATTTCTCAATAATTATCAAAGCTATTAACTTGAAACTCAATACACTTGTAGAAAGTGTTGACCCCAATCTGTTGACAAGAGAAGACAACTCCATCCAGCATTTTATTTGAGTTATTCCCCCTTTTTGACTTAGAATTTCTTCAAAAAATACAATTTTTCAATAATTATGATAGGCATTGAAATGAAACTCAACATACCTGTTCACTATCAAATGGGGAACCCATTACAACAAGGCAGGTGACCCTGTGATTTGCATATCCAGAGTTATCTGCCCTTGTTTCGGCATAGTACATAGAAATTTGGGATATTGTTTTAGTATAATGCAAATTTCTCAATAACTATCAAAGCTATTAACTTGAAACTCGATCAATACACTTGTAGAAAGTGTTGAAAAGAGAAGACAACTCTATCCAGCATTTTATTTTAGTTATTTCCCTTTTTTTACTTGCATTTTTTTCTCAAAATACAATTTTCTCAATATAAACTATGATAGGCATTAAAATGAAACCCAACATACCTGTTCACTATCAAAAGGGGAACACACATTACAGAAGGGTAACCCCCACTCCCAACATATAACCCCCTCCCGCTGCCTCCCCCCCCCCAATTTTTTTTTATTTATTTTTTTTTAATTTCATATGCACTAAAATAGTGCTACAAGAAATGATTATACCCCCGCTGTTTACGAGTTGAAGTGGGGAAACGCCCACAGCTAATTTTAGCGATGTATATTTATCTTGGACAAGAATAATGAGCGTCCTGATTGGATGACCGATTTAAAACACACTGACTCCGCATGGTAAAAAGAAATCTGTTATATTTATTCATTTGTTTGATTCTGGAATATTGTTGATCATTGATTTAAATAAGAAAAAAGGGAAAAGGGGGGGGGGGGGTGTGAATTTTATTGTGAATTTTATTGTGAATTTTACAGTTAAATAAATGTTATGTTTCGACAGTTTAAAGAGAAAAATAAAATATTGTTGCGACTTAGGCTTAAATCAGCGTTAAAAATTGAACAAATATCAGTGGTTTTGTAAATGAGATTTATTTTAAATAGAAAATCTGAATTTATTATTTATTAATTTATTATTAATGATACAATTGTATATCCCTTGGGAGGGGGAGGGGGGCTATGATGAAAATTTGAAATAAAAACACAGGACCGGACTTTAAGCAAAAAAAATAATCCAGGATTAGTTTTTTATTAAAAAAATCCAGGACCCCTGTGTCCATGATTTTTTTTTTTTTTATAAAGTTAATAATATGAAATATTGATATCCACACTTGCCTTTTGGACAGCACATTTCTGTGTCCACACTTGAGTTACAAGAACAGATTATACCCCTCTGATTATATCTACCAATCTTGCAAACGTATTTGCTTATATCACCATCATAGTTAGAAGTATGTATAACTTTGTAAATTGCTTGCAGTTTAATATCAGATACGAAAAAGTCGAGCGTCCAGCACCCGTGGGCGGTGCTCTTGTTTAAACGTGAAATAAGCAGTGTTTCAGCTATATATTCATGACAAGACGAGAAAATGTTATTCTTTAAAAACTATTGTAAACACAATCATGTCTGTGCAACATGACCCTAAACCTAAATACAATCTTTCTGATATTTCAACATAAAAAAATCGGGAGAAGGGAGATAAATCTTATCTTTATTACTAAATTCTTATATATACACATATGATTCTTAACACCGCTCAATCTAATTATTATTTGATTCAAAGACTTTTAATACAAAAAGGGAGATAAATCTTACAATCTTGAGCACACATTTTATCCATCTCTTTGTATTACTAAATTTTTATATGATTCTACACAGCGCCCAATCTAATTATTATATGATTCAAAAACTTATATTTACAAATAATCGATCCCCGAAAACGACAACATTGACAGATAGCATTACATGGAACGTGTCACTTTAATGCCTCAGGAATATACATTGTATAAGTACTACTATGTCAAAATTTCTTTGGTGTTCAATCAAATATTCGTATATCTATCAGTTTCCAAGACCTAGAAATGAAAATAAATGATATAAGATATAATGAGAAAATATAAGTGATCGACACGTGAGAGAATCTTGATTTGTTTTCTCTCTCATAGATCTATCAACCCACCCTATTACGTTATAATGTAGGCATCACCTGAATATGTCATGCATTAAGATATATTTCTAGCGTATTTTTACATACAAGTAAATGTATATTAGATGTTTCTTATTTTTCCTTCAGACCGTGTGCCGTTTGCATTTACAAATTACAATTGCACACCTTTTCTTACAGATTTACTTTTGATGTGTAATTGAATAATCTTATTGAAGCATTACCAATAAAGCAAAAAGATATTTCTTAATTTGATCATATTTCTAAACTTTTGATGTGTAATTAAATAACCACTGTGAATCATTACCAATAAAACAAAAAAGATATTTCTTAATTTGATCATATTTCTCCAAACGTCAAACGAGCACAGGAGAATGTTAAATCTAACCATATTTAAACCTTTAAATCAGCTAAAGTTGGCGCTAAACACCAATTGATTAATCAATCAATAAATCAGAACTTCAAAATCTAATTTGCGAATTTCTGGAATAACCTTCCATCTGGTAGGTTCAAAGTGAAAAGATCGGACAGATAAATAATTTAAAAGAATTAGATGTTGGTATAATAAAATGAAAAAAAAAATCATACGTTACAACAATTCCTAAAATAGTATCGGCAAAATCCATACCTCTAATCACAAATACATGGCCGATCACTTTCCTGACTTGGTACACACTCCAATAAACAAATGGCGGGGTTAAGCTAGTCAGCTTATAAATGGGGACAAACGTCCCATATGAAAAACAACGATTATACTTTGCCAAGTCAAAAGTGCATTTTTGTTATTGCAATTGAGTTCTGAAAGATGAGATACACAGTCAGATAAAGATGAGATAGTCAGATAAAGATGAGATACACAGTCAGATAAAGATGAGATACACAGTCAGATAAAGATGAGATACACAGTCAGATAAAGATGAGATAGTCAGATAAAGATGAGATACACAGTCAGATAAAGATGAGATACACAGTCAGATAAAGATGAGATACACAGTCAGATAAAGATGAGATAGTCAGATAAAGATGAGATACACAGTCAGATAAAGATGAGATACACAGTCAGATAAAGATGAGATACACAGTCAGATAAAGATGAGATATACAGATAAACATTTCTGTCACCGCGTTATCTTATTGTTGAAATTTTATTCTTAAATTAGTATCCCTTTATATTTACACTGTAAAATAATATAGAAACGTTTAAACACATGTTTACAATATTCAGTTATGGATACAATCTAATTCTTGTGGATATGAGTGGTCGTTGTTTGACGTCAAATCAACGATTCTGCTTCTATATCATGGCGAGAAATAAGATGATTATAATGTCCACCTTGTACTGGCCAACACCCTGAGCTGCAAGCTCACTGACAGAACAGTCCGCAGATAGAGACATTTTCCTGATTCCAAGCCAACAGTTGCTTAGCGGAGAAGCAACAAATACCAATTTTGACCCGACCGTGAACTCGAAACGACGATCTACCACACTCGCGGCGAGCACGCTAACCATGAAACCACTGATGCGATAAGATTTATGAGGTGTCTAGAACCATGTTTAGTTGTCATTTCTAATTTACGGGGTAAATAACGGACTTCCGCAAGTACCTGATAAACTTTCTGACATAAGGTTGTATAGAGTACACATCGAACCAAAACCTGTAGATGTGGTAGGTAATTATAACACATGTCGCTGTTAATACAGCACCACGGGTAAAAGTCGAATATACAATCTTTTGATGTGGTAGGTTCTTGTAACACAGGAGGGCTTAAAAAAACATCACCACGGGTGAAAGTCGAACCGAAAATCTTTAGATGTGGAGGTAACCATAACATAGGTGGCTTTTAATTAATATACATCATATAGATCTGGGGTCTGTTGTTGAACTTGTGAATAAACTAATCATATGATTAGCCCTAATTACATGATTCATTCCTAATCACATAATTAGCTATTTCAATGATTAAATATGATTAGTTAATACATTGATTAAAAAAGAGTTCAGCAACAGTATTTAATCATTGCATTAGCTAAATATGGAATTAAAAATTAATTATGTAATTAGGGTTAATCATATGATTAATTTAATCACAAGTTCAGCAACGGACCCCATGGTATGTACAGTGTACCTATAACACAGGTAGCTGTTAATCTAAATACATTGTATTATACTAGTAAGTGAGCCAGTGGAGTAGCTCACACCCTACAACCGGCTATCTGGACAGCAGATGCTATCGGGAACTCAGATCATATCTACGTCACACGGAATGACAGGTAGGAATTTCTTTGACGTTTTTCTTCCATTTTATCTACTTTTTGGATTTTAAATTTATGTGTGATTTGTTGTACTACAAATGAGAAATTTGCATACCAAATATGACAGTATAGGTTTTAATATTAGTAAGTTTTCAATCAATGAAGGTAGAATTTGACATTTTCAACAGAGAATTCTTCAGAACATTAACGTTTTCTCTAAAATTTCAAAAGAAAGCACAAGTTTCTATCATATACATGAAAAATATAGTGTTTCTTCTACCTTCCTGTACAACGGGAACTCGAAGTGTTATGTAGTAAGAATATTATACGCAATTTCATTCCAGTGGTCAAAATGTTTTGGCTATCGGGGACAGCAGATTGGGCTATCACGAACATCAGATCAGTGGAGTTAAATGGCAATCGGGAACATGAAAAAATTTAAAAGAAATTCCATTGTTAATTAACTTTGTTTCTCTCATTATTGTGCATTATTCATACCCCTCCTCCCTGACACTTATAGAAAAATCATTTGTTTCCCGATTTGACACTAAAAAGTCTCGTGAAATTTCTCACGATATTTTAACCCTTCATTAAAACTTACTTTTTCATGCATATAAGGTCGTTATTTACTGTTAAACTGTGACAGATTTAAATTAATCTACCACCTCGAGTCCATTCAAACAAAATTAGAATCTATATTTATATTTTACTATATGTGTTACATGTTCAATATATAAAATGTAAAGGTTGTTTGGGTTTTTTTTCTAATATTTGTCGTATTTGTTTCAGATGTAAATGGAACGGTTTCGATGCTATTATTGTCAAGACCACACAGAAAATGAATGTTCTGCCATCATATCACACCTTGCTAAGGAACATGATACACTTTGTCCTTAAGAATAGAGAATCAGAACTACACGAAGAAACAGGGCGCATTGGCTATAGAACAAAATGTTATGAAACCGTTATTCCTCAAGATGGAGAAATCTTTGTGACAGAAAACGAAAAAGTTGGCATATATCGTGGAGACAAAGCAAAAAAGAAGAAACTCAATACACCGGTCAAAAGTTTAAATGTTAGAAAACATCAGCTTCATCCTCCTTCGACTCGAGATGATTCCATGGATATTCCGCTATCAAGATTTAGTGAAGACAATGATGACGAACAGTTTTATGAAGAAGATAAAACAGAAGAATCTTAACTTATATTGTTCTATGAATACGGGCCCTGGTCTCGAGTTATCATATCATGTTGACCTGATCATGAATAATTAATTATATAATATCGAAAATTAAATTCTAGCCTATAACAAGTGGAGAAAAGCAATATTAAAATTTAAAACAACAATTTTAGAGATCATCAATCTTTTATTTGATAACTTGGAAACAACAATTAACAAATAAACTTTAAAAACACTTCCAGTGTAAAGCATTTAAAGTAATAAGTTATTCTTGAGGTATCTAACAAATCACAAATAAAATAAAATAAATATAAAAATACTGCTCTAGCAATCATGAGAACATTTTACAATTACAAGAATGCTTACTTTCCACTTAAAATGACAGCTTTCAAACACTTCCAGTGTAAAGCATTTAAAACAATAAGTTATTCTTGAGGTATCTTGCAAATCGCAAATAAAATCAATTAATATAAAAGTACTGCTCTTGCTATCATGAGAACAATTTACAACTACTTTCTACTTAAAATGAAAACATCTACTAATACTTGAATTACCACTTGCTGTTGAAACTCAGATTTATTTGCTAATGCAAAGCAAGCCCTGAACAAATTAAGCCCTTTTCTACTTGTTTTGCAGATATGAACCTCGCTTTGTTATTTACACGAGGAAAAGGGACGCTACAAATTCATATTAAAGCATCCTTGTATCCATTATAAGGTACAAAGATAAACATTATTTTCTCTTCTAAGTGAATGTTGAATAGAAAGTGTACATTTCTTGAGAATTCTCTATGCTTAAACGAACACTGTGTAAAACCGGAAGTGTCCGACAATTTGTTTGTACCATAATACCGAGCAATTATTTGGAACTAATACAATATGAAAATCCGAACAGTACTCTGAAACAGAGTAAAGACACGAACCTCTACAATTGCTCATATAAAAATATATGTGAAAAGTTTATTTGGAGCACAATCAGCAGATACCATAACGGTTTTTATTATATTTCTAAGGTCAAATAACAAAATGCGTTGCCTGAAAGATGGTGGTTAGATATTTTATTATTCCACGCTGGAGTATGTATACTACTTAATATTGTAAAGACACCATGATAGTTTAGCTAAATCCTCGGCTTTAATGCTCGAAATTAGGGTACAATCAAATTGTAGAAAACCTCCGTTTATACACTGTGAAAAGTATAATTTTAATGGTTGAACAAATTAGTGTTTCAACTTCTTTTTGTGCTTAAAGAGAGAGCTGTAATACTTGTACACCTTTCCACAAGGACATATATTTTTTTCTTCAAGTGTTGTGCTTCTGTGTGCCTTTGAAGTGCTTGTCTCGGTAAATGTTGTTTGACATTGGCAGCATATTAGTTTAACGCTTCCGTTACATACTTTTTCCTGTTCGTTTCTTCTATATCGGCCTGTAAACTTTTTGTGGCAGTGCTGACATTCATAAGGCTCTATTCTTGTATGTGTATTTAAATGATCTTGGTACTTTGACAAGCGAAAGAATGTTTTCCTGCATAGTTCAAAGGGGCATACATGAACTTGATTTCGGCTGCATTTTTACCATTGTTATTATTTATTTCGTGTGCTTTTATGTGCTCGTTCATGTTTTGACACTTGTTAAAGGTTTTGCCGCAAAATGAACATAAAAGATTATAACTATGTTTGTCAATCTTGTGTTTATTAAGTTTTTCTTCAGAATCAAAATATTGGGTACAGCTTGGACAGAATAATTTAGTACCATCATGGATTTTTAAATGTCTCTTTAAGTTGTGTTGAGACTTGAACTTTTTCTGGCAAATGTCACATTGGTAGGAATCATATTTAGTTGTATGAACGGTTTCTTCCAAAGAAATATTTAGAAAAGATCCATCCAGTGGATTCTCAGTAGATAGATCAATAGACTCCATATTATCTGAAATTTATCAAAAATGAAATATTACAAAACTTCTAAATATCCCAATTCAATCAAATCTTTTTAAAAGAAGTAATTTTCAAGGTATTTCTCAGTTTATCCACCTCAAAGACATTTCCAAAGTCAATGACAATGGAAATTAATACAAGCAACAGCTAATACTATCAGGGATTCACATTCAGCCAGGATTTTGAGACCATTAGTCACTTTTGCGGATCAGATTTTTTTTAAAATTATGAATAAACAAGAATATAATGAGCTTAATCTTATAATCAGTTACTTTGTCTTATTGGTTAGTAATGGAGAATGAAAAGCTACGAAAAACCTCCTAGGATGGGAACATACTCTGCAAATTAGCAACCAATTGATAAAGCATAACATTGCCATGATTTTGATCTAATACCACGCAAATTGTAATACCCCCCCCCCCCCCCTCCTTTTGAAATATTACTGTGCTTGGGTTTAATACAAACACGCAGTTGCAAATGAAATAGATGTCGTTTTGAAATTTGTTGACTTGGGAATGAAAATACAAGATTTTATTTAAGAAAAACAAAACAAAGTAGCTATTATTTAAATCTTTTTCATGAAAGTAATTTACTTTCGTATCTATGCTGGCTTAGACATCCGGGTTTAAATGTTAGCGCCCCAACATTTAAGTCTTGCGATCAGTATATTCGCGAGACCGACGCGAGAAATAGAGCATCAGTATGTGGTTTACCGTGGTGGTCTACCATAATGAGGACTAACTTCCTCTATTACAGGATAAACCAGAAATAAGAATTCATGTCACTATTGTTCCCGATTGCCAAAATCTGCTGTCAGTGATAGTCAGTTTCAAAATAATCTGCTGTCCCCGATATCCAAAACATTTTGACCACTGGAATGAAATTGCGTATAATATTCTTACTACATAACACTTCGAGTTCCCGTTGTACAGGAAGGTAGAAGAAACACTATGTTTTTCATGTATATGATAGAAACTTGTGCTTTCTTTAGAAATTTTAGAGAAAACGTTAATGTTCTGAAGAATTCTCTGTTGAAAATGTCAAATTCTATCTTCATTGATTGAAAACTTACTAAATATTAAAACCTATACTGTCATATTTGGTATGCAAATTTCTCATTTGTAGTACAACAAATCACACATAAATTTAAAATCCAAAAAGTAGATAAAATGGAAGAAAAACGTCAAAGAAATTCCTACCTGTCATTCCGTGTGACGTAGATATGATCTGAGTTCCGGATAGCATCTGCTGTCCAGATAGCCGGTTGTAGGGTGTGTAGCTGTCGTAAGACACCTTTGGGTAATTGCTTACACACAATTTTGTCCTGAATGGGAAAAATACCATACTGTCGGAAACAGCTCTAAAATCTAACAATAAAAATGTAGAAAGAGACAAAATCGATACCCCTAATATTACCTCTCACTTTTCTTGCTTAGCATAGGTACTTTAATAATAATAAAAAGTGGCGGGGTTAAGCTAGTTTTATGGACCCAAGCATTAGTGAAATGAGACGGTCATCCAAGTGTTTTCCACGTGTGACTTAAGTGCCAATCCTCATATATAACAAATACCAACCAAACGATCCAAGTAAGACTCGTATGTCGTTATGTAATGTTTTCCTAGAATATTCTAGTAACAGAAAGAAACAACCAACAATCAATTAAGTTTCTATACTTTAATAAAATAACAAAATATACTTAATGATAATATACAATTACAAAAGAAAATTTATAAAGTTTACAACTGGCCTGAATATTCACATTTAATCCCTTGGAATAAATGTCCTTTTTTCTTCCCGCAAGTAGTTCGATTCTTTTCCTATGAAATTGAATTCGTATTGAATTAAGTAACGTGACTTAAACAGTGATAGCGCACACGCAATACCAAAAAATATCAACAAAACGGACATTGGAACACAAAAAGACCACGAAATGACATGATGTTTTTATTCATTATTATATCTATATGGCATACGACTGGCTTGATACAGGCACACGCAGGTGGTAGGTTAACCCCAATCCTGGCTTGATACAAGCACAAACATGTGGTAGGTTAAGCCCAATCCTGGCTTGATACAGGCACACACGTGTGGTAGGTTAAGCCCAATCTTGGCTTGATACAGGCACACACATGTGGTAGGTTAAGCCCAATCCAGGCTTGATACAGGCACACACATGTGGTAGATTAATCCCAGTCCTGGCTTGATACAGGCACACACATGTGGTAGGTTAACCCCAATCCTGGCTTGATACAGGCACACACATGTGGTAGGCCCCAATCCTGGCTTGATACAGACACCCACATGTGGTAGGTTAAGCCCAATCCTGGCTTGATACAGACACACACATGTGGTAGGCAAACCCCAATCCTGGCTTGATACAG
This sequence comes from Bathymodiolus brooksi, assembly GCA_963680875.1. Lineage (NCBI taxonomy): Eukaryota > Metazoa > Mollusca > Bivalvia > Mytilida > Modiolidae > Bathymodiolus > Bathymodiolus brooksi. The sequence goes on from OY804590.1 coordinate 9,408,768, forward strand.
GCACACACATGTGGTAGGCTAACCCCAATCCTGGCTTGATACAGACACACACATGTGGTAGGCTAACCCCAATTCTGTCTTGATACAGGCACACACATGTGGTAGGCTAACCCCAATCTTGGCTTGATACAGACACACACATGTGGTAGGCTAACCCCAATTCTGTCTTGATACAGGCACACACATGTGGTAGGTTAATCCCAATCCTGTCTTGATACAGGCACACACATGTGGTAGGTTAACCCCAATCCTGGCTTGATACAGGCACACACATGTGGTAGGTTAATCCCAATCCTGGCTTGATACAGGCACACACATGTGGTAGGTTAATCCCAATCCTGGCTTGATACAGGCACACACATGTGGTAGGTTAATCCCAATCCTGGCTTGATACAGGCACACACACGTGGTAGGTTAATCCCAATTCTGGCTTGATACAGGCACACACATGTGGTAGGTTAACCCCAATTCTGGTTTGATACAGGCACACCAGTGGTAGGTTAACCCAAATCCTGGCTTGATACAGGCACACACATGTGGTAGGTTAACCCCAATCCTGGCTTGATGCAGGCACACACATGTGGTAGGCTAACTCCAATCTTGGCTTGATACAGGCACACACATGTGGTAGGTTAACCCCAATTCTGGTTTGATACAGGCACACCTGTGGTAGGTTAACCCAAATCCTGGCTTGATACAGGCACACACCTGTGGTAGGTTAACCCCAATCTTGGCTTGATGCAGGCACACACATGTGGTAGGCTAGCCCCAAACCTGGCTTGATACAGGCACACACATGTGGTAGGTTAACCCCAATCCTGTCTTGATACAGGCACACACATGTGGTAGGCTAACCCCAATCCTGGCTTGATACAGACACACACATGTGGTAGGCTAACCCCAATTCTGTCTTGATACAGGCACACACATGTGGTAGGCTAACCCCAATCCTGGCTTGATACAGACACACACATGTGGTAGGCTAACCCCAATTCTGTCTTGATACAGGCACACACATGTGGTAGGTTAATCCCAATCCTGTCTTGATACAGGCACACACATGTGGTAGGTTAACCCCAATCCTGGCTTGATACAGGCACACACATGTGGTAGGTTAATCCCAATCCTGGCTTGATACAGGCACACACATGTGGTAGGTTAATCCCAATCCTGGCTTGATACAGGCACACACATGTGGTAGGTTAATCCCAATCCTGGCTTGATACAGGCACACACACGTGGTAGGTTAATCCCAATTCTGGCTTGATACAGGCACACACATGTGGTAGGTTAACCCCAATTCTGGTTTGATACAGGCACACCAGTGGTAGGTTAACCCAAATCCTGGCTTGATACAGGCACACACATGTGGTAGGTTAACCCCAATCCTGGCTTGATGCAGGCACACACATGTGGTAGGCTAACTCCAATCTTGGCTTGATACAGGCACACACATGTGGTAGGTTAACCCCAATTCTGGTTTGATACAGGCACACCTGTGGTAGGTTAACCCAAATCCTGGCTTGATACAGGCACACACATGTGGTAGGTTAACCCCAATCCTGTCTTGATACAGGCACACCCATGTGGTAGGCTAACCCCAATCCTGGCTTGATACATGCACACACATGTGGTAGGTTTACCCTAATCCTGTCTTGATGCAGGCACACACATGTGGTAGGTTAATCCCAATCCTGGCTTGATACAGGCACACACATGTGGTAGGTTAACCCCAATCCTGGCTTGATACAGGCACACACATGTGGTAGGTTAACCCCAATCCGTGCTTGATACAGGCACACACATGTGGCAGGTTAACATCAATCTTGGCTTGATACAGGCGCACACATGTGGTAGGTTAACCACAATCCTGGCTTGAAACAGGCACACACATGTGGTAGGTTAACCACAATCCAACAATACCCTCTTGATGCGCAAAACAGATGTAAACAAACAATCTATAGAAATTAGCTATCACACTATCACACTATCACAAAAATAAATGACAAAAACAGTTTGGATACCAAAGGGGTAATCAGAATCCATAAATCAAAGAACAGACAAAACAATGGCCAAATGAAAAAGGACAAGAGGACAAACAACGATCTACAAAACTAAAGATACATGGACATGGACAATACAATAGCATGGTCAGTGGATGCTAGTTGACTACTTGCGAAGAAGGTAAACATATGTTGGTTAAACACTTAAGACAAAATAATCGTAACTGATACTTTTATAGATCTCAGTACCTTTGTAACAGCGTTGATAAATTTGATAACATTCCTTACATATTACCATTCCACACCAAAACTAAAATCTATAATTAAAGAATTGATTCAGCGTTGCTTCTCAAAGAAGAACGGAGAACAAAGGAATGAACCAGTATCTTGTTATTGGTAGAGATAATTAAGTCTTTCTTTGTCAAACCCCATTAAAAATCGAAATTATGAATATGGACAGGATGAGACCATTTAATCTGGCTTAATCGACAATATATTTATCCAGTTTGGTGGACTGGTGTTTCAGAAGACGATCGGTTTTCCAATGAGTACAAATAGTGCTCCACTGCTCTGATATTTTTCTGCACGCTTATGAGGCAGACTTCATTGGTGGTTTCTATGTTGCTCATCTTTCTAGTTATCTTTGTGCTTTGTTTTGTTTTGTGTGTCTCTAGATTGCCCATTCTTGATTGTCCCTTTGTTATTCTCTTACATTTATTTACACAATTAAACAGCGTGTTGTCATATCCAAGATATTAAACTTCTTCTTTTCCGAAAACATGACAACCTTTTGGCACTTGTCGTCAGTTAACGTCTTTCAACAATATTCTACAGAATGATGTTATATTATGTATACATGTGTATTAGGTGTGACCTAAACCTGTCAAACAAATACAGGTACTATCAATAAATGATAGATCGCATAGAGTATTATCTCACGGTTTACATAAAAACAAATATGTCTGTTCAGCTTTAAGATAGGGTAGTTCCATGTTGATTGACGTTCATTAATGTGTCGCCCACATATAATTTCTAAAACGATGACGTGGTTTGGCATTCGGATGCTGTATGTGTCCTATATGTAAGCCTTCACTACACCGCCTGTTTTTGCTTGAAGTGTGCCTTAGTGAACTCGCTTTAGGATATACAGTAATAGAAACATTTATTTCTAATTTTTTGCACACGACGCGTTTCTCCAATAATCTTCAGACACGCGCAAAGTCCACAGAATGGAAAGCCATATAATTTAAAATGCTTTAGGATCAAGGAACTCAAAGGGCTTTCTCATGATAGCCAAAACCAAAGGGCCTTCTCAGGATAGCCAAAACCAATGGGCCTTCTCAGGATAGCCAAAACCAAAGGGCCTTCGCAGGATAGCCAAAACCAAAGTAACCCGAATAATCCAGTCGTTATATTACGTCCCCGCTGGTCGCTACATTAACGCCTGAATGCATTCATTGAAAAAATCCGTCAAACCGGAAATAGTAAATCGCTATGACTTATGGGTATTACGACATAAAATAAGAGGAGCTATAACTCGAATAATACTGCGCCCTCTATCGGCACTATCGCTGGATGAGGGCTTGAACGCTCTTAATGGTAAAAATCCGTCAGCTGTTGACTGGTTCAGCCGACCAATCAAATGTCAGATATTAGCGCATATGCGCATTAGTGACTTCCTTTACTTCCGTTTGTAAATATTGACAAAACAAACACGGAGAATGATTGTGCACGTGCCTTTGCATATTTAGAAAACAAATACACCTTTATTCTCATAATTATGATTTAAATTGCCATAGATTCACAAATCTTTAAAGATTTAAAAAAATAAAACACCGTGTAATCATTTTTTAACGTTTTTAAGTTTTAATCTAAATTTGCTAAAATGTCACATCTAACATGTATGATCATGTATGTGGGACAATAAAAGTGACTTTTTATGATTATTGTTAGCATTATTGCATATCTTTATTCTCATACAGCCAAATACAAAGGCACTCATGGCACGGAATTACTACCCCCTTTCTGAGTACTTATTTATTTTCAATAACATTTCTTTATTATTTCATCTCTTTTTCCTGAATTTATTGTGGATAATAGAATCGACACACATAGCTTGCCGTTAACATAAGATTGTATAAATTTGTATATGCACAAGTTAATTTAAGGAAAATGGGATGAAATAATAAAGAAATTTTATTGAAAATAAATATGTAAACAGAAAGTTGATTAAATTAAAATGATTTTTAATACAATTCATTAAGAAATACCCATCACAATATCGTTATTTAGGTAAATACTTATTAGACTGATTTTTTTTTTAAACCATTTGTGTCTTTTTAATTGATAACTGACCCAAGTTAGCCTAAATAAATGAAATGTTAATTATATAAATCCTTGCCTTCTATAAATTTTAATTTCTTATCTAATTCTTATTCTTATTATGTAACAATATGGTCAGGTTGTTATTTTCATTAAATGGCATCTCAAAATAGATGGCTTCACAGTAGGAGCTCTTCCTGTATATTGGTACATCCTGTATATTACAACTGACAGCTAATGCATGACAAACAATTTTAATCAGCCATCAGTATCATAAAATACATTTTTTTAAATCTTTATTTTAAATGAAATTAAAAAATCATTATAAGAGTGAATTCAATTCAAGCTTTTTTTATTTACTTTCCAACTTTGAAATAAAAATCATTATGTTTTAATATTTAAAAAATAGTAATTATTCATTTAAGTTTTATTTCATGTTTGGTTGTATTTATCCGGATATGTGTATTGCATACAACATTACATCATCTGATCGCTCCATTTGACATTATTTACAAACACTTTAGCTCCTCCTATTTTATGTCGTAATACCTATAAGTCATAGCGATTTATTATTTCCGGTTTGACGGATTGTTTCAATGAATGCATCCAGGCGTTAATGCAGCGACTAACCGGAGAGTAATATAACGACTGGATTATTCAGGTTACATTAAGAGCTTTCAAGCCCTAGTCCAGCGATAGTGCCGATAGAGGGCGCAGTATTATTCGAGTTAAAACCAAAGAGCCTTCTCAGGATAGCCAAAACCAAAGGGCCTTCTCAGGATAGCCAAAGTCAAAGGGCCTTCTCAGGATAGCCAAATCAAAGGGCCTTCTCAGGATAGCCAAAGTCAAAGGGCCTTCTCAGGATAGCCAAAATCTGCCGTTAGACATGCCTGAGGGATACTGAACTTAGCTTTAATACATTACATTATTAAGGAACTTTAAATTTCAAACATAAATAAAAAAAAGTATACCTAATATAACATCTCTGTGCCGAAACATTGGGTACTAGTAGCTGATACAGCAGAGGTATCATCATAGTGGTAGTAATAAAAACATATATATATTTAATTTAGTGTGCATTACTCGCTACAGTAATAGTCTTCATAGGATACAGTAATAGTCTTCATAGGATACAGTAATAGCCTTCATAGGATACAGTAATAGTCTTCATAGGATACAGTAATAGTCTTCATCGGATACAGTAGTAGTCTTCATCGGATACAGTAATAGTCTTCATAGGATACAGTAATAGTCTTCATAGGATACAGTAATAGTCTTCATCGGATACAGTAATAGTCTTCATAGGATACAGTAATAGTCTTCATAGGATACAGTAATAGTCTTCATCGGATACAGTAATAGTTTTCATCGGATACAGTAATAGTCTTCATAGGATACAGTAATAGTCTTCATCGGATACAGTAACAGTCTTCATCGGATACAGTAATAGTCTTCATCGGATACAGTAACAGTCTTCATAGGATACAGTAATAGCCTTCATCGGATACGCTCATAGTCCAAAGACATGTAACTTGAGGCAGGTAGGTGGTTTTTTTCTGGTTACTCCTGTTTCCTCCACCACTAATACTGACAGCAACGATATAGTCAAAATATTGTTGAAAGTGGCGTTAAACACCATAGCCGCATAACGATATGAGGTTAGATAGGTTCATTGTACAATAAAATGAAAACAAAAAATATCACACTGTCGAAACAATTCCACAATCAAAATAGAAAAATCGTAGAGACAGGCAAAAATACACGACAGCTGACATTCCTAGCTTGGTACAGGCACTGCAATAATAAGTGACGGAGCTAAACTTGCTTTATTGGTTCAACAACGTATTAAAATAAAGTAAGACAATGCAAATAGTAAAGGACGAAGTCCTTATAACGGTAAGCTGTCCGATTTTTTTCTTCTATATTGATAGCCAAATATCTGTTCACCGGAAGTTTAAAAAATAGATCAATTGATAATTTAGAAACACAAAAGAAATATATTTCAATGAAAAATTCCCAATTCTTTAATTATTTACTCTATGCAAAATCGAAATAAACTTGAAATAAAATTCTAATAAAAAAATCTCTTTCTACGAAACTCCCGACGGAAGACCAGCGTACAGTAGGTAAAATGAGCCATAACAAATCGGCTACAAAATGCATTCAAAATAAAAGATAATAGCCTCACCGGACGCAATTACGAACGAAATAAAAAGTATGTCTCCTAATTGTTCCTTCAAAACATGAATTAAAAAAATGCTTTTATAAATAGATACCCCGCTAAATTACTCGTGTTTTGGGAGAAAATTACTATGTTAATTAAATATTCCACCCTTTCAGATACTTTAGTTCGTGTTAGTCGATCTTTAGTTTTATATGTATGTTTTGTAGATCGATGTTTGTACTTTTGTACTTTTTCTTTTGGCCATTGTGTTGTCTGTTCTTCTTCGATATACGGATTCTGATTACCTCCCTTTGGTATCTTCAAGCTCTTCTTACTGGATATGACTACGTAGCCTGGATATCACAACATGGCCTTGGATATCACAGCAGGGCCTTGGATATTACAACAGGGCCTTTGATATCACAATAGGGCCTTGGATATCACAACAGGAAAATCTGGGGGATAGAAACATAATATGAATATAGCTGAAATACAGTTTGCTTGACGGTAAAAACCACCACTAATAATTGCCCATGGTATTGGTCTACCTACAATGTAGAAAATGTTGAATTGGAAAAATAACCTAAGGTCCGAATGTATGCATGCTTTCCAAATGATTTATGAGATTGGAATGAACGACCGCACTTAAACATGATGCTTCAAACGACATGTACACGAACATGTGAATGACCGTCTAGCAATTCAAAACGTGAATGACAGGTTAACAAAGTTATTTGGCTTAAACTAGGGCCCATAAATTCTAGAGGTTCAGGCTAAGGTGAAGTATCTTAATCATGTACGGAATGCTGTAAACAAATACCATAATATAAGTTTAAAGATACCAAAGGGGTAATCAGAATCTGTAGATCGTAGAATGACAGACAACACAATGGACACAAGATACCAAAGGGGTAATCAGAATCTGTAGATCTTAGAATGACAGACAACACAATGGACAAAAGATACCAAAGGGGTAATCAGAATCTGTAGATCGTAGAATGACAGACAACACAATGGACAAAAGCTACCAAAGGGGTAATCAGAATCTGTAGATCGTAGAATGACAGACAACACAATGGACAAAAGATACCAAAGGGGTAATCAGAATCTGTAGATCGTAGAATGACAGACAACACAATGGACACAAGATACCAAAGGGGTAATCAGAATCTGTAGATCGTAGAATGACAGACAACACAATGGACAAAAGATACCAAAGGGGTAATCAGAATCTGTAGATCGTAGAATGACAGACAACACAATGGCCACAAGATACCAAAGGGGTAATCAGAATCTGTAGATCGTAGTATGACAGACAACACAATGGCCACAAGATACCAAAGGGGTAATCAGAATCTGTAGATCGTAGAATGACAGACAACACAATGGCCACAAGATACCAAAGGGGTAATCAGAATCTGTAGATCGTAGAATGACAGACAACACAATGGACACAAGATACCAAAGGGGTAATCAGAATCTGTAGATCGTAGAATGACAGACAACACAATGGACACAAGATACCAAAGGGGTAATCAGAATCTGTAGATCGTAGAATGACAGACAACACAATGGACACAAGATACCAAAGGGGTAATCAGAATCTGTAGATCGTAGAATGACAGACAACACAATGGACACAAGATACCAAAGGGGTAATCAGAATCTGTAGATCGTAGAATGACAGACAACACAATGGACAAAAGATACCAAAGGGGTAATCAGAATCTGTAGATCGTAGAATGACAGACAACACAATGGACAAAAGATACCAAAGGGGTAATCAGAATCTATAGATCGTAGAATGACAGACAACACAATGGACAAAAGATACCAAAGGGGTAATCAGAATCTGTAGATCGTAGAATGACAGACAACACAATGGCCACAAGATACCAAAGGGGTAATCAGAATCTGTAGATCGTAGTATGACAGACAACACAATGGCCACAAGATACCAAAGGGGTAATCAGAATCTGTAGATCGTAGAATGACAGACAACACAATGGACAAAAGATACCTAAAGGGGTAATCAGAATCTGTAGATCGTAGAATGACAGACAACACAATGGACACAAGATACCAAAGGGATAATCAGAATCTGTAGATCGTAGAATGACAGACAACACAATGGACACAAGATACCAAAGGGGTAATCAGAATATGTAGATCGTAGAATGACAGACAACACAATGGACACAAGATACCAAAGGGGTAATCAGAATCTGTAGATCGTAGAATGACAGACAACACAATGGACACAAGATACCAAAGGGGTAATCAGAATCTGTAGATCTTAGAATGACAGACAACACAATGGACAAAAGATACCAAAGGGGTAATCAGAATCTGTAGATCGTAGAATGACAGACAACACAATGGACACAAGATACCAAAGGGGTAATCAGAATCTGTAGATCGTAGAATGACAGACAACACAATGGACACAAGATACCAAAGGGGTAATCAGAATCTGTAGATCTTAGAATGACAGACAACACAATGGACAAAAGATACCAAAGGGGTAATCAGAATCTGTAGATCGTAGAATGACAGACAACACAATGGACACAAGATACCAAAGGGGTAATCAGAATCTGTAGATCGTAGAATGACAGACAACACAATGGACAAAAGATACCAAAGGGGTAATCTGAATCTGTAGATCGTAGAATGACAGACAACACAATGGACAAAAGATACCAAAGGGGTAATCAGAATCTGTAGATCGTAGAATGACAGACAACACAATGGACACAAGATACCAAAGGGGTAATCAGAATCTGTAGATCGTAGAATGACAGACAACACAATGGACAAAAGATACCAAAGGGGTAATCAGAATCTGTAGATCGTAGAATGACAGACAACACAATGGACACAAGATACCAAAGGGGTAATCAGAATCTGTAGATCGTAGTATGACAGACAACACAATGGCCACAAGATACCAAAGGGGTAATCTGAATCTGTAGATCGTAGAATGACAGACAACACAATGGACAAAAGATACCAAAGGGGTAATCAGAATCTGTAGATCGTAGAATGACAGACAACACAATGGACACAAGATACCAAAGGGGTAATCAGAATCTGTAGATCGTAGAATGACAGACAACACAATGGACAAAAGATACCAAAGGGGTAATCAGAATCTGTAGATCGTAGAATGACAGACAACACAATGGCCACAAGATACCAAAGGGGTAATCAGAATCTGTAGATCGTAGTATGACAGACAACACAATGGCCACAAGATACCAAAGGGGTAATCAGAATCTGTAGATCGTAGAATGACAGATAACACAATGGACAAAAGATACCAAAGGGGTAATCAGAATCTGTAGATCGTAGAATGACAGACAACACAATGGCCACAAGATACCAAAGGGGTAATCAGAATCTGTAGATCGTAGAATGACAGACAACACAATGGACACAAGATACCAAAGGGGTAATCAGAATCTGTAGATCGTAGAATGACAGACAACACAATGGACACAAGATACCAAAGGGGTAATCAGAATCTGTAGATCGTAGAATGACAGACAACACAATGGACACAAGATACCAAAGGGGTAATCAGAATCTGTAGATCGTAGAATGACAGACAACACAATGGACAAAAGATACCAAAGGTGTAATCAGAATCTGTAGATCGTAGAATGACAGACAACACAATGGACAAAAGATACCAAAGGGGTAATCAGAATCTATAGATCGTAGAATGACAGACAACACAATGGACAAAAGATACCAAAGGGGTAATCAGAATCTGTAGATCGTAGAATGACAGACAACACAATGGCCACAAGATACCAAAGGGGTAATCAGAATCTGTAGATCGTAGAATGACAGACAACACAATGGACACAAGATACCAAAGGGGTAATCAGAATCTGTAGATCGTAGAATGACAGACAACACAATGGACACAAGATACCAAAGGGGTAATCAGAATATGTAGATCGTAGAATGACAGACAACACAATGGACACAAGATACCAAAGGGGTAATCAGAATCTGTAGATCGTAGAATGACAGACAACACAATGGACACAAGATACCAAAGGGGTAATCAGAATCTGTAGATCGTAGAATGACAGACAATACAATGGACACAAGATACCAAAGGGGTAATCAGAATCTGTAGATCTTAGAATGACAGACAACACAATGGACAAAAGATACCAAAGGGGTAATCAGAATCTGTAGATCGTAGAATGACAGACAACACAATGGACACAAGATACCAAAGGGGTAATCAGAATCTGTAGATCGTAGAATGACAGACAACACAATGGACACAAGATACCAAAGGGGTAATCAGAATCTGTAGATCGTAGAATGACAGACAATACAATGGACACAAGATACCAAAGGGGTAATCAGAATCTGTAGATCTTAGAATGACAGACAACACAATGGACAACAGATACCAAAGGGGTAATCAGAATCTGTAGATCGTAGAATGACAGACAACACAATGGACACAAGATACCAAAGGGGTAATGAGAATCTGTAGATCGTAGAATGACAGACAACACAATGGACAAAATAAAAGGGACAAAAGAACAAACAACGATCTACAAAACACCACACAGAAAATTAAAGATCGTGCAACACGAACTCCACCAATAACCGGGAGTGACCTCAGGTGCTCCGGAAGTGTGATCAGTTCCTGCTCCACTAGTAACACCGGTCGTGTTACTCTTGTCGTAGACTCTATTATAAGGTATGAATGAGGAAAAGACCAAATTGTGATCATGACAAAAACGGAACATATCCGTGGTAATTTGTGAAACATATACTCCGTAACGGTTAATCGAGTCATTGTGACCACCGTAAAATAAATGGCGAAGACCCCCCCCCCCCCCCCCCCCCCACACACACACAAAGAGCAAACTTTCCATAAAAACTACATCCATAGTGGAATATCGTAGTGTTGATTATATTTACTTGGTATTAATCTAATAAAGTAATATACTGCAATCCGTAGATAGTAGAATGATAGACAACACAATGGCCATACGATACCAAAGGGGTAATCAGAATCCGTAGATAGTAATATGACAGACAACACAATGGCCACAAGATACCAAAGGGTAATCAGAATCCGTAGATAGTAGAATGATAGACAACACAATGGCCATACGATACCAAAGGGGTAATCAGAATCCGTAGATAGTAGAATGACAGACAACACAATGGCCATAAGATATCAAAGGGGTAATCAGAATCCGTAGATAGTAGAATGATAGACAACACAATGGCCACAATATACCAAAGGGGTAATCAGAATCCGTAGATAGTAGAATGATAGACAACACAATGGCCACAAGATACCAAAGGGGTAATCAGAATCTGTAGATAGTAGAATGACAGACAACACAATGGCCATATGATACAAAAGGGGTAATCAGAATCCGTAGATAGTAGAATGACAGACAACACAATGGCCATAAGATACCAAAAGGGTAATCAGAATCCGTAGATAGTAGAATGATAGACAACACAATGGCCATAAGATACCAAAGGGGTAATCGGAATTCGTAGATCGTAGAATGATAGACAACACAATGGCCACAAGATACCAAAAGGGTAATCAGAATTTGTAGATAGTAGAATGACAGACAACACAATAGCCATAAGATACCAAAGGGGTAATCAGAATCCGTAAATAGTAGAATGATAGACAACACAATGGCCATAAGATACCAAAGGGGTAATCAGAATCCGTAGATAGTAGAATGATAGATAACACAATGGCCATAAGATACCAAAGGGGTAATCGGAATCCGTAGATAGTAGAATGATAGACAACACAATGGCCACAAGATACCAAAAGGGTAATCAGAATTTGTAGATAGTAGAATGACAGACAACACAATAGCCATAAGATACCAAAGGGGTAATCAGAATCCGTAGATAGTAGAATGATAGACAACACAATGGCCATAAGATACCAAAGGGGTAATCAGAATCCGTAGATAGTAGAATGATAGACAACACAATGGCCATAAGATACCAAAGGGGTAATCGGAATCCGTAGATAGTAGAATGATAGACAACACAATGGCCACAAGATACCAAAAGGGTAATCAGAATTTGTAGATAGTAGAATGACAGACAACACAATAGCCATAAGATACCAAAGGGGTAATCAGAATCCGTAGATAGTAGAATGATAGACAACACAATGGCCATAAGATACCAAAGGGGTAATCAGAATCCGTAGATAGTAGAATGATAGACAACACAATGGCCATAAGATACCAAAGGGTAATCAGAATCCGTAGATAGTAGAATGATAGACAACACAATGGCCATAAGATACCAAAGGGGTAATCAGAATCCGCAGATAGTAGAATGATAGACAACACAATGGCCACAAGATACCAAAAGGGTAATCAGAATACGTAGATAATAGAATGATAGACAACACAATGGCCATAAGATACCAAAGGGGTAATCAGAATCCGTAGATAGTAGAATGATAGACAACACAATGGCCATAAGAAAAAGTACAGAAGGACAAACAACGATTTACAACACATACACAGAAAACTAAAGATCGAGCAACGCGAACCCCACCAATAACCGAGGGTGAACTCAGGTGCTCCGGAAGCGTAATATGTTCCTGCTCCACTAGTGGTACCGGTGTTACATACTCATTTTTCCCCCATACTCATTTATCTCCCCGGAAAAATGAGTATATACTCAGTTTTCCCCCCGGAAAAATGTGTATATACTGAGATTTCCCCCCCGGAAAAATGAGTATATACTGAATTTTCCCCCCGGAAATCCAAGTATGTGTTAACCCATACTCATTTTTCCCCTCATACTAGTTTTTCCCCTTTTTTAATAGGGTTTTTCTTGTGTACACTTATATTCATGTATATGGTGGAAGACATAATAGTTAAATGTGGACGAAAGAGGGTATCAACAATGATAATAGTAATAACTAAGGCAAGCATGAACATGGAGTGAGAACGATAAGGAGGTAGGAGGAAAGGATGGGAAAAACACTTGAGTGATAAAGCGATCTTCCTTAGTGCAAGTGAGAAAAACTCAAGTTTGCTAAGTGCTGGAAGGCACAGCTGACAGGTATGAGGAAGAGGGCAGGAAGGAAGGAATATAAAGAGAAGGATAGAGAGGACGGAGGGAGAATGGTAAAAAGACGATGGAGAGGAAGGAGAGATACTAGAGGTATAAAATAAGGAGGATGACGGGGAGGAATTAGGGAGGGAGTCAATATGGAAAAGGATGGAGATAGTGAGGAGGATAATGATGAGGAAGTAGTGAAACAGGTATTGAAGAGGAGATTTGAAGGAAGAGGATAGAAAGGACGAAGTGATAAAGGTAAACGAGGAGGAGAGAAGTAGTAATAAGGAGGATGATGATGACGACGGAGGAGAAAAGTATACGGAGAAGGTAATTAGGAAGAGTTAATAAGGAGGATGGAGACGGAAGAAAGACAGAGGTAATGAGGTGGATGATAATATTACAGGAAAGAGAAGAGAGGTAATGAGGTGGCGGATTGAAAGGAATGAAGGATGGAGAGGTGGTGAGGATGACTGGGAGGAAGGAAGGAGAGAGGTAGTGAGGATGACTGAGAGGAAGGAGGGAGAGAGGTAGTGAGGATGACTGAGAGGACGGAGGGAGAGAGGTAGTGAGGAGGATGGATAGGAATGAGGGAGAGAAGTAGTGAGGAGGATTGAGAGGACGGAAGGAGAGCGGTAGTGAGGAGGATGCCAGAGGAAGGAGGGAGAGAGGTAGTGAGAAGGATGGAGAGAGAGGTAGTGAGGAGGATGATTGAGAGGAAGGAGGGGGAGAGGATGACTCAGAGGAAGGAGGGAGAGAGATAGTGATGAAGTGGATGCAGAGGAATGAGGGAGGAGAAGTAGTGAGGAGGAGGATTGAGAGAAAGGAGGGAGAGAGGCAGTGAGTAGGAATGAGAGGAAGAAGGGAGAGAGGTAGTAAGAAGAGGAGAGCAAGGAGGGAGATAAGTAGAGAAGAGGAAGAAGGAGGGAGAGAGGTAGTGAGGATGACTGAGAGGAAGGAGGAAGATAGGTAGTGAGGAAGTGGATGGAAAAGAATGAGGGAGGAGAAGTAGTGAGGAGGAGGATTGAGATGAAGGAGGGAGAGAGGCAGTGAGTAGGAGGGAGAGGAAGAAGGGAGAGAGGTAGTAAGAAGAGGAGAGCAAGGAGGGAGAGAAGTAGAGAAGAGGAAGGAGGGAGAGAGGTAGTGAGGAGGAGGATGGGAAGGAAGGAGGGAGAGAGGTAGTGAGGAGGAGGATGGAGAAGGAGAGAGAGAGGCAGTGAGGAAGAGGATGGAGAGGAAGGATGAGAAAGGTAGTGAGGAGGACGACTACTTTAATAAATTTCCCCCGACAATGCCTTCAGTGGTTCTTGAAAATCGATTAATCAGAATGTTCAAAGTCTCCTATCGATCTGCACCAAAGAAACAACACTTGTGTAGTACCTCATAGTGAACACCCTCAAAGTTAAATTGGTTAAATTATGTTCAGTGGTTCTCAATGAGATTACGAAAATGTAATTCATAGGTTTTCAAAGCAATTTTGACCTTCGCTGTCGACCATTTTGAATTTCCGATCGGCATAAAAACCATTATCACCTGTAAAGGACTCTGAAATTTCAAGACAATGTTTACAACCATAATATGCAGGTCAGGTTCAATTGCAGCCAGATCCAATATACGGCTTGGAAGTTAGGCCCAATTAGCTGAAAGCGGAGAACTCCGTGTCCTCAGACACATTCTTCTTTTATTAATTTTTTAACGAATCGGCATGAAAAGTAACAACACTTGCGTAGGACATAATAGTGAACACCTCTGCCAAGTTTGGTTAAATTCTGTTCAGTGTTTTCCAAGTAGACCATGAAAATGTTGCTTTACATATGGTTTCAAAGCAAACTTTGACCTCCGCTGGCAACGATTTTGAATTTCCGATGGGCTCAAAAAGTAACAAGACCTGTCAAGGACCTTAAAATGAACATACAAATCACGTTTCCATACAATCGCTTCAGTGTTTCTTGAAAAAAGATTATTGAAAAACTAACAATGTTTCCAATGTCTCCTGATGACCATTTGTTGACGAATCGGAAAAAATCCCTCATCCGATCTAAACAAACACCAGATCCCTCAGTACAATTTCTAGTCAATATGTAAACCACAGATAAATTCAATGCAGACGAACAATTACGCATTGGTTGACCATATGCGAACGCTAACTGATTTCAAATCCGATACGACAATTATAACGGATTTAAATTCGATCTAATGATTCAGTTTCAATCCGGAATACGTGTGAATATGGTATTATAGTGCTACCACTTTCGGTAGATCAATCAAAAAAGATGGAGACAAACGCATTTATCAAGATGGATCAATTTTATAATAATTTGATCATGAAACGAAGCAAAAAATAGTTGTGCTGATATAGTAGAGGGGGTTAGGAGGGGGTCTGACCCCGAAACCCCGAACTAAAAAACTTGAAATCCCCTTAGTCCCGAACTAAAAAACTTGAAATCCAGAAGTCCCGAATATAATAAAATTTCAATCCCGAATCCCGAAATGGTCAATCCCGAATTCTCGAGCTTAAAAAAACCACCATCCCGGAGTCCTCAAAAGGGTCATTCCCCCCTCATAGTAGTAGTTTAATTTAGAGAATACTGTTACCGTTTAGTTCATCATTTGAAATGAACATAATAGGATAAATTGGTATAATTATGTTCGGTAAAACAAATCCACACTCTGACAGTAGAACTAATAATTGTATCATTCATAGTTATGCGTCATTGATGGACACTGCCATTCTATAGTTACTGATCTTTATTTAAAATGATCGATTACAAACAAACAAGCTACCACAAAAAAGTTTGTTTAGTTTAAAACTAATTATGTTGTGTCTCGGTGTACTGTAAACAGTTGAAATTCTTAAGAATAAATTAGTAGATAACCATTGGCGAATCCAGGGGGGTTCCGGTGGTCGGAACCCCCCTCCCCCCCCCCCCCCCTCGTCCTTCACATTGCGTTCGTCGTCCTTCCGTCCGTCCGTCGTCCGTCCGTTAACTTTTTACATTTTGATATTCTTCTTGAGAACTACTGAACATAATTTAACCAAACTTGGTATGAATGATCCTTAGGGTATGTAGACTATAGTTTGTGAATTATATATCCGTCGAAGAAAAAACGTGGCCGCCATGGCTAAAAATAGAACATAGGGGTCAAACTGCAGTCATTGGCTAATATTTCAAAAAGTATTACATATAGAGAAAAATAGAGGTGATCTTCCTTCTTCAGCATCAAAAGCTCTACAAAAGTCTCCATAGGGTCGACCCTTTATAGGAGTTATTGCCCTTGCATAGTCTATCAATGCAAAGGGGGAGAATTGAGTATGAGGGGGAAACTTCAGTATATACTCAGATTTCCCCCCTAAAAATCAGGGGGAAAGATGAGTATATACTGATCTTTCCGGGGGGAAAAATGAGTATATACTGATCTTTCCGGGGGAAAAACTAGTATATACTCATGTTTCCGGGGGGAAAAATGAGTAGGGGGAAGAATGAGTATGTAACACCGGTCGTGTTACTCTTGGTATAAACTCGATGATAAAACATGAATGAGGAAAAGACCGGATTGTGATTATGACAAAAACGGAACATATCCGTGGTAATTTGTGACACATATACTCCGTAACGATTGACCAAGTCATTGTGGCGACCGTAAAATATATGGCGAAGACCCCCCTCCCCCCACACACACAAAGAGCAAACTTTCCATAAAAACTACATTCACGTGGTGGAATATCGTAGTGTTGATTAGATTTACTTGGTAATTCAGCATTTATCTAATAAAGTAATATACTGCAATCCATTTATGCAGAACTGTTTTTGGGGAAGAATTGACCAGAATCAGTGATGTAAGTTTTCGTTTGGAACTCAAGGCTTCAAAATAGTTATAACCAAAATTAGTCGTGGTCGCATGATAGTTGGATTTACAACTACCTGTGCAATAAGTGCCTATAACCATTAATAAAAACGTAGACATTGAATTTAGTGCGCAAAACGTTGCGAGTTCGAATCCCGATCATGGAGATGATACTCGATACAGCATTATGTGATAAGGTTTGTCAGTGACTTGCGTCAGGTTGGTGATTTTCTCCGGGTATTCCGGTTTCCTCCACCAATAAAACTGATCTCCACAACATAGCTTAAATTGTGTTGAACATAATAACCCTAACCCTCAAGAAGAAATGTGATATTCAGGTAGATGGTTTCACAAACACCATTCCTGCAAAGATTCTTCCCAGTTGGCCCAGTAGTATCATGGGACATGATCAAATTTGACGGACTGACTGACAGATGACAAAATTGATAGATCGGAAAATCGTTCTTTGCAACGACAAATTCTAACCACCTTTCTCGTTAGGAGCACATGCAAATTGTCTATAATGTGGTATGTATGCCCTGTCCAGTTCTTAGACAGAATTTGCCAACATGATTGATACATGGTTAATATGTTTTACATTAGACTGAATGTCTACAATCACTAATCTTCTCCAACCGTTCATCGACATTGTAAATTGTCAGAAGATCGTCCGATGTATGTGTACATACAATTTAACGGAACGACAATGCAACATCCTATGACTGAAATAGCAAAATTGATGGTAAAGATCTTCTATCAGACACTATATGTAGCTCGGTGAAGGTAATGGATATTTTCGACTCTGTTCCACAGTGCAGACGTAGTCATAGTCTTCGTTATTAACCTTTTTGATTATTTGGTTTTCCAATCTATTGACTATGAACGTATCTGACGCATGCGTACTAAATTATGTATCTACGGTTGTATTATTATCACTATCAGTGCCTCTGCTGGTGGACTTTTCGTCTCCAAGGGTTTCGACACTAACATGGCTTATTTGATATATTTATGTTTGAAAAATAAGTTCCCAAATAATGAATTTATTAAAACTAAGATAAATCACATACAGACATGGGGATCATTATCCAATTACAATCACTTGAATTTCTATCAATATAAACAAAAAATAAAACAGTCCAAAATGAAAAAAATATATACTTACATTGTATACCTACCTAATAATATTATTTTAGATATAGGTATATATATTTTTTTGATTTTTGACTGTTTTTCGTTTATATTGATAGAAATTCAAGTGACTGTGATCCAATTTGGCTATCCTGTTTAGGCCTGTTGGCTTAATTGCCCCTCCCCCAAGTCTTTTAAGGTATTTGGTTGTCCAATAGTTTGGCCATGAAAGTACCTGATGAAGGATATTCCAAATACGCGTCATTAACACTAAATCAGATATCTACACGATCTACATCTGCTTATGAAATCAGTGTTTATCACTACTAATGTCCGGGGATTCGATTCCAACACTCACTACACTAAGTGATGATGGGAACTGATTAAATAGGAAAATCGAAAACGGACTAGACCAAATTATTGCTGCATCGACAGTCCATCTTCATATATGATACTTGCATTTGTACCAGATACTAAACACCTTCAGAAAGTTAAATATTATGTCAGAGGTTGCACAAAAAATGTACATATATTCCTTTAAGCAAATATGAAGAGAGCATGTTGTAAATAATAATATGTGAAGAAGAGTTTGAAGATACTAAAGGGGTAATCAGAATCCGTAAATGGAAGGACAGGCAACACAATGGTCATAATAAAAGTACAAAATGGACGAATAAAGATATACAAAACAATACACAAAAAACTAAAGATCAAGTATCATGAACCCTACTAACAACCGGGGTGGACTCAGGTGCTCCGGAAGGGTAAGCAGTTCTTGCTCCACAATGGGTTATTGATATAAGTATTTAGCTTTTGATAATATTAGGCTAGCGACCCAAGTTAAAATTATGTTGTGAAACGGAAACAATTACATCTCTAATTTGATCGTCTTTTGTTTCTTGAAGCGGATGTAAATACATCTTAGAAGATGATTCACTTGTATGGACTTATTAAATGTAGAATCAGATGTAAATACATCTTAGAAGATGATTCATTTATATGGACTTATTAAATGTAGAATCAGATGTAAATACATCTTAGAAGATGATTCATTTATATGGACTTATTAAATGTAGAATCAGATGTAAATACATCTTAGAAGATGATTCATTTATATGGACTTATTAAATGTAGAATCAGATGTAAATACACCTTAGAAGATGATTCATTTATATGGACTTATTAAATGTAGAATCAGATGTAAATACATCTTAGAAGATGATTCACTTATATGGACTTATTAAATGTAGAATCAGATGTAAATACATCTTAGAAGATGATTCATTTATATGGACTTATTAAATGTAGAATCAAATGTAAATACATCTTAGAAGATGATTCACTTATATGGACTTATTAAATGTAGAATCAGATGTAAATACATCTTAGAAGATGATTCATTTATATGGACTTATTAAATGTAGAATCAGATGTAAATACATCTTAGAAGATGATTCACTTATATGGACTTATTAAATGTAGAATCAGATGTAAATACATCTTAGAAGATGATTCACTTATATGGACTTATTAAATGTAGAATCAGATGTAAATACATCTTAGAAGATGATTCATTTATATGGACTTATTAAATGTAGAATCAAATGTAAATACATCTTAGAAGATGATTCATTTATATGGACTTATTAAATGTAGAATCAAGTGTAAATACATCTTAGAAGATGATTCATTTATATGGACTTATTAAATGTAGAATCAAGTGTAAATACATCTTAGAAGATGATTCACTTATATGGACTTATTAAATGTAGAATCAGATGTAAATACATCTTAGAAGATGATTCACTTATATGGACTTATTAAATGTAGAATCAGATGTAAATACATCTTAGAAGATGATTCATTTATATGGACTTATTAAATGTAGAATCAGATGTAAATACATCTTAGAAGATGATTCATTTATATGGACTTATTAAATGTAGAATCAAGTGTAAATACATCTTAGAAGATGATTCACTTATATGGACTTATTAAATGTAGAATCAGATGTAAATACATCTTAGAAGATGATTCACTTATATGGACTTATTAAATGTAGAATCAGATGTAAATACATCTTAGAAGATGATTCATTTATATGGACTTATTAAATGTAGAATCAGATGTAAATACATCTTAGAAGATGATTCACTTATATGGACTTATTAAATGTAGAATCAGATGTAAATACACCTTAGAAGATGATTCACTTATATGGACTTATTAAATGTAGAATCAGAGGCAAATAAGGGTAATAACAAAATTACCGAACTCCGAATAATCTTCCAAAGGGAAAGTAAAAACTCATAAGTATATAAACAGACAAAATCAGTCAACAACCGGAAAACTGTGAAAACCGTAATGACCCTGACTTGGTACAGGCATTTCTAAAGAAATTGTGGGTTGAATCAGATTTTGAAGCGCCAAACCTCCCGCTTTCATTACGGCTCAAAGGTTCCGGCTGTCACTATAACAGTATTTATAACAATACTGGAACAAAATAGGTAAAATAGTTGTCAATGCAGTACCAAATTCAGTGAGGAGGGTGGAACATTTATCGTGAACCATCTCCATCAACAACCCCGAGTCACCTGAAGTATTTTTTAAAGACATCTGAGAAGTTTTGTTTTTAATAAAAACGTAGATATCAAATTCAGTGCGCACAATGCGTATCTGGAATAACATTCGTCAAGTAGGCTCAAAATCGAAAGATTGGAAAGCCAAATAATTTAAAATTTTGGGAGCAATAAAACCAAGATATTTTACCAGACTTGATTATATGTAGACAATATTCGAAACTTGTAATATATAAAATTTATTTGTACGAGCTTTATAAACTGACAGAAAAGCCAGCATTTTTACAATAAATTTTATATTTTCCGAAAATGTACGCATAGTGTATTTATCCTGCAATATAAAAAAAACCCTAAACAATTGCCAAATTGTGTAAAAAGAGCAGAAACAAGCGTCGTTCTAATCGTTTTTTAATGGTATCGTATGTGAAGTCTGCGCCTATACTGTTACTTAATCTTACCGTCGCGCAGAAAATCTATGTCTTGGTCAGTAGCCGTATATGACAAAATTTGTTTCCAACTAATGCAAATTGACTGCTTAAATAGAACAAGCGCAGGAAAATATGAGTACCACGGTAGGTGTCTGATAAGAAGCAAAAGCTGCTTACCCTTCGCGAGGACCTGCGTTCGCATTCGATTTTTTTTGTGGGTCCGGAATGCTCATCAGTTTAGTATTTTGTGTTGTGCCCTATATGTTGTTTGTGTCTCTTGAGTTCTCCCCGGTTTTAAAAAGATGTGTTTATTTGCGTATAGTGGTGTCCAACATTTTGTCCTATCATATGTTTTTACGTTCCGTGTTGTGATGTCGGCTACGAATTCCGTATAAAAACTATATTCGGTTCGTCTTTACCTCCAGTTGTTTATAGGAGGGTTCATCTCTTATTTATGTTATTTGTGTTTGCTTGCGCATAGTATTGTCAAACTATAATACTATACAAACATGGCGGATGCATCATAAGAGGCACGAACTGCTTACGCTTCGCGAGCAACGGGTTCACCACGTTTGGTGGAATCAGTGTTGCTCGTCTCTTTAGTGTCTGTGTTGTGTTGTGTTTTGTTTTGTTTGTCTTCGTTCTGTGTCTTGTGTACCCAATGTGGCCAGTGTCTATGGATTGTCCGTTCTTGATTGCCCCTTGTGTTGTCTCTAAGGGAAAACCCTTACTCTGTATGATCTAATGGTTGTGGAGGCATATACAGTCAAACCGGCTGTATAAAGAGCATTGACGGGAACATGAAAATATGCCCTTAAGTGGTTCAGTGCTTTCAGAGACGAATATCTTGTCTAAGGAATATTTCCTGACTCTACTAGGCGTCATTGAGACGAGCTAATTCGAGTTATCCAAAATAGATATTTTTCTTTTGTCACGTATGATATTAAATTCAGAAGAATTGTGATTATAGCTTGAATTATGTGTTGCACGTAGCAAAAAAAAAGGTTTTCACTCAACAAGCACAGCGATGCGTATTGTAGATCGACCAGCTGGAAAACATTGAATGTGTTTTATATGTTGTGTAATTAATCTTGCGATTCAAATATTATATTTGCTTTTGTTTTCTAAATATACCGGATGGTGAGGATTTAATAGCGCTCAGTATATTTATCGTTTCGTCACTAGACTTGTGTGACTACATTGTATATTAATGAGACACAATCATTTCCATTTATCCTTAAACATTCCATACCATTAAAGATGTTTGGACATAAAACTACAAAGTGTAAATATCGTAAATAAATAGAAGGTCAGTATAGGATGTAAACCTTTCGTTTACCTTAAGGTATCTTGTATAATTGTACGACCACCAATGAAATTATCTACCGACCATACCAAGGTAGTTCAATTATATCTTATTTTCTTTTATGCTGAAGAAAGATCTGTGGTTTAGGTTTATGGTATTTAACGCCACTTTCAACAATATTTCAGTAACATCGTGGTAGTCAGTTTTATTGGTAAAGGAAACCGGAGTATCCGGAGAAAACCACAGACAAACTTTATCACATAATGTTGTATTGAGTACACCTTGCCATGAACGGGATTCTAACTCACGACTTTAGTGGTGATAGTTGTAAATACAACTACCATACGATCACTACCACAACGGCCCCGAAAGATCTGTGATTTTTTTCTATCTTCACTGGTGAGGTTATATTTTTATATTTTCTTAATACAGATATAAAATTTAAAAACAAATCCCAGTGTCGGAACAGTTCCAAAATCCCATAGATACACCGTAGAACCAGCGACAAAATCGATACGTCTGGCACACAATGACCACATTCCTGGCTTGGTACAGGTACTTCAATAAAAAGTGGCAGGGTTAAACTAGTTTTATGGACCTAGCCTTCCCCATTTGTTGAAATGTGTTCTGCATGCAAATTACGAAGGATGGCATCGGCAATAAAATGTTGGTTGAAAGTTGACGATTGTCTCACTATTATATCATACGATGGCCTTGCATGCTATCTAATATTTAGACCATGTTTGAACGATTGTCTCACTATTATGTCATACGATGGCCTTGCATGCTATCTAATATTTAGACCACGATTGTCTCACTATTATGTCATACGATGGCCTTGTATGCTATTTAATATTTAGACCACGATTGTCTCACTATTATGTCATACGATGGCCTTGCATGCTATCTAATATTTAGACCACGATTGTCTCACTATTATGTCATACGATGGCCTTGCATGCTATCTAATATTTAGACCACGGTTGAGGCCATTGTCTCTCTTATATATAACTAATATTATATATATGACAACCTTTGTATCATGATGATTAAATACAATATGACAACCTTTGTATCATGATGATTAAATACAATATGCATTATGTACAAGATTATAGCCTTATTTATAATAACGCTGCTCGCCATGTTATATGTGAGGGTTGACATTTTACACGCATGTAGAAAACAATTGCATGACCACTTTTCAACAAAATCGAAAACAGGTTGTCTGTGTTTATGCATTATTGTGAGAAGAGTTTGAACATACCAAAGGGGTAATCAGAATCTGTAAATGACAGACAGCCAAATGGCCAAAAGAAAATGGACAAAAGGACAAACAACGATCTACAAAACACTACGCACAAAACTAAAGATCGAAAACACGAACCCCACTAAAAACTGGGATTGAACTCAGGTGTTCCGGAAGGGTTAGCAGTTCCTGTTCCACTAGTGGCACCCGTTTGCTTTATGCTATATACAGTAGATACAAGCATTTGCGCTTGTTTTACCCTTAAGAAGAATTACATTAAAACAGTTTTGACATTGAAGTACACTATATAAATAGCTAGAAGGTCAGCACAGGACGGAAACCTTGCGTTAACCTTACAATGTCTTGTACAATTTTAAACATCCACCAATCATATTAATAACTGATCATACAAAGTTCAATGACATTATTATTTTATAGCTTCTTCATACTGATGTAAGTTCAGTCTTTTTTCTGATCTTGTATTGGTAAGGTTAGTTTTTAGTGTGAGTTTAATATATTCGTAGTATACAGTTATAGGGAAAGTTTTAAGATATCAAAGGGGTAAGCAGACAAATACAATGGCTTTTATTTGTATTTATATTTCAATTTCATGTAATGGGTTTACTACTCATATACAATATACGTACATTGTCGGTAAATATAACATTTATTTGTACGAGCTTTAGAAACAGGCAGAATAGCGAGCCTTTGGCGAGCTTTTCAGGCCTGTTTTGCAGCGAGTACAAATGAATTTTATATTCAACAACAATGTACGTATTTTGTGTTTATCCTGCAATGTCAAAAAGTCGGAAAGCTTGTCAGATTTAAACAAATAGGAGAGAAACAAACGTCATTCCTCGCCTTTCATAAATGTTGTCAAGGGTGTCTTCTTCGTGGTCCGCGTTACATTGGTACCAGTTTCATACTTGTCTGCGCCCTCCGCTGGTACATAGCTACAGTTTATTCGTAGGCTGAAAAGTTTATTCGTATAGTACGAAAAGTTTATTCGTCTAGTACGAATAAAGCAAAAATTAATTCGTATAGCATATTTGTAGAGCAAATGTACTGATTGCAGGATAAATAACTTTTAAGCTTTAACTCCATCCAGTGCTTTTTCATCTATTGTGTTACATGTACGTATTATTTGTACTTATTTAATGGTTTATTTTTATGTAGGTGTGTGTATGCTTCTCGAGCCGTTGAAAATCGAGGTGCATTGAGGCGATCGCCACGTACACACTGCTGGTTGTAAATCCAACAACCATACGTTCACGACGGCCCCGATCCTGTTGGGAGATATGATAGGTACTATCATACTATCGCTATCACGAGTCCCTCTGTATATATGATACTTCTACTTGTGTAAATTACTGGCATACTTCAGCAAGTTGAAGACTAAAAACAGTTTTATATTCAGTTACATGATGATTTACAGAGAATAATTGAAACATAATTTTTACATTTGAATAATGAGTTGATTGATAGTAATATTTAACATTTTTGCTAATTTCATGTCCCATGATAAATTAGGGGCCATCATGGTCGTGGTCGTATGGTAGTTGGATTTACGACTACCTGTGCAATCAGTGCCTACCACCACTAAAGTTGTGAGTTCGAACCCCGCTCATAGTGAAGTGTACTCGATACAACACTATCCTTGTCAGTGACCTGCGACAGGTCGGTGGTTTTCTCCGGGGACTCCGGTTTTCTCCACCAATAAAACTGGCCGCCACGATATAGCTGGAATATTGTTGAAAGTGGCGTTAAACACAATTAACTAACCAAACCAATCTACCAACCATGATAAATTTATATCGTGAATGGACATAAGGGCATCTAAAATATAACCAGCTGTAATGAAATTTGTAAGCAAATCAATCTCTTATTATGGCCTGTTTACCGTGGTGTTTTATGTTCTGACGCCGATGAAGAGCCAGCATGGGAGATGATCCACTTACTTGAGAGTTTTATATGCAATTCTCAGCAGAAGCAAATGCCTCTTGTAATAAAATCCATATATCTGAGCGGTTTTCAGTTAGTATTACTAGCATTTACAGACATGTAATGAAAACAATGCAAATATATTGCAAAAGAGGTTAATGAGCATGCGTGTCACCCTATCTATTTCCGGTGATTTTCAGAAAGAACATTCTCGGTGTGGATAGTATAATATTTTTTATATTTGAAAACAAATCCTATTTAAATTGAAAAACATAGCGATAATTGTATAACATTTGACCATTCGACTCAAACTGTATCAATATGAGCCCACTGAGATTTAAATGGAAGTATACCATGGGAAAGTCAGAATATGGACGTTATGCTTGGATTTGATCCTGGTTCGTTTTAAAATAAGAATTCAAATTTTAGTTAACACGGATAATAATTGCTGGAAACATATGTGTTGAGTAGATGTGGAACTCTGTCAACTGAAATATTGTATTATTATATTTATAGGACCTAGAAACTAACATTAGATCAAAAAAGGATTTAAACAGAAGTAGAGTGAGTATATACCATTATTGTCTTATTAATTTACTTTGCATAGCATACATACATTTTCTTTTCTTTGTGGTAGGCCATTACGGAACTGCAAGATAGAGACTCAGTGGGCTTAGCCAGTGTCGCTCACCTATCATTCTGTTTTGAGGAAACTTTATACAGAACCTCCCATAGGTGCTTCCTACCACATTCCAGTTCATTTCGTTACTCGGTTTCAGAGGAGAAGATTTGTTAGAAATCGACCAACCAGAAACAAGAATTGCCTATGATAGCCATGTTTTATAACGGATGGGACAAAATGAGCAATTTGTATTGAAGAACTTCCATAGATTCTTCCTTCCAAATTTTGGTTCATTTGGTCAAGCGGTTTCAGATGAGAAGATTTTTTTTAGAAATTGACCAATCAGAAACAAGAATTGCCTGTGTTTATTAACGGATTGGGACGAAATGAAGATTCTTCGTAGAGGACCTTCCATAGATGCTACCTATTAAGTTTCGATTCATTTTGCCTAACGGTGTCAAAGGAGAAGTTTATAGAAATGGACCAACCAGAAACAACAATAGCCTATGGCGGCCATGTTTGTTAACAGACCGGGACGACATGACCAATCTTTATAGAAGATCTTCCATAGATGCTTGCCACCAAGGTTAAGTTGATTTGGCCAAGCGGTTTCAGAAGAGAAAATGTTAGAAATCGGCCAACCAGAAACAAGAATTTGCTATGGCGGCCATGTTTGTTAAGAGACCGGGACGACATGAGCAATTTTATAGAGGACCTTCCATAAATGCTTCCTACCAAGTGTTTCAATTCATTTGGCCAAGCGGTTTCAGAGAATAAGATTTTTAGAAATCGACCAACCAGAAACCAAAATTGCTTGTGGCGGCCATGTTTTTAACGGATCGGGACGAAATGAATGACTTCCAATAGATGCTTCCTACCAAATTTCGTTTCATTTGGCCAAGTGGTTTCAGAGTAGAAGATTCAAATGTGAAAAGCTACAGACGACGAACAACGGACGCAAAGTTATGACAAAATCTCACCTTGTCTTGCTTGCCTTTGGCAAGGTGAGCTAAAAAACGAATATATCTAACTTAGGAAGCACGATGCGTTTCAGGAAAGAATATTCATCGTGTACGCTACTAGTCAAAAGATAGGAAAGCCAAATAATTTCATAGTCTTCGGTAAACAGGTTAACCTGAACTGACGTTAGAGAATATCGAAAGGGCATCAATAACGAAAAATCCAGAGAAACTGCACGGTAACATTGTTTTTACACAAGACGAATAAAAACAAAGCAAAAATAGAACACAATATGTGTTGGACACCACATTACGCATGATAGCCAAGATCGACTAAGGATACCTATGTCTGAGGGAGATTGACTTTAATTTTAATAAATTACATAAGTTAAGAACTGTAAATTTCAAACGTATCGGTATAACCCCGCCACCTTTTTGTGCCTGTCCTAAGCCAGGATTTGAATTTTCAGTCATGTATCATGGTCGTTTCTGTGTTCAGTGAGTTCAGTTAATATGAGAGGTGATTGTTGATATTGGAGGAATGGATGATCCTCACTGTTTAAACTTTCTTATCATAATAAATATAACTAAAACATATGTCAATGCCGACACACTGACTACTTGGTGGATGACACCACGTGAATTTATTGTCCACCAACAGATGTAATCAACCTAGAACTAGAAATGAAAAAAACCCCGTAGATATTTAATTTATTGCGCACGACGCGTTTCTGGAATACGTTTCTTCAGGTACGCTCATAATCTATTTTATGACATTCCACGAGTAAAACACAACATACTTTTTTCTGAGAAATATTTTGTGCCGCCAAATTTTATAGAAAAAATTAAATAAAACGTCGATATCAAATTTAGCGCGCACGACGAGTTCATGGAATGACCTTCATCGGGTATGCTCATATTCAAAAGATTGGAAAGCAACACATTTTTTAAAATGTTTGTGCATTGAAGTAAACCAAAGTGCATTAACATACACATTTGTAGTTTTTTCTGGTTTGTTTCAGGACTGCTGAAATCTTTCGTTGTCAATGGCGACCACCACATCAACAACAACTACATCAGCTCTTTCAGCAACAGCTACCGGTACCTCCTCTGACAATCTTTTGGGGTTATTTCTTATGGCAATAGGCATACTTACTGCTTTGTTCGGTGAAAGTGCACTACCAGCTTTGCTCGGAGGAGCTTTCCTTGGAGGCGGAGGAACTGGAGGCTTATTATTCCGGAGATAGCTTGGGTAACAATGTTAAAGTAGGTTATTAATTGCCTCCTTAGGTGGACGTCAATAATTGTTAACAAGAACAAAATTATTTTGTCGAGATCTTAGCCCGAGTTAAATCACCTCTTACATTTTATCAGTTTGAACATTTCTTTTCCCACCGGAACTATTTTTAGACAACTATAAGTGTGGTGGTTACGTCCCTTGTTGTGTTACGGTGAATACACACATGATTGTAAACTGAAACAATTAAACAAATGAAAATAAAGTTGTAGTACTTTTATAAATTATTTTAATTGAATAATTTTATTTATACATTAAAATCAAACACTTGTTTATTCTAAATCGAATCATTTCACTAGCATAACACAACAGATTTAAATATAAACAAACAACGGCAATGTTAAAAGTGCATTGTAGATGGTCAGTTTCCTTTCACCACCCCTTTTCAATGAAACATCGTCTGCTTTGAACAATCTTAAAATAAAAAAAACCAACAAAATGTCTGATTATTTTGACGCATATACGGCAGCTGTAGTCTCCCAATTTTTAGAAGTAAATTATTTTGACTTGGAAAATGTGGAAATGCCAGAATTTAATATTCTAGATGTCCAAACAAATGTCCCAAATTCCAATGGCAATACAAATGAAAATGCATATCAAACTAAAGCCCAGCCGGGTAGATTTCAGAACGTTTCATTTGAGGACATTGATTCATTCCTTAGTTCGAATCCTGTTACACATGAAATACACACGACTCGGACAATAACGTATCGTGCTTGGTTCCACAGATAAATCGGACTGACATGAGTCACAATTGCAATGAATTTTTCCACAACAACTTTACAAATCTGCCCATATTCAAATAAAATTCAGAAACTCGTCCTTCATTTAAATTTCCAACTTTTTTCATCGAAGTGGCAACTGACTTGACGTGTTTGAATGTGCGGCCATATTGATTACACACTATCATTGCTCGTAGATTCATACGCGTGGAATGAAATATACAAATAAAATAAAATAACATAAAAGAAATTTTGGAAGTCTATATAATAAACAGTATAACTAATCGTAGATTGTGAATATCAAAATAAAATCACAAGTGACCGAATACGCATTAAGGATTAAACTCGTGGACGGAAATCCTTATGCGTACTGCGGTCACTTGTGGTCTTATTTTGATATTCAAAATCTACGATTAGTTATACTATATTTAACCAACAGATTCTACCTTCCTAGCTAGTAGTCAGTTAACTACGAGCAATCATGGACCCTACTATTGTTGGAGCCCTTAGTTACGACTTGGAGGTTGAGAATTTTACGTACAATAGTAACCAATCAATCCGATGATACACACAAGTTGTCCTGTTATGTGTCTTTACGTTCTGTGCTCCGTGTTGTGATGTCCGTTACGATTTCTTTTCGGCATAAAAACGATGTTCGGTTCGTCTCTACCTACAGTTTTTCGTAGGAGGGCTCATAACTTATTTACGTTATTTGTGTTTGTTTACGTATAGTGGTGTCCAACACATATTGTGTTGTGTGTTTTTTTTTGTCTATGTTGGCAGTTTCTCTGGATTTTCCATTTTGCATTGCCCCTTTGGTATTTTCTAACGTTTATTTGCTACAGGTTGAAATAATATTGTCGAAGTGTTTGAGGGTTTGACAACAAGTTTTTGAACGAAGAACACACCGTTGTTCAGCTGACATTTAGGGGCATTTGACGCACTATCACATTTAATGTTATCCTTACAATAACTTATGCTATAAGTAAAATCTTACCTTCAAGCGGCACAAAATGGCTTCCAATTATGACGTACATGCACCACCTTATATAAAGTTTATTTATGATATACAATGAATGACTTTTAATGAGGTGGATACAAAGATTTATTAACCCAGGAATATTATATTTACCGAGGCCAGATGGCCGAGGTAAATATATTATTCTTGGGTTAATAAATCCTGGTATCCATCGAATTGAAAGTCATTAATTGTTTTATTATATGACACATTTTATATGTTGATTTTACCCTTGAAATAAGATTTTATCACGACGTTTTCTTTGGTTTCGTATGGTGGAAGACGTTGGAATGTTATATTCCTCTCGTGACTTTTTGCGCAGTGATTATAACGTTTTATCAAAGAACTTACTAGGGACGTCAGCCAATCAGAAAAGACATTATCTGAAGTCATATAATAATAGCAATTATCATGTTTTTCACTTTCACAAGTTATATTTAGAGTGTTTAAATTAAATTTAAAATTTAGTTGGGTTTTAGACTTGTATTAAAGTTCCATGATATTATTTGAAATATTGTTGAAAGTGGCATTAAACACCATAAAACCAACCAACCATGATATTATTCTCTTAATTCTTTTACTTTATTTTGCAGATGATCATTTGAAAATCATGAGTAAATGTGGATTTTTGTGGAAAACTTGGCTGCTTAAGAAAATATATCTTTTATAATAAAAGGTGGTGGTATATTTGAATGTTTATAATTAGTTGTTAAACCAACATTTAAATCTGAATAAAAAGAAATACAAACATTAGTGGAATCTCAAAATAATTATAACATTCAATCGAAAAGCTGTAGAAACAGAGGCAAAATGGATACCCTAACATACAAACAAACAAACAAACAAACAAATGCTTTATTGTCAATCAAGACGCCCACAATGAGCAGTATAATCAATAAAAAATTACAGTATACAATTGATTCACATAATAATTTTTCCATTGGAAGAACAATACAAAAAAAAAAAAAAAAAAAAAAAAAAAAAATCACATTTAGTAAGAACTATAGTTATAATAAATATAGTTATACATGTACATGACTAATCACTTTCCTGGCTTGGTACAGACACTTCAATAACGAATTACAAAAAAGTGGCAGGTTGATGTATTTTACTGACTCTCTTAGTAAAATAATAAGGTTATGCAAGTGTTTTCCAGCTCTCGCATATAACTGAGCGAGCAGCTTTATTTAAAAGAACGCTACTAATCTTGAGCATTATGTTTAATCTTTGCGACATTTAAGTTGTCTTGTGTATTAGTTCTATTAAAAACATCCGATTGCCTTAAGTAGCCATCATTTAAATATTAGAATAGACTGTATAATCTGTCTCTTGTGTGTCTATATTTGTCCAAAAAAAAAATGTCCAAATACTAAAAAGGAAATATATAATGACAAATATAGACACACAAGAGACAGATTATTCGGTCTAATATTAGAAGTGCGCCAACATAATATAATCAAATTAAAAAAATTAAAAAAACATACCACATAGATCACACCTACATCGTTATTAAAAGGAACGTTATAATCTTGAGCATTATGCGTAATATATTTAATCTTTGTGACACAGAAGATGGCACGTGTGTATTGGTTCTGTTAAAGATAGCCGATGGCCATAACCATCATTTAAATATTAGAAATGCGCCAACATAATATAATCAAATTAATTTCTTCCTCTTCTTCTTCTTTCACTACGGAAAATATTCAACTTGATGAAGGTTACTTTCCGGTGCATGCCTGGCATGACAATTTTTTTCATTAATTATCATTTTTTACAATTTTTTATTAATTTTCATTTTTGCAATTTTTTCTTTTTCTTTTTATTTAGTATAAAATAAAAATATGTTGTAGACTATTAGATCAGGTGTGGAAATGTTTTACGGAGGACATCATGTGTCAGTCTCTCCCTAAAAAATTCTGTAGAGGTACTGTTTGTAATATGTTCAGGTAATTTATTCCAATCTTTGATAGTTCTGCGGAAGAATGAAAATTTGAATGAATCTTTGTTGGACTGTATTTGTCTGATGGTTTTTGAATGGGTAGATCTTGTTCTGGATTGGCTAGGTATTAAGATGTTATCATATGGAACTACAATTTCGTTGTTGATTATTTTGTAGAATATATGTAATCTAGTTTTTAGACGTCTTTCTTGTAGTGTTGGCCAATCAAGTGAATGTATCATTTCTGTGACGCTGCTAGTATTGTGGTGTCTGTGGCATGCATATCTTGCTGCTCGAAATATATACCACATAGATCACACCTACATGTACAACATAAATATCTCCAAAAACAAAGTTCTATCAACAAATGTGGTATTTTGTGATGAGAGTTTTGCTATGCCTCCATTGGGTATAAGCTAATGACCTATAGCGGTGTCCAACACATATTGTGTTTTTCTTCGTATTGTGTACCATATGTTGCCAGTTTCTCTCGATTTTCCATTTTTGATTGCCCCTTTGGTATTCTCTAACGTTTATTTACAGTTTCTCTGGACGGTACATTTTTGATTGCCAATTCGGTATTCTCTAACGTTTATTTACAGTTTCTCTGGACGGTACATTTTTGATTGTCAATTCGGTATTCTCTAACGTTTATTTACAGTTTCTCTGGACGATACATTTTTGATTGCCAATTCGGTATTCTCTAACGTTTATTTACAGTTTCTCTGGACGGTACATTTTTGATTGCCCCTTCGGTATTCTCTAACGTTTATTTCATGGCTTATCCTTGATGCTTTGTAGAAAAAGATTTTAAAATGAATGTCTGAATTGAAACACGGCAGACATAATTTTTCCTATTTTGTGTTGTTAAATTGTAATATGTTGCGAAATTTATACAGTTCAATTCCAAAGACTTTTAAAAAAAATTGAATGTTCTCCCACTATCTTTTAATCGAAATCTAAAGTTAAGGAAACATAATCTATAGGGATTAAGGTTAGGGTTATGGTGTTTAACGCCACTTTCAACAATATTTCAGTAATATCGTGGCAGTTAGTTTTATTGGTGGAGGAAACCGGAGTACCCGGAGAAAACCACCGACCTGCCGCAAATATTGCATAATGTTGTATTACAACGTTGGTGGTTATAGGCACCGATTTCATAGGTAGTTGTAAATCCAAGTACCATACGATCACAACCACGGTGGCCCCATGAGCTATAGGTTGTCAGTGGGTCTCTACATAAATAAAACTGAACAAAGGTTTTAATTTCATAACACTGATATTTATTCAATCGCCATTAACAGAAACGAAATGTATATGTATACATGTACATGTAACTGTGACTGAAGTACGTCTTCACTCATTATCCTTGCTTGATACAGACATTCAATGAAAAGTGGCGGGGTTAAACTAGCTTTGTGGACCTCAATCTCCTCTACTAGTGAAATGATGAGGTCATGCAAGTATTTTCTACATGTGGGTAAATTGTCGAACCTCACGTATAACTGGGTTGCAAAAAAAACCAAACCCCCCCCCCCCAAAAAAAACCCCGCCCAATCCAAATTCCTGACTTATCATCGGGTATGTAACAAGAGAACTATATGATGGGTGCCATTTGTGAAGCAGGAACTGTTTAATACCTTCCTGTCCACCTGAGTTCACCCCGGTTTTTAGTGGGATACGGGTTGCTCAATCTTTATTTGTTTGTGTAGTATTTTGTAGATTAGTCCTTGTTAGTACTTTTATCCTTTTTGTCTTGGTCATTGTTTTTTGTCCTGTCCCATTTACGGTTTCTGACTTTTCTTGAACTTATTACATAATACATTTATTCTTCGTGGTGCAAAAATTGTCATATGTATATGTATAATACTAGTATTACAACAGAGAGTCGATAGCATTATCCATCATAAAAGTCAAGATACATGAACGCAATCATAATACGATTAGCCTGTTAGCAATCTAACTATGGATATGTATCAAGAGACAGTGTACAGGTGGACATCATAACTTCTAGGCCAATATGATAAAATGATATTCATAATATTTAATATTTTATCATAAGATACGGAATTTTAGTCGATGGTCTTAGAATTTGCTTACATAATTATTATTTGATATTTTATTTATTTGTACTTTGTTTTTACCTTAAACAAAAACAAATGTGTCAGATTATGCATGGTATAAGAGGAAGCGTGGATACACAACATAACTATGTAGGTCAGGACGGAAGCCCTCTAGTTCTCTTTGACAGTGGTTTTGTGTTGAGATTATACAATACTACTTCCCACCATTAATTCGTGATTGACCATGTCATAGCTCAATATGAATTGTTCTATTTTTAGACCTATATAAACGGTACCTCGCATTAATTTAGGTTGGGACAGGCAGGCTAGGTTGTGCCAGTAAAGGATATGTCAGGTCTAGCTCACAAAGTTACCACCAAATATATGTGATTAAGATTCTATATATAAAGCGGTAAGGTAATATTTTTTGTCAATTAATTTTAATTAAAATTTTATCAAACAGCTAATCAATAAAAAAATCCATTAAAAAGAAAAAAAAAGAAAAAAAAAAACACAAGTAAAAAGCGAAAACAAAAGCAAAACAAAACAAAACAAAACAAAGCAAAAGCAAATAACAAAAAATTTAAAACAACAAAAATTTAAAAGCAGAAAAAAAAAAAAAATAAAAAAAAAAAATATAAATATGAATAAAAATGAAATAAAACAAAAGAAAATAAGTAAACGAAAAAAATAGCTCAAATGCATACTTAATTCACAACCTGGAGGTTTTTCTCTTTTATTCTGTAAATTTCTTAGTATATCCCTAAGTGTCAGGAAGTCATGATGACCCGAAAGTGTTCTGTTGGTGGTCCAGTCATTCCTGCTGCCGGAATAAAGTGTTATTGCATTGTGATAACAGATGGAATCTGTGGGAAAATTAGTTTTTAATGCATTTCCTAAATCAACTATCACTTGTCAGATAATTGTTTCTGATTGAATACAGAGTACAAAACAAAAACATCCTCATTAATATGTATACTACAGAATAAATTCTCCGGTGACTGACTCTTGCTTAAGTTTATCAACCTTCAATTTAAAACATTTATTCATTTAATATGGGAGCCGTCGTGGTCGAGTTCGTATTGTAGTTGGATTTACAACTACCTATGCAATCAGTGTTTATCACCACTATATTTGCGAGTTCGAATCCCGTTCGTGGCGCGGTGTACTAGCTACAACATTAGATGATAAAATTTGTCAGTGTCTTGCGACAGGTCGGTGGTTTTCTCAGGGTACTCCGGTTTCCTCCACAAATAAAACTGTACGCCACGATATTTCTGAAAGTGGCGTTAAACACCATAAACTCAAACCATATTATGGAAATTTAGAGTACCTATATAGTGTAATTATCAATAAAATGAAGGTTTTTCCTCCCTCAGGCATGCACATGACCTTATCCGACTTTAGCTACCATGTTTAGACCTTTGGTTTGCTTGCTCCCTGTCTTTTCTAAACGGTAACATAAAACTTCAATAAAATCGTCTGCATCATCTTCGCTAGCCATGACGTACGCCCTTCGTCTTTACCCTTTACCGTGCATTGCCATCTGTAGTTTGTCCATTACGCCCGTTATGATATCAATCGACATAAGGCTTTCATTTATCTTAATTTTAAAATAAATACACAATTAACTGAAAAGACTAGGTGTGTGTTAAAATGTTTTTGGTGCTTTTTTGGCAGTTACCCATTACTAGTGCATTTATGTTAATAATTCACCTATACTAAAAGCGTAGATATCAAATGTAGTGCACACGACACGTTACTGGAGTAACCTTCATTAGGTACGCTCAAGGTGAAGAGTTGTGGGAGCAAGTAAACCAAAAACGGCGGAGGTCACGTGTGCTTGAGGGAGGATAACCTTAGTTTTAATCATAATTACACTATCTAGGAACTGCAAATATTTCAGTAACAAATCTATCTAATAAACCATGTCAGTGTCGACACTCTGACTTCTGAGCGGACTAATATTCCACCAGCACACCGAGTAATCGTAATCAAATCACGTGTTTTTGCAGCACATTCTGATTGGTTCTAGCTATCGCTGGTTGAATGCAGTTAAAACCGTTAACGCTGCCACAAATAAAGAGATGGGAAGGCGAATCGTAACCCTTGGCTGGCGATGATTCATCTTCCTTATTATCATTTAACAATGTCACGGTGAAAGACATAATGTCGAAGACTTCATATTCAGCAGCCATTCAATCAAGCTTAGGATTGTATTACCACAGGCAGTTTCAGATTTCCCTATAGGCTGAGTATGCTGAAACATAGGGCCTCAAAATCTAGAGGGCCTCTGGCCAAGGTGTATTATATATTTGACATTGTCATAGACCTTTCTTACACATGTTATCATAAGTTATATCGCAGACATACACGTGAAAAACGCAAAGGTGACGAAGTTTTATGCATGACGAAGTTAGATGCATTGAGGATAACCCTTCTCTAAATTTCCTTGCACTCCATTTCAGAATAATAATGTCTTACTACGCCACACTAGCATTCATTTCTGTATTAATTTTGTCCTTCCATAAAAGCTGGTTGGTTGGTTTAGTTGGCTTATGGTGTTTAACGCCTCTTTCAATAATATTTCAGTTATATCGTGGCGGTCAGTTTTATTGGTGGAGAAAACCTTCGACCAGATGTTGCAAGTCACTGACATACTTTATCACATAATGTTGTATCAAAGTACACCTCGTTATGAACGGGCTCGAGCTCACAATTGTGCATCCAACTACCATACGATCACGGCCACAACGGCTCCATAAAAGCAGCGAGATAGATGAGTTGAAAACACAAGGTGTTGTCAGACATCACATTTGTTCCGATGTAGTGGCTTATGTCCTTTAGAAGAGGAATTATGAATTGCTGAATTTAAGACACCCGTCGTCATCCTCGGCTTCATAGAATTGTGTTTAGAATACTCTGTCATCTTCCTCTAGTTAGAAGGATAGGGATTGGGAGGGTCGTCTCAAATAGAAAAGCCTAGGCCCCTCTTCATCTAAATCCGGCCATGCAGGAAAAAGATGATATGACATGATGAATCGGGTAGGACAAGTAACGAACCGGAAAAGACCACTGCAAGCAAACAGCTACGTGTTGTATTTTACGTGCACGGGGCGCTACATTCTCTAAACAGGAGATACTGAGTACCATCCCCTCTTCAGTTTATGTTATTGATTTTTCCTGAACTATCAGCGAACCGCCCGTTCCTGTTGGAGGGG
Source organism: Bathymodiolus brooksi (assembly GCA_963680875.1). Lineage (NCBI taxonomy): Eukaryota > Metazoa > Mollusca > Bivalvia > Mytilida > Modiolidae > Bathymodiolus > Bathymodiolus brooksi. Next base: position 9,446,679 of record OY804590.1, read on the forward strand.
CTATATTCCACAACGGCGAAACTAGGTTTTGGTATGATAGCGTGGAAGCTCATTTGGGTTGAATATAATTAAAATGTGCGGCTTATTAGAACTATAATATTAGTATGCCCATCAGATCCCTTCGACCTCGACTCAACGAGATTAAGAAGGGTTTGAAGATACCAAAGGGGCAATCACAATAGGTAAATCACAATAGGTAAATCGAAGAAGAACACACAACACAATGCTCAAAAGAAAAAGGACAAACAACGATCTACAAAACATACACATAAAAAACTAACGATCGAGTAAGATGAACTCCATTAAAATCCGGAGGTGAACTCATGTGCTCCGGAAGGATAAGCAGCTCCTGCTCCACTAGTGGCACCCGTCGGGTTAATCTAGTTACAAATCCGGTGACAAGTCATGAATGAGGAAAGGATTAACTATAATTAACAAAGGTCCACTATGTAATAATGAATTCTAATGCCAAGTATTATTAATTTAGAATAGATCAAGTCAAAAAGTCATGTGATAAAATCAAAGCCAGGATTGATCTCCATACTAATATTTTCAATGAGTGAATGAGTGAGAAACCCAGTTTGAAGATACCAAAAGGGGGTTAGAAACCGTAAATCAAGAAGGACAGACAATGTAATGGTCAAAAGAAAAGATTGAAGATACCAAAAAGGGGGTCAGAAGCCACATTTCTAAGAAGGACAGTTAATACAATGACCTTAAGAAAAAGGACAAAAGGATAAACAACGAGCTACATGTACAAAGCATAAACAAGAGACAAACACGAATGGACAAAGACAGAGGCACCATTTGGGAACAAGACAGATCAAAGAGAAACGCCAAACAAATAAACCGAATGGACAAACACGAATGGACAACCCAGAGACACAGGCTCCATTGGGAACAAGACAGAACAAAGAGAAACACCAAACAAATAACCCGAATGGACAAACACGAATGGACAACACAGAGACACAGGCTCCACTGGGAAGAAGACAGAAAAAGAGAAATACCAAACAAATAACCCGAAGGGGCAAACATGAATGGACAACACAGAGACACAGGCTCCATTGGGAACAAGACAGAACAAAGAGAAACATTAAACAAATAACCCGAAGGGTCAAACACGAATGGACAACACAGAGACACATGCTCCATTGGGAACAAGACGGAACAAAGAGAAATATCAAACAAATAACCCGAAAGGGTAAACATGAATGGACAACACAGAGACACAGGCTCCATTGGGAACAAGACAGAACAAAGAGAAACACTAAACAAATAACCCGAAGGGTCAAACACGAATGGACAACACAGAGACACAGGCTCCATTGGGAACAAGACGGAACAAAGAGAAATACCAAACAAATAAACAAGCACAAAAAAACGAACAGAGACAACTAAAAATGTGAGCACCCAGGAATCAACAACAAACAGGGGGCTAAACACATGTGCTCGCCGTGGATAATCAATTCCTGCTCGTTTTGTTAAGTATTTAGTTTGATATGTAGTATTTTGTAGATCGATGTTTGTACTTTTGTCCTTTTCTACAGCTGTATTGTCTGTCTTTCAACAATTTACGGCTTCTAATTACTGCCTTTGATATATTTAGACTTTTGTTTATTGTTATATAAAGCATTTTCCTCTTTATTTTCAGACATCTGATATCTGTCAGTGATCATGGCAGCAATATAAAGCATTCTCCACTTTATTTTCAGACATCTGATATCTGTCAGTGATCATGGCAGCAATATAAAGCATTCTCTACTTTATTTTCAGACATCTGATATCTGTCAGTGATCATGACAGCAATATAAAGCATTCTCCACTTTATTTTCAGACATCTGATATCTGTCAGTGATCATGGCAGCAATATAAAGCATTCTCCACTTTATTTTCAGACATCTGATATCTGTCAGTGATCATGGCAGCAATATAAAGCATTCTCCACTTTATTTTCAGACATCTGATATCTGTCAGTGATCATGGCAGCAATATAAAGCATTCTCCACTTTATTTTCAGACATCTGATATCTGTCAGTGATCATGGCAGCAATATAAAGCATTCTCCACTTTATTTTCAGACATCTGATATCTGTCAGTGATCATGGCAGCAATATAAAGCATTCTCCACTTTATTTTCAGACATCTGATATCTGTCAGTGATCATGGCAGCAATATAAAGCATTCTCCACTTTATTTTCAGACATCTGATATCTGTCAGTGATCATGATAGCAATATAAAGCATTCTCCACTTTATTTTCAGACATCTGATATCTGTCAGTGATCATGACAGCAATATAAAGCATTCTCCACTTTATTTTCAGACATCTGATATCTGTCAGTGATCATGGCAGCAATATAAAGCATTCTCCACTTTATTTTCAGACATCTGATATCTGTCAGTGATCATGGTAGCAATATAAAGCATTCTTCACTTTATTTTCAGACATCTGATATCTGTCAGTGATCATGGCAGCAATATAAAGCATTCTCCACTTTATTTTCAGACATCTGATATCTGTCAGCGATCATGGCAGCAATATAAAGCATTCTCCACTTTATTTTCAGACATCTGATATCTGTCAGTGATCATGACAGCAATATAAAGCATTCTCCACTTTATTTTCAGACATCTGATATCTGTCAGTGATCATGGCAGCAATATAAAGCATTCTCCACTTTATTTTCAGACATCTGATATCTGTCAGTGATCATGGCAGCAATATAAAGCATTCTCCACTTTATTTTCAGACATCTGATATCTGTCAGTGATCATGGCAGCAATATAAAGCATTCTCAACTTTATTTTCAGACATCTGATATCTGTCAGTGATCATGGCAGCAATATAAAGCATTTTCCACTTTATTTTCAGACATCTGATATCTGTCAGTGGTCATGGCGTCTACCTCTACCTCTACCACTGCCGCCACAACCTCAGCTGCCACCACAACTGAATCCGTTAGCGCAGCAGCTTTTAGTAATCTCTTATTTGGCAGTAGCTCATCCAGTTCAAATGGTCTTTTGAGTTTATTTTTGCTTGGGGGATTATTTGCTCTCATATTAGGAGATGGAGCAGGGCTATTTGGACCAAGTGGTCTACTTGGCGGAGGCGGAGGTACCCTTTTTAGGAGATAATAAAGGTATCTAATCGATCTTTCGAAGAAAGAAAAAAAAGTATGTACAGTGGAACTTGTGCAATCCGACACCTGAATTTTCTGACATCTTGTGACATCCGACAAAACGTTATGGTACCAAAGTATTTCTATTAACTAAAATAAAACCTGAGTATTCTTACATTCTGTGCAACCCGACACATTTCCTTTGTCCGTTGGTGTGTCGGATTAGACAGGTTTCACTGTATTGTTAAAATTTACATTTGCCTCTCCTGTGGATAATTATTTCTGACACTATTTACAAAATACAAAAATTTCCAAAAAAAAACAATTTAGCTACACGTTGCTGGTGTTGTCTCGTACATTAATATTTTTTGATTTACTGTTTATCTCTGACAATTGAACTTCTTCATTATGTCGTTCTGTTAAAGTAAGCATGATTACTAAACAATCTGGCAAACAAAACCCCTTTATGGATTGACGGCTTCTGATTACCCTTTGGTATCTTCAGACTTTTCCCATAAGAAGCAGCGGTTTATTAAAGATAATCAGCCAAGCGAACTGCTTAGTTGTCAATTACCTCTAAGATATAATGGCAATGGTTTAAATGGCGGGAATACATATTGCTTCACAATAATTGCAATATGTTTGAAGATACCAAAAGGGTATTCAGAAGTCGTCAATTGAAGAAGGACAGACAACACAATAACCAAACAAAAACAACCGAACGATAGTCGAATACAACACAGAAAACTAAAAATTGATCAACACGAACACCACTTTAATACGGACGTGAAGCCAGGTGCTGCGGAAGGGTAAGCAGTTCCTGCTCCACTAGTGACACCCGTCGTGTTACTGTTTAACGACACGAATATCATGTGAAATGGAAAACATGTTGCACACTAGTAGACGTAAATGCATACACATAACATTAATCAAACAGGAAGCCACTACAAAACAAGTTTGAGTAAAGACGAACTGAACATCGTTACTTAGGGCAACTAAGAACGTGAATACGTGTAACTGGACGACCAGAACAACGCCATCTCCACTAAAAGTCAGGGTGAACCCGGGAGCCCTGTCATTTAAAGCAGATCTTGTATTTGTACCCTGGCTGGTTAGAGAATGCCCGTTGGGATATAATTTTATAGTTTTTATGTATTTGTAAAGAAAGAATATAGATGTAAATGAACATGAGACACTATATATATTTATACAAATTAAAATAAAGCAATATAGCTTTTATTGCTCTTCTGCATTTCACAGTCCCAATAAGCGCCTGTAATAATGAGCAATATTCATACCCTAAAAAAGTGTGAAACGGCTCCTAGACTTCAGTTGAACGATACTCTTTATTTCTGACGACGGTACATATGCGCGTCGTTGTCATTTTGGTGTCATTAGCAGGTGTATAATTGTATTTCCATGATGCGGGGCTAGCAATCGAAAAGCAAAATAAGGATGAAGGAATCTTATGCTGCGTTCACACGTAATGCGTTTTCTAATACGTTTCGGATAAAACGTTTTAGTTTGAAACAGAATTTCTGAAACGTTTTTCAGTGGGGTCTAAGTGAACAAAAGTGGGTTTCTGTCATTTTTTGCACACATTCAAGCTAATATTTTTTTCTACCAGAAAAGAACGTTCTTGGTTCAAAATCCTTTTGTTACATCAGTATTCTTTAAAATTTGCAAATACGAGTAAAATAATTAATTATTACGTCATTAATCACGCAACATCATTCCCAGGAATGGAGATATCAAAACCAAATGCTGATTTTTTTCACTATGTTGTATGTTGCTGTCTATGAAAATTAATACTTGTATCAACGAGAAAATTAAAAGGAGGAGGAGTGTCCTGAAAATGGGAATAGAAAGATGAAGGCACCAATATAGGCCTTTAGGAAGCGACCATTTGAAAATCTAGGGGGGGGGGGATTGGATTTTTGTTCCGGGTCAAACAATTTGTTTTTTATAATCTTAACCATTAAAAACAAATCCATGACCCCCCCCCCCCCCTCCCCCGATTTTCAAATGGTTGCTCCCTTATAGTTACATATATTTCGTTTAATTTGCATAATTGGAAGCACCTGTTTTAAACGAATTGTTGAAGATATCGTGTCCACACGACAATTCTTTAAAATACGTTTCGAAAACGTTTTAAACTGAAACGTTTCAGAAAAGGTACACCTAATGCGTTTTCGATAATGCGTTTCAGTTGAAACGTTTTCGAAACGTATCGCTAATTTGTTGACGTGTGAACGCTACATGCGTTTTCGATACGTTTTCGAAATGTGTTTTCGATACGTATTAAACATACGTGTGAACGTAGCATTACAAATACCGTCATCATTGTGCCCATCATCACAATGCGAGGCTACAAATATAGACATGTTTTGCTTATTTTACGATGTAGATTTATATTATAATATGTTAACCTATTGTTACATGCGTTATTAATTCGAGCTAAAATATATGTGAAATAGTGCTAAGATTTGACGTAAAGCACCAATCAATCAATATTACAATTTATATTACAGGTAGCCTCTATGATATCACGGAACTGCTGATCTTGTATAAAGTGCTGTACATCCAAGAAATATGAATTAAAAATGTCTGATATCGTATATAATGTATCTTTTAAATATTCCTCTGAATCAAACTTCCTAAAATAATACTGTTGATGATATTGTAAAAAATAATGAATAAAAGTAATAGAAAATACAAGCAAACAAAACAAAAAACACAAAAAGCAAAAAGCAAAAACAAATAAAAATCAAACCAAACAAAACAAAACAAAAACAAAACTCGGTACCACAAAAAAATAATGATATGGTCCGAAATCGTTAGTCAGGTTCCAATGTCTCGAAAACATCTTGATTTTAACTGAACAAGCCTTAGATTCCAACTAGGTTTATTTCCAGAACTCCACCTCCGTTCTAGTATCTTTTGTTTTTTTAATTAATAAAAACGTAGATTCAACACGGACGACGTGTTTCTGGAATAACCTTCATTAGCTATGCTCAAAGCCAAAATATTTGAAAGCTAAATATTTTCAAAATCTTTGGAAGCAAGAAAACCAAAGTGCCTAAGCATAATAAACATAATAACCTAAACATAATAACCTAAACATAATAATCTAAGCATAATAACCTAAACATAATAACCTAAACATAATAACCTAAACATAATAATCTAAGCATACTAACCTAAACATAATAACCTAAACATAATAACCTAAACATAATAACCTAAGCATAATAATCTAAGCATAATAACCTAAACATAATAACCTAAACATAATAACCTAAGCATAATAACTTAATAACCTAAACATAATAACCTAAACATAATAATTTAAGCATAATAACCTAAACATAATAAGCATAATAACCTAAACATAATAACCTAAGCATAATAAACCTAAACATAATAACCTAAGCATAATAACCTAAACATAATAACCTAAACATAATAACCTAAACATAATAATCTAAGCATAATAGCCTAAGCATAAAAACATAAGCATAATAACCTAAGCATAATAACCTAAACATAATAACCTAAGCATAATAACCTAAGCATAATAACCTAAGCATAATAACCTAGACATAATAAACCTAAACATAATAACCTAAACATAATAACCTAAACATAATAACCTAAGCATAATAACCTAAGCATAATAACCTAAGCATAATAACCTAAACATCATAACATAAACATAATAACCTAAGCATAATAGCCTAAGCATAATAACCTAAACATAATAACCTAAACATAATAACCTAAGCATAATAACCTAAGCATAATAACCTAAGCATGATAACATAATAACCTAAACATAATAACATAAACATAATAACCTAAACATAATAACCTAAACATAATAACCTAAGCATAATAACCTAAGCATAATAACCTAAGCATAATAACATAAACATAATAACATAAACATAATAACCTAAGCATAATAGCCTAAGCATAATAACCGAAGCATAATAACCTAAACATAATAACCTAAGCATAATAACCTAAGCATAATAACCTAAACATAATAACATAAACATAATAACCTAATCGTAATAAGCTAAACATAATAACCTAATCATAATAACATAAACATAATAACCTAAACATAATAACCTAAACATAATAACATAAGCATAATAACATAAACATAATAGCCTAAGCATAATAACCTAAACATAATAACCTAAGCATAATAACCTAAGCATAATAACCTAAACATAATAACCTAAGCATAATAACCTAACCATAATAACCTAAGCATAATAACCTAAACATAATAACCTAAACATAATAACCTAAACATAATAACCTAAGCATAATAACCTAAGCATAATAACTTAAGCATAATAACATAAACATAATAGCCTAAACATAATAACCTAAGCATAATAACCTAAGCATAATAACCTAAGCATAATAGCATAAACATATTAACCTAAGCATAATAAGCTAAACATAATAACCTAATCATAATAACATAAACACAATAACCTAAGCATAATAACATAGCATAATAACCTAAACATAATAACCTAAGCATAATAACCTAAGCATAATAACATAATAACCTGAACGTAATAACATAATAACCTAAACATAATAACCTAAGCATAATAACCTAAACATAATAAACATAAACATAGTAACCTAAACATAATAACCTAAACATAATAATCTAAGCATAATAACCTAAACATCATAACATAAACATAATAACCTAAGCATAATAGCCTAAGCATAATAACCTAAACATAATAACCTAAACATAATAACCTAAGCATAATAACCTAAACATAATAACCTAAGCATAATAACCTAAGCATAATAACCTAAGCATGATAACATAATAACCTAAACATAATAACCTAAGCATAATAACATAAACATAATAACCTAAACATAATAACCTAAACATAATAACCTAAGCATAATAACCTAAGCATAATAACCTAAGCATAATAACATAAACATAATAACATAAACATAATAACCTAAGCATAATAGCCTAAGCATAATAACCGAAACATAATAACCTAAACATAATAACCTAAGCATAATAACCTAAGCATAATAACCTAAACATAATAACATAAACATAATAACCTAATCGTAATAAGCTAAACATAATAACCTAATCATAATAACATAAACATAATAACCTAAACATAATAACCTAAACATAATAACATAAGCATAATAACATAAACATAATAGCCTAAGCATAATAACCTAAACATAATAACCTAAGCATAATAACCTAAGCATAATAACCTAAACATAATAACCTAAGCATAATAACCTAAGCATAATAACCTAAGCATAATAACCTAAACATAATAACCTAAACATAATAACCTAAACATAATAACCTAAGCATAATAACCTAAGCATAATAACTTAAACATAATAACATAAACATAATAGCCTAAACATAATAACCTAAGCATAATAACCTAAGCATAATAACCTAAGCATAATAGCATAAACATATTAACCTAAGCATAATAAGCTAAACATAATAACCTAATCATAATAACATAAACACAATAACCTAAGCATAATAACATAGCATAATAACCTAAACATAATAACCTAAGCATAATAACCTAAGCATAATAACATAATAACCTGAACGTAATAACATAATAACCTAAACATAATAACCTAAGCATAATAACCTAAACATAATAAACATAAACATAGTAACCTAAACATAATAACCTAAACATAATAATCTAAGCATAATAACCTAAACATAATAACCTAAGCATAATAACCTAAACATAATAACATAATAACCTAAACATAATAACCTAAGCATAATAACCTAAACATAATAAACATAAACATAATAACCTAAACATAATAATCTAAGCATAATAACCTAAACATAATAACCTAAGCATAATAACCTAAGCATAATAACATAATAACCTAAACATAATAACATAATAACCTAAACATAATAACCAAAATCGGTTAAGAAGAGTTTGGAGATACCAAAGGCGATAATCAGAATCAGTATATCAAAGAAGAACAGACAACACAATGGCCAAAAGGAAAAATACAAAAGGACAAACAACGATCTACAAAACATACATATAAAGCTAAAGATTTATTTGTTTGTAACACTTTTGTTTCACTGAATTTGTGCTGTTCACCCTTAATTTTGTATGCTATCATATCGGGTTTAACAACACCCCCGAAAACTGAATTATCTTCGGGTGTGAGTGATTGTTACTTAACGCTAATTGAGCATTTTTCAGCTATAGCATGGCGAAAATAAGCTACATCTCCTCTACACGTGCTATTCTTGACAAATAATCTGAGTCGGATTCGCATAGTGCTAGCTGAATGAAACAACATTCCACGAGTAGCCGCAATCAGAAACATTTTCCTGTCTCCGAGCCAAACAGTCGTTGTCAATATTCCTCAATGTTCTGTATTTAGCGGTGACACAGTAAGTACCAATTTCATCTTCTTTGGTTTCACCCGACCAGGGATAAAACACATGCACACAATCAACGATCGATGCCATTACCTTAACCATTAAACCACAGAGACGATCTATTTTAATTGTAAATAATCCCGATTTTCGTAAAATGTTAATCAAATTTATCCTTTAGCAATTTATACTAAAGAGCTTTCTTTAAGCGCTTTTTTCAGATTTAGAGTGAGTGAGTGAGTGAGTGAGTGTTTTCTATCGCCATTCTGAATAGTTGACAATGTCCATTTTGTATTAACTCATTTATTCAAGAGTTCATGGGTAGACATACCACTCGGATACGTTATCCTGATTCTGATTCTGAACCATAATGTCGCATAATGACATGTGCGCATCTGTTATATGTCCCGTATCATTCAAAATGGTTCCACATCCGCCTATTATTGTGGGTCAGAGCAAAGCAAATTAATGATGAAAATATATTGCAAGCAGAAAGCAGAGACTACAAGTTTGTAATGCCAAGCAAATCGTTTGTCTGATAATCACTGACAGTTCAACATTTTGAAGCTAAGAAACAATACGCCATGAAAGCCCTACTACTGTGTTATAAGATAAATATCATCTGCCTCACACACAGTTGTATTAAAAGATGAAATTGACAGTTAAACTGAACTGATCAATGAAACCCTCAGTCAGCGGTTTGTGTTTGGAAACATTAGCATGTGAGGTGGGTTTCGGGGTACGAACCCCCGTAAATGGTGTTAGGTGTGTGGTAAGAAGTCACCGGCATTAACATCTCTGCCCTCGGGACAAAGGTTATTATTATTCCTTCACTATAATTGCCCGTATTTGTAATAATGTTTTGAACTTTAAAGAACGTGATCTCGTAATTATATAATTGCATTGACCTTATGGCTATAGTACTCTCATAAACTAAACATTTATCACGTTAATTACGTGAACACACTGACATACGGCTATATAGCGCTCCCATAAACTAATCATTTACTAAATTTTATTACTGCAATAAAGGTTTTGAAAACCAAATATAATTCTATTTGCAGATATCTAATAAAAACACTTCCTTCTCTATTAGGGGTTGTTCAAAACAATCGTAGTAATTAAAACGTACAAAGTCTCACATTCAGGACTATTGTACTAACTTCAATTTTATGGCATCCGAGGGCGCACTAATGCATGGATTAAATCCTTCAACTCAAACAGGAAACAACAAGTGGTGCTAGAAGGGATGCAATCAGACAAGGATGATGTATTATCAGGTGTACCACAGGTAACAGTACTAGGCCCTTTATTGTTCTTGACATACATCAATGACATGCCAAGCCACACTGAATCTGACGTCCGCCTCTTTGCAGATGCCAGCTTATTGTACAGAAAAATTCGTAACATCAATGATAGTATACAGCTACAAGAAGATCTAAATGCACTGGAGGGTTGGGAAATGAAATGGCTCATGAGATTCAACCCATCAAAATGTAACGTCATCAGTATTCCATCTAAGAACAAAGCAGTCATAGTCTATAACATCATTATAATCTACACGGACAGGTACTAGAACAAGTAGACAACGCCAAATATTTAGGAGTGACAATCTCAAACAACTTATCATGGAATAAACATATTGATAACATCACGGCAAAAGGGAACAGAACACTAGGATTTGTAAGGCGGAACTTGAAGAACTGCTCAAGATCAGTATAGACAGCCGGATATACAGCCTTAGTATGCCCAGTGATAGAATATGCCTCAACCGTCTGAGATCCAACCACTCAAACCAGCATAAATTCACTAGAGCTCATTCAGAGAAGGGCAGCAAGATCTGTCAACAACGACTACAAGACCCGAACACCTGGGTATGTCACCAAAATGCTTGATGACGCAAAGACAACAAATTGGCGATACTATATCGTATCCAGAATGATTTGGTTAATATTAACAGGATCCAGTACCTTACAGGTGGCGACAGTAGAACTCATGGAGCACACAAGTTCTACCAACAGAGGATCACCCATGATGTCTACAATAACTCATTCTTCCCAAGAACCATCAGGGATTGGAACACACTGCCTGCCACAGTAGCAGATGCGGGGTCACTCGAGGACTTCCGCCTAAGACTGCAGGCTACACACTATACTAGACTAACGCCGGGCATGACAGTGTATATAGTTTTAACCTGTACATATGGATAAATTCAACTGTTTTAGTGATGGGACGAGATTTGTTTATTTTTGCCATGGTCAGTCCCGCAGAGATTAAGCGTCCGTCAAAAGATCCAGCTCTTACTGGAAGTGTTCCAGAGGAAGATGATGATGATGATGATCTAATTTAGTTCGCATGACGCGTGCCTGGAATACTCTTCATCAGGTACGCTCAAAGTCAAAAGATTGGAGAGTAAAATAATCTAAGTCTTTGAGAGCGAGAAACACGTAGGGCCTACAAAGAATAGCCAAAAAAATAACTAAAAACAAAGACTTTCCTTACAGATCTTATTTTGTTAAAAAGCCACCCTGATTCTACCAAAAAGTTCTCTGAAACTGATATCGTCAACATGTTCGATTTTTTGATTGACAACATATTTCTTATCTTTGATGGACGTGTTTTGCAACAGACAGTCTGCCTACCTATGGGTACAAACTGTGCTCCTCTTCTCGCCGACTTGTTCCTTTATTCGTATGAGGCAGACTTTATACAGGGGCTTCTCATGAAAAACGATAAGAAACTAACCCGATCCTTTAATTTCACGTTGCGCTATATAGATGATGTCCTTTCACTAAATAATTCTAGGTTTGGTGATTTCGTTGATCGCATATATCCCATTGAGTTTGAAGTAAAGGATACCACAGATACAGATACGTCTGCTTCATACCTTGACCTACACCTCGAAATTGACAGTGAGGGGCGGTTAAGAACGAAACCTTACGACAAAAGAGATGATTTCAATTTTCCCATTGTGAACATTCCATTCATATGTAGCAACATTCCAGCAGCACTTGCATATGGAGTATATATCTCTCAGTTGATATGATATTCCAGTGCTTGTGGTTCCTATCAGGATTTCCTTGATAGAGGGTTTCTGCTAACAAGGAAGCTACTGAACCAAGGGTTTCTCTTAGTTAAGTTGAGGTCATCACTTCGAAAGTTTTACAGTCGCCACCACGACTTGGTTGACAGTTATGGAATATCTGTCACAAATGACCACGGATATGTTCCACTTGTCGTAAGCACTTCCCGGTTCCTTCCCCGTTCATGACTTATGATCACCGGGTTTGTAACTAGATTAATAAGACGGGTGTCACTAGTGGATCAGGAACTGCTTACCCTTCCGGAGCAGTTCACCCCCGGTTTTTAGTGGGGTTCGTGTTACTCGATCTTTAGTTTTATATGTATGTTTTGTTGATCGTTGTTTGTCCTTTTGTACTTTTTCTTTTGAACATTCTGTTGTCTATTCTTCTTCGATATATGAATTCTGATTGCCCCTTTGGTATCTTCAAACTCTTTTTACATGCTCTGTACCACATGGAAGATAGTATTACTTCCAAGAGCGACAAAGGGGAGGAATCTCCGATAAAAATAAATACATTGCGGGAGGTTAAACTCCAATCATTATCTTGTATTATATGTGTAGTGTTTTGTAGATCATTGTTTGTCCTTTTCAACTTTTTCTTTGTTTTTGTTTTCTCTCTCGATTTATGGCTTCTTACCCATTTGGAATCTTCAAACATTTTAGATCCTATATTAAGAACTATATCATGTTTTGCAGAAATGCAATGTGTTTGGGTTTGAAAATAGACATGCATGCTGTTGGGTACCTTTAGATTATAACACTAGTCGTTCTAAACACTTGCATTCATTGTCGAAAATTTTTAAGAGATACCAATGGATAATCAGAGGCCGTACATCGCAGCACAGACAATACAATGACTAAAAAGGTCAAGCAATGATCTACAAAACACAATGCAGTAAAATAAAGATTGTGCAACACGAATCTCACCGAGGGTTGACTCAGGTGATCCGGATGGGTTGGCAGTTCCTGATAATTAAGCGTTAAAGAATGCTTAGGGCAATACAAAATTGACAATCCAGAGAAACTGGCAACATCGTATCACCGCTGATGTTGTGAGTTCGAATCTCGATAAGGGAAAGGTGTACAATATTATGTGATAAAGTGTGTAAGTGACTTGCGACAGGCTGGTGGCTTTCCTCCACCAATAAAACTGACCACCACGATAGAGCTGAAATATTGTTGAAAGTGGCGTTAAACACCATCAAACAAACAAACGTAATACTTAAAAAGTCAAATGGTTGCTCCCTTGTGTCTTGTCCTAAGGGCAGCACATTGTTTATTTCATTCGCCCCACACAATGTAGCAGACGATTATTTTGACGACGGTGTATCCTCAGCGAAGAAGCTATGTCACATTTTTCTTTAACCCTGAAGTAAATATATGTTGTATCTGTATAAACAATCTTTCAAGTGTCCCATCTATTGTTTGACTCCCCGATACCCGTTTAAAATACTGATATGGGGATAGGTACATATGCGCTTGTCTCTTTGTTGTCTTTTATTTTCATCGAAGTACGTGGAGCTAGATTTTCTGATGTGACGTCACTTTATGATTACGTCACCACAGCTAACTATCGCTATATTGGACCGGAAATAGACTTAAATACACCCACTGCTGTCGCTTTTAAGTTTATGTTGACAAATCTTCAGGATCTGGATGAAAACACAGGGAAAATTTCAATTGTTGGATTCTTCGAAAAAAAAAGGGACAACAATTTAACTTGGGATCCTTTATTATATGACTCGGTAAATTTAATAATCTTGCCAAATAGACAGATATGGAAACCATATTTACTTCTGGGAAATCCATACAAGAATGTGGCAATAATTTCAATGACGGATTCTACAATCAAAGTTTACAATAATGGAGTTGCCTATTGTCACCCTGCAGGTAATTACGAAATGTCATGTGATGCTGACGTATCTTTTTTTCCTTTCGATTCTCAAACTTGTGAAATGTGGATACTTCCATGGCAACAGTCACCTTCAGAAATCAAAATAGTTTTACCTCAATCCACAATTGACATGTCATATTATAGTAAAAACCTACAGTGGGACTATGTATCTTCTAACTTATATGTTAAAAATAGCTGGAATTCTTTACACGTTTCCATGACATTCAAAAGAAGACCAACATTTTTTATGATCAACATCATATTTCCTATAGTTTTATTAGGAGTTCTAAATTTATTCGTGTTTGTATTACCTGTAGACTCAGGTGAACGTATTGGGTTCGGAATTACACTGCTGCTGGCGATCGCCGTCTTCATGACGATTGTCGCCGACTCTCTTCCGTCAACATCGTCGCCAAGGTTGTCGTCTGTCGGAATATTTTTGTGTCTTGATTTAATTATAAGTACACTAATTATGATTTGTACAATATTTGGATTAAAAATTTACAACAATGGCGATGAAAAACCAGTTACAAGATTTTGGATAACGTTGATGAAATGTTGCAACATCTGCTGCTTCAGTAAAAAGCTTGACACAAATAATAAAATACACGTGACGGAGAACAAATCGAATGCATCCGATGCAGGAAAAATAGATTCTGCAGTAACGTGGAAAGATGTTGGTTATTTTCTTGACAAATTATTTATTGTAGTCTTCAGTTTATTTTTGTTCATATCTTATGTGGCTTTCTTCATAGATATAGTTGTAGGTGTGAACCAATAATATATTTAGTAATTATTATATAAATAGACCTTTTGCGCATTTCCGACTTTCATTCTAAAATTAATACGTCTTACAGGAGTATTTCCTTTAAGTTGGACAAAAGAGTCCCCTTTTATGCAAAGCTTAATAAAAATAACATATATTTTTGTCATACTCATTTCAAAACATTTAAATTTAAACAACTTGTGAATTTTCTGTAAAATTTTCGATTTTTTATGAGGTGCAAATATCGACAAATTACAATAAAATTATATTCAAGAAATGTTGGAAGATACTAAATGGGTAGTTGTATAGTCTAAATCAGTCTAAAAAACAAGATTAATCAGTGGTTTTAATTTCGTATGTCACTTTTCTGATCTTTATTTGTCAATGGGAGGTAACTTGACATTTTATACATTTGTATTGTATGGGAGATAACTCTGTCTTTCCTCAGCTGTTATGTTATCAACTATTGTGTACTTAAAGTTGTCTTAGTTGTGTTTGTCATGTTCTGTATTGAGGATAATCCTTTGTTTGGATTTTTAGATCAATAAAAATTATTTGATTTGATTTGATTTAAGCCATAAACCAAGGAAGAACAGACAACACAATGGCCAAAGGAAAAGTACAAAAGGACAAACAACGATCTACAAAACATTCACATAAAACCAAAGATCGAGTAACACGAACCCAACTAAAAACCGGCGTGATGTCAGGTGCTCTGAATGAGTTGTTAGTTCCTGCTCAACTTGTGACACCGGTCGTGCTATAGCTACTGTTAAACGTCATGAACATCATCTGAAATGGAAAGGTGTTGGACACCAGTATACGTAAATGAATACCAATAACATAAATAAAACATGAACATCATCTGATATGGAAAGGTGTTGGACACCAGTATACGTAAATGAATACAAATAACATAAATAAAACATGAACATCCTACAAACAAATGGGAGTAAAGATGAATGGAACACATCGCTTTTACACAGACATCATAACACGTAGCTAAAACATGAAGACAAGTAATTTGAACAACACGAACCCCACTAAGACAATACAAAACGGTGATGAACTCATATGCCCCGGAATGGTTAACAGTTCCTGCTCCACATTTGGCAACCGTCGTGTTATGCTTGTTACAAACTCGGTGACAAGTCATGAATGAGGAAAGGATCGAATTGTGTTTACAAACAGAACATATCCGAAGTAATTTTTGACACAGATAGATACTCGTAACGGTTCAACAAGTCATGGTGGCGATCATAATACTGTCGAAGTGATACCTTCAACTTTACCAATAGGAACCCATGGTTCAGCAGCTCCTTGTCAGTAGCAAACCTCAATCAAGGAAATCATGATAGATAGGAACCCAAGTTCTGGAACATCTGATCAGGTGAGAGATATATACTCCATATGCAAGTTCAGCTGGAATGTTGCTACATATAAATGGAAAGTTCACAATTGGGAAAATTGAAATGATCTCTTTTGTCGTAAAGTTTAGTTCTTAACCAGACCTCATTTTCAATTTCGAGGTGTAGGTCAAAGGTATGAAGCAGACCTATCTGTATCTGTTTTGAACATCGTAAAACGATGGTTTATTAGATATGTTTACATCCTCCAATCACCTCTCTGGTATCTGCAAACATTTGCTTGCAACACTAACATTTACTAATTTCATTAATTTTGTAGTGTAAAGGACATACCATATCTTAAAATAAAATTTTAACTCATAATATACCATAGCTGAATTCATTAGAAAGTGATCTACATTTCAGTTCTCAAATACATATATGGTGTCAGAGAAGAACATGTCCGTTAGGAAATTATTATGGAAAGGTGAAGAGAAAGATTAAATTTTTGATGCGCTGACAGTTACCAATTGATTTTTTATTAGTAAGATAGGAATTGGATGTAAAAAAGGTTTGAAGATACCAAAGGGTTACTCAGAAGACGTAAATCTAAGATACCAAAGGGTTAATTAGAAGACGTAAATCGAATAAGGGCAGACAACACAATGGCCAAAATGAACACCAGAGATTATCCAATAACATTAAAGGAAAAATACATTTGTTCCTCAATTAAGTCTACAAATGACTAGACAGACGGGTAGTAAACAGGCATGTGATTTCTAAATTACGTATTCAAAATATTTGGTTGTCATAAATGCCTATCACCATTAAGGAATTTAAGTTTTCCTGGGGGCACTCATTGTGAGATGTACTTGATGCAGTCTTATGTGATACAACTTGTCACTGTCTTGCTACAGGTCAGTGCTTTAGTGCTTTACTATAGGTACTCCTGTTCCCGCTCACCAATAAAACTGTAAATTTGGTGGCGTTAATCTGAGGAAACTAAATTTTAGCAAATCTAAATATAGTAATGAAAATCAATAATAACATAAAATGACTTATGAAAATCACTGAACATTAAAGAGACCATGGCATATAATGTTGGAAATCCTGGGATTGGGACAAGCACAAAAATATGGTGGGGTTAAATCGGTTAATGGATAAATCTGAAATATGACAATAAAACATTTTAAACAACAGGAGGGATTGTTTTATTTGTAACATCACATGTACATTTTAGCAGATTACTGGTTTAAGACTGTAAGCTTATTGTACAACCAAACAAGCTTATAGATGACAAAAAACATACAGATAATTATGGTATATATAACATGGCTGACAGACTGATCTTGGTTAGGGACCGACCATTTAACATGAAGGGGGGGGGGGGGGGGGGGGTTATGGTTTTTTGTTTTGTTCAAAAAAAAATTTTCAGACAACACAAGAGTTAGAATATTTATTTTTTTTGTCGCGCGAAGTGCAATTTTTTTTCCAAGAATTTAACATTAGGTTATATGACAAAAACTCTGAATCAGATTTTTTTTTTTTCCCTCCACTAAAATCAGAATATTTTTTTCAGCAACATTGGGAATCAGAATATTTTTTTAGAAAAAAACCATAACCCCCCGCCTTCAAGTTAAATGGTCGTTCCCTTAAATGAACTCTTATTTGGGTTGGGTTGTAATATTGGTGTTTTTCATCACTTTCAACAATTTTTCAGCTATATCGTGACTTGTTGGGGACTAACAGCAGAGAGCCCGGACAGATATAACGAACAGACCAGTGAAACACCAAGCTTTGGGTAGGTGTCTGGAAAGCTATACACATGTCAGTGGTGCAAAGCATGTGGTGTGGTCACTGAACCCAACCACTTGGTCACCAAGGCCCCTATCTTTTTTTAAGCATTACGTTAAGGCAGTAATATGTGATGTGAAATTCAAAGAGACAGACGCTTGGTACTGACCAATGTTTGGCAAGAATGGATACAGGATTGGTTTATGGTGTTGAATGCCACTTTCAACAATATTTCAGTTATATGGCAACGATGAATGGATACAGAAGCAAGTGAATATGTAGGATGATCCATATGAATCTCATGAAACAAGAGGCTCATCAGAGCCTGTATCGTTCACTTGGTTATTTTTTCATGCAGTTTATGTTCAATAAAGTTTGTAGTTCTGTGAAAAAGCTTTTAATCTCTAGTCCCATCTAATTTTTATTTTATATTATGAAAATAAAATTCTAATTTTCTATTGAAACAGAGGTAAAATTCTGAGGATACCTGCTGTGTTAAGCTATATACTTCGATGGCAGCCATCTTGGTTTTCTGATTATAACAAATCTATACATTTTGTAACATTGGCACCCAGAGAACATTCGGGTTAAAACAGTTTTGTGTTAAAACTTTGTCCTGTGGTGTTTGCTACATTTCCATAGCTTGTTGTTGAGCATCGAAGCCAACATAAAATATTTTGACCCTTATTGATATCTCCTGAGGCTTTCATCTGATAAAGTCTTAATTTGCATATTGCAATAATGATTCATACCATATAATTAAATGCATTTCAATTACCGGTTCTGAAGAAAATAATTTTGAAATTTTTTTGGAAATTCAATCTACATTTGGACCATCATGACTCTGAAGCCATTTCTCCTGGAATCTTTGTTTATACAAATATAAAAAACTACTTATCAAATGGTGCAGCATTGCTATTACTGATTCGTATTTAACATTTACATAATTTCACCCTTTTCGACTCCATACTAGCCTTCTCCATGGAAGATCAATTTTATTTGTAAAAATCTTCTAAAGAACTATTTCCTGACAAGTTTGTTTCCATTCGATTGAGTAGTTTTGCAGAGATAGACTAAAATGTGAAAAAGTTATTGACTACAGACAACGGACAACAAGTGATACTGAAAGCTCAACTGGCCTTTGCCCTAAGGACTCTACAAAAATTCTCTTCTGCTGAGTTGAAATCTTAGACTTACCAGTAAGATCATATAAATATCTGCATTTCTTAACATCTATGCTACATGTACATAAAATCAATATTTATATTTATTGATAAAATGAAAAATAAATTTAAAAATAAACAAATGCTTCATCTTATGAGTATAAAAAAAAATTGCTAAAAAATGTATATTTTGACTAGCATACTTGTGAACTCAATCATTATCTTAGATTAACTAGATTTTACTCACAGTGTATGAAATTAAGAGTCTATAATAAAAATAATGTACTCTCCAATTATAAATTATCAACCTTTGTCAGTCATCACTAATATTGCCATAAATTCTACGAACAGCCAAACTTATAGTATCAAAGTCAAATGGATCTAGTTTTCATGACATTATGTAATTGACCAATCAATGATTAGTATTTGTAATATGAATAAAATGTTTGGAGATAAAGCCATGCAGAATACTCTGGATTCTACATAGACTTCATTGTAAATTAAACTATTTAATATCTATTAACGGAAGTTAAATACACTGTTGTATTTAAATTCACATCTGGTCCTCAGTGACACTAAATCTGATCTCTATCTAGATTTGCTTCAAATTACATACAACAGTTTTATTTTACATTCTGAAAATAAAATTCAAATTTGACAATGAAACAGAGGTAAAATTCTGAGAATAAAAAAATTCTGCTGATTTCACCTCCTTCAAAGGCCAGGACTGGGTTGCATAAACCTCAATTAAATTTAAATCTCAGCTAAACATTAAGTGTAAATTAATTTCTTGTACATTTCAAGTAATTTTAAGTATCAATTATTACTAATATTAGTTTAAACTGACACTTATATTTAATTAAGGTTTGTGTAACACAGACCAGCATGTCCGGATAAGAGAATTTTAGCTGAAATAAATAATATTTGAGTGTTAAGTTTTTGAGATAACGTGATTCGACGGTAAACATATTGATCTACCATTATTTTCGTCCTAATATATTTGCTATTCTACGTCTAGTGTCCGAGATTGATCCACCTTTTAATTTTCCTGGTTTCTTTGCTGGTTCTCCGCTATACGACACAGAACTTTGAGAACTACTGACTGTTGCTGTACTGACCATTGACATTTCTCGTGACTGTACCGGTGGAGTCTTTAGAGGATTCAAACTTTTAGGTGAGGTATATGTACCCTGTCTGTTCAAGTTTTTAGTATTTGTTAAATTCTGTTTATTTTGTTCATCTGTTGTTGATTTTCTGGCACTGTTTTGATCACTGACAGAAGATAGTCTAGCACTGTTCATATTCTCTTTGAGATGTGTATTATCATTTGAAGAATTAAATGATTTCACTGAAATATCACTCTCAGTAGTTTGTTGTCGTTGGACATTGACTCCATTGTAACCACCTGTAAGAAGAAAATCAATATCAACTAATATCGAACATTATAATTGGGTTTATTTTGGGTCAAATTTATGTGGATTAATATATTTTTGTTGGTATACACTTTTGTGGATTGAAAATGTGATTACATATAACTATCTAATGTAGCTATACTACATTATATCCTGTGTCAAATCTGTTGCAACGATCGGAAATGAAAACTACTTGCTGAGTTGTATCAAACTAAAGTGCATCTGAAAGATAAAGCTTTGTGCACCTTAATTCCACAATGACATACCCTTCATTTCAATCGTCATGAATGCACATGTTTATTCGTGTGTCGTAGAAGATTTAACATGGACTTTTATACTATTATTTATATTGGAAGTGTAACCTGAGTGCATTTGGCTGAATGTTCTCTGAAGTTATCTTAATGTTAATATGAAGATGAAATATTGGCAGACAATGTAAAACAGCATTGTCATTTTTAACTCACAAACAAACCTCAGATATGTCAGAACATTATCAGAGATTTTTTTATTGAAAATGTTGAGGCAAAATTAATGATATAAGATAAAAAAAAATCAGTCTCTTATTAGAAACATTGCTAAATCTCTGTAGAGTAAGTCAAATTTGTATTCATTCATTTCATATTGTTGAGGGAGTACATAAAAGTATGGACCATTTACCTTGTGATGGGGTATAGTATTTGATTTTCAATGCAAAAGGGTTAAGGGTCAGGGATATGGTGCTTATCGCCACTTTCAACAATATTTCAGTTATATCGTGGCAGTCAGATTTATTGGTGGAGGAAACTGGAGGACCCGGAGAAAACCACCGATCTGTCACAAGTCACTGACATACTTTATCACATAATGTTGTACACCTCGACCTGATCGAGATTTGAATTCACAACATCAGTGGTGATAGGCACTGATTGCATAGGTAGTTGTAAATCCAATTACCATACAATACAACGGCCCCAATTAGGAATAGGCATATAAAAATTATGTACCATGTTTTGGAAAAATAGCTCATGTGAAACAGAGTATTCTACATTGTGGACACTACTGTAAATCATAATTATTGTCAGTACAGAAGCTACATTTCCAAGATAGTCAAGATATCATATGAGTTTTGTGGTTTTCTGAAAAGGGAGATAACCCTGTCAATACACATTTTAATTAATGTGGATTTTATTACAATTGATTTTGTTTGAACACATGTCAACAAAATTCAAGGTAAAATCATTTTTTTTCAAAGTTTTCCATAATCAAAATATAGAAAAAATGCCATGATTCTATGACAGAGGTTAATAAAGATATTTAATAAGACTCAAAATAAATAATTTGACATCAAAATCCAATATTTGGTTTTAATATAAAATATTTCATATTACGACCAATGATGCAGAAATTACCAAAAGAGCAACTTTTAACAATATTTCAGTTATATCAATAAATTTTATAGGAAAATACCATTGTACCAGGAGAAAACCTGAAACATGCATCAAGTCATTGATAAAATTAATAAAATAGAGTTGTTCCTTGTACACATTCCTAAGGACAGGAATCAATGTCACAACTTTAGTGGTGATAGGTACTGATCAGTGCCGTCTTAAAGCATGGGCATGCTGGGCAGTTTCCCTGGGGTCCCACGAGCATAGGAGCCCCATACTGATCTATGTATGCTGTGTATGGCATATTTTTTAATGTTTAAACACTGATTTTGTTGGAAGTACCAATACAATAAATCTATGTTTTATTTTATGGACATTTATATTTTTATTCCTCTGAGTGTTTGTGTAGGTAGGGGCCCCAGTGCACTGCTTTGACCGGGGCCTATAATGCTGTTAAGACAAGCCCTGGTATTGATTGTATATATGTAGAGGAAAATCCAACTGCAATAAGCTCAAGGCCTTGATGGCCGCTTTTAAAACTTCCGTGTAAAAGCAGTAATGTGTTAACAATTTTAAGGTGAATGTCCATCGTCCCATTTGTCTGTCATTCAACAAAGTATTAAGTGGAAAATAGCTTCATTCTAACTCAGCCAACTGAAAACAATAAACAATTTAGTAAACTACAAGCAAAATCAGAGCAATTTTATTGCAACTCAGGTTAAAAATTGTCCTAGAATAATACCTGAAGGTTTCTTTAGTTTCAACAGTTCTGTTCTAGCTGTACTCAAAGCCTCGGTCAACTCAAATCTTTCTTCTACTTCCTTTTGTACAGTTTCTTGTAAAAATTTCACCTTAAAACAAAAATTGTACATTTGCATAAAATATTGTTGTTCACAGGTTATCGTTGTTTAAAATATTGTTGTTCACAGGTTATCGGTGTTTAAAATATTGTTGTTCACAGGTTATCGTTGTTTAAAATATTGTTGTTCACAGGTTATCAGTGTTTAAAATATTGTTGTTCACAGGTTATCAGTGTTTAAAATATTGTTGTTCACAGGTTATCCATGTTTTAAATATTGTTGTTCACAGGTTATCGGTGTTTAAAATATTGTTGTTCACAGGTTATCGGTGTTTAAAATATTGTTGTTCACAGGTTATCGGTGTTTAAAATATTGTTGTTCACAGGTTATCGGTGTTTAAAATATTGTTGTTCACAGGTTATCTGTGTTTAAAATATTGTTGTTCACAGGTTATCGGTGTTTAAAATATTGTTGTTCACAGGTTATCGGTGTTTAAAATATTGTTGTTCATAGGTTATCGGTGTTTAAAATATTGTTCACAGGTTATCGGTGTTTAAAATATTGTTGTTCACAGGTTATCAGTGTTTAAAATATTGTTGTTCACAGGTTATCGGTGTTTAAAATATTGTTGTTCACAGGTTATCGGTGTTTAAAATATTGTTGTTCACAGGTTATCAGTGTTTAAAATATTGTTGTTCACAGGTTATCGGTGTTTAAAATATTGTTGTTCACAGGTTATTGGTGTTTTAATGCCATTTTGAACAATTGTTGGAGAAAACCAGAGAACCTTGCAAAAATGTGACTGACAAACTAAATCTATCTCATCAAGTTGTATAGAATTTAAAATTAGGTGAATCAAACTCACAATGTATTATTGATAGGCATTGATTGCATAAAAAGATGAAGCAACAATTAACAAACAATGACATCTACTCAATTATTCATATAGAAAGCCTTTGAATTAAAATAGAAATAAAAAGTCAAAATTATCAATACAAATCCTTAATTTTCTCCTGTCCTCATGTTAATATGTTTCAACTTGATCAACCCTCTCTTTATCATCTACATGTGCAGAGATGCCAACCCCAAGCAACGACAAAGGTCAGTATCTAGAAAAGTGGGTAGGTGTATATGTTGTTGATTGTAAATCAAACTTCTAGGGGTGGTTAGGGTATTTCCCCCTCTTTTTCAAGATTTTTTTTGGAAAACAGAGAAACCAAGTCCTCTATTCTGATGTATTCAAATTTGACTTCAAAAAGTATTTTTCAATTGCATTCGTTTGTTACACACAATTTCATGTCAAGGCATCCCTGCACATTTTACATCATCATCTCTGTGGTAAAGCTGCTTTCAATTCTTGTATAAATTTCCGAAATATCTCTGCTTTAGTGTGCAATGTTAAAAATTATCAATGTAATTTTAATTTATTAATAGATATTATTTCCCTAATATACAGTGCAACTTGTGCAATCTGACACCTCAGTTTTCTGACATCCTGTGACATCTGACAAAAATTGATGGTCCTAAAATAAAACCTGAATATTCTGACATCCTGTACAATCAGACACATTTCCCTGGTCCTTTGGCGTGTCAAATTAGACAGGTTCCACTACATTGACTTGCAGTGTTGACTTGTATTTCTCTTCAATCCAAAATAAAACAAAACCAAAACTTGCAAAGACTTAAGTCAGTTAGAAAACCACATAATCAAATGAATTGTCTATTATTACCTCTTCTTTAGAAGCTTTCAGTAATTCTGTCTTTTTGTCGAGCTCTTCTCGTGCTTCCTCCAGCTCTTGATGCGTTTCTTGTAACTGTATCTTCAACTGAGCCAACTTTTCATCACTACCATGATCAAGACGAGCTTGAAGTGAAATTGTAAGAAACATAACATTTCCTTAAAACACAGAGACGAGCTTGAAGTGAAATTGTAAGAAATAAAATATTTCCTTAAAATAAAAAGGCGAGCTTAAATCTATAATATCTACATAGTAATTATTAATAAGTATAGCATAACTATTACAGATTTTCAATCATCAAATAAAAAAAGTGATCATAAACCACAATAACTGACGAATGTGCTTAGTGCAAAAGTGATTGATATTCCATTTTCGATAATAAGTTAAATATTTTTTAAAGCAGTAATTTATGATTAGCTATACTGTTTATTATATAAAATGTCATGTTGTTTGTGACTTGAGCATAAAAAAACATATGAACTATATTATCATTTGCAACACTCAAAAATGTTTTAAAATTGTGAGAAGACACTAAAAATTATGTACAGCAGACTCCCTCTTATAAGGTCACTCCCACCAAAGGTCGACCCTCTTATCAGATCAGGGCTCACGTTGGAGGGCGATTTGGGCAAAGAAGTCGCCTTGTGGCTGCTCACTTCGCTTTGTACTAGTGCCAAAAGAGAAGTGGAAGTCGCCCTGTAATTTTACCAAGTCGCTTTGCTAATTTTAACTGTTAAAAAACATCGGTATATTTTTACTACAAAATTTCCGTTTTTCACACCGCCATTGTAAAGGGACGTAATCGAAACAGTTACGAATATAAAAACTGTACTACGGATCCGAACTCGGGGAAAATAACGTCGGTATTGTTTCATTTCATTTATTTGGGGTTTGATGGCGGCTATCCAAAGGGATTTTTAACTTTGTGGATATGATTAGTTTCTTAATTAATATCAATCAGTGATTAAAGAGAAGCAATGTAAATAATATACACTCATTAAAATTTGATTAAATAATTAGCAATTTCACAGCTTGTGGTTTTTTTTGGGGCATATATTTATCTTATCTAATGTTTTGTCATTTTATCTATGTGCGACTTGTTTGAAACAATGCTGATGTCAAAATACATTTTATTATTCAATTTTATTTATTTATTATTTATTGGACAATAGTTGACTATCATATATGTGCCTTTATCATCTGTGCAAGACAAAACAAAGAATCTGAAAAGGGTTTACTTAATATAAACAAACAAAAAACAAATACAAGGACATATATATGTAAACCAGAGAGATAATATGCTAACAAAAACAAGGAATTAAACAACTACTGAATATACCTTAATGCATAACAAGTACATTAAAACATACGAATAATGTCCCGCGAATGTGAAAAGTGGTACAATTAATTAGAGAAATATTTTGACTTCTCCCTGTACTCTCACCACTTCTCCCTGTTGTCTCTCACTTCTCTTTTGTCAGCACCTGAAAGAGAAGTCACTTCTCCCTCTGATTTCAAAGTAGTGGGAGCCCTGCAGATCAGATTTCAGAAGCACGGAGATAGCAAAACACTACTATACTATCTTACTCAAAGGGAGACCACCCCTCTTGTTTGTATAGGGATGATTTATACTGCAGAAGGTGTAGCCTTATAAAAAGGGAGGTTACTGTATTGTGACATCTTAAAAGAGAATTGATACAGTTTATTTCACTGCAAAATACTGGTATTTCACTGTTATCGAAATTATAATAGGTGTTAATAGTCACCTAATAAAAATATGTACTGTGACATGGCGACAGACAGTTGTTATTTCACATGTGAAATATCAGATTTCACCTCACAATACTGGTATTTCACTGTCATCTATATAATAACATTTTTTAATACCTAATCTGTCCTCCAAGTCTCTAATGATAGACTTTAGATTCTCTATTTCCTTCCTCAATGATTCCTCCGTCTCTTTAGCCCTTGTTTTATTGTCAGCCAGGAGTTTCTGAAGATCTTTTATCTCTGCTTTGTATTTGTTCTCTATATCATTTAACTGTGACTTTAACTTAAAATAAAACGTGAACGTGACAACATGCAGACATTAGTGATACAAGTGATACAATAGTTTGTTATTTGTTAGGGAGCAATCATTTAAGACATGGAATTTTTTGTTTTTTGTTAAGGAGCAACCCTTTAAGACATGGCATTTTTTTGTTATTTGTTAGGGAGCAATCATTTAAGACATGGCATTTTTTTTATTTGTTAGGGAGCAACCAATTAAGACATGGTATTTTTTTGCTTTTTGCTAGGAAGCAACTGTTTAGGACATGGCATTATTTTTGTTAGGGAGCAACTCTTTGTAGGACATGTCATTTTTTTTGTTAGGGAGCAACCGTTTGTAGGACATGTCATTTTTTTAAGGGAGTAAAACGTTTAGGACATGGCATTTGTTTTGTTAGGGAGCAAGCCTTTGTAGGACATGTAATTTTTTGTTGCTTCCTGTTATACAGATTTGTTTACTTGCTCTCAGGGACTTTAAGAATGGTTGGCTTTCTGGTCTTTCGGCTTTGGACCTGCCTAGTGGAGATTAAATTAGACATCTAAGTTATTTTTATTTGAAACAATAAAATTTCTTTTTTTTAGCAGAATTGAAATTCAATTTATGTTTTTCCCAAACATTTTGGTAAGAAATCTTTTTTCCCTCCAGAAAAAATTCCAAAATTCCTCTGGTTGATGCCCAATTACATGAATAATAATATACACAATTATGGGAAATTAACCCAATTTTTCAAGAATCTCTGCAAATAGATGGGGTGGGGTTTATGGTGTTTAACACCACTTTTCAACAAATAGATAGGAATTACAGACTGATCGATCTAATATGAACAATTTTAATTTAAGTCTACCTACCTACACTTTACACTGTCTAAGAATAATTTTTTTACCAATGAAAATCTATGACTAAAATGGTTGACCAAATATAGCAACCTAATTACACAACATAAATACGAAAAAAAGTAGTACATACATGTGTTAATCAAATGAAAAAAAATAGATTCTTAAATTCTTGAAAATGTCTTGATCAGTTTAAATATCAGACTTATCCTTAGGGTTGGTTGATATCCAATCTGATCAAATCAGTTTCAAATACAAAAATGCTAATATTTTATTCGAAACGATTATGCAAAACAGCAAAAAGCTCTTTCATAAAAAGCTTGATTAGAAATACAAGTACCTATCATTATTACAGTCGTAGACATGGGTAAATCCTAATGGCCTCTATGCCTAGTGGCAGCAGGGCCAGTCTTAAGCCAATTGGGCCCTGCTTTGGAGTTATCTACTCTTGACTGTTCAAGTACATGCACTAACACACTGCAGGTATTACAGACAACAACTGGGCCCTGCATTTCCTAAGGTTGGCCTTGAGAGACAGGGTAATAAAAAATCCACCCTTCTATGTGAACGTGTCCTCAGTGTGATATTCACAGACCTGTCTCTATATATGTAACCAGTTCATTTTATAACTTACCACCGACTCCTGGTTCCTGGTTGAACCTTGATATTTGTCCAGTAGCTCTTGATATTTCTGTTTTTCTATCTGCATTTCCTAAAAGATTAAATAATCACTGTATGAATAAAATGAAGAAAACAAAATACCACTGTCAGAACAGCTGCAAAATCTAACTGAAAAATTGTAAAAACAGGGACAAAATGGATACCCCGAACACACATGAAAAGACACAACAAGATGTTGCATGCTATGTCGTGCTAAGAATACCCCCACTCGTTCATTTGTAAGTCGCACGGTAAACAGGAAGTAGATGTGCGGTAAACTTGGAAAGGGGAGACATGGTACAAGTCACCATGCCAAAGCCATATATCAAATATAAAATCATTTCTTCCATAGAAGCTGAGATATCTGTTACAAAAGTTTTCATTATGGCAAACATGAAAAATTCTAAGTCGCGCGGTAAACAGGAAGTAGATGTGCGGTAAGCCTGGAAAGTGGAGACATGGTACAAGTCACCATGCCAAAGCCACATATCAAATATAAAATCATTTCTTCCAGTAGAAGTTGAGATATTTGTTACGAAAGTGTGAACGGACGGACAGACAAGGTGATTGCAATATAGCCCATTCAATTTCATAACACAAAATAGTTTCTCACTTCTATTGGTCGGACTCTAGTTCTTGCCAAGTTACAATTTTCACCACTTATCAATTTAAAGGAATACGGCGTGGGTTCGCACCCAGCTTTGTAAATTACAAAAAAGGGTGCACTCGACGCACAGCCACAAGTAATAAAGTTTACCAGTATTGCTTGCCCATGATCGGTGGTTGTCTCCGGGTACTCCGGCTTCTTCCACCACTAAAAATTGGTCACCATGATATACAGTCAAACTTGTCTATAGCGACCATTGAAGGGAGTTCTGAAAATAGGTCGCATAAGACAGGGGGTCGTTGAATAGAGGTTGTGATATTTGCTCCCAAAATCTCGAGAGGAAAAACCTAGTTCGGGTATATAAATCCGCATCAACTTGTAACCCTTTCGTGTGGAGGACAAATGCATGAATAGAGCTTAAATTCTGGCAAGAAAAAGGTATAATGAAATAAAAAATATGTTCAATTATCATTAAATATTTCCGTCCTTTGTGGGTGAAATTAAAAAAAAAGAATATTAGTTGATCAAGTTTTTTACTTTCGTTCAACAGCTATTGTTATCTTAATAGTTATCGTAATTAGAATTAATCATTATGATTAGAAGTATGTAATTTCCTGACAAAATGTTTTCAAACTTCAATCACTCGCCAAAAGCTATAAATAGCCTAATCACACAATCAGCATGTGCTAACCTTGATCTGTTATCGCACGTTAAACGAATGTTGACAGAAATATATCCTGGGAACCAGTGACTTCATACAATAATTTTCAAAATCACATTATTTATTTATGAAACTGAAAGATTAAAACGGTATTTTCTATAATAAACAATTTTAAATATTTAATTATAAATAAGAAATAAACCCAAATAAACCAAAAGAACAATAATAAATAATCATGTGAACAACTTACCTGTAACAAAAATGGCGGTCTTACACAATAACGCTAATTCCAGGTATGCAAGTATAAAAATGACGATTTCAACTTTATCTGTATGTTATATCTTGTTTTATAATTAATAAAGTAAAATGTAGAAATATTTATTGATCTCGTTCCACCAGACTGGGTTTTATTTATTTATTTTTGAACTTCCGGTTTGATATTTAGTCATTCAACACAGGACTTTCAGTCGACAACGACTCTGAAAACATGGTCGTTAGTCGCGTTAGACAGGGGGTCGTTATATAGAGGTCAAATGAATGGGAAAATGCAGGGGAGGAATAAATTAGGTCGGATAACACAGGAAGTCGTTATATGGAGGGGGTCGCTAAGGCAAGTTTGACTGTAGCTGAAATATTGTTGAAAGTGGCATTAAACACCAAAAATCAAAATCAATCAATTTAAAGGTCAATACACAAGTTGCAAAACAAATGTTTGTCTAGGAATTAAACTATTTATGTTGTATGGCATCAAATATTAAGTAAGTCATTCATACATTGACCCAATTGCATCATTTCACCCTAGTGGGGAGATTTGGGACCATAGAAATAGCTTAACTATGAGCTGTCATGTATGTGTATAAGATGTATCGATTACCATGAACTGCATTGACTGTCATGATCTGCATCAACTTTTATTAAACAAAGTCTCATTTTGTTTTATTTCTATTAGCTAACAACCTTAGTTAAGTTCTTTAATATAATGTTAATCTCAAAATTGCTGAAAGTGTGGTTAAGCACCAATAATTCTAACATCGAACACACTAACCATCACAAAGTTTTCTACCAGTCTGTCTTCTAAAGCTTTCAATGCAGCTTGATGTTTTTCTCGCTCTTTTTTCAAAGCCTCTTCTAACTAAAATATTCAAATAAAAAAAGAGATTAAAGGTAAAAATAGATGTAGGTTAAATATGTCAACAATATACATACTCTCCTGACATCGGTGTTCGCGCATCCGGTGATTTCACACATACGTTTTTTACCCGTCAAATGCAAAATCATTGGAAAAGTTAAGATGGAGACTACTTCTATGTGAGGATTAACTCTAATTATATCAAAACATATTAAATGTTTTCAAATTTAAGCTTATTTGAAGGATTTATAAACTTCAATTGCAAAAACTTTCAAAATGAAATTTTTCCCTTTTTCATTTTAAGAACATTCCAAAGTATGCATGCACAATATCACTGGACGTTGTAACATTTGTCAAAAATCGAGGGTTGTTTTGTTTACACTTTATTT
Organism: Bathymodiolus brooksi; assembly: GCA_963680875.1. Lineage (NCBI taxonomy): Eukaryota > Metazoa > Mollusca > Bivalvia > Mytilida > Modiolidae > Bathymodiolus > Bathymodiolus brooksi. Next base: position 9,477,964 of record OY804590.1, read on the forward strand.
TCACTGAAATGTTAAAAATTGTAGCGGAATCCAGATAAGGACCATAAAGATAATACTTCAAAGTATTTGCGGATGATGAAATTAAGTCAATAAATTTTTGGTAAGCAGTAAAATTAACCACCGAACCCTTAGGTGCACGATAACACCAGTCAGCTCTGTAAGTGATTAAAAATAAAACTCATCACTTTTGTTGATTATTAAAATTTAATACCATCTCTTGTATTTTGAATGATTTAAACCCAGGATAACCCATACAAGTCATTTAACTTATTTCAATGAGGTTCTTTATAAAAATTAACTGGAAATAAATTCAACAAACATAATTTTGCTTTATAAAAGTGTGTCGGAGTTTGAAAAATCATATTTACTCTAATATCATTAGGGGCTGTCGTGGCCGTGATCGTACAGCAGTTGGATTTACAACTACCTATGCAATCTGTGCCTATCACCACTGATGTTGTTGGTTCGATCCCCCTCAGGGCGAGGTGTACAACATTATGTGATAAAGTTTGTCAGTGACTTGCGGCAGGTCTGTGGTTTTCTCTGGGTACTCCGGTTTCCTTCACCAATAAAACTGACCACCACAATATAACTGAAATATTGCTGAAAGTGGTGTTAAATACCATCAAACCAATCTAATATCATTATAATTTATGGTGGTTAAATTATAATGAACGTCATTGTTTGACGAAACTATCAGGAATTATATCCCATGCATGTTTGTAAATTACTAAATTGGTCCTTTATTCATTATTTATTTCTCGATATTCGAAAGCAAGAATAGTCCTACAATAATTTTTTTTTTTAATTATAAAAATCTCTACATAAAAAATTGTAAGCTAAAATTTAAAAAGAAGTTATTAAAAAAAGGGAAGTAAAAGATAAAAACATGAAAACTGATCCATTACTTTTCCAAAGAACATGTAAACAAATTGTTGACATACAGTATACAAAGAACATGTAAACAAATTGTTGACATACAGTATACAAAGAACATGTAAACAAATTGTTGACATACAGTATACAAAGAACATGTAAACAAATTGTTGACATACAGTATACAAAGAACATGTAAACAAATTGTTGACATAGAATATACAAAGAACATGTAAATAAATTGTTGACATAGAGTATTTTTTACCTTTTCCGGCCACTTTTCAGCTTCGTATATTTTATTGTGAAAACTTTGTCTAAGTTGTTCTATTCTGTTTTGATGAGAGGTGATCATTACTTGTCTGTAAAGGAAATAATTAATTGATTATTTAACAACATATGGTTCTAAAATATTTCTATCCACATTTTGATATTTACACATGATAATATCTATTACCAAGCGACAAGAGAGGCTGTTGTGGTCGTGATCTTATGATAGTTGGATTTACAACTACTTATGCAATCAGTGCCTATCACCACTAAAGTTGTGAGTTCGAACCCTGCTCAGGCGAGGTGTACTTGATACAACATTATGTGATAAAGTTTGTCAGTGACTTGCAGCAGGTCTGTGGTTTTCTCCGGGTACTCCAGTTTCCACCACCAATAAAACTGACCGCCACAAAATAACTGAAATATTGTTGAAATAAACCAAACCATCAAGCGATAAGAGTGATACAAACATATCATCATTGATTTTTATGGGTAAATAATTACATTACTTCCGTTTTTCATTAAAATGTTACAATATGATTGGCTATGAAGTAGTCACATGATTATAAAAGTGATATTTCATATCCCAATGAAACTCAAATCCGAACTTGCACGTGCCTCCACGGCGACGTCAGATGTAAACAATCAATGGCGTAGTAATTTCCAACAGCAAATAATCTAACACAAATAAAATTCACAACGAAAAATTCAACTATTCTAAATTTTGGTGTGATTTAAATATAATTATAAGAATTGAATGCATTCTTTTGAAGTTTTATTGGGGTATGAAAGCGTTGATCGAACTACATTTTCAACATAAAATGTACTTCGGTCAATGCTTGCATACCCCAATGAAACTTCAAAAGAATGCATTCAATTCTTAATAAATATATACTATCGTTGATTTGTTTTGCAAGAATGGACTCCTCAGAGTAATATCACATCAAAGTTGTAGCCTGAGATATGAGATATAATGAGAAATTCATTCTCACAAAGCATATTAATGATAGTATGTTTATTATCGAGGATTTGGTGAGATGACATCAGTGACGTCATTATAGCATCACATTAAAAGCAGAGATATTATGTTCATATCACGATAGTTGCTTGATAAATATCATAGATTATCACATGGTCTTTTCCATATCGGCCCTGGTATCATCCCGAGACTCCCATGTCAGTCCAAGGCGATAGCCGAGGTTTGATATGGGACGAGGGATGATATGATACCACGGCCGATATGGAAAAGGTCATGTTATAATCTGTTCATCACATAAAAATAAATGAAGAATTTATGTTTATTCATCAAAATAACAACAAAATAGATAAGTGTAAAAGTCAACAATATAAATCAGAGGTCCAATTCTTATCATTTGTGTAATAAAAAATTATTGTCACATTTCCCTGGATATTTGAGTATGGGAATAGAGCTATTCTGGAGTTGGGCATTATTGGAACCAAATCGATAACGATTTGCTGAAGAGAGTTATTATTAGTAACCATTGACTGGACAGTGTTATCTCTGACGGAAATTGGAGTAACTGTTCTATTTTCATAGGTCTCAATAGTCAACACGATGGCGTCAATTATCCAACATTCGTCATCACTAAGATAACTACTGATGGAAGCTTTGATACATTTCAATGAATCAACTCTTAATCATGCTTGGATTTCGTGCACACTGAAAAAAATCTTCAAGGTGCATGTTCATCTCCTCGACTCCAATATCTTTGGGATTAAGTTCTCCCACTGTTGATAGCCAATCCTTGAATATTCTTATGTCACTTTCAGTTTTACGCTTTGCATTGACACATTCTTCATCTCTGCTGTAACGGTTTGTTGTATGCTTCCTCCTCTATCATGTTTGTTTACGTGTCACAATGACATTATAGACACAGGACAAAATAACCACTTATTTGCCGCCGGGCACTGATATGGATCGGACACGTCTTCGCTTATCACACATGCAAAAAGGTACGTATTACATACAAATATGTGATAATATTTTAACATGTAAAGGTACGTATTACATACAAATATGTGATAATATTTTAACATGTAAAGGTACGTATTACATACAAATATGTGATAATATTTTAACATGTAAAGGTACGTATTACATACAAATATGTAATAATATTATAATGTGTAAAGGCCAAAGCGAAAATGTACAAATCATTAAAAGAAAACTATGTTTAAATAATTTTTTCATTTCTATCTTAACGAGAAAGAAAACTGTGCTTAAATAATTTTTTCATTTCTATCTTAACGTGAAAGAAAAACATGCTTAAATTATTTTTTCTACTATTTTTGAGATAAATATATACTATTGTTGATTTGATTTGATTGATTGATTGTCTTCAATGCCACTTTCAGCAATATTTTAGCTATATCATAGAGACCAGTTTTTTTTTTTTTTTTATTATTATATCTATATTACACCTGTGAACAATTTACCTCTGAGTGCCAGGAAACCTCAAAGGTTTACAAATATTTACAATGAACAATATAATTAAATAAATAAATACTGGTACAGTTGTAGTAAGAATACAATATCCTAAGCAAATCAATCATATTTTATCTCTCATATTCAATTTATAAACATACATTTGTACACAGTAAACAATGAAAGGAATTATTAATACAACTAAATTCATAATGTATCCAATAATAGCTGTAATTTCCTAATATTATATAAGTTTCGAACTTCTGGGTTTTTAATCATCATTTGTATATTACTTCTGAGCTCAATTTTGAGATTTGTGATAACTATTGCTTCCCTGTAAATGCTTTTATTATATCTTATATAATTTCTTGTTTTCCAAATTACGCATTTTAATATACAAATTACTAAATTCATTAAAAGTAGATCTTCAGTTATTTTTCCCTCATACACCCCAATGATTAAGTTTTCCTCAACAAGTACTATATTCTTTTCAAAAGTGCTATTAAAAATGTGTTTTAATTCATCTAAGACATGTTTAATTTTATGGCACCTGTAAAACAAATGCATAAGGGACTCTATTTCATTTTTACAAAAATGACATTGACATTTGATTTTCCCATTTTTTGTAATCTATATTCTGAATAGACAATGTTATGCAAACATTTCCATTGGAACTGGATAATGCTTTGTTTACATTTAATCTTGTTCAGTATATACCAAATTGATATCCAGTTAAATTTCTTTTCATAAAATGTATCCCATTTTAATTGACATTTTGGCGTGATTGGTTTACGTATTTCTTTCTGGATATTCTTCAGTTTCAGCTCTTTTGGAACAATGATTTTATTATTATGATTTCTAATATTCAAATTACTATCTATTTTTAAACCTAATGATTTTTTTATCTTTTCGTTATCATTGGATTTTAATTTCTTAACAAAATTTTCTGGTATTGATTTTTTTATTTTTGCCCATTCTGATATCCAGTTCCTTTTATCATCCAGTCTATCAAATATAGTCTGATTATCAACAAAGGTATTATTGTTTTTGTCCCATATATCGTTTATTTTAAATATATTATTTCTTAAAAACAATTTAGTGGTGGAAGAAGCCGGCTGTGAGTCGAGTGCACCCTTTTTTGTAATTTACATAGCCGGGCACGAACCAATGCCTTATTGGTGATATATAGTCTTTAACATTGTTTCTCGTTTATTATGATAATTTCTCAAATCAAGATAGTTAAAATGTGAAAATTTAACTATCTAATTTAACAAAATATATGGCCGTTTTTCATTTTCTCAAATCGACGTCCAATGACGTTACTGACGTATATTTCAATTGACGTCACACCCATTAAGGAATGTTTTTGAAGCAATGATGGAGAGGGGACAAGATTCCAGATGAGGGGTTCTTGATGACGGTATGGTTAATTATGGTTAGATATGGTTAATTAATCGATTTTATTGACACAATGACATTTTGCAAAATGTAACATTTTTACGGGAAAAGTAGCATGAAATTCTTATCTCACCCACGGAATGAGACATTATTGCGTAATTGACCAATCAGCGACTGAGAACAAAGTGATCCACACGTTGATTATCGATTTCTTCTCACACGGGTTGAGAAGTGTGAAAATTGAACAAGAATTAGAGAAAGGGTTGTATGCTATTCTTGATTTGTTTATTTGTTTTCATAAGAATGGATTTCTTAGAGGAAGAATAATATATTTCATGAGATGCGATGAGAAGTTTCCTTCAAGCAAAACATATCAATGATAGTATGTTTATCGAGGATTTGGTAACATGACATCATTATTTATAGATTAATGCATGCCCTTTTCCATATCAGGACTGTTATCATCCCGAAAGACCGATATCGGCCCGAGGGCCTTAAGGCATGCATTAATCTATTTAACACATATTTCAACATTGAATTAAAAAGATCAAAATTAACTTCCCACACAGACACCAAACTTATGGATATGAGTGATTGATATCGCCATGCTGAGGGATGATAACAGTCCTGATATCAAAAAAGGCATGCATTGATCTATTTATCACATATTTCAACATTGAATTAAAAAGAACAATATTAACTTCCCACACAGACACAAAAGAGTCAGTTTCTTCTTCCGAAACACCAACAAATCATTCCTCACTGGACGTCGACATTTTCTAAACGACAATTGACAGTTGGGCGGAAGAGACGTCATGGGGCCCTCGAGGGGCTTGATATCGTGTTATCAGAGTTTTTCCCCGATATCTGCCAATGGGCTGATATCGCTGTGGCATTTCCGGTGTTTACGTATGGGGAAAACTGACGTTATTACTAATAAATAGGTGATTTAATACAAATTATCGATAACAATGATATACCTTTCTGACTTGAGCTGTTCTATTTCTGCCTTGGCTTTATTTAATGCATCTTTAAGCTCTCTACTTTCAGCTGAAAAAATAAATAATGTTCATATTATGCAATAACAAAAAACAACCTTATTATATAAAAAAAATCTAGTTAAAAGTGAAAACTATTTTTTGGATAAAAAATCAATTTAAGATAAATAGGAAGTATAAAGGGAGGTAATTCACTGCAGCCAATGTAACTGCTACAAAAGATTAAATTGTTGTCTCTACCTAACTCTCCCTACTTTTCTAGTGCCAGTCAAATGCTGTTGTTTGATCCCTTCCATCATTGCTTTATAGTTTCTATATATAGTTGAATTTGTTCTCATCCTGGATCCATAGCTGAAATACTGCTTTCTGGGCATTTCAATCAATCAATCTGTTTTTTTTCATCTGTGGTTTATCATTCCTCATGTGATACATAATTTATCAAAAGACATGCCATGTATAAATCAAACATTTACATAAAAGAGTGAAAGGGTGGGAGAAATTTAACTAATGACCAAAAATTTGATACGGCTGATCTAAAACATCATAATCATATCTGTGTATCAAATAGGTGTACATATGTACTGGTATTTATCGGTAATTTGGTCATATTGTCAGTATCATCGACCTGAATCTGATACTGAAAATTATCAGCCTCGCTTCAATACTAGTGACAATGTCTGTCTCAACCTTCAAAACTGCCAATATTCTATAAATACTGATAATAACTGACATAGGAATGCTCCACTTTCTTCACCTCGATACTTACTGACACTAAACGTAGCTTTCCGATGTATTTCTTCCTCTTTTCTCTGTTGTTCATATAATTTGTTTTCTAGATTTTTATAATCTTTTAAGTTTGATGAAAGTTCTGCTTGTTTTTTACCAAGTTCACTTTGTAACCTACAACAATATACTGGTAGTTGAATTTAAATTTTCAAATCAAGGATTTGAATAATATCCACGACAGTCGTATATCTATTTATTTCTATTTGACCTCGCTTATTAATTTCTTAATATATTCCACAACAGTAAAAATCCTGACTGCAAAATGCAGTCAAAAAGGAATTAAGACTGTTACTGTCCTAAATTAAATTTGTATTTGCTTATAAACTTTTCAATCTTTTAATCTTATCATATTTCATTTTATTATGTTAAATTTTTTGTATATGTTTTTCCAAGTGTTTAACACTAGTCTAATAGCAATTTGCTTATTTTCCACACTGCACAAACTTTAATATTCACAAAAAAATATTTTATATAATTTTATTTTTTTGAGAGAAAAAATTATTTCTACTTTATTATTGGGGGCCTTAGTCTATGACTAAACTGACTTACTTACTTTTGAATGGTCATTTCAGAATTATGTTCTTTTCTTCTAAACTGTGATGTTAATTCTTCTATATCTTGAGTTTTATGTCTGTCAATTAAAGAGAAAAATAATATTAATAACATGTCAGGGAAAAAATGTAAATAAAAAAAAGGTCTCGCCAATGCAACATCATCAACTTGTTATTATGAAAAATAATTAATTTTACCGTTGATGCAACATCATTCACTTGTTATAAAGTGATAGTCATCATTCTTCAAAAAACAATTTAAACTGTGATATTCGACAATCTCAATGCTCAAAACAGCACACCATTCCATTAGCTCAAACTTCAAACCAATGACTTCTGCTTAGGGTTAGGGTTATGGTGTTTAACGTCACTTTCAACAATATTTCAGTTTTATCATGACGGTAATTTTTATTGGTGGAGGAAACAAGAATACCCAAAGAAAATCTGCTGCAAGTCACTGACAAGCTTTATCACATAATATTGTATCAAGTACACCTCGCCATGAGCGGGATTTGACCTCACAACCTTAGTGGTGATAGGCACTGATTGCACAGGTAGTTGTAAATCATCTGCTTATGTAAATTTAGGTCATAACATTTTCAGAGTCTGAATTTTTGGAAATGGTTTGAGGAAACATATCATTAGTGTGGATCCCCATCTCGAGTAAGTACATGTATATCGTGATAAATATTTGTTGAATTCTTGACTTCGTGCTTGGATACAATCCACAAAATCCATGAAATTCGTAATACCAGGAATAATAACGAATTTATAGTATAGTAGTCCCCTTCTTATAGAGTTACCCCTCTTATAGTAATCCCCCTCTGATAGAGTTACCCCTCTTATAGTAATCCCCCTCTGATAGAGTTACCCCTCTTATAGTAATCCCCATCTGATAGAGTTACCCCTCTTATAGTAATCCCCATCTGATAGAGTTACCCCTCTTATAGAGTTACCCCTCTTATAGTAATCCCCCTCTGATAGAGTTACCCCTCTTATAGTAATCCCCCTCTGATAGAGTTACCCCTCTTATAGTAATCCCCCTCTGATAGAGTTACCCCTCTTATAGTAATCCCCCTCTGATAGAGTTACCCCTCTTATAGTAGTCCCCTTCTTATAGAGTTACCCCTCTTATAGTAATCCCCCTCTGATAGAGTTACCCCTCTTATAGTAATCCCCTTCTTATAGAGTTACCCCTCCTATAGTAATCCCCCTCTTATAGTAATCCCCCTCTGATAGAGTTACCCCTCTTATAGTAATCCCCATCTGATAGAGTTACCCCTCTTATAGTAATCCCCCTCTGATAGAGTTACCCCTCTTATAGTAATCCCCATCTGATAGAGTTACCCCTCTTATAGTAATCCCCCTCTTATAGAGTTACCCCTCTTATAGTAATCCCCCTCTGATAGAGTTACCCCTCTTATAGTAATCCTCCTCTGATAGAGTTACCCCTCTTATAGTAGTCCCCTTCTTAGAGTTACCCCTCTTATAGTAATCCCCCTCTGATAGAGTTACCCCTCTTATAGTAATCCCCTTCTTATAGAGTTACCCCTCCTATAGTAATCCCCCTCTGATAGAGTTACCCCTCTTATAGTAATCCCCCTCTGATAGAGTTACCCCTCTTATAGTAATCCCCCTCTGATAGAGTTACCCCTCTTATAGTAATCCCCCTCTGATAGAGTTACCCCTCTTATAGAGTTACCCCTCTTATAGTAATCCCCCTCTGATAGAGTTACCCCTCTTATAGTAATCCCCTTCTTATAGAGTTACCCCTCTTATAGTAATCCCCCTCTGATAGAGTTACCCCTCTTATAGAGTTACCCCTCTTATAGTAATCCCCCTCTGATAGAGTTACCCCTCTTATAGTAATCCCCCTCTGATAGAGTTACCCCTCTTATAGAGTTACCCCTCTTATAGTAATCCCCCTCTGATAGAGTTACCCCTCTTATAGTAATCCCCTTCTTATAGAGTTACCCCTCTTATAGTAATCCCCCTCTGATAGAGTTACCCCTCTTATAGTAATCCCCCTCTGATAGAGTTACCCCTCTTATAGTAATCCCCCTCTGATAGAGTTACCCCTCTGATAGTAATCCCCCTCTGATAGAGTTACCCCTCTTATAGTAATCCCCTCTGATAGAGTTACCCCTCTTATAGTAATCCCCCTCTGATAGAGTTACCCCTCTTATAGTAATCCCCCTCTGATAGAGTTACCCCTCTTATAGTAATCCCCTTCTTATAGAGTTACCCCTCTTATAGTAATCCCCATCTGATAGAGTTACCCCTCTGATAGTAATCCCCCTCTGATAGAGTTACCCCTCTTATAGTAATCCCCTCTGATAGAGTTACCCCTCTTATAGTAATCCCCCTCTGATAGAGTTACCCCTCTTATAGTAATCCCCCTCTGATAGAGTTACCCCTCTTATAGTAATCCCCCTCTGATAGAGTTACCCCTCTTAACAGACCAAGTCTCATTAGAAAGTAAAATTCTAATACACTGTCCCTCCTCAATAGAGGCCATCCCTTTTAACAGGATACTTTTTCATTACTGAAGAGATGGCCTTGGAAGAGGGGGACTATAGTATAATAATTACCGTAACTGATCTTTAAACTGTTGAGATTCCATTGTGAGACCTCTACATTTAGAAACTGCTTCATCCAATTCATGCTGCAAGTCTATAAATAGATAAAAAAACATGTTTTCAACCATAAACCTGTTATTATTTATATACAGTTAAACCTGCCCATGCAGTCACCTCTATTAAGCAGTCACTTCTATTAAGCAGTCACCTCTATTAAGCAGTCACCTTTATTAAGCAGTCACCTCTATTAAACAGTCATCTCTATTAAGCAGTCACCTCTATTAAGCAGTCACCTGTATTAAGCAGTCACCTCTATTAAAAGGTCACATTTTTCTTGTCCTGTCATAGAAAATTTCATATGAATTGAACCTCTTTTAAGAGGTCACCTGTCTTATGAGGCCACTTTTTCTTTGTCCCAAAGGTGACCTCTTAATAAAGATTTGACTGTACATTGTAAATAACTAGAGTGAAATCAACTTCGCTTAATCTTTACCATTTCTTTAACTTTCATGTCATAAAAAAGGTACCAATTATATATGGTGACCTTTTGCAGTATTTAACCAAGCCTACTTAATCTGAATTAATTATGAAAAGAAAGCTAAACTAGAGGCTCCCAGGAACCTGTAATCGCTCACCTGGTTTTCAATTTGACATCTAAAGTTGATAGAAAATGGGGGTGTTACACATAATTTTGAAAGTGGGCCACCTAAAGATCATTTCAGCTCAAATTTCTGAGCAAAAGATTTTGATGTGATTTTTATCTCATAATATTCTTAAATGGAATAAACTGGCTGAAAAAATCTCACAGAAAAACCCAGAATATATGTTAAACTACTCATTGCCATGTAGCCGCAGTTAAAATTTGAGCTCATTTTGGTTTATACTAAAGCAGCAATGGACAATTGAAGAAATTTCTATTTTTAGTAACAGCAGCCATTTTGAATGGAGGGCGGGGCTGTCAGACACAATTTTGAAAGGGACCCACCCAGGGACCATCCCTCCCAGGTTTGGTTTAATTTCGTTCAGCGGTTTCAGAGGAGAAGATTTAAATGTGATCTTTTATCAAATATGCTTAATTTGCATAATTAGTATAAATCGGCTGAAAGAAAAATTTCACAGAAAAACCCGGAATACATGTTAAACTACCCCTTGCCATGTAGCTGCAGTTAAAATTTGAACTAATTTTGACTTATACTAAAGCAGCAATGGACAATTAAAATTTCATCCCCCCTTTTTTCTATTTTTAGCTTGGCGGCCATCTTGGTTGGAAGTCGGGATCACCGGACAGAATTTGGAAGGGGGCCATCCAAGGACCATTCCACCAAGGTTTGGTTCAAATTGGCCCAGTGGCTTCAGAGGAGTTGATTAAAATGTGAAAAATTAACGGACGGACTGACGACAGACGATGAACGCTCAGTGGTGACAATAGCTCACCTGAGCTAAAAAGTGATGGGCAACAATTAATTCCACCAACATTAACAAAATGAATATCAAATCATTGAACACAAAAAAGAGTAACGATCATGACATATGGCGTTGAAAATGCAGGTCCTGGCTTGAGACAGACAAAAAAACTATCACTAATTTTCAAAAACCATCCACACATTAAATATATGATATAAGTATATACCTCTTGTTTTAGTTTCTACATCTGATAATTGTTGCTGTAGTTTGTTGTTTTCATCTACCAAGGTAGACAGCTGTTGTAGATCTTTTGCCTGAACTTTAACCTTTTCTGTCATGGCAACGCTGGCTAAAAGAGCCTCTGCTTTCTCTGTTTCTAACATGTTAACTTTTTCTGATAAACCTTTCTTTTCTACAGGTAAAATTATAAAAAGAAAGTTTAAACAGCGATGGTCAACAATTGTATCAATATCAACAAAATGAATAACAATCTCTCACTTTAAATCATTAAAGGTTTGGTTTGGTTTATGGTGTTTAACGCCACTTTCAACAATATTTCAGTTATATCGCAGAAGTCAGTTTCATTGGTGGAGGAAAACACAATACCCAGAGAAAACCACTGACCTGTCGCAAGTCACTGACAAACTTGATCACATAATGTTGTATCGAGTATACCTACCAAACTGGAGTACCCAGAGAAAACCACTGACCTGTCGCAAGTCACTGACAAACTTGATCACATAATGTTGTATCGAGTATACCTACCAAACTGGAGTACCCAGAGAAAACCACTGACCTGTCGCAAGTCACTGACAAACTTGATCACATAATGTTGTATCGAGTATACCTACCAAACTGGAGTACCCAGAGAAAACCACTGACCTGTCGCAAGTCACTGACAAACTTGATCACATAATGTTGTATCGAGTATACCTACCAAACTGGAGTACCCAGAGAAAACCACTGACCTGTCGCAAGTCACTGACAAACTTGATCACATAATGTTGTATCGAGTATACCTACCAAACTGGAGTACCCAGAGAAAACCACTGACCTGTCGCAAGTCACTGACAAACTTGATCACATAATGTTGTATCGAGTATACCTACCAAACTGGAGTACCCAGAGAAAACCACTGACCTGTCGCAAGTCACTGACAAACTTGATCACATAATGTTGTATCGAGTATACCTACCAAACTGGAGTACCCAGAGAAAACCACTGACCTGTCGCAAGTCACTGACAAACTTGATCACATAATGTTGTATCGAGTATACCTACCAAACTGGAGTACCCAGAGAAAACCACTGACCTGTCGCAAGTCACTGACAAACTTGATCACATAATGTTGTATCGAGTATACCTACCAAACTGGAGTACCCAGAGAAAACCACTGACCTGTCGCAAGTCACTGACAAACTTGATCACATAATGTTGTATCGAGTATACCTACCAAACTGGAGTACCCAGAGAAAACCACTGACCTGTTGCAAGTCACTGACAAACTTAATCACATAATGTTGTATCGAGTATACCTACCAAACTGGAGTACCCAGAGAAAACCACTGACCTGTCGCAAGTCACTGACAAACTTGATCACATAATGTTGTATCGAGTATACCTACCAAACTGGAGTACCCAGAGAAAACCACTGACCTGTCGCAAGTCACTGACAAACTTGATCACATAATGTTGTATCGAGTATACCTACCAAACTGGAGTACCCAGAGAAAACCACTGACCTGTCGCAAGTCACTGACAAACTTGATCACATAATGTTGTATCGAGTATACCTACCAAACTGGAGTACCCAGAGAAAACCACTGACCTGTCGCAAGTCACTGACAAACTTGATCACATAATGTTGTATCGAGTATACCTACCAAACTGGAGTACCCAGAGAAAACCACTGACCTGTCGCAAGTCACTGACAAACTTGATCACATAATGTTGTATCGAGTATACCTACCAAACTGGAGTACCCAGAGAAAACCACTGACCTGTCGCAAGTCACTGACAAACTTGATCACATAATGTTGTATCGAGTATACCTACCAAACTGGAGTACCCAGAGAAAACCACTGACCTGTCGCAAGTCACTGACAAACTTGATCACATAATGTTGTATCGAGTATACCTACCAAACTGGAGTACCCAGAGAAAACCACTGACCTGTTGCAAGTCACTGACAAACTTGATCACATAATGTTGTATCGAGTATACCTACCAAACTGGAGTACCCAGAGAAAACCACTGACCTGTCGCAAGTCACTGACAAACTTGATCACATAATGTTGTATCGAGTATACCTACCAAACTGGAGTACCCAGAGAAAACCACTGACCTGTTGCAAGTCACTGACAAACTTGATCACATAATGTTGTATCGAGTATATCTCGCCATGAATGGGGTTCGAACTCACAGCTTTAGTGGTGTTAGACACTGATTGCACACGTAGCTGTTAATCCAACTACCATACAATCATGACCACAATGGCTCCCTAAATCATTGAAAACAAAAGACCAAGACATATGTTGATGAATACAAATGGTAAGTGTGATGTTATCTTATTGATTTCAAACTCCTTCAGGTTTTTTTCTACATACAATTTATTCTTATAATTTTTTTTATTAAATTAAAAATAAGAACGTTTTAAAATACAAACAAATACTCAACCAAATGTATAAAACTTGAGACTATGTTTAGATACCATAAAAAAGTAAACATTTAGGTTTTGTTGTTTTTTTTTTTGTTGACTCTGGTTGGCAAGATCAGGTTTGGTAGGTTAAGGTAATCTCAATAATCTTTTCTCCCAATTTTCAATATCTAACCGTTATTTCACAGGTATCAGAAAACAAAGCTTGTCATTCTATCTGCAGAAGAAGTGGAAAAAATGTTAGAATGTGTTCATAGGACATGGATGCCCCAGATTCAAGGCTAAAGTAAACAGGGGATGCCCCAGATTCCAGACTAAAATAAATGGGGGATGCCCCAGATTCTAGGCTAGAGTAAACGGGGGATGCCCCAGATTCCAGGCTAAAGTAAATGGGGGATGCCCCAGATTACAGGCTAAAATAAACAGGGATGCCCCAGATTCCAGGCTAAAGTAAAAGGGGGATGCCCCAGATTCCAGGCTAAAGTAAATGGGGTAAGCCCCAGATTACAGGCTAAAGTAAATGGGGGATGCCCCAGATTCCAGGCTAAAGTAAATTGGGGATGCCCCAGATTCCAGGCTAAAGTAAACAGGAGATGCCCCAGATTACAGGCTAAAGTAAACGGGGGATGCCCCAGATTCCAGGCTAAAGTAAACGGGGGCATAACTCCAGAAGGAAAAGTGGTAGTAAAGTCCAAAATTGAACATGACCTTTCTTTTATGGTTCCTGGCATTTCCTAAATGGGAACTTAAGTTATTGTGCAGGAAACCAAATGAGGGACATACGGACAGACAGACATGGATATAACTTAATGAGCATAAAAATGTGTATATATATATGTTACCATTATCTTGTTGTTGACATCTTCCTTTGAGTTCAGAAAATATCAGCATCATTTCTTTTTTGATCTTTGTGTTCCTTTCCTCTACAAACTGATGTATGTTAGACAGATCTGTTCTCTGATTCTGTATTGTTGTCTTTATCTCTGGCAAGTACTTGTATAATACTGTATTTCTTGTTCTAAAAAAATAATCAAATTAATAACTTAATATAGGGTTAGGGTAATGGTGTTTAACATCACTTTCAACAATATTTCAGCTATATCGTGGCAGTCAGTTTTATTGGGGGAGGATTTTAACCGGAGTAAACCACCGACCTGTTGCAAGTTACTGACAAACTTTACCACATAATGTTGTATGTAGTAATAAGCTAAAAATAGGATTATCTAATAGGGTTATATTGCACAGATATTGTTGACTATTGTCCTGATCATTACATTACACAAGTTCATAGTGCTATTAGTATCTTATGAGGGGCAATATTCATCAATATTCATACAAGAACCAATTTAATGAATGACAAAAGTGATAAGAACATTAAGTTTACAATACGATGATTATGAAGTGATATTGCACTGCCTACAATAACAGGGAACATTGTCATTGCATGCTAGCATTTGGTTATGTTCTAAAAAAGAATATTTCATTACTATACAATAATTAGGGTAATTGCTGTACTCCTTTATCACCATTTTCAACAAAATGTCAATAATATTGTGGCAGCCATTTTTATTGGGTCGAGTTGGGTCCGCACATCACTTATCCTCTTCACACCTGTTGTCTTATAAGACCCTCGTTGAGTTGGGTAATGTCACTCTCAAAAATATACATAGAATAACAGCAGTTTTTTTTAGAATAATGAATGTCGAGACAGACATTAATGTTAGTATTGGGGGGTATGGAGGAAACTGGAGCACCCGGAGAAAACCACATACCTGTTGCAAATCACTGACAAACTTTATCACATAATGTCATATCGAGTACATCTCACCAAGAGCAGAATTAGACTCAAAACTTTATTGGTGATAGGCAATGAATACACAGGTAGTTGTAAATCCAACTACCATATGATCACGAACATGACTGCCCCTCGTATTAGTATTGGAGCATGTGTGTAAATTACTGATAATTGAACAATTGTTCAGCATTGCTGTTTAAACTTACTTTTTAAAACCTATCTATATATATATCTTTATCCTAGAATCAATATTTATCTACAATATTTATTGAAAGTGGCATTAAACACCATAAATCAAATCATCTACAACATTTGTATGAATATGAAATATTATCTATTTAATAACCAGAATATTTTGTTTGTTTCTTACCGAAGTTTTTTTTCTAAATCGTCTTTAACTTTTGTGGTACTCTCTAGATTTTTCACTAATTCATGGTTATGTTTCTGTAGCTTTGCTGTCATGTCTGATTCATTCTTTAAATTCTCTTCTAATGTTGATAACCTATATAAAAAATAAAATAAAATATGATAAAGGCAAGGCCATCTTAACAGCATTATAGGCCCCCGGGCAAAGCAGTGCACTGGGACCCCTACATATACCTACACAACCACTCACAGATATAAAAATAAAAATGGTCGATAAAATTAAACATACATCTAGTATTGTATTGGTACTTCCAACAAAATCAGTGTTTAAACATAAAAAAACATGCTGTACACAACATACACAGATTAGCATGGCGTCCTCAGACAACAGCCCAGTGTGCCCATGCATTAAGAAGGCAATGTATAAAGGGCAAGCTACAATAAAGGTCCTATTTACACTCTTATTGAAATACTGTCAAATATCAATAACTGACGAATTTTGATAAGGAAACTTTTAAGGGGAAGCTATGTTTTTTTATAATTTCTTTCACCGTATCGGCTGAAAAATGTTAAAAAAAAGAAAACAAATCAGAGCCTGCAGTTTTCAATAAGAAATGTCTTTACATTCTGAGTTCCGTGTTGTGATGTCTGTTATGATTTCCACATAAAAATGATGTTCGGTTCGTCTTGACCTCCAGTTATTCATAGGGGGGTTCATGTCTTATTTATGTTATTTGTGTTTGCTTAGGTATAGTGGTGTCCAACACATACTTTGCTGTGTTTTTATTTTGTTTGTCTTCGTCTTGTGTCTCCTATATTACCAGTTTCTCTGATTGTCCATTTTTTATTTCCCTTTCGGTATTCTCTAACGATTATATGCCTAACTTACATTAAACTTTTATCACCAACAATACTCTGCAAGTCTGTAATTTCCGTCTTTAGCTGAAGTACTTGTTCCTTAAGTAGATTCTCCCGCACCTCACAACCTTTTAAATGTTTTAATTCCTCCTCTGTAGCTTTAAGTTTATCCTCCAACTTTTTAATCTCATTATGAATCAAATAGCTGACTCCACAGTATTTACAAACAGTCTCGTCTCTATCCATTTTATTTATGGCTTCAGGGAGAGGATACTTTGGATCGTAACGTTCAAACCTGTCCTCGTCATTAACTTGATTTTCTGACATGTTCGTGTTGGTTTTCATTCCTTATACAAAATAAACAAACCTAAAATAACAACAAAAAAATGTTTATCATGGAATATTTTATATCTATAATATAATACATGTACAGTCAAACATGTATTAAGATGTCACCTTTGGGACAAAGAAAAGGTGGTATTTTAAGACAAGACGACCTTTTTAAAAGAGGTCCAATTCATATGAAATTTTCTATGGCAGGACAAGAAAAAGATGACCTTTTAATACAGGTGACTTTAATACCAGTGACTGCTTGGGCAGGTTTGACTGTACTTATTTAATATTTATTATCCATACATGTATGCCTATCTTGTATTTTGGAGAGAACTAATATAGATAATATGCCTGTCATCACTTTGTATTACATTTAATAATATATTTGAATCAGGGCTCTCACTACTTTCAGATTTCTCCATGATATAGCTGAAAATGGATGAGTTGGCATTAAACAACAATCACTCACTCACTTCATACAAGTCAGTGGCATTAAACAACAATCACTCACTCACTACTTACTTTCAGATTAGAGGGAGAAGTGCCAGGGAAGAGTTGGCACCCATAAAACTAAGGGAAACCTCAGACACTCACTCACTACTTACTTTCAGATTAGAGGGAGAAGTGCCAGGGAAGAGTTGGCGCCCATAAAAACTAAAGGAAACCTCACATATTTTGAATTCTTTTTTTAATCTATTGTAGTCCGAGATTCCTCTGTCGTCCGACGACATTATATATTATTGCTAGAGCCGTCGAACGTCAGAGCGCAATATATACGGAAAACAGTAGATTTGCTTCTCCAACTCTGGGTCAGCACATTTCCACGTTTCGTGGCTATCTGATTTTATTTTCTATCAGAAACCCTTATATAAATCGCTTCACCAATCATTTTTCTATTCATTCATAACCATCTTACCCTCAGAAAGTGGTGTTACACTCCATTACAGCACGATTTTGCCTTAGATCCTATGATTTCGACATTTGACTTCCATTTTTCAAACATTTGTCACGTGACTACGAGAAAACTACGATTACCGCAATGTATCATGGAAGATGATTTGCATATAAACAAACAAATATTTTTATTGCCAATCATAGGCACCTGTTAAGGCAGAACAATTAACATAAAATTTAATACAGTTGATTATATTGATTGGTAATGATTTTAACAGCAAATTTAGTGAATTACAGATAACCATAAGAAAAAAAAATGTAGTACCTTGTCCAAAAACAAAAAGGGGGAACGTAACACATGCTCTTTCCGAAGCCCGTTGGTAACACTCTGCCATTGAATTTTTTCTTTCCAACACATTCTGTATTATTTCCTTCTGCTCTGCTTTGATCTGTAGATGGACTGTTTGTCCTGCAGAATACGCTTAAATGTATCGTCTTCCATGTGATTTGAATGTTGCTTACGTATGCAAATAATGCTCCAAATAATTTGGCACGCTGCATTAATTAGCTCCCATCATGCAATGCGTTGCTGTCATCATTCAGTTAGTATCGCGAGATCACGTGTGTAGATTCGAAAATGGAAGTCAAATGGCGGAATAATAGGATCTAAGGCAAAATCATGCTGTAATGGAGTGTAACACCACTTTCTGAGGGTAAGATGGTTATGAATGAATAGAAAAATGATTGGTGAAGCAATTTATATAAGGGTTTCTGATAGTTAATAAAATCCGATAGCCACGAAACGTGGAAATGTGCCGACCCAGAGCTGGTGAGGCAAATCAGCTGTTTTCCGTATATATTGCGCTCTGACGTTCGACGGCTCTAGCAATAATATATAATGTCGTCGGACGACAGAGGAATCTCGGACTAAATCTATTGATTCTATATTAGACATATTCTCTGAAAGACATATCTAAACGAGATAATAAAAGTAAATATAACAGGAAGCATGTTCACCATTTTAATTATGCACGAAAAAAATGTCAATATTGCTCTCCCTCCTAAAAAGCAAAATTTAAATTAATAAGTTGCAATAAATTATTTGGAGTATTATGAAGTATTTTGACAAATAAGGGTAATAACAAAATTGATTCTATCCTATTTGAATCGGTCGTGTAATCTGTAAGCAAACATTACTGTTCTTCGGGAGCGTTTCAGGTAATTTCGTTGAGATTAGGATTCCGAAGAAATTTTCTGTCTGTTCTTTTCATAAAATTTCTTCGGAATCAATCCTAATCTCAACGAGATTACGTTTCAGGTTGCACCTGTCTCATATTATTTTACTGCGACTCTACTTCAGTACACATTTTGTCACAATAGTACAGATTTAGAGGCTTTAAAATGCAGTACAATACTTCAATATCAAATAAACAGAACCTCGTGTATCACTACAGCTTTAGATTATTCCTTACATATATAATTATTCCATTAATTATAGTCGAGTAATTGTCATTGGTCATGTTTGGACTCCATTTTGAAACCAATGAAAACATTTATATCCGGGTATTTTAATAACAAATCGAAATCGGATCAGCTAAGATAATGTTCCGGACATTGTATATCCTATATCTTCTGACCAAATGCTCGTTACATCTGGCGTCCCTGAAGGGACTGTTATTGCACCCGAATTATTCATGATATACATAAACGACCTACAGGAGTACATAAAATACAGTAATATTAGACTCTTAGCTGATGATACTATCTTCTTCTTTTGTTTGTATTATCCACCATTAGATTGGTGCACTTAAATATAGTTATATAGTCACAGATACTGAAAAAAACTAAATAAAATCATGAAAACTAGTTCTTCGACTTTCCTGAGTTAGTTATATGGAGTCTACCACAATGTAAAGCATAGCATAATCTTCTGGTACAGTTCTCTATTTTACTAAATATTTCATCATTGCACTTTAGTAGATTTCGTCTAATTAGTATATCCGGCTCTAAGATTACATTAGTCAGTAGATTAAAGTCATTTGACAGAATTCTCCAGACGGATTCATCAATGTCACTAATAATATCTTTCAGTTCCTTCATGGATTCCTTGCGATAGGCATAGAGAGCATTACATTTAATGAGAAAGTGAAGTGTGTCCTCATCTTCCAGTTGACAGAGAGGACAAGTCGCACTTACTTCATGTTGGTTAAATTTGCTACGATTGCATTGGAGTATATATGTACCCAGAGGCGGATTTAGAGGGGGGCGTGCGGGGCGTGCGCCCCCCCCCCCCCCCTAAAATTCGCAAGCATATGTTATACAACGTTAATTAAGCAGTTCAACAAACAACTTGTTCATGAATGGTTAACTCGTGACCTGTAAGTCAAAATGAATAGTAATGATATTAGGAATAAATTTGGGATATCATTCTAAAAAGTTCTACCCATTGATAAAAATCAGTATACTGTCCGTCCGGATGAAGCTTTTCGTTTCGCCGTTGGTTCATTCATTGAAAACGTATGATTCGTTCTTGTTTATCGACAAACAAAGGCGAATATGTTAACATTAATGCTGCATGAAACGATTCTGATCATCTAATTTAGTTACGTTAGCTTATCAGAAATCAATAACAAGTTCATGTATTGACAATTTCCATTCTTGTTTGTCTATAAACAAGAGCGGTCGAATCATACGTTTTCAATGAATGAATCAAACGACGAAAAGAAAAGCTCCATCCGGACGGGCAGTATTAACTAGAACCACCCGAAAGAACAAGCACCGAAAGTACAGACCAATTAATGAAATGCGTTAAAATTAAACCAATAGTTCTTTGAAGGGTTAACATATCGTGATCGATCAGTCATGAGTTGAACAATTCGCATTACGGTTGATAAAGAAAAGTTTTACTTTAGGTTCTTATAATCTGACAAAAACATACTGTTAACAATTATCCGACAAAATTAAGACTCAAAGTCAAGTTTTTTTGGTCTGATAAAAATGGTGTGGTTGGTTCAAAATTGTCGTTCAAATAAATGTCTGTAATTCCTCAAACTCCTAGAGCTTCCGGGGGGCTTACCTGGACCCTCTACCAGGGCTCAGCCTTGAACCCGCTGGGGACCTTAAAAGCGGTCCTCAGACCCCTCGCCTACTCACGCCCCCCCCCCCCCCCCCTAACCACAAATCCTGGATCCGACCCTGGTACCTGTTAGTAATCTAGCCTTAATTCCACCACGGCGCACATCTTTTATGTTGTTTTGAACTGCGGTCCAGATTCTATGGACGTTTCCGATGGACAAGACTGCGGTTTCAGTCAGAGATCAGTTTCTGATTCCAGAGTTTATCTACTGCTAGTTTAGCTTCTCTTTTCCACGTTATCTTACACGGTACTATATGTAATACTGTTTTTATGGTAGGCAGGTCATAGTGCTCAAGCAAATTGATGATATGGGTAAACCAACTGTTCGAATCATCGGACTTTGTATGTATCTGTCTCAATAGAATGTTTTTTGTCGTTACATTTTCATTTCTGATAATGCTACATAATAATTTGAGTTGTCTAATGTGGATTTCTGCGTTAATAGGTCTCACTCCTAACAATAAGTAGGTAATTCCTCTAACTGACCGAGATGGTAGACATTGAATGTTTTCTCAGAAAGCTAAGGTGAAATCTTTCTAATAAGTTGAAATGTGTGGGTTTTAGGATGAATGTTTCTAATCCATAGAGAAGGCGTGGAAGTACATATGTATTGAATAGTTTAATACATGTTGTAGGTGGTAATCCATTGGTTCCATGTAATCCAGTACCGGTTAAGCTATAGATTGTTCTTCTCGCACAAGAGATTCTGTCTTCAACGTTGGATGTAATGTCATTCCTGGTTGAACGTAGTATGCCAAGGTGAGTAGTAGTTTGTGATATTGAGACTTCTTTATCGCCGAGTTTCCAATCAGTTACATCAAAACGAGTACTCTTCTTCGGAATTCTCATTATACATAGGGAAATAAAAGATACATTTAACAGTTGTAAGGGAACGGTCATTATTTACCAGGAGGGGGGGAGGCTGGAAATTTTTTCTGTGATGTGACATGGACAAATAACATAGTATTAGTATATATCTGTGAGAAGACTGTACATCTCAAGAATATACTTCTATATGACCATTGCTAAGTACCCGTACATTAGGGACCGACCATTTAACTTGCAGGGGGGTTATGGTTTTTTGTTTCCTTAAAAAAATTTTCAGACAACACGAGAGTTAGAATATTTATTTTTTTTGTCGCACGAAGTGCGAATTTTTTTCCAGAATTTAACATTAGGTTATTTGACAAAATCAGAATATTTTTTTTCAGCAACATTGGGAATGGTCCGTCCCTTAAATTGAAATGGAAAATTATTTATATAGAGAATAAATAAAAAGAACTGAGCATTTGTAGTCTTGACATGCTCTCATGCATAATTTTCTCCTTAATAGCATTACTTTTATTCTGCAGCCATCTATAGCTTGCAAGCTGTTCAGTATGACTTTCACTTATTGTTGGAGGCCACATTGTAATCTATTTTGATAGTTGGACTTCTGTAGTGTGGTCTCATTGACATTTATGCAACATTTTTTTTAGTTTTCATTAAGTGAAACATTGATGAAATAATTCAAACATTTATTCCTAGTGATTTAAAGATTAATATTAATATACATTTTTTGTCCAAAGCAACACATAAAAACATTACATTTCCTTAAAATACTAAAGACAACATGAACAAAGTCATATTTTCTGATTTCACCCTACAGAATTCCCAATTATTTAAATGCAGATATTGAGTAGTATATGGGTACGGACAAAGTCATATTTGTGGGGGAACAATGGAGAGCAACTGGAAGTCACATCACCGGAAGTCATGTGACCGGAAGATGTACGAACGGGAAATATGATATGCGCATGCGCAACCGGAAGTTGCGCAATACCCCTAGTGGGGCCTTTTCACCGGCAGTGACGTCAGTGACCGGAAGTTATGGTGTGTGCATGCGCACACGGTACATTTTGTATTACTACTATAGTAGTAGTACAAGTACCATGGCTATCTGTGACCGAAGGTCACCCGAAGGGGTGTGCACATGTCCAAGCGGAAGTTGCACACTATCCCCCTAGTGGGGCCTTTTCACCGCATTTTTCTTAGTAGTAGTACAACATGTTGGTTGGGGGTGTCCTCTACGACGTCCACGTTTACCCCTTTCCCTGGTTATCTGCTTCTTTTATTTTCATAATTACATATAAAGTTTGTTGTTTTCGGGTATGTTGTGTAGTACTCCAAGGATGGTATTTTAAAGAGTCAAATGAATGAAATGTGTGATATTTTCATAATGTGTTTTGTTTTGTTTCAAACGTGTTTCAACGCTATCGTGGTGGTGGTGGAGGAGGAGAAGGAAGAGGAGGCCTAGGGAGGGAGGGCGGAGGAGGAGGAGGTCTCTTTGGGTGTAATTATGACTAACACAGAAATCAAGTTTCATATTTTATTGTTCACTTTAAGTTCAAGTTCTGTTTCTCAGTCTCTTTCATTTAATTTTCTCCAGTCACTTTATTGTCCATTGTCCTCAGTTCTGGCCCTCTGTCTTCAAATAAAGGTATGGTCTTGTTCAGTTCTTTCCATTCGTAAAGACTCAGGATCACTCCTCTCTTCGTAGGATGCAATGTCCATTCTCCATTAGGCACGAAGTACTTCCTGATGTGAATTCTCAGTTGAGGGGCTTTGATGATGACGTAGACGTCTTCTCCCATGTCATATCTCCAGTCCACGGGTTCTCCGTCTTTCACTCAACTGATCAAATCGTCCATCACTTGCATAGCACTGTACAAGACTTTCCACTGTGGTAATGATAAGCTGACACCGACTTTGGTAGGAATCGTATCGGTTTTCCAAAATCTCAGATCCACTCTCTTACTGCCATTCCATTCTGTGAGTTCTGCCTATCTTCCACCTCATAGGGGTACTTTGACCTGAATGTTCAATGCTTGGGTCTGGTCTTTGGCGAACGTTACTGCTAAGGCTTCCTGTAGCAGATCCCCTTGTGTCAGGGTGAACGGAATGTTCAATGCTTGGGTCTGGTCTTTGGCGAACGTTACTGCTAAGGCTTCCTGTAGAAGATCCCCTTGTGTCAGGGTGAACGGAATGTTCAATGCTTGGGTCTGGTCTTTGGCGAACGTTACTACTAAGGCTTCCTGTAGAAGATCCCCTTGTGTCAGGGTGAACGGAATGTTCAATGCTTGGGTCTGGTCTTTGGCGAACGTTACTGCTAAGGCTTCCTGTAGAAGATCCCCTTGTGTCAGGGTGAACGGAATGTTCAATGCTTGGGTCTGGTCTTTGGCGAACGTTACTACTAAGGCTTCCTGTAGAAGATCCCCTTGTGTCAGGGTGAACGGAATGTTCAATGCTTGGGTCTGGTCTTTGGCGAACGTTACTACTAAGGCTTCCTGTAGCAGATCCCCTTGTGTCAGGGTGAACGGAATGTTCAATGCTTGGGTCTGGTCTTTGGCGAACGTTACTACTAAGGCTTCCTGTAGAAGATCCCCTTGTGTCAGGGTGAACGGAATGTTCAATGCTTGGGTCTGGTCTTTGGCGAACGTTACTGCTAAGGCTTCCTGTAGAAGATCCCCTTGTGTCAGGGTGAACGGAATGTTCAATGCTTGGGTCTGGTCTTTGGCGAACGTTACTACTAAGGCTTCCTGTAGAAGATCCCCTTGTGTCAGGGTGAACGGAATGTTCAATGCTTGGGTCTGGTCTTTGGCGAACGTTACTACTAAGGCTTCCTGTAGCAGATCCCCTTGTGTCAGGGTGAACGGAATGTTCAATGCTTGGGTCTGGTCTTTGGCGAACGTTACTACTAAGGCTTCCTGTAGAAGATCCCCTTGTGTCAGGGTGAACGGAATGTTCAATGCTTGGGTCTGGTCTTTGGCGAACGTTACTACTAAGGCTTCCTGTAGCAGATCCCCTTGTGTCAGGGTGAACGGAATGTTCAATGCTTTTGTCTGGTCTTTTGATTTTGATTTACGTGACATGTCGAATGAAGTGTGAGTCTCTGTTTTGTTATAGAATGAAGACTTTGTTTCGATGGAGTCGATTGGTTGTTTCTTTTTGTATCCTGCTTTCTGATTGGTTCTTTTTCCTGGATTCTGATTGGCTAATCGGCCGGAAATGGCGACTTCTGATTGGTCAGATTTCCTGGCTGTTGATTGGTTGACGATGGAACACATCTCAATCCTTCTACCACCCGATTATATCTTAAAAAAACAAAAACTGCTTACTCTTCGCGAAGCACATGAGTTCACTCGATCTTTAGTTTTATGTGTATGTTTTGTAGATCGTTGTTTGTCCTTTTTCTTTTGGCCGTTGTGTTATCTGTTCTTCAACATACGGATTCTGATTGCCCCTTTGATTATATTCAAACTCTTCTTCACACGCGGTGCTTGGTGGGGTCCGTGTTGCTCATCTATTTAGTTTTTCTGCTTTGTGGCGTGCCCAATGTTGGCAGTGGTTCTTGATTGCCCTTTCTGGTTTTTATAACGTTTCTTTAATGACCTTTTCGATCTCAGAGAATAAAAATATCAAAATTTTTCATAGAAAGCATCAATTTTAGTCTACCTCCGAAATAAAGAAACATCTTAACTGTGATTTTATTTTGCCATGACATAGTTGAAATAATTCGAATCGTAGCATAGACATTGTGGACAAAGACGCAGATATATAATTTAGTGCGTTTCTATGACACTCTTCATCAAGTACACTCATAGACAAAAGATTGGAAAGCTAAATAATTCAAAAGTCTTGTAAAAATAGCAAAAATCAGCTAAGTTAACTATGGCTGAGTGAGATTGACTTCAGCTTTAATGAATTATATTATTTGGGAAATGTACATTTAAAATATTAATACATATATCTAATAAACCATATCCGTGACGAAACACTGACTTAATGGACGGATGATACCCTCGGAGACTAATAGTCCACGTACCAAAGTGATTGACTAAATTATATGATTTGGGAAATATACATTTAAAATATTAATATATCTAATAAACCATATCCGTGACGAAACACTGACTTAATGGACGGATGATACCCTCGGAGACTAATAGTCCACGTACCAAAGTGATCGACTAAGTGATGGTAATAAAACCGTTGATATGTAATAAACCATGTCAGTGCCGAAACACTGACTACTGGGGCGGATGACAACCTCGGAGACTAATAGTCCACTTATTTTGGGGCGTTAAGTAACAATTTCCACTGCCTCCCCCTGTTTCAAATCCCTAATTACGGCCCTGAAACTAATCCAATAACTTCAGACATACCACCACTCTCCTGCAAAAATGACTCATACAAATACTCCTTTTTCTGCAGAACTATCCCAGAATGAAATAAACTACCCACACATTGCTCAAAGCCATACTGTAGACATTTTCAAGAGCCATCTCACTCCAGATTTTGTCAACACAGTCTTTTTCAAATAAATTTTTGTGAAATTATTTCTTTTTTATAGAAAATTGAAAAATTAACGATAACTATTTTTAATACTTAAAATGAATGACCACGCATGCCGGCAAGTAATTTCCAGTTTTTGTTGAATGCTTGCCGTAAACAGAACAAATGGTGTTAAGAGTATTGATGTTGTCGCTGTCTACGATTTTCTGGTTGGAATTTTGAAATGTTTTGACGGCGTGCTATTTTTTTTTTTTTTTTTATTATCTTATTCTCTTTATCGACGTTAAAAACAAATATGATCATTCTGGTTGATGAATACTAGCAGGTGTGCTCATTTTTTTTTTAAATCTGAGCTTTTTTAACTTTTTTATTAAATATTTTTGTTGTTTTTTGTTTTGATTTGTTTTGTTTTGTTAGTTTTGTTTGTTTTTTTGTTTTTTTTGTTTGTTTTTTGTTGTTTGTTTTGTTTTTGCTAAATAGAAATTTAATTAAGGATTGATCGCAATTTTTGTTCGCGCAAGGGTGTGTACAACCTGATTAAGGTTATTTCGAATGAACCGAACAAATAATTTCGATCAATCCTTATAAATTATTTCAAACTTTTTGACAAAATATAGCACCATAACCTTGTCATAAACTGCCAATCGAAACTGTCAGATGACAAAATAATGAAAATATGCCAAGAGGAAAATTGATATTGTACATTTTATGTATGTTTGGTGACATAGACGATCAATATCATTATATTATAACGTGTTCTAATCTTAAAGACAACAAGAACATATTTTTTAATTTTATTTTCGAAATATACACAATACATAGAAATTTCACAAATGTATTGAACATTCATAATGCATCTGTATTAAATTACATGCGAAATTTCTAAGCCAAGTTAACGAAAGGTTATATAGACTCCCCTGTACATATATATAGACTCCTCTGCACATATATATAGACTCCCCTGTACATATATATAGACTCCCCTGTACATATATATAGACTCTCCTGTACATATATATAGACTCCCCTGTACATATATATAAAAACTCCCCTGTACATATATATAGACTCCCCTGTACATATATATAGACTCCCATGTACATATATATATATAGACTCCCCTGTACATATATATAGACTCCCCTGTACATATATATAGACTCCCCTGTACATATATATAGACTCCCCTGTACATATATATAGACTCCCCTGTACATATATATAGACTCCCCTGTACATATATATAGACTCTCCTGTACATATATATAGACTCCCCTGTACATATTTATATAGACTCCCCTGTACATATATATATAGACTCCCCTGTACATATATATATATAGACTCCCCTGTACATATATATATAGACTCCCCTGTACATATATATAGACTCCCCTGTACATATATATAGACTCCCCTGTACATATATATAGACTCCCCTGTACATATATATAGACTCCCCTGTACATATATATATAGACTCTCCTGTACATATATATAGACTCCCCTGTACATATATATAGACTCCCCTGTACATATATATAGACTCCCCTGTGCATATATATAGACTCCCCTGTACATATATATAGACTCCCCCGTACATATATATAGACTCCCCTGTACATATATATATAGACTCCCCATTACATATATATAGACTCTCCTGTACATATATATAGACTCCCCTGTACATATATATAGACTCCCCTGTACATATATATAGACTCCCCCGTACATATATATAGACTCCCCTGTACATATATATATAGACTTCCCTGTACATATATATAGACTCCCCTGTACATATACATAGACTCCCCTGTACATATATATAGACTCCCCTGTACATATATATAGACTCCCCTGTACATATATATAGACTCCCCTGTACATATATATAGACTCCCCTGTACATATATATAGACTCTCCTGTACATATATATAGACTCCCCTGTACATATTTATATAGACTCCCCTGTACATATATATATAGACTTCCCTGTACATATATATATAGACTCCCCTGTACATATATATAGACTCCCCTGTACATATATATAGACTCCCCTGTACATATATATAGACTTCTCTGTACATATATATAGACTCACCTGTACATATATATAGACTCCCCTGTACATATATATAGACTCCTCTGTGCATATATATAGACTCCCCTGTACATATATATAGACTTCCTTGTACATATATATAGACTCCAGTGTACATATATATAGACTCCCCTGTACATATATATAGACTCCCCTGTGCATATATATAGACTCCCCTGTACATATATATAGACTCCCCATTACATATATATGGACTCCTCTGTACATATATATAGACTCCCCTGTACATTATATATAGACTCCCCTGTACATATATATAGACTCCCCTGTACATATATATAGACTCCCCTGTACATATATATAGACTCCCCTGTACATATATATAGACTCCCCTGTACATATATATGGACTTCCCTGTACATATATATAGACTCCCCTGTACATATATATATACACTGCCCTGTACATATATACATAGACTCCCCTGTACATATATATAGACTCCCCTGTGCATATATATAGACTCCCCTGTACATATATATAGACTCCCCATTACATATATATGGACTCCTCTGTACATATATATAGACTCCCCTGTACATTATATATAGACTCCCCTGTACATATATATAGACTCCCCTGGACATATATATAGACTCCCCTGTACATTATATATAGACTCCCCTGTACATTATATATAGACTCCCCTGTACATATATATATATATAGACTCCCCTGTACACATATATATATATATAGACTCCCCTGTACATATATATATATATATAGACTCCCCTGTACATATATATATATATATAGACTCCCCTGTACATATATATAGACTCACCTGTACATATATATAGACTCCCCTGTACATTATATATAGACTCCCCTGTACATATATATAGACTCCCCTGTACATATATATATAGACTCCCCTGTACATATATATATAGACTCACCTGTACATATATATAGACTCCTCTGTACATATATATAGACTCACCTGTACATATATATAGACTCCCCTGTACATATATATAGACTCCCCTGTACATATATATAGACTCCCCTGTACATATATATAGACTCCCCTGTACATATATATAGACTCCCCTGTACATATATATATACACTCCCCTGTACATATATATAGACTCACCTGTACATATATATAGACTCCTCTGTACATATATATAGACTCACCTGTACATATATATAGACTCCTCTGTACATATATATAGACTCACCTGTACATATATATAGACTCCCCTGTACATATATATAGACTCCCCTGTACATATATATAGACTCCCCTGTACATTATATATAGACTCCCCTGTACATATATATAGACTCCTCTGTACATATATATAGACTCCTATGTACATATATATAGACTCCTCTGTACATATATATATAGACTCCTCTGTACATATATATAGACTCCCCTGTACATATATATAGACTCCCCTGTACATATATATAGACTCCCCTGTACATATATATATAGACTCCCCTGTACATATATATAGACTCCCCTGTACATATATATGGACTCCC
The DNA here is from genome assembly GCA_963680875.1 of Bathymodiolus brooksi. Taxonomy (NCBI): domain Eukaryota; kingdom Metazoa; phylum Mollusca; class Bivalvia; order Mytilida; family Modiolidae; genus Bathymodiolus; species Bathymodiolus brooksi. The sequence goes on from OY804590.1 coordinate 9,508,276, forward strand.
CTGTACATACATATGGACTCCCCTGTGCATATATATAGACTCCCCTGTGCATATATATAGACTCCCCTGTACATATATATAGACTCCCCTGTACATTATATATAGACTCCCCTGTATATATATATAGACTCCCCTGTACATATATATAGACTCCTCTGTACATATATATAGACTCCTCGGTACATATATATATACTCCCCTGTACATATATATAGACTCCTCTGTACATACATATGGACTCCCCTGTACATATATATAGACTCCCCTGTACATATATATAGACTCCTCTGTACATATATATAGACTCCCCCGTACATATATATAGACTCCCCTGTACATACATATGGACTCCCCTGTGCATATATATAGACTCCCTTGTACATATATATAGACTCTCCTTTACATTATATATAACAGTTTATGATCGCATCGGTAGTGTTATGGTAAGCGTGCTCGCCTTATGTGCGGTAGATCATGGGTTCGAGACCTGATCGGGTCAAACCAAAGACTATAAAATTGGTATTTGTTGGTTCTCTGCTAAGTACACGTACAGCATTAAGGAGAAAGAGCAAAGATTGGTTGGCTCTGAATCAGGATAATGTGTCCGAGTGAGGCGACATGTCTCTCTCTACGCGGACTGTTGTTTCAGTGAGCTAGCACTATAAAATCCATCTAAGCCTGTTGGTCTAGTACAAAGCGGACCTCATCATCATGTCATTGAAAATTAACTTGTTCTCGCCATGATATAGCTGCAAAATTGTTGAATTGGCGTTAAACAACAATCACTCACTTATTTACTATAACAGTTTTACTCAGTGTATTTATTTAACATGTCTCTGTACCATTGCAATTTTGGTTTTTGAGAATAAACATATATAAAATAGTCGAAATGACACTGAACTGATAATTATTTCTAATAAGTAGCAAACATACATCTAGCCTTCGGGTTATTCCGGGTCGGTATACAAAAAAGTTACAACAAAATGTTATAGGTCATTTAAGAGCTTAACTGTGTATATGATAATGAGCACCGGGATCACGTTGGTTCTATTGTTTTTATTTGTTTTCTATATAATTCTGAAATGCATTGTGTTATATATGTCAAAAAGAAGTTTGTTAAGGAACCTACCCGGATTTCAAGGATATGGACACTGGTTTAGCGGACATACTTCAGACATTAAAAAAATCGGAAAACTTAATCTATTGAAAAAATATCCATCTTTTTTCAAATTTTCGGAAGGATTTTTGAGTTATAGGATATCATGTCATGATCCAAATTTCGTTCGATTTGTCATCCATAATTCTGACAAATCAACAGATAGAATTTCTATGGAAAGGCTTGCCTTCAGTGGTGATACCGCTATAGAGAAAATTCCGATGGGACCAAAATTAAAAGCCTACAAATGTATTTATCAAAAATGTTACGAAGTGCATCATCATGATTTTATCAAAATTTGCAGAAATGTGTGTAGGTCTTCTTTAGATAAATTAAAATTTTCAAACCGGGAATACAAATTTATGAATATACGATCCTTATTATCTGGAATAGAGTTTGAACTTCCGGTTAGACTTTGGACAGGAGAAGCGACTCATGGATTTGAAAAACTTCTCAGGAATATTTTTGACTGCGAAGAAGATAAACACCCAAAATTAGACAATGGGAGTCCATTTGAATATTTGATGACTATTTATGGAACCTTAAAGGCATTCAATCACCGTAGACGTGTTAAAAGACTACATGACAAAGTGTTAGCCACACACAGAAAAAATATTTCCAAGTCGATAAATAGGGAAACTGATCATCATTCAATACTAGACAGACTTATCGTTCTTGAACTGAATGGACACCACAATCTGTCAGATAACCACTATGTTTCTATATTCGTTGCACACCTAACTCTTGTAAAATCTATTAGAAAAATGTTCGTTTGGCTAATAAAATCTCTAGCAGAAAACATAACATGGCAAGATAAAATAAGAGACGAAATAATAAAAATGAAGCGACAAGATTCGTATTCTGAAGCAATTTACAGTTGGAATATTTTCGAAATCTTAACATGTTTCTTTGTGAAACAATGCGCATGTACCCATCTGAGATGGTAACAAGGAAAGTTACTCGGAGTTTTAAATTTAATGACCATGAAATTCCGGTGGGAACTTTGATTGATATTGACTTAAAATGCTTACACTATAACCCACTATTTTGGGAATTTCCGGAGAAGTTTATGCCGGAACGATTTTCGGACGGAACCGGTAAATATTTGTATCAATTTCTTCCATTCTCAACAGGGCCTAGAATGTGTCCTGTTGAATCGTTTATGGTGACAATTATGAAAACATTTTTAATAACCTTAATTGAAAGCGTGAAGATTGAAACTGTTAATACGAATCACAATGAAGGGCACATACTTCAGGATATCAAAGTTACAACGATTCAAGAGGTGTAGAGCCACTTTGATCACAGGGCCTTGTTGACTCTCCACGTATGTTACTTTATCCTGCAATCAGTACATTTGCTGTACAAATATGCTGTACGAATAAATTTTTGCTTTATTCGTACTAGACGAATAAACTTTTCGTACTATACGAATAAACTTTTCAGCCTACGAATAAACTTTCCTGTTACCCTGTAGCTATGTACAGCCGAGGGCGCAGACAAGTATGAAACTGGTACTAATGTAACGCGGACCACGAAGAAGACACACTGGACAACATTTATGAAAGGCGAGGAATGACGCTTGTTTCTGTCCTTTTTGTTTAAATCTGACAAGTTTTCCGACTTTTTTGACATTGCAGGATAAACACAATATACGTACATTATCGTTAAATATAAAATTCATTTGTACTCGCTGCGAAACAGGCTTGAAAAGCTCACCGAAGGCTCACTATTCTACCTGTTTCTAAAGCTCGTACAAATAAATTTTTTATTTACCGACAATGTACGTATATTGTATATATACACATCTTATTATATGTTGAGTCCATGATAGACAGTTGTCTACAGCTATGTCTTATTGTTTTCACATGCAAATGTTTTTCTTCATAAAATATGTTTAATTCAAAATTTTCCTTTTGTAATTTTCTGTTTGAACCAATAAGCATGAGTTTAGATTTTTGAGTATTAATAACTATATCATTGTCATCATACCACTGAAACACATTTTTCATATCGATATTGAATTTAAAATTTGAATTAGATACCAAAATTGAAGAATAATGAATATGGTATCATCAACATATAAATCTAATGCGTCGTGTTCTAGATGTAGTGAGATCTCGTTTATATATAATACGAAAAATAAAGGACCTAGAATATTTCCCCTGTGGTATTCAGTACCTGATAAAATGTGTGGAAGATTTTTCTTTATGTAGACTAACTATCTTGGATTTGTCAGATTTGTATGTGTTTTTATTTAGTTCTTAATTGATATTATTAAAAAAAAGTATAATCTATTTATAATATGACAAAATATTTGATTAGAAATCTTGTAATGAATCCTATTCCGATTCGTGTGAATGAGTGATATGTAGTTTAATGCCAACTCAGCAATTATATTCCGATTTGGGACAGACAAAAGCCGAATTCCGCTTCAGACGTACCGATTTCAAATTCGGACGCATACCACAATTCTGGTTACGGCAATAATGCCTTACCAGGTGAAATTTTCGAGAGACTGAAAAACGCGAAAATAAAGACTTTAAATCTCATATTCGGGTAATGCTATATCAATTATTAATCTAACTTTGCTAGTCGACCAATGATTTTATTAATAAATATCCCTCAAGAAACAACAGAAACAGATTTATGTGCCTCAACTTGGGCAATTGCAATTTCTTGTAAATGAGTCTGAACCAGTAAAGTAGTTGTATTATATCTCGACATTAACATCAAATTTGACACCAATGGTAAACTTTCTACCAGACTCTATAGACAAATGAGAAGGCTTCAATCTTGCCATTATTGCTATATATCTCTATAACATTGTTGTACATCGATGGTTGAAAAATGCCGTACTCGCTTTATATAAGGATATTTTAATTTAGTGAACTTTATAGCCCAAAAAATATAATATGCTTTTTCATAGAGAAACGTGTGAACTATTATTGATATATTTCTTTTTCCTGCAATCAGTACATTTGCTGTACAAATATGCTATACGAATACATTTTTGCTTTATTCGTACTAGACGAATAAACTTTTCGTACTATACGAATACACTTTTCAGCCTACGAATAAACTTTCCTGGTACCCTGTAGCTATGTACAGCGGAGGGCTGGTACTAATGTAACGCGGACTTCGAAGAAGACACCCTTGACAACATTTATGAAAGGCGTGAAATGACGCTTGTTTCTGTCCTTTTTGTTTAAATCTGACCAGTTTTCCGACTTTTTTTTACATTGCAGGATAAACACAATATACGTACATTGTCGTCAAATATAAGATTCATTTGTACTCGCTGCGAAACAGGCTTGAAAAGCTCTCCGAAGGCTCGCTATTCTGCCTGTTTCTAAAGCTCGTACAAATAAATTTTATATTTACCGACAATGTACGTATATTGTATATTTATTCTCATAAGGCCACTGTCTAACAATGAGTACAGAGATATAAAAAATAAATTGAAATAACAACAGCTATTTACAATAGATATACAACCCGTAAGAGAGGAGGAGTGTGATCACATTAACTGTATTGTACCTGTCCCAAGTCAGGACCTGGATTGCCAACGTCATCGTGGTCTTTTCTTTCCGTTTTGTGTATTCAGCGAGTTAAGATAAGAGATGATTGTTCGTTTTGTTGATATTGGTGGAATTGTCGACAATCCCTGTTTAAACTTTCTTTTCATAATACAAATTAAGGAGGCAGGTTACAGAGGACTAAGAGCCTGGAGGACAAACAGCAGTATTGGTAGCTCTAATGTAACTGACAGTTTCTTCGATCTATGTTCTCTTTTACTGGATATAAGCTCAGAATATTTGATAAGATTTTATATGTCTATTTATTAAATAATTGGATAGAGACGGCTTACGTTTTTGGTTGAAAAAGAATATCATTCAAAGAGATGATGGTATTCATCTCCAATTTGCGAAATGTTTCATAATGTGCTTTTACGATTTTTACTTTGGTATATCTACAATAAATTCTAAGAATATTTAAATAATTTAGAAATAAAAGATGCAACTTTGTTTTGCAGATTTAGAACCACAAATAATACCCTCCTGGTCGAGAGAGTGTGCTATCAAAATATATGATTGGTTGGTGCACTAATTTGTTCACGCCACGATATGACTGAAATATTGCTAAAGTTGGCGTTAAATACCAACCAATAAATCTGAAAAACAAAGTTGCATCTTTTATTTCTAAAATATTTAAATATTCTTAAAAAAAAATTTTTGTATGAAAGTTTGATTTTGTGTTACGATATACATTTTTGTATATTGAAAATTTATATCAGCAATATAAGTAAAAAATATTATAATTGTCTGTCTTTTAACAGTTGGCCATGTTAGATTATATAATGACAATGTCATGAAACGTACATATATATTCATGTACAAGTAGCCTTCGGTTTATTCCGGGTCGTCTTATCTTAATATAGATCTGTAATAGTTTATTTAAGGGCCTAAACATGTATATCACAAGGAGCACGGGGATCACGTTGGTTCTATTGTTTTCATTTGTTTTCTATAAAATTCTGAAATGCATTGTGTTATATATGTCAAAAAGAAGTTTGTTAAGGAACCTACCCGGATTTCAAGGAAATGGACACTGGTTTAGCGGACATACTTCAGACATTAAAAAAATCGGAAAGCTTAACCTTTTGAAAAAATATCCTTCTTTTTTCAAATTTTCGGAAGGATTTTTGAGTTATAGGATATCATGTCATGATCCAAATTTCGTTCGACTTGTCATGCAAAATTCTGACAAATCAACAGATAGAATTTCTTCGGACTGGCTTGCCTTCAGAGGTGATACCGCTGTAGAGAAAATTCCGATGGGACCACAATTAAAAGCCTACAAAAGTATTTTTCAAAAATGTTACGGAGTGCACCACAAACATTTTATCAAAATTTGCAGAGAGGTATTTAGGTCTTCCTTAGATGAATTGAAAATTGTAAACCAGAAGAAGTACAAGATTATGAATATGCGATCCTTATTATCTGGAATTGAGTTTGAACTTCCGATTAGACTTTGGTTGGGAAAAACAAATAATGGATTTGAAAAAATCCTCAGAGATCTATATGACTTTGAAGAAGGTAGCCACTGTAAAGCAGACTTCGGAAGTCCATTTGAGTATTGTAAGAAAATGTATGAAACATTGAACGTATACCGGCGTCGTAGACGCATTAGACAATTACACAGCAAAGTGTTAGCCACACACAGAAAACTAATTTCGAAGTCGATAAATAGGGAAACCGGCCACCATTCTATACTTGATAGACTCATCATTCTTGAAATGAATGGACATCACAATCTGTCTGATAACCACTATGCGTCCATGTTAGTTGCACATCTAACTCTTGTAAAAGCTTTCAGAAGAATGTTTATTTGGCTAATAAAATCCCTAGCAGAAAATATAACATGGCAAGATAAAATAAGAGATGAACTAATAAAAATGAAGCGACAAGATTTGTATTCTGATGACAATTTACAGTTGGAATATTTTCGAGATCTTAACATGTTTCTTTGTGAAACAATGCGCATGTACCCATCTGAGTTGGTAACGAGGAAAGTTACCCGGAGTTTTAAATTCAAAGAGCATGAAATTCCGATGGGAACATTGATTGATGTTGACTTAAAATGCCTACATTTAAACCCACTATTTTGGGAATTTCCGGACAAATTTATGCCGGAACGATTTTTGGACGGAACCGGTAAATATTTGTATCAATTTCTTCCATTCTCAACAGGACCAAGGATGTGCCCTGCTAAAACGCTTATGGTGACAATTATGAAAACATTTTTAATAACCTTTATTGAAAGCGTGAAGATTGAAACTGCTAATACGAATCACAATGAAGTGCACATACTTCAGGATATCAAAGTTACAACGATAAAAGAGGTGTAGAGCCACTTTGATCACAGGGCCTTGTTGACTCTCCACGTATGTTACTATAAATACATAAACATCTTATCATATGTTGAGTCCATGATAGACAGTTGTCTACAGCTATGTCTTATTGTTTTCACATGCAAATGTTTTTCTTCATAAAATATATGTAATTCAAAATTTCCCTTTTGTAATTTTCTGTTTGAACCAATAGGCATGAGTTTAGATATTTGAGTATTAATAACCATATCTAATCATTGTCATTACACCACTGAAACACATTTTTCATATCGATATTTAACTTAAAATTTGAATTAGATGCCAAAATGAAGAATAATGAATATGGTATCATCAACATATAAATTTAATACGTCGTGTTCTAGATGTAGTGAGATCTCGTTTATATATAATAGGAAAAATAAAGGACCTAGAATATTTCCCTGTGGTATTCAGTACCTGATAAAATGTGTGGAAAATTTTTCTTTATGTAGACTAACTACATTGGATTTGTCAGATTTGCATGTGTTTTTATTTAGTTCTTAATTGATATTATTAAAAAAAAGGTATATATCTATTTATAATATGACAAAATATTTGATTAGAAATCTTGTAATGAATCCTATTCCGATTTGTGTGAATGAGTGATATGTAGTTTAATGCCAACTCAGCAATTATATTCCGATTTGGGACAGCCAAAAGCCGAATTCAGCTTCAGACGTACCGATTTCAAATTCGGACGCATTCCGCTTCGAACGTGACATCACTTTATACCACGATTCTGGTTAAGGCAATACTGCGTTACCAGGTGAATTTTTCCAGAGACTAACAAAGGTGAAAATAAAGACTTTAAATCTTATATTCGGGTAATGCTATATCAATTATTAATCTAACTTTGCTAGTCGACCAATGATTGTATTAATATACCCCTCAAGAAACAACAGAAACAGATTTAGCTGCCTCAACTTGGGCAATTGCAATTTCTTGTAAATGAGTCTGAACCAGTAAAGTATTTGTATTATATCTCGACATTAACATCAAATTTGACACCAATGGTAAACTTTCTACCAGACTCTATAGACAAATGAGAGGACTTCAATCTTGCCATTATTGCTATATATCTCTGTAACATTGTTGTACATCGATGGTTGAAAAATGCCGTACTCGCTTTATATAAGGATATTTGAATTTAGTGAACTTTATAGCCCAAAAAATATAATATGCTTTTTCATAGAGAAAAGTGTGAACTATTATTGATATATTTCTTTATTCTCATAAAGCCACTGTCTAACGATGAGTACAGAGATATAAAAATCAATTGAAATAACAACAGTTATTTACCATAGATATACAACACGTAAGAGAGGAGGAGTGTGATCACATTAACTGTATTGTACCTGTCCCAAGTCAGGACCTGGATTGCCAACGTCATCGTGGTCTTTTCTTTCGTTTTTTTTTGTATTCAGCGAATTAAGATAAGAGATGATTGTTCGTTTTGTTGATATTGGTGGAATTGTCGACAATCCCTGCTTAAACTTTCTTTTCATAATACAAATTAAGGAGGGAGGTTACAGAGGACTAAGAGCCTGGAGGACAAACACCAGTATTGGTAGCTCTAATGTAACTGACAGTTTCTTCGATCTATCTTCTCTTTTACTGGACATAAGCTCAGAATATTTGATAAGATTTTATATGTCTATTTATTAAATAATTAGATAGAGACGGCTTACGTTTTTGGTTGAAAAAGAATATCATTCAAAGAGATGATGGTATTCATCTCCAATTTGCGAAATGTTTCATAATGTGCTTTTACGATTTTTACTTTGGTATATCTACAATAAATTCTAAGAATATTTAAATAATTTAGAAATAAAAGATGCAATTTGGTTTTGCAGATTTAGAACCACAAATAATACCCTCCTGGTCGAGAGAGTGTGCTATCAAAATATATGATTGGTTGGTGCACTGATTTGTTCACGCCACGATATGACTGAAATTTTGCTAAAGTTGGCGTTAAATACCAACCTATAAATCTGAAAAACAAAGTTGCATCTTTTATTTCTAAAATATTTAAATATTCTTAAAAAAAAATTTTTGTATGAAAGTTTGATTTTGTGTTACGATATACATTTTTGTATATTGAAAATTTATATCAGCAATATAAGTAAAAAATATTATAATTGTCTGTCTTTTAACAGTTGGCCATGTTAGATTATATAATGACAATGTCATGAAACGTACATATATATTCATGTACAAGTAGCCTTCGGTTTATTTCGGGTCGTCTTATCTTAATATAGATCTGTAATAGTTTATTTAAGGGCCTAAACATGTATATCACAAGGAGCACGGGGATCACGTTGGTTCTATTGTTTTCATTTGTTTTCTATAAAATTCTGAAATGCATTGTGTTATATATGTCAAAAAGAAGTTTGTTAAGGAACCTACCCGGATTTCAAGGAAATGGACACTGGTTTAGCGGACATACTTCAGACATTAAAAAAATCGGAAAGCTTAACCTTTTGAAAAAATATCCTTCTTTTTTCAAATTTTCGGAAGGATTTTTGAGTTATAGGATATCATGTCATGATCCAAATTTCGTTCGACTTGTCATGCAAAATTCTGACAAATCAACAGATAGAATTTCTTCGGACTGGCTTGCCTTCAGAGGTGATACCGCTGTAGAGAAAATTCCGATGGGACCACAATTAAAAGCCTACAAAAGTATTTTTCAAAAATGTTACGGAGTGCACCACAAACATTTTATCAAAATTTGCAGAGAGGTATTTAGGTCTTCCTTAGATGAATTGAAAATTGTAAACCAGAAGAAGTACAAGATTATGAATATGCGATCCTTATTATCTGGAATTGAGTTTGAACTTCCGATTAGACTTTGGTTGGGAAAAACAAATAATGGATTTGAAAAAATCCTCAGAGATCTATATGACTTTGAAGAAGGTAGCCACTGTAAAGCAGACTTCGGAAGTCCATTTGAGTATTGTAAGAAAATGTATGAAACATTGAACGCATACCGGCGTCGTAGACGCATTAGACAATTACACAGCAAAGTGTTAGCCACACACAGAAAACTAATTTCGAAGTCGATAAATAGGGAAACCGGCCACCATTCTATACTTGATAGACTCATCATTCTTGAAATGAATGGACATCACAATCTGTCTGATAACCACTATGCGTCCATGTTAGTTGCACATCTAACTCTTGTAAAAGCTTTCAGAAGAATGTTTATTTGGCTAATAAAATCCCTAGCAGAAAATATAACATGGCAAGATAAAATAAGAGATGAACTAATAAAAATGAAGCGACAAGATTTGTATTCTGATGACAATTTACAGTTGGAATATTTTCGAGATCTTAACATGTTTCTTTGTGAAACAATGCGCATGTACCCATCTGAGTTGGTAACGAGGAAAGTTACTCGGAGTTTTAAATTCAAAGAGCATGAAATTCCGATGGGAACATTGATTGATGTTGACTTAAAATGCCTACATTTAAACCCACTATTTTGGGAATTTCCGGACAAATTTATGCCGGAACGATTTTTGGACGGAACCGGTAAATATTTGTATCAATTTCTTCCATTCTCAACAGGACCAAGGATGTGCCCTGCTAAAACGCTTATGGTGACAATTATGAAAACATTTTTAATAACCTTTATTGAAAGCGTGAAGATTGAAACTGCTAATACGAATCACAATGAAGTGCACATACTTCAGGATATCAAAGTTACAACGATAAAAGAGGTGTAGAGCCACTTTGATCACAGGGCCTTGTTGACTCTCCACGTATGTTACTATAAATACATAAACATCTTATCATATGTTGAGTCCATGATAGACAGTTGTCTACAGCTATGTCTTATTGTTTTCACATGCAAATGTTTTTCTTCATAAAATATATTTAATTCAAAATTTCCCTTTTGTAATTTTCTGTTTGAACCAATAAGCATGAGTTTAGATATTTGAGTATTAATAACCATATCTAATCATTGTCATTACACCACTGAAACACATTTTTCATATCGATATTTAACTTAAAATTTGAATTAGATACCAAAATGAAGAATAATGAACATGGTATCATCAACATATAAATTTAATACGTCGTGTTCTAGATGTAGTGAGATCTGGTTTATATATAATAGGAAAAATAAAGGACCTAGAATATTTCCCTGTGGTATTCAGTACCTGATAAAATGTGTGGAAGATTTTTCTTTATGTAGACTAACTATATTGGATTTGTCAGATTTGCATGTGTTTTTATTTAGTTCTTAATTGATATTATTAAAAAAAAGGTATATATCTATTTATAATATGACAAAATATTTGATTAGAAATCTTGTAATGAATCCTATTCCGATTTGTGTGAATGAGTGATATGTAGTTTAATGCCAACTCAGCAATTATATTCCGATTTGGGACAGCCAAAAGCCGAATTCAGCTTCAGACGTACCGATTTCAAATTCGGACGCATTCCGCTTCGAACGTGACATCACTTTATACCACGATTCTGGTTAAGGCAATACTGCGTTACCAGGTGAATTTTTCCAGAGACTAACAAAGGTGAAAATAAAGACTTTAAATCTTATATTCGGGTAATGCTATATCAATTATTAATCTAACTTTGCTAGTCGACCAATGATTGTATTAATATACCCCTCAAGAAACAACAGAAACAGATTTAGCTGCCTCAACTTGGGCAATTGCAATTTCTTGTAAATGAGTCTGAACCAGTAAAGTATTTGTATTATATCTCGACATTAACATCAAATTTGACACCAATGGTAAACTTTCTACCAGACTCTATAGACAAATGAGAGGACTTCAATCTTGCCATTATTGCTATATATCTCTGTAACATTGTTGTACATCGATGGTTGAAAAATGCCGTACTCGCTTTATATAAGGATATTTGAATTTAGTGAACTTTATAGCCCAAAAAATATAATATGCTTTTTCATAGAGAAAAGTGTGAACTATTATTGATATATTTCTTTATTCTCATAAAGCCACTGTCTAACGATGAGTACAGAGATATAAAAATCAATTGAAATAACAACAGTTATTTACCATAGATATACAACACGTAAGAGAGGAGGAGTGTGATCACATTAACTGTATTGTACCTGTCCCAAGTCAGGACCTGGATTGCCAACGTCATCGTGGTCTTTTCTTTCGTTTTTTTTTGTATTCAGCGAGTTAAGATAAGAGATGATTGTTCGTTTTGTTGATATTGGTGGAATTGTCGACAATCCCTGCTTAAACTTTCTTTTCATAATACAAATTAAGGAGGGAGGTTACAGAGGACTAAGAGCCTGGAGGACAAACACCAGTAATGGTAGCTCTAATGTAACTGACAGTTTCTTCGATCTATCTTCTCTTTTACTGGACATAAGCTCAGAATATTTGATAAGATTTTATATGTCTATTTATTAAATAATTAGATAGAGACGGCTTACGTTTTTGGTTGAAAAAGAATATCATTCAAAGAGATGATGGTATTCATCTCCAATTTGCGAAATGTTTCATAATGTGCTTTTACGATTTTTACTTTGGTATATCTACAATAAATTCTAAGAATATTTAAATAATTTAGAAATAAAAGATGCAATTTTGTTTTGCAGATTTAGAACCACAAATAATACCCTCCTGGTCGAGAGAGTGTGCTATCAAAATATATGATTGGTTGGTGCACTGATTTGTTCACGCCACGATATGACTGAAATTTTGCTAAAGTTGGCGTTAAATACCAACCTATAAATCTGAAAAACAAAGTTGCATCTTTTATTTCTAAAATATTTAAATATTCTTAAAAAAAATTTTTTGTATGAAAGTTTGATTTTGTGTTACGATATACATTTTTGTATATTGAAAATTTATATCAGCAATATAAGTAAAAAATATTATAATTGTCTGTCTTTTAACAGTTGGCCATGTTAGATTATATAATGACAATGTCATGAAACGTACATATATATTCATGTACAAGTAGCCTTCGGTTTATTCCGGGTCGTCTTATCTTAATATAGATCTGTAATAGTTTATTTAAGGGCCTAAACATGTATATCACAAGGAGCACGGGGATCACGTTGGTTCTATTGTTTTCATTTGTTTTCTATAAAATTCTGAAATGCATTGTGTTATATATGTCAAAAAGAAGTTTGTTAAGGAACCTACCCGGATTTCAAGGAAATGGACACTGGTTTAGCGGACATACTTCAGACATTAAAAAAATCGGAAAGCTTAACCTTTTGAAAAAATATCCTTCTTTTTTCAAATTTTCGGAAGGATTTTTGAGTTATAGGATATCATGTCATGATCCAAATTTCGTTCGACTTGTCATGCAAAATTCTGACAAATCAACAGATAGAATTTCTTCGGACTGGCTTGCCTTCAGAGGTGATACCGCTGTAGAGAAAATTCCGATGGGACCACAATTAAAAGCCTACAAAAGTATTTTTCAAAAATGTTACGGAGTGCACCACAAACATTTTATCAAAATTTGCAGAGAGGTATTTAGGTCTTCCTTAGATGAATTGAAAATTGTAAACCAGAAGAAGTACAAGATTATGAATATGCGATCCTTATTATCTGGAATTGAGTTTGAACTTCCGATTAGACTTTGGTTGGGAAAAACAAATAATGGATTTGAAAAAATCCTCAGAGATCTATATGACTTTGAAGAAGGTAGCCACTGTAAAGCAGACTTCGGAAGTCCATTTGAGTATTGTAAGAAAATGTATGAAACATTGAACGCATACCGGCGTCGTAGACGCATTAGACAATTACACAGCAAAGTGTTAGCCACACACAGAAAACTAATTTCGAAGTCGATAAATAGGGAAACCGGCCACCATTCTATACTTGATAGACTCATCATTCTTGAAATGAATGGACATCACAATCTGTCTGATAACCACTATGCGTCCATGTTAGTTGCACATCTAACTCTTGTAAAAGCTTTCAGAAGAATGTTTATTTGGCTAATAAAATCCCTAGCAGAAAATATAACATGGCAAGATAAAATAAGAGATGAAATAATAAAAATGAAGCGACAAGATTTGTATTCTGATGACAATTTACAGTTGGAATATTTTCGAGATCTTAACATGTTTCTTTGTGAAACAATGCGCATGTACCGATCTGAGTTAGTAACGAGGAAAGTTACCCGGAGTTTTAAATTCAAAGAGCATGAAATTCCGATGGGAACATTGATTGATGTTGACTTAAAATGCCTACATTTAAACCCACTATTTTGGGAATTTCCGGACAAATTTATGCCGGAACGATTTTTGGACAGAACCGGTAAATATTTGTATCAATTTCTTCCATTCTCAACAGGACCAAGGATGTGCCCTGCTAAAACGCTTATGGTGACAATTATGAAAACATTTTTAATAACCTTTATTGAAAGCGTGAAGATTGAAACTGCTAATACGAATCACAATGAAGTGCACATACTTCAGGATATCAAAGTTACAACGATAAAAGAGGTGTAGAGCCACTTTGATCACAGGGCCTTGTTGACTCTCCACGTATGTTACTATAAATACATAAACATCTTATCATATGTTGAGTCCATGATAGACAGTTGTCTACAGCTATGTCTTATTGTTTTCACATGCAAATGTTTTTCTTCATAAAATATATGTAATTCAAAATTTCCCTTTTGTAATTTTCTGTTTGAACCAATAGGCATGAGTTTAGATATTTGAGTATTAATAACCATATCTAATCATTGTCATTACACCACTGAAACACATTTTTCATATCGATATTTAACTTAAAATTTGAATTAGATGCCAAAATGAAGAATAATGAACATGGTATCATCAACATATAAATTTAATACGTCGTGTTCTAGATGTAGTGAGATCTGGTTTATATATAATAGGAAAAATAAAGGACCTAGAATATTTCCCTGTGGTATTCAGTACCTGATAAAATGTGTGGAAGATTTTTCTTTATGTAGACTAACTACATTGGATTTGTCAGATTTGCATGTGTTTTTATTTAGTTCTTAATTGATATTATTAAAAAAAAGGTATATATCTATTTATAATATGACAAAATATTTGATTAGAAATCTTGTAATGAATCCTATTCCGATTTGTGTGAATGAGTGATATGTAGTTTAATGCCAACTCAGCAATTATATTCCGATTTGGGACAGCCAAAAGCCGAATTCCGCTTCAGACGTACCGATTTCAAATTCGGACGCATTCCGCTTCGAACGTGACATCACTTTATACCACGATTCTGGTTAAGGCAATACTGCGTTACCAGGTGAATTTTTCCAGAGACTAACAAAGGTGAAAATAAAGACTTTAAATCTTATATTCGGGTAATGCTATATCAATTATTAATCTAACTTTGCTAGTCGACCAATGATTTTATTAATATACCCCTCAAGAAACAACAGAAACAGATTTAGCTGCCTCAACTTGGGCAATTGCAATTTCTTGTAAATGAGTCTGAACCAGTAAAGTATTTGTATTATATCTCGACATTAACATCAAATTTGACACCAATGGTAAACTTTCTACCAGACTCTATAGACAAATGAGAGGACTTCAATCTTGCCATTATTGCTATATATCTCTGTAACATTGTTGTACATCGATGGTTGAAAAATGCCGTACTCGCTTTATATAAGGATATTTGAATTTAGTGAACTTTATAGCCCAAAAAATATAATATGCTTTTTCATAGAGAAAAGTGTGAACTATTATTGATATATTTCTTTATTCTCATAAAGCCACTGTCTAACGATGAGTACAGAGATATAAAAATCAATTGAAATAACAACAGTTATTTACCATAGATATACAACACGTAAGAGAGGAGGAGTGTGATCACATTAACTGTATTGTACCTGTCCCAAGTCAGGACCTGGATTGCCAACGTCATCGTGGTCTTTTCTTTCGTTTTTTTTTGTATTCAGCGAGTTAAGATAAGAGATGATTGTTCGTTTTGTTGATATTGGTGGAATTGTCGACAATCCCTGCTTAAACTTTCTTTTCATAATACAAATTAAGGAGGGAGGTTACAGAGGACTAAGAGCCTGGAGGACAAACACCAGTATTGGTAGCTCTAATGTAACTGACAGTTTCTTCGATCTATCTTCTCTTTTACTGGACATAAGCTCAGAATATTTGATAAGATTTTATATGTCTATTTATTAAATAATTAGATAGAGACGGCTTACGTTTTTGGTTGAAAAAGAATATCATTCAAAGAGATGATGGTATTCATCTCCAATTTGCGAAATGTTTCATAATGTGCTTTTACGATTTTTACTTTGGTATATCTACAATAAATTCTAAGAATATTTAAATAATTTAGAAATAAAAGATGCAATTTTGTTTTGCAGATTTAGAACCACAAATAATACCCTCCTGGTCGAGAGAGTGTGCTATCAAAATATATGATTGGTTGGTGCACTGATTTGTTCACGCCACGATATGACTGAAATTTTGCTAAAGTTGGCGTTAAATACCAACCTATAAATCTGAAAAACAAAGTTGCATCTTTTATTTCTAAAATATTTAAATATTCTTAAAAAAAATTTTTTGTATGAAAGTTTGATTTTGTGTTACGATATACATTTTTGTATATTGAAAATTTATATCAGCAATATAAGTAAAAAATATTATAATTGTCTGTCTTTTAACAGTTGGCCATGTTAGATTATATAATGACAATGTCATGAAACGTACATATATATTCATGTACAAGTAGCCTTCGGTTTATTCCGGGTCGTCTTATCTTAATATAGATCTGTAATAGTTTATTTAAGGGCCTAAACATGTATATCACAAGGAGCACGGGGATCACGTTGGTTCTATTGTTTTCATTTGTTTTCTATAAAATTCTGAAATGCATTGTGTTATATATGTCAAAAAGAAGTTTGTTAAGGAACCTACCCGGATTTCAAGGAAATGGACACTGGTTTAGCGGACATACTTCAGACATTAAAAAAATCGGAAAGCTTAACCTTTTGAAAAAATATCCTTCTTTTTTCAAATTTTCGGAAGGATTTTTGAGTTATAGGATATCATGTCATGATCCAAATTTCGTTCGACTTGTCATGCAAAATTCTGACAAATCAACAGATAGAATTTCTTCGGACTGGCTTGCCTTCAGAGGTGATACCGCTGTAGAGAAAATTCCGATGGGACCACAATTAAAAGCCTACAAAAGTATTTTTCAAAAATGTTACGGAGTGCACCACAAACATTTTATCAAAATTTGCAGAAAGGTATTTAGGTCTTCCTTAGATGAATTGAAAATTGTAAACCAGAAGAAGTACAAGATTATGAATATGCGATCCTTATTATCTGGAATTGAGTTTGAACTTCCGATTAGACTTTGGTTGGGAAAAACAAATAATGGATTTGAAAAAATCCTCAGAGATCTATATGACTTTGAAGAAGGTAGCCACTGTAAAGCAGACTTCGGAAGTCCATTTGAGTATTGTAAGAAAATGTATGAAACATTGAACGCATACCGGCGTCGTAGACGCATTAGACAATTACACAGCAAAGTGTTAGCCACACACAGAAAACTAATTTCGAAGTCGATAAATAGGGAAACCGGCCACCATTCTATACTTGATAGACTCATCATTCTTGAAATGAATGGACATCACAATCTGTCTGATAACCACTATGCGTCCATGTTAGTTGCACATCTAACTCTTGTAAAAGCTTTCAGAAGAATGTTTATTTGGCTAATAAAATCCCTAGCAGAAAATATAACATGGCAAGATAAAATAAGAGATGAACTAATAAAAATGAAGCGACAAGATTTGTATTCTGATGACAATTTACAGTTGGAATATTTTCGAGATCTTAACATGTTTCTTTGTGAAACAATGCGCATGTACCCATCTGAGTTGGTAACGAGGAAAGTTACTCGGAGTTTTAAATTCAAAGAGCATGAAATTCCGATGGGAACATTGATTGATGTTGACTTAAAATGCCTACATTTAAACCCACTATTTTGGGAATTTCCGGACAAATTTATGCCGGAACGATTTTTGGACGGAACCGGTAAATATTTGTATCAATTTCTTCCATTCTCAACAGGACCAAGGATGTGCCCTGCTAAAACGCTTATGGTGACAATTATGAAAACATTTTTAATAACCTTTATTGAAAGCGTGAAGATTGAAACTGCTAATACGAATCACAATGAAGTGCACATACTTCAGGATATCAAAGTTACAACGATAAAAGAGGTGTAGAGCCACTTTGATCACAGGGCCTTGTTGACTCTCCACGTATGTTACTATAAATACATAAACATCTTATCATATGTTGAGTCCATGATAGACAGTTGTCTACAGCTATGTCTTATTGTTTTCACATGCAAATGTTTTTCTTCATAAAATATATTTAATTCAAAATTTCCCTTTTGTAATTTTCTGTTTGAACCAATAAGCATGAGTTTAGATATTTGAGTATTAATAACCATATCTAATCATTGTCATTACACCACTGAAACACATTTTTCATATCGATATTTAACTTAAAATTTGAATTAGATACCAAAATGAAGAATAATGAACATGGTATCATCAACATATAAATTTAATACGTCGTGTTCTAGATGTAGTGAGATCTGGTTTATATATAATAGGAAAAATAAAGGACCTAGAATATTTCCCTGTGGTATTCAGTACCTGATAAAATGTGTGGAAGATTTTTCTTTATGTAGACTAACTATATTGGATTTGTCAGATTTGCATGTGTTTTTATTTAGTTCTTAATTGATATTATTAAAAAAAAGGTATATATCTATTTATAATATGACAAAATATTTGATTAGAAATCTTGTAATGAATCCTATTCCGATTTGTGTGAATGAGTGATATGTAGTTTAATGCCAACTCAGCAATTATATTCCGATTTGGGACAGCCAAAAGCCGAATTCAGCTTCAGACGTACCGATTTCAAATTCGGACGCATTCCGCTTCGAACGTGACATCACTTTATACCACGATTCTGGTTAAGGCAATACTGCGTTACCAGGTGAATTTTTCCAGAGACTAACAAAGGTGAAAATAAAGACTTTAAATCTTATATTCGGGTAATGCTATATCAATTATTAATCTAACTTTGCTAGTCGACCAATGATTGTATTAATATACCCCTCAAGAAACAACAGAAACAGATTTAGCTGCCTCAACTTGGGCAATTGCAATTTCTTGTAAATGAGTCTGAACCAGTAAAGTATTTGTATTATATCTCGACATTAACATCAAATTTGACACCAATGGTAAACTTTCTACCAGACTCTATAGACAAATGAGAGGACTTCAATCTTGCCATTATTGCTATATATCTCTGTAACATTGTTGTACATCGATGGTTGAAAAATGCCGTACTCGCTTTATATAAGGATATTTGAATTTAGTGAACTTTATAGCCCAAAAAATATAATATGCTTTTTCATAGAGAAAAGTGTGAACTATTATTGATATATTTCTTTATTCTCATAAAGCCACTGTCTAACGATGAGTACAGAGATATAAAAATCAATTGAAATAACAACAGTTATTTACCATAGATATACAACACGTAAGAGAGGAGGAGTGTGATCACATTAACTGTATTGTACCTGTCCCAAGTCAGGACCTGGATTGCCAACGTCATCGTGGTCTTTTCTTTCGTTTTTTTTTGTATTCAGCGAGTTAAGATAAGAGATGATTGTTCGTTTTGTTGATATTGGTGGAATTGTCGACAATCCCTGCTTAAACTTTCTTTTCATAATACAAATTAAGGAGGGAGGTTACAGAGGACTAAGAGCCTGGAGGACAAACACCAGTATTGGTAGCTCTAATGTAACTGACAGTTTCTTCGATCTATCTTCTCTTTTACTGGACATAAGCTCAGAATATTTGATAAGATTTTATATGTCTATTTATTAAATAATTAGATAGAGACGGCTTACGTTTTTGGTTGAAAAAGAATATCATTCAAAGAGATGATGGTATTCATCTCCAATTTGCGAAATGTTTCATAATGTGCTTTTACGATTTTTACTTTGGTATATCTACAATAAATTCTAAGAATATTTAAATAATTTAGAAATAAAAGATGCAATTTTGTTTTGCAGATTTAGAACCACAAATAATACCCTCCTGGTCGAGAGAGTGTGCTATCAAAATATATGATTGGTTGGTGCACTGATTTGTTCACGCCACGATATGACTGAAATTTTGCTAAAGTTGGCGTTAAATACCAACCTATAAATCTGAAAAACAAAGTTGCATCTTTTATTTCTAAAATATTTAAATATTCTTAAAAAAAATTTTTTGTATGAAAGTTTGATTTTGTGTTACGATATACATTTTTGTATATTGAAAATTTATATCAGCAATATAAGTAAAAAATATTATAATTGTCTGTCTTTTAACAGTTGGCCATGTTAGATTATATAATGACAATGTCATGAAACGTACATATATATTCATGTACAAGTAGCCTTCGGTTTATTTCGGGTCGTCTTATCTTAATATAGATCTGTAATAGTTTATTTAAGGGCCTAAACATGTATATCACAAGGAGCACGGGGATCACGTTGGTTCTATTGTTTTCATTTGTTTTCTATAAAATTCTGAAATGCATTGTGTTATATATGTCAAAAAGAAGTTTGTTAAGGAACCTACCCGGATTTCAAGGAAATGGACACTGGTTTAGCGGACATACTTCAGACATTAAAAAAATCGGAAAGCTTAACCTTTTGAAAAAATATCCTTCTTTTTTCAAATTTTCGGAAGGATTTTTGAGTTATAGGATATCATGTCATGATCCAAATTTCGTTCGACTTGTCATGCAAAATTCTGACAAATCAACAGATAGAATTTCTTCGGACTGGCTTGCCTTCAGAGGTGATACCGCTGTAGAGAAAATTCCGATGGGACCACAATTAAAAGCCTACAAAAGTATTTTTCAAAAATGTTACGGAGTGCACCACAAACATTTTATCAAAATTTGCAGAGAGGTATTTAGGTCTTCCTTAGATGAATTGAAAATTGTAAACCAGAAGAAGTACAAGATTATGAATATGCGATCCTTATTATCTGGAATTGAGTTTGAACTTCCGATTAGACTTTGGTTGGGAAAAACAAATAATGGATTTGAAAAAATCCTCAGAGATCTATATGACTTTGAAGAAGGTAGCCACTGTAAAGCAGACTTCGGAAGTCCATTTGAGTATTGTAAGAAAATGTATGAAACATTGAACGTATACCGGCGTCGTAGACGCATTAGACAATTACACAGCAAAGTGTTAGCCACACACAGAAAACTAATTTCGAAGTCGATAAATAGGGAAACCGGCCACCATTCTATACTTGATAGACTCATCATTCTTGAAATGAATGGACATCACAATCTGTCTGATAACCACTATGCGTCCATGTTAGTTGCACATCTAACTCTTGTAAAAGCTTTCAGAAGAATGTTTATTTGGCTAATAAAATCCCTAGCAGAAAATATAACATGGCAAGATAAAATAAGAGATGAACTAATAAAAATGAAGCGACAAGATTTGTATTCTGATGACAATTTACAGTTGGAATATTTTCGAGATCTTAACATGTTTCTTTGTGAAACAATGCGCATGTACCCATCTGAGTTGGTAACGAGGAAAGTTACCCGGAGTTTTAAATTCAAAGAGCATGAAATTCCGATGGGAACATTGATTGATGTTGACTTAAAATGCCTACATTTAAACCCACTATTTTGGGAATTTCCGGACAAATTTATGCCGGAACGATTTTTGGACGGAACCGGTAAATATTTGTATCAATTTCTTCCATTCTCAACAGGACCAAGGATGTGCCCTGCTAAAACGCTTATGGTGACAATTATGAAAACATTTTTAATAACCTTTATTGAAAGCGTGAAGATTGAAACTGCTAATACGAATCACAATGAAGTGCACATACTTCAGGATATCAAAGTTACAACGATAAAAGAGGTGTAGAGCCACTTTGATCACAGGGCCTTGTTGACTCTCCACGTATGTTACTATAAATACATAAACATCTTATCATATGTTGAGTCCATGATAGACAGTTGTCTACAGCTATGTCTTATTGTTTTCACATGCAAATGTTTTTCTTCATAAAATATATGTAATTCAAAATTTCCCTTTTGTAATTTTCTGTTTGAACCAATAGGCATGAGTTTAGATATTTGAGTATTAATAACCATATCTAATCATTGTCATTACACCACTGAAGCACATTTTTCATATCGATATTTAACTTAAAATTTGAATTAGATGCCAAAATGAAGAATAATGAATATGGTATCATCAACATATAAATTTAATACGTCGTGTTCTAGATGTAGTGAGATCTCGTTTATATATAATAGGAAAAATAAAGGACCTAGAATATTTCCCTGTGGTATTCAGTACCTGATAAAATGTGTGGAAAATTTTTCTTTATGTAGACTAACTACATTGGATTTGTCAGATTTGCATGTGTTTTTATTTAGTTCTTAATTGATATTATTAAAAAAAAGGTATATATCTATTTATAATATGACAAAATATTTGATTAGAAATCTTGTAATGAATCCTATTCCGATTTGTGTGAATGAGTGATATGTAGTTTAATGCCAACTCAGCAATTATATTCCGATTTGGGACAGCCAAAAGCCGAATTCAGCTTCAGACGTACCGATTTCAAATTCGGACGCATTCCGCTTCGAACGTGACATCACTTTATACCACGATTCTGGTTAAGGCAATACTGCGTTACCAGGTGAATTTTTCCAGAGACTAACAAAGGTGAAAATAAAGACTTTAAATCTTATATTCGGGTAATGCTATATCAATTATTAATCTAACTTTGCTAGTCGACCAATGATTGTATTAATATACCCCTCAAGAAACAACAGAAACAGATTTAGCTGCCTCAACTTGGGCAATTGCAATTTCTTGTAAATGAGTCTGAACCAGTAAAGTATTTGTATTATATCTCGACATTAACATCAAATTTGACACCAATGGTAAACTTTCTACCAGACTCTATAGACAAATGAGAGGACTTCAATCTTGCCATTATTGCTATATATCTCTGTAACATTGTTGTACATCGATGGTTGAAAAATGCCGTACTCGCTTTATATAAGGATATTTGAATTTAGTGAACTTTATAGCCCAAAAAATATAATATGCTTTTTCATAGAGAAAAGTGTGAACTATTATTGATATATTTCTTTATTCTCATAAAGCCACTGTCTAACCATGAGTACAGAGATATAAAAATCAATTGAAATAACAACAGTTATTTACCATAGATATACAACACGTAAGAGAGGAGGAGTGTGATCACATTAACTGTATTGTACCTGTCCCAAGTCAGGACCTGGATTGCCAACGTCATCGTGGTCTATTCTTTCGTTTTTTTTTGTATTCAGCGAGTTAAGATAAGAGATGATTGTTCGTTTTGTTGATATTGGTGGAATTGTCGACAATCCCTGCTTAAACTTTCTTTTCATAATACAAATTAAGGAGGGAGGTTACAGAGGACTAAGAGCCTGGAGGACAAACACCAGTATTGGTAGCTCTAATGTAACTGACAGTTTCTTCGATCTATCTTCTCTTTTACTTGACATAAGCTCAGAATATTTGATAAGATTTTATATGTCTATTTATTAAATAATTAGATAGAGACGGCTTACGTTTTTGGTTGAAAAAGAATATCATTCAAAGAGATGATGGTATTCATCTCCAATTTGCGAAATGTTTCATAATGTGCTTTTACGATTTTTACTTTGGTATATCTACAATAAATTCTAAGAATATTTAAATAATTTAGAAATAAAAGATGCAATTTGGTTTTGCAGATTTAGAACCACAAATAATACCCTCCTGGTCGAGAGAGTGTGCTATCAAAATATATGATTGGTTGGTGCACTGATTTGTTCACGCCACGATATGACTGAAATTTTGCTAAAGTTGGCGTTAAATACCAACCTATAAATCTGAAAAACAAAGTTGCATCTTTTATTTCTAAAATATTTAAATATTCTTAAAAAAAAATTTTTGTATGAAAGTTTGATTTTGTGTTACGATATACATTTTTGTATATTGAAAATTTATATCAGCAATATAAGTAAAAAATATTATAATTGTCTGTCTTTTAACAGTTGGCCATGTTAGATTATATAATGACAATGTCATGAAACGTACATATATATTCATGTACAAGTAGCCTTCGGTTTATTCCGGGTCGTCTTATCTTAATATAGATCTGTAATAGTTTATTTAAGGGCCTAAACATGTATATCACAAGGAGCACGGGGATCACGTTGGTTCTATTGGTTTCATTTGTTTTCTATAAAATTCTGAAATGCATTGTGTTATATATGTCAAAAAGAAGTTTGTTAAGGAACCTACCCGGATTTCAAGGAAATGGACACTGGTTTAGCGGACATACTTCAGACATTAAAAAAATCGGAAAGCTTAACCTTTTGAAAAAATATCCTTCTTTTTTCAAATTTTCGGAAGGATTTTTGAGTTATAGGATATCATGTCATGATCCAAATTTCGTTCGACTTGTCATGCAAAATTCTGACAAATCAACAGATAGAATTTCTTCGGACTGGCTTGCCTTCAGAGGTGATACCGCTGTAGAGAAAATTCCGATGGGACCACAATTAAAAGCCTACAAAAGTATTTTTCAAAAATGTTACGGAGTGCACCACAAACATTTTATCAAAATTTGCAGAGAGGTATTTAGGTCTTCCTTAGATGAATTGAAAATTGTAAACCAGAAGAAGTACAAGATTATGAATATGCGATCCTTATTATCTGGAATTGAGTTTGAACTTCCGATTAGACTTTGGTTGGGAAAAACAAATAATGGATTTGAAAAAATCCTCAGAGATCTATATGACTTTGAAGAAGGTAGCCACTGTAAAGCAGACTTCGGAAGTCCATTTGAGTATTGTAAGAAAATGTATGAAACATTGAACGCATACCGGCGTCGTAGACGCATTAGACAATTACACAGCAAAGTGTTAGCCACACACAGAAAACTAATTTCGAAGTCGATAAATAGGGAAACCGGCCACCATTCTATACTTGATAGACTCATCATTCTTGAAATGAATGGACATCACAATCTGTCTGATAACCACTATGCGTCCATGTTAGTTGCACATCTAACTCTTGTAAAAGCTTTCAGAAGAATGTTTATTTGGCTAATAAAATCTCTAGCAGAAAACATAACATGGCAAGATAAAATAAGAGATGAAATAATAAAAATGAAGCGACCTGGTTTGTATTCTGATGACAATTTACAGTTGGAATATTTTCGAAATCTTAACATGTTTCTTTGTGAAACAATGCGCATGTACCCATCTGAGTTGGTAACGAGGAAAGTTACTCGGAGTTTTAAATTCAAAGAGCATGAAATTCCGATGGGAACATTGATTGATGTTGACTTAAAATGCCTACATTTAAACCCACTATTTTGGGAATTTCCGGACAAATTTATGCCGGAACGATTTTTGGACGGAATCGGTAAATATTTGTATCAATTTCTTCCATTCTCAACAGGACCAAGGATGTGCCCTGCTAAAACGCTTATGGTGACAATTATGAAAACATTTTTATTAACATTTATTGAAAGCGTCAAGATCGAAACATCTCACAATGATGGTAATGAACGACACATATTGAAAGATGTAAAAGTGACCCGACTAGATATATAGTATCTTCATCTAAGAGTGCTACTATTAAATCTACCAATAATACAGCTCAACCTTCTACATCAATGTTTTTTTTCTCGGTGATCTGCAGGGGTGAATCCAGGCGAGGGGGGGGGGGGGGGGCGCACCCGGCGCGCGCCCCCCTAAAATTGGAAAAAATATGATTTTTTGGAGTAAAATCGTGATTTTTCACACGAAATATCCCAAGCATTTTCGCGCCTCCCTCCGCTCGGTGCAATTGTTTGAAGTGCGCCCCCCTAACTTGAAATCCAGGATCGCCCCTGATCTGGTGTACTTTAAATTACTAATAATAAGGTAGATATATAATTTAGTGTGCACGATGCGTTTCCAGAAAAAACGACCCCATCAGGTACGCTCAAAATCTAAAATGAATGGCATTATATATTAGAATGTTGTCTTTACAACGAAGCAAGAGAAGAATTGAAATTAAGACTAGTTTTTCTTCATGAACTTAAAATTGAAGTCCTACTATTTGGCGATGACACCTTAACTGAGAAGCAAAATCTGCAAATTTTCAAATCTGTACAACTTTACATCAAACGAACAAAACGTTTTACCCATTTATGATCACAACACTCCCCTCCCCCACCTCCTCCCAAATATATATTTGTTTAATTAATCAATCAATCAATCAATTTCATCTCAGATACAAGAATGGTAAATCATGCTTATATTATATAATTTCATGCTTTTTGTTTTGTATTTTGTTTTTGTTTTTTGTTGTGTCTCCTTTTTTTTATTTTTCAAAGAACTTATTTATAATGTTGTATATTGTATTTTACTATTGCTGACGCATGTACTATTGTAATTATTTATTATGTGGAGAGGACCCTTGTAAATTGTTATAATTTGTGTCCAATCCAATTGTTATAATATTTAGCAATAGCATATGTTTAATCTAAATCACGCTCAAAATCTAAAGATGGGTTGGGAGAAACTATGGGCTTGTTCGAGGGGCATGTGAGTGTTATGGTATTTAACGCCACTTTCAACAATATTTCAGTTATATCGTGGCGTTCAGTTTTATTGGTGAAGAAAACCGGAGTACCCGGAGAAAACCTCAACCTGTCGCAAGTCACTTTATCACATAATGTTGTATCGAGTACAGCTCGTCATGAGCGCCTCAAAATCTAAAGATGGGTTGGAAGAAACTATGTGTTCGAGGGGCATGTGAGTGTTATGGTGTTTAACGGCACTTTCAACAATATATCAGTTATATCGTGGCGGTTAATTTTATTGGTGGAGGAAACCGAAGCAGCTGGAAAAAATCGCCGATCTGTTGCAAATCACTGGAAAACTTTTATCACATAATAGTGTATCACGTACACCTTGCCATGAACGGGATTCGAACTCACAACGTTAGTAGTGATATGTACTGATTGCACAGGTAGTTTCAAATCCAACTACCATACGATCATGACCAATCAATATGAAATCAAATGTATGTAATTCACTTAATTATTCTGCTCAATATATTGGGCGTCATGATTGACAATAACATATTTGTATTGTATTGTATTGATCACGACGGCCCATGAACATTTGGTGCTCTAAATGACACAAACATGTTTGTCGATTTATGGCCTCTCGTTACCCTTTTGATATCTTCAAGCTTTTCTTAGACTTGCCTTGATGGAAGCGGTTTCTGGAATATTATAACG
The DNA here is from genome assembly GCA_963680875.1 of Bathymodiolus brooksi. Taxonomy (NCBI): domain Eukaryota; kingdom Metazoa; phylum Mollusca; class Bivalvia; order Mytilida; family Modiolidae; genus Bathymodiolus; species Bathymodiolus brooksi. The sequence continues at coordinate 9,535,764 of OY804590.1, forward strand.
GTGTTTCTATGATGTTTCTAGAGAACTGGACAACTCCTGGTCATCATATGATGCCTCTTTGAAGGGATGTGGAGATATATATTGGAAACAATATTTCCACAAAGATTTTCATGTGTTCAGTGCAAATGGAAGTTGCATATGAATGCACTTGAGCTTTTTTTCATTGTGGTTACTTTAAAGCTGTGGGCTAATAAATTGAGAGGACTTAAAGGTCTGTGGGCTAATAAATTTACAGGTCAGGTCTTAAAAGTCTGTGGGCTAATAAAATGACAGGTCAGGTCTTAAAGGTGTGTGGGCTAATACATTGACAGGTCTTAAAAGAATGTCATATTTTATGATAATATGTCATTTATTACTGTTTTGTGACAAATTCAGGGTCTTGTCCCAATGCTGTTATCCACTCCGAGAAATAGTTCCATTTCAGCAGGTATATGCGATTTTCAAGTCAAATATAATTTGTTATGTTAATTTCTGGGGTCCGTTGTTGAACTTGTGATTAAGCACAGTGGACATCATTTAGAACGAATACAGAACAGGGCTATAAGGTTCGCTAAAAAAGACTACAAAAGTAAAGAAACAGGAGCCATCACGAGGATGAGAGAAGACCTTGAGCTGGAGATACTAGAGGAAAGACGACTTAGCCTACGTCTGATCATAATGTACAAGGTGGTTAAGGGATTGGTACTACCAACAGTTAATTTCGTTAAATTAGCTAGACCGAAAAGGAACATCAAAGCAAAACATTTTAAAGATCAAAAACATCAAATATAGTAGAGAAACGTACATGCAATAATACAAAAGGACTCGAATTACCGGACTACAAGAAACAGCAGTACCACAATTCTTTCTTTGCGGACACCGTAATTCTTTGGAACCATCTGCCAAACAGTGTCGTGCATGCAAATTCCTTAGAAGCATTTAAGACCTCTCTAAGGAATCAGCGCCAATAAAAACCGCCATCGGCGCTCTCTCTATGCCCGTTGTATACAAACCATAGTTGGGTTCTACAACGTACCAGATACAGATACAGATAAGCTAATCATATGATTAGCCATAATTACATTTTTAATTCCTAATCACATAATTAGCTAATTCAATGATTAAATATGATTAGTTAATACATTGATTAAAAAAGACTGCAGCAACAAAATATAATCATTGCATTGGCTAAGTAGTACTCGAGGCCCAGTGGCGTCAAACCAAACACTATTAAATTTGTTTTGTTGTTTCTCCACTTAGCACGCAGTACTAAGGAATTTATAAGAGCAAAGACTGATTGGCTCCTAATCAGGATAATGTGTCCGAGTGGAGCTACTTGTCTACCCGTGGACTCTTGTTATATAGTGAGTTAGCACTATACAAATCCAATTCAGCGTGTTGGTCTAGTACAAAGTGGACATCACACGTGTTGGTCTAATACAAAGTGGACATCATGTTGGTCTAGTACAAAGTGGACATAACACGTGTTGGTCTAGTACAAAGTGGACATCATGTTGGTCTAGTACAAAGTGGACATCACACGTGTTGGTCTAGTACAAAGTGGACATTATCATAACCATCCTCATCTCATCAATATGTACTTGTTCTCCACATGATATAGCTGTACAATTGCTCATTTTGGCGTTCCACAACAATAACTCATTCATATTAATATTGAGGTAATATTAATATATACTTATTGACTGGGTATGAGGGTAATAGCACTTTTATTGTCCCCACGGTACCAACTATTTTCCGAGGCGTGCCCCGAAAATAGTTGGTACAGAGGGGACAATAAAAGTGCTATTACCCGAATATCAAGTCTATAAGTGTTTTATTATACTGAACAACTGTGCAATTCAAAATTCTAAATTAGGTCCTTTTCTGATGGATTTCTAGTCTACTTAATTAATGCTTTTTAAAACTAATACATTTTCATGTGCGCATTTGAAGAAGAAATAAAAAAAAAATTCAAGCAAAAAAAAAATGTGATTAAAGTGATATTCACCGGCCGGTGAATAGTCATTTGTGCTATTCACCGGTGAATAGTACTTTTCAGACAAATTGAATGAAACTATTCATTTAACTGAAACAAAAACTTAGACCTCAAATTCAGATTGCATGACGCATTTCTGGGATAACCTTCATCACGTACTCGAAAGATTGGAAAGCCAAAAAACATAATTAAAAATGGGTTTAAATAATAGCAACTTATTATCATTTACATACGAGCATAGTATATTGCATAGGGTTAGGGTTATGGTGTTTAACGCAACTTTCAACAATATTTCAGTTATGCTGTGGTAATGTGTGTATGCATAAGATAAGCCTGTATTGTACATTTATCAATGAGAGTACGCATAATGTTTTGTACTTATTAATGAGATTACGCACGGTGCTTTGCTTCCTATATAATAATGAGAGAACGCATGATGCTTTGTGTAAGCCTGTATTTTACTTATTAAGGAGAGTGCGCATGGTGTTTTGTACTCATTAATGAGAGTATGCATGGTGTTTTGTACTCATTAATGAGAGTAAGCATGGTGTTTTGTGCTTATTAATGAGAGTACGCATGATGCTTTGTACTCATTAATGAGAGTACACATGGTGTTTTGCTAAAGCTTGTATTGTAATCATTAATGAGAGAACGCATGGTGTTTTGCTTAAGCTTGTACTATAATCATTAACGAGAGAATGCATGGCGTTTTGTTTTAGCCTGTATTGTACTTATTAATGAGAGTAAGCATGGTGTTTTGCTTAAGCCTGTATTATACTTAGTAATGAGAGAACGCATGGTGTTTTGTTGAAACCTGTATTGTACTTATTAATGAGAGTACGCATGGTGCTTTGCTTAAGCCTATATTGTACTTATTAATGAGAGAATGCATGATGCTTTGCTTAAGCATGTATTATACTTATTAATGAGAGAACGGATGGTGTTTTGTCTTAGCCTGTATTGTTCTTATTAATAAGAGTACGCATGGTGTTTTGTTTTAGCCTGTATTGTACTTATTAATGAGAGTACGCATGGTGTTTTGTTTTAGCCTGTATTGTACTTATGAATGAGAGAACGCATGGTGTTTTGTTTTAGCCTGTATTGTACTTATTAATGAGAGTACGCATGGTGTTTTGTTTTAGCCTGTATTGTACTTATTAATGAGAGTACGCATGGTGTTTTGTTTTAGCCTGTATTGTACTTATTAATGAGAGTACGCATGGTGTTTTGTTTTTGCCTTTTTTGTACTTATTAATAAGAGTACGCATGGTGTTTTGTTTTAGCCTGTATTGTACTTATTAATGAGAGAACGCATGGTGTTTTGTTTTAGCCTGTATTGTACTTATTAATGAGAGTACGCATGGTGTTTTGTTTTAGCCTGTATTGTACTTATTAATGAGAGAACGCATGGTGTTTTGTTTTAGCCTGTATTGTACTTATTAATGAGAGTACGCATGGTGTTTTGCTTTAGCCTGTATTGTACTTATTAATGAGAGTACGCATGGTGTTTTGTTTAAGCCTGTATTATACTTATTAATGAGAGTACGCATGGCGTTTTGTTTAAGCCTGTATTGTACTTATTAATGAGAGTACGCATGGTGTTTTGTTTTTGCCTTTTTTGTACTTATTAATAAGAGTACGCATGGTGTTTTGTTTTAGCCTGTATTGTACTTATTAATGAGAGAACGCATGGTGTTTTGCTTTAGCCTGTATTGTACTTATTAATGAGAGTACGCATGGTGTTTTGTTTTAGCCTGTATTGTACTTATTAATGAGAGAACGCATGGTGTTTTGTTTTAGCCTGTATTGTACTTATTAATGAGAGTACGCATGGTGTTTTATTTTAGCCTGTATTGTACGTATTAATGAGAGTACGCATGGTGTTTTGCTTAAGCCTGTATTATACTTATTAATGAGAGTACGCATGGCGTTTTGTTTAAGCCTGTATTGTACTTATTAATGAGAGTACGCATGGTGTTTTGTTTTAGCCTGTATTGTACTTATTAATGAGAGTACGCATGGTGTTTTGTTTTAGCCTGTATTGTACTTATTAATGAGAGTACGCATGGTGTTTTGCTTTAGCCTTTTTTGTACTTATTAATGAGAGTACGCATGGTGTTTTGTTTAAGCCTATGTAGTGCTTATTAATGAGAGAACGCATTGTGCTTTGTTTAAGCTTGTATTGTACTTAGTAATGAGAGAACGCATGGTGTTTTGTTTTATTCTGTATTGTACTTATTAATGAGAGAACGCATGGTGTTTTGTTTTAACCTATAATGTACTTATTCATGAGAGAATGCATGGTGTTTTGCTTAAACCTATATTGTACTTAGTAATGAGAGAACGCATGTTTTTTTTAAGCCTGTATTGTACTTATTAATGAGAGTACACATGGTGTTTTGTTGAAGCCTGTATTGTACTTATTAATGAGAGAACGCATGGTGTTTTGCTTAAGCCCGTATTGTACTTATTAATGAGAGAACACATGGTGTTTTGTTTAAGCTTGTATTGTGGTTATTAATAAGAGAACACATGGTGTTTGTTTAATTCTGTATTGTACTTGTTAATGAGAGTACGCATGGTGTTTTGTTTAAGCCTGTAGTGTACTTATTAATGAGAGTACGCATGGTGTTTTGTTTAAGCCTGTAGTGGACTTATTAATGAGAGTACGCATGGTGTTTTGTATAAACCTATATTGTACTCATTAATGAGAGTACGTATGGTGCTTTGTTTGAGCCTTTGTTGTACTTATTAATGAGAGTACGCATAGTGTTTTGCTTAAGCTTGTATTGTACTTATTAATGTGAGTACGCATGGTGTTGTTTAAGCCTATATTGTATTTATTAATGAGAATACGCATGGTGTTTTGTTTTTGCCTTTTTTGTACTTATTAATAAGAGTACGCATGGTGTTTTGTTTTAGCCTGTATTGTACTTATTAATGAGAGAACGCATGGTGTTTTGTTTTAGCCTGTATTGTACTTATTAATGAGAGTACGCATGGTGTTTTGTTTTAGCCTGTATTGTACTTATTAATGAGAGAACGCATGGTGTTTTGTTTTAGCCTGTATTGTACTTATTAATGAGAGTACGCATGGTGTTTTGCTTTAGCCTGTATTGTACTTATTAATGAGAGTACGCATGGTGTTTTGTTTAAGCCTGTATTATACTTATTAATGAGAGTACGCATGGCGTTTTGTTTAAGCCTGTATTGTACTTATTAATGAGAGTACGCATGGTGTTTTGTTTTTGCCTTTTTTGTACTTATTAATAAGAGTACGCATGGTGTTTTGTTTTAGCCTGTATTGTACTTATTAATGAGAGAACGCATGGTGTTTTGTTTTAGCCTGTATTGTACTTATTAATGAGAGAACGCATGGTGTTTTGTTTTAGCCTGTATTGTACTTATTAATGAGAGTACGCATGGTGTTTTGTTTTAGCCTGTATTGTACTTATTAATGAGAGTACGCATGGTGTTTTGTTTAAGCCTGTATTATACTTATTAATGAGAGTACGCATGGCGTTTTGTTTAAGCCTGTATTGTACTTATTAATGAGAGAACGCATGGTGTTTTGCTTTAGCCTTTTTTGTACTTATTAATGAGAGTACGCATGGTGTTTTGTTTTAGCCTGTATTGTACTTATTAATGAGAGAACGCATGGTGTTTTGTTTTAGCCTGTATTGTACTTATTAATGAGAGTACGCATGGTGTTTTGTTTTAGCCTGTATTGTACTTATTAATGAGAGAACGCATGGTGTTTTGTTTTAGCCTGTATTGTACTTATTAATGAGAGTACGCATGGTGTTTTGTTTTAGCCTGTATTGTACTTATTAATGAGAGTACGCATGGTGTTTTGTTTTAGCCTGTATTGTACTTATTAATGAGAGTACGCATGGTGTTTTGTTTTAGCCTGTATTGTACTTATTAATGAGAGTACGCATGGTGTTTTGTTTTAGCCTTTTTTGTACTTATTAATGAGAGTACGCATGGTGTTTTGTTTAAGCCTGTATTGTACTTAGTAATGAGAGAACGCATGATGTTTTGTTTTAGGCTGTATTGTACTTATTAATGAGAGAACGCATGGTGTTTTGTTTTGGCCTTTTTTGTACTTATTAATAAGAGTACGCATGGTGTTTTGTTTTAGCCTGTATTGTACTTATTAATGAGAGAACGCATGGTGTTTTGTTTTAGCCTGTATTGTACTTATTAATGAGAGTACGCATGGTGTTTTGTTTTAGCCTGTATTGTACTTATTAATGAGAGAACGCATGGTGTTTTGCTTTAGCCTGTATTGTACTTATTAATGAGAGTACGCATGGTGTTTTGTTTTAGCCTGTATTGTACTTATTAATGAGAGTACGCATGGTGTTTTGTTTAAGCCTGTATTATACTTATTAATGAGAGTACGCATGGCGTTTTGTTTAAGCCTGTATTGTACATATTAATGAGAGTACGCATGGTGTTTTGTTTTAGCCTGTATTGTACTTATTAATGAGAGTACGCATGGTGTTTTGTTTTAGCCTTTTTTGTACTTATTAATGAGAGTACGCATGGTGTTTTGTTTAAGCCTATGTAGTGCTTATTAATGAGAGAACGCATTGTGCTTTGTTTAAGCTTGTATTGTACTTAGTAATGAGAGAACGCATGGTGTTTTGTTTTATCCTGTATTGTACTTATTAATGAGAGAACGCATGGTGTTTTGTTTTAGCCTATAATGTACTTATTCATGAGAGAATGCATGGTGTTTTGCTTAAACCTATATTGTACTTAGTAATGAGAGAATGCATGTTTTTTTTTAAGCCTGTATTGTACTTATTAATGAGAGTACACATGGTGTTTTGTTGAAGCCTGTATTGTACTTATTAATGAGAGAACGCATGGTGTTTTGCTTAAGCCCGTATTGTACTTATTAATGAGAGAACACATGGTGTTTTGTTTAAGCTTGTATTGTGGTTATTAATGAGAGAACACATGGTGTTTGTTTAATTCTGTATTGTACTTGTTAATGAGAGTACGCATGGTGTTTTGTTTAAGCCTGTAGTGTACTTATTAATGAGAGTACGCATGGTGTTTTGTTTAAGCCTGTAGTGTACTTATTAATGAGAGTACGCATGGTGTTTTGTATAAACCTATATTGTACTTATTAATGAGAGTACGCATAGTGTTTTGCTTAAGCTTGTATTGTACTTATTAATGTGAGTACGCATGGTGTTGTTTAAGCCTATATTGTATTTATTAATGAGAATACGCATGGTGTTTTGTTTTTGCCTTTTTTGTACTTATTAATAAGAGTACACATGGTGTTTTGTTGAAGCCTAAATTGTACTTATTAATGAGAGAACGCATGGTGTTTTGTTTTAGCCTGTATTGTACTTATTAATAAGAGTACACATGGTGTTTTGTTGAAGCCTAAATTGTACTTATTAATGAGAGAACGCATGGTGTTTTGTTTAAGCCTGTATTGTACTTATTAATGAGAGAACGCATGGTGTTTTGTTTTAGCCTGTATTGTACTTGTTAATGAGAGAACGCATGGTGTTTGTTTTAGCCTGTATTGTACTTATTAATGAGAGAACGCATGGTGTTTTGTTTTAGCCTGTATTGTACTTAGTAATGAGAGAACGCATGGTGTTTTGTTTAAGCCTGTGTTGTACTTATTAATGAGAGAACACATGGTGTTATGTTTTAGCCTTTATGGTACTCATTTATGAGAGAACGCATGGTGTTTTGTTTTAGCCTGTATTGTACTTATTAATGAGAGAACACATGGTGTTTTGTTTAAGCCTGTATTGTACTTATTAATGAGAGAACACATGGTGTTTTGTTTAAGCCTGTATTGTACTTATTAATGAGAGAACACATGGTGTTTTGCTTTAGCCTGTATTTTACTTATTAATGAGAGTACGCATGGTGTTTTGTTTTAGCCTATATTGTACTTATTAATGAGAGAACGCAAGGTGTTTGTTTAAGCCTGTATTGTACTTATTAATGAGAGAACACATGGTGTTTTGTTTAGCCTATGTTGTACTTATTTATGAGAGTACGCATGGTGTTTTGTTTAGCCTGCATGGTACTTATTAATGAGAGAATACATGGTGTTTTGTTTAGCCTATGTTGTACTTATTTATGAGAGTACGCATGGTGTTTTGTTTTAGCCTTTTTTGTACTTATTAATGAGAGTACGCATGGTGTTTTGTTTAAGCCTATGTAGTGCTTATTAATGAGAGAACGCATTGTGCTTTGTTTAAGCTTGTATTGTACTTAGTAATGAGAGAACGCATGGTGTTTTGTTTTATCCTGTATTGTACTTATTAATGAGAGAACGCATGGTGTTTTGTTTTAGCCTATAATGTACTTATTCATGAGAGAATGCATGGTGTTTTGCTTAAACCTATATTGTACTTAGTAATGAGAGAATGCATGTTTTTTTTAAGCCTGTATTGTACTTATTAATGAGAGTACACATGGTGTTTTGTTGAAGCCTGTATTGTACTTATTAATGAGAGAACGCATGGTGTTTTGCTTAAGCTCGTATTGTACTTATTAATGAGAGAACACATGGTGTTTTGTTTAAGCTTGTATTGTGGTTATTAATGAGAGAACACATGGTGTTTGTTTAAGCTTGTATTGTACTTAGTAATGAGAGAACGCATGGTGTTTTGTTTTATCCTGTATTGTACTTATTAATGAGAGAACGCATGGTGTTTTGTTTTAGCCTATAATGTACTTATTCATGAGAGAATGCATGGTGTTTTGCTTAAACCTATATTGTACTTAGTAATGAGAGAATGCATGTTTTTCTTAAGCCTGTATTGTACTTATTAATGAGAGTACACATGGTGTTTTGTTGAAGCCTGTATTGTACTTATTAATGAGAGAACGCATGGTGTTTTGCTTAAGCCCGTATTGTACTTATTAATGAGAGAACACATGGTGTTTTGTTTAAGCTTGTATTGTGGTTATTAATGAGAGAACACATGGTGTTTGTTTAATTCTGTATTGTACTTGTTAATGAGAGTACGCATGGTGTTTTGTTTAAGCCTGTAGTGTACTTATTAATGAGAGTACGCATGGTGTTTTGTTTAAGCCTGTAGTGTACTTATTAATGAGAGTACGCATGGTGTTTTGTATAAACCTATATTGTACTTATTAATGAGAGTACGCATAGTGTTTTGCTTAAGCTTGTATTGTACTTATTAATGTGAGTACGCATGGTGTTGTTTAAGCCTATATTGTATTTATTAATGAGAATACGCATGGTGTTTTGTTTTTGCCTTTTTTGTACTTATTAATAAGAGTACACATGGTGTTTTGTTGAAGCCTAAATTGTACTTATTAATGAGAGAACGCATGGTGTTTTGTTTTAGCCTGTATTGTACTTATTAATAAGAGTACACATGGTGTTTTGTTGAAGCCTAAATTGTAATTATTAATGAGAGAACGCATGGGGTTTTGTTTAAGCCTGTATTGTACTTATTAATGAGAGAACGCATGGTGTTTTGTTTTAGCCTGTATTGTACTTGTTAATGAGAGAACGCATGGTGTTTGTTTTAGCCTGTATTGTACTTATTAATGAGAGAACGCATGGTGTTTTGTTTTAGCCTGTATTGTACTTAGTAATGAAAGAACGCATGGTGTTTTGTTTAAGCCTGTGTTGTACTTATTAATGAGAGAACACATGGTGTTATGTTTTAGCCTTTATGGTACTCATTTATGAGAGAACGCATGGTGTTTTGTTTTAGCCTGTATTGTACTTATTAATGAGAGAACACATGGTGTTTTGTTTAAGCCTGTATTGTACTTATTAATGAGAGAACACATGGTGTTTTGTTTAAGCCTGTATTGTACTTATTAATGAGAGAACACATGGTGTTTTGCTTTAGCCTGTATTTTACTTATTAATGAGAGTACGCATGGTGTTTTGTTTTAGCCTATATTGTACTTATTAATGAGAGAACGCATGGTGTTTGTTTAAGCCTGTATTGTACTTATTAATGAGAGAACACATGGTGTTTTGTTTAGCCTATGTTGTACTTATTTATGAGAGTACGCATGGTGTTTTGTTTAGCCTGCATGGTACTTATTAATGAGAGAATACATGGTGTTTTGTTTAGCCTATGTTGTACTTATTTATGAGAGTACGCATGGTGTTTTGTTTAGCCTGTATTGTACTTATAAATGAGAGAACACATGGTGTTTTGTGTAGCCTATATTGTACTTATTTATGAGAGTACGCATGGTGTTTTGTTTAGCCTGTATTGTACTTATTAATGAGAGAACACATGGTGTTTTGTTTAGCCTATGTTGTACTTATTTATGAGAGTACGCATGGTGTTTTGTTTAGCCTATATTGTACTTATTTATGAGAGTACGCATGGTGTTTTGTTTAGCCTGTATTGTACTTATTAATGAGAGAACGCATGGTGTTTTGTTGAAGCCTGTATTATACTTAGTAATGAGAGAACGCATGGTGGTTTGTTTAGCCTGTATTGTAATCATTAATGAGAGTACGCATGGTGTTTTGTTTAAGCCTGTATTGTACTTATTAATGAGAGAGCACAAGGTGTTTTGTTTAAGCCTGTATTGTACTTATTTATGAGAGTACGCATGGTGTTTTGTTTCCGATATAAACTACGAGGCATTATTAGATTCAATTAAGCGATTTAATTGCTTTGCAATGTTAGAAAATATCATTCGTTTAAAAATTCGTATTGAACTATATGTATTTCCCCAGTTGTAAACCTGTTTCCATCAATAAATCATTTTTCAATTTTAGATGAGCAAATTATTGAACCTTAAAGTGTTATTTTTATGAATTTCAAGATATTATTTATCAACGATTAGTAACAAACTTTGGGAATCACAGCGTCATATCGTATTGACAATTATTGAATAATTTTCCAAATAAAAACATAATATCGCATAGCAAGGAAATGGGCGGCATGTAGACAGACGTTATACAAAATATATTTAAATTAAAAGAAAACGTTTAGTACAAGTTGAAAAATGAATTGGAACTGGAATATTTTTCTATCAACTCATTTATTGTTGTTCTCTCATATAATTTTAATAAAATGTGAGAATTTAACGAGTTTGTTAGACTTGACAACGATAGGACAAAAACAATGTACAGGAGAATGCTATGATCATGGAAGTTGTAAATCTTTCACATACAACAGAGGTCATCTTGAATGTTCACTGTTTATTAACACTATGGGAAGTGACGAAGACTATGTCTATAATGGAAAAGTACAACTTGGACTTCGAAGTCGTGACGATATCAATCCCGTAAGTTTGTTGTTAGATAACTATATTATTGAGTCACACCCACCCAACTGACCACTCGATTCCTACGTAATTAGTTTCTTATTCATAAAAAGAAAGTTTTAACAGTGATGGTCAACAATTACACCAATATCAATAAAACAAACAACCTCTTCTCACCTCAAGTCACTGAATGCAAGAGAAAATAAGATATTCCTATGAACATCCAGATCCTGACTTGAGACAGGCACAAAAAAGTAGAGGCAATAAACCGGTTGAGACGAATAAGTTCATCATTATAACCGAAAAATCGACCTGGTGTTCATTTTTCAAAACTCTGCATTGTACGTCATTTTTACGGTTCTGCACGGAGTTTTAACATAGGATCTGGTGTCCATTGATTACACCTAATATGCTTCCAGGGGACCTTACTTACCTTTCTAAGACATACGTGGACATTATTGATTAAGAATATTCAAGGTAGCCATAAGTTTGTTGGAGATTTTAACATGGATTCATTTGGTTGGCGTTTAAGTTAGTTGGTCTTGACAGTATTGACGACAAGATGATTTTTGTTGCAGGTTGGATGGTGTCAATATTCACTTTGCAATCCTTTACTATACTAGTATCTTATTTACACTGTCCCCCATCAGATACGCCATCGGTGCTATTATATACAGCTATTACATGTACATCCAGTATGCAATGTAATATATCAGACAGTCTTCTATGGCCTTAATTTTCCCACCACGTAACGTCTTCACTTAAGAAATAATTCATGGAAGGCATAGTTTGTATCCAGTTTTAACATGGGTAACATTATTTTCGTAAATATTGCATCTCTAGCAAAAGCGAGAGATAAAATGCAACAATGTTACTTATGTTAAAACGTTATGCAAACTATGGCTTCCATGAATTATTTCGATTCTAGTAGGAAAAATCTAACTTATATTTTGAAGTGGAAGTCAGTAATGGAAATGCATGTAATAACACAATCTACTAACCTTGATGTTTACAGTTGGTTATCCTACATGTATAACTAGACGGTGATGCAATTACATTACTGGTATTTTCCAACTATTTGATGGCATTTTGCATTTAGCTACTTAAACAAGTAAACAGCTCACAAAATCGTCAAATAAATGAGTAACCAGTTTGTGTTAATGTTAGCAGCGTTCCTTGTAAACTACGTCACCGGAAGACGGCAAATTACAAACAACAATGTCGATAGATAATTGTCTTGAGTATTTTTCCTGAAAAAATGATATGTCAAGAAACCATTCGAGAATTTTTATTTTTGTATGCACCACAGTCCTGTATGAATTCATGAATTTACTTAGGAATGATATTTATAATTTGATCTCAATACGCATATGCGAATTAAAATATATGGGGAGTTTTATCACGGTATTATTTATATAGCCAATGAAGGACGTCATGGTAGAAGTCCAGGTTTATATCATTTGTATACATCCTACACAGTAGCATTGTTTTAACAGCAGAACTAAGAATCAAGAACACATTGCTTTTCCTGTAAATGTTTGTATTGTCTACCATTTTGTCTTCTATCAAATTAGGGTTATCCTCCCCCAGACATAGGTGATTATAGATGCGGAACCGTAGCCCTTTATGGTCCTTTTTATTTTATTTTTTTTTGCGGACCATAGGACTACGGTTTTCACTCTATCAAAAACTTTCGAAACTGCGCAAAAAAAAAATCTTCTTCCGCTTTTTTGCCAATTTTTGTCATGAAATCGGGTGCGAGAACGATCAAACACATATATTTCGTTTCGTTAGATATTTATCTACATTCTTCTAAACTTACTTACCTATTAATATTCATTTCCAGTTCATTATCATAGCAAATATCTCATTTGTGACAAATCCCGCCTACTTCGTCCGCCATCTTGCTTCTCCGGTAGTCTCGTTCTAATATAACCCTATTTATTTATAAACCGCAAACACGTGTTTGGTTTGTTTACGTTTTACCGAAGATGTTTTCGGCGGTTTTTTATAAGGAGAAATGAGAGTTTGGATCTCCTTGGCATATATTTTTCAATAAATAATCTGAATAAATAAATATTTTTTTTTTTTTTTTAAATTCTGAAAGTGACTTTCATTGAACATTTTTGAAAATGATTATTGACATCTTCCATCCCTCTATTTTGGGCCAAGTTAATATATAATACATAACCAAAATGGATGTGGAAACAATATACAAAGATAAGTTGAAGGGAAAATATAAGTTTATGTTTGATCTGAAAGAAAAACAAAAGTGTTTGATAACCAATATAATGGAAAGAAAAACCTCAATTGGCATTTTTCCTACTGGATATGGGAAAAGTGTATGTTTCCAAATGGTGCCTTTGATTCACGATGCAATTTACGGTGGAAAGCATATTGGTTTGGTAATTTCACCACTGAAGAGCCTTATGATCGACCAGTGTAAACAAACCAAACACGTGTTTGCGGTTTATAAATAAATAGGGTAATATTTGGAAAAATCACGTGACCTCAGAACGAGACTACCGGAGAAGCAAGATGGCGGACGAAGTAGGCGGGATTTGTCACAAAAGATATTTGTTATGAAAATGAACTGGAAATGAATATTAATAGGTAAGTAAGTATAGAAGAATGTAGATAAATATTTCACGAAACGAAATATGTATGCTAGATCGTTCTCGCACCCGATTTCATGACAAAAATTGGCAAAAAAGCGGCGCAAGATTTTTTTTTGCGCAGTTTCGAAAGTTTTTGATAGAGTGAAAACCGTAGACCTATGGTCCGCAAAAAAAATGAAAAGGACCATAAAGGGCTACGGTTCCGCAGCTAAAGTGACTAAAGCCATTATGGCTATGCTGCTTAGACCAGTATGAAGACTATCAAATCACTTGGCGTTCCAATCTGTTGATTATGAACGTACCAGATGAAGGTTATTCCATAAACTTACCGCGTACTAAATAAGATATAAATTGATGTTTCTATTCAACAGTGATGGTTCTACATTTAACTCAGATAAAGAAGGGGATGGGTTCAAATATCTGCTTAACATCAATACTACCGGTGTATGTCACGGTAGAGAGTCTGCTACCCTGCTTAACATCAATACTACCAGTGTATGTCACGGTAGAGAGTCTGCTACCCTGCTTAACAGCAGTATTACTATATGTTCACCATAATGTCTACTACCTTTCTCGACAATATCACTGTATATCCCGAGAGAAGGACTGATACATGCTTAACAGCATTACTGTATGTCACGGCAGAAGGACTGATACATGCTTAACAGCATTACTGTATGTCACGGGAGAAGGTCTGCTACCCTGATTAACATGATTGCATGATTGTATGTTCTGGAAAAAAATCTGCTACCCTGAGGAACAGCATTACTGTATGACAAGGACTGTCTGTTACTCTGCTGAACAGCTTTGATGTATGTCATAGAAGGTCTGGTACCCTGCTTAACAGCATTCCTGTTTGTTCCGGGAAAATGTCTGCAATCCTTTTAGCATCGCTGCTGTATGTCCTGAGCGAAGGTCTGTTATCCTCTTAACAGCATTATTGTATGCTTAGGGACAAGATCTGCTATCCTCTTAACAGAGTTACTGCATGTCCCGTGAGAAGGTCTGGTGCCCGTCTTAACAGTATTACTGTATATCCTGAGAGGTCTGGTACCCATCTTGACAGCATTGCTGTGTTTGACGGGAGACAGACTGATACCCGGCTTAACAGCATTACTTAATATAACGGAAAAAGATCTGGTACCCAACTTAACAGCATTACTGTATATTCCGGGAGAAGGTCTGGTACCCATCTTAACAACATTACTGTGTATGACGGGAGACGGACTGATACCCGACTTAACAGCATTACTTAATATGACGGAAAAAGGTTTGGTACCCAGCTTAACAGCATTACTGTATATCCCGGGAGAAGGTCTGGTACCCATCTTAACAGCATTATTGTGTATGACGGGAGAAGGTCTGATACCCGGCTTAACAGCATTGGTGTATGTTCTGGAAGAAAATCTGATACCCTGATGAACAGCATTACTATATGTCCACCAGAAGGAGTGATGCCCTGCTTAACAGCATTACTGTATGCTCCGGGAGACGGTCAGGTACCCATCTTAACAACATTACTGTGCATGACGGGAGAAGGTCTGGTACCCTGCTTAACAGCATTACTGTATATCCCGTGAGAAGGACTGGTACCCGTCTTAACAGTATTACTGTGTATCCCGGGAGAAGGACTGATACCCTGCTTAACAGCATTGCTGTATATCGCGGGAGAATGTCTGGTACCCGTCTTAACAGCATTACTGTATATCACGGGAGAAGGTCTGGTACCCATCTTAACAGCATTACTGTATATCCCGGGAGAAGGTCTGGTATCCATCTTAACAGTATTACTGCGTATGACGGGAGACGGACTGATACCCGGCTTAACAGCATTACTTAATATGACGGAAAAAGGTCTTGTGCCCAACTTAACAGCATTACTGTATATCCCGGGAAAAGGTCTGGTACCCATCTTAACACCATTACTGTGTATGACGGGAGAAGGTCTGATACCCGGCTTAACAGCATTACTATATGTCCACCAGAAGGTCTACTATCCTTCTTAACAGCATTACTGTATATCCCGGGAGAATGACTGGTGCCCTGCTTAACAGCATTGCTGCATGTCCCGGAAAAGGTCTGCTACCCTGCTTGTACGTCCATGGTGAATCTCGTAATTTGATTATTTGACGTTTATTAACTGATGTTTTATTCATGCTATTGTTCTTGATATTGTCCTTGTCGTATTGCTGACTCAACGGATTTCACAGCCTTCATTACACTTAAGTTTATACCAAAGCAATTTATTATTAGCTCCAACGTTCGACTTCAATAATTGCAATAACTGAGTTTCGCTATAAACATTTTCAATAGAAGTACATTTTTTTTGTAATTGCCGAATCTGTCTGAAGCTTAAACGATTTTGGATAATCGATTGCTACCATTGATTTCCTGGAAGCATTGTCAAGGTGATATTTCCTCAGTTATAGAAACCTTCAAATCTTCAACTCGCTTCAGGACTGACAGAATCGATGGTAATATAATTAAGAAATTATTTCGATTCTGATATGTCTAAGAGTACAAATACGGTAGTATTCTTTGATTGGAAGACGGTTATTTATATTTACGCTTGCGGAATATGTCGCACACAATTTATGCTGCCAAATTCGAGCAGACGACAATTCATCAACATGTACATTTACGACGGGAAAGTCAGTCACATGCACCAGCGCATGTACTAATGAGAATATACCCAATCGATAAATCGCTCGTTTGTTTACAACGCGAAAGAAGGACGTCATGTTAGAATTAATGACGACTGTCGTAATCACAATACCGTCCTTTGTCCATTCATGACATATCATCGAGTTCTTTTCCAAGAATAACACGACGGGTGCAACTAGTAGAGCATGAACGGCTTACCCTTCCGCAGCAGCATGAGTTCACCCCGTTTTTGTTTGTGGAGTACATGTTGCTCAATCTTTAGTTTTATGTGTAGCGTTTGGAGGATCATTGTTTGTCCTATCATCCGTTTTCTGTTGCCATTTTACCTTATGTCCTCCTTGGATATATATATAGCTTCTGATTACCTCTGTGGTATCTTCAAACTTTTCTTACACTTTATAACACTCGTAAGTAGCATATGGGCACAGTTCAATTAGTATTTGAGGCGGATTGTGAGGTTGATTGTGACGTCACCGGAAATGACGTCACCGGAAATGACTGGAAATGACGTCACCGGAAGTTGCATCACCGGAACTGGAAGTCGTGAACAGGAAGTGAAAAGGAGATAATTTCCCTTTTTTTTTTTCGTATTTCGCGTTTTTTTTATGGAACTCCTCTAGATTCTAGGTACGAACAATGGAATTTTGAATCCAACCAATCGTCGGCCTTCTGATATTTGAATCCCACCAATCGTAGCCCTTCTTGCTTCCAGTTCAAAAACAACCAATCGTATGCTTTCGACTTGAATCCAACCATTGTCTGGATTGGCTTGCATCTGGTTGCTACTAAATCTTTCAATTTAAATTAAACTCTCATATTCGAGGGTAATAATAATATTTTCTATATTTTCATCAGCATACGATGACGTATTGTTATCAGCATACTATACAGTTGATCATATAATGGAAAATGCAGCTGCATGGTCGGTGGATTTGTTAATGATTGTACTATATTTTTTGTGAATGAATCAATCAATAACTACCATTATTTCATAGGACATTATTTTGCTTTACAAATGTACCGATGAATACAGCGCCAATATCCAAATGGTCAGAATGGGTGATACTCATCAGAAGCTTGCTTTTATTCCCATTTCTAAAGCTCATACAAATAAATAATATATTGTCGGACAATGTACATAAATTTTATATAGCAGTGTCAATTGTAGTGTATATTTACTTGTTATGGTTTTGACTGCCTTGTTATTATATTTAAAAAAGAATATAAAATACAAGTAAATTTTGTATATCATATTAAGAATTTTCTCTTGAAGAATGTAATTAGCGTTATATTTTTGACAAACTTTTCGTCTGCTTAAGCCCCACGTTTAATTATTCATACGCGTGCCAGTGAAGGAATCGCAAGAGCTTAACCCTCCAACCTGTTAGATCATGCATCCGAATAAATGTCAACATCAAGTATGTGTCTTTCATGATTGTCTGTTTTTGTTTAAATGCATTCAGTTAAAAAAGCAACCTTAGATGTTATGTGTGTATTTGATGATTGTAATGCTTTTAAAAGAACCTGCTCAGTATTTAATTTTGTTCTGTATATATAAAACTTAGTAAGCAGCATTATTAAATTTCTCATATAAATATTCCAAATAAATATATAGTCAAATTTAATGGCAGTTCTATTTCATTTTTTTAAAAAAATGCAGTTATTTAAGTCTTCCCAAAGTTTAGATATTTTATTACATGATCAAAATATATGTTCAATTGTTTCTACTTTTTCTAAACAGAAACTACATTTATCATTTGGTTTTTGATTTATTTTATACAATAAACTATTTGTACCTAGAATTCTGTGAATAATTCTACATTGAAACCACTGTAGTTTTGAACTTTTTGTTGTAATGAAAAGCAAACGATACATTTCTCTCCAATTTAAAATTACATTTAGAGCTTACGTCCATTTTTCTTCACATTTTAATTTGATTAAATTTGAATTTAAAATATTGTAGATGTCTTTTGATCCTTTTTGAGATTTCATAAACAATTTAATGATGTTTGGAATTAGTGGTCCATTTAGTTTTTCTAAGTCATTAATAGGTATATTTGATTTTTTAATGTAAAAAACTTATTGCTGTAATAACACCATGATAAGTAAGAAAGTTTGTTTGTATATTATAGGTGTCCTGAAACTTTTGAAATGACATTATTTTTTCTAGTTTCATCCAACACATCATTTATCATGTAAACACCCCTTTTTTCCCAATCTTTATAAAACAACTGTTTGATATCCACCTTAATGTTTTCATGACATAGAGTCAAAAGTTTTCTCAAAATCTATGAGGAGAAGAATTCCTGGTATGTCCTGCTCTTACGTGAAATGCAGAATGTCATATATAAGACGAGTATTTTCGCCAATATATCTCCCTGGAATGAAGCCCGTTTGGTCATTGCTTATAAGAATTGGTAGAACTGATTTAATCCGTTCAGCGATACAGTTAGAAGCAAGTTTATATACAGTATTTAGAAGATTGATTGGTCTCCAGTTTTTCATAAATTGTCTTGGTTTGTCCCCTTTCGGAATACAAGCTACAATGCCTTGCTTTTGTGTAATTGATAATTGACCAGTTTTATACCCATAATTTATAGACCGAATAACAAATTTTCCCAAATTATTCCAGAAGAATTTAAAGAATTCACTAGTAAAACCATCTGATCCAGGACTTTTTTCATTTTTCATTCTCTTTATACTAGCTGTTAATTCTGCATAAGTTATTTCACCTTCTAAATTGTCTTTAATTTCATCAGATAATGTTGGAATGCCAGTATATGGAATTTCATTTTTCAGATTTATATTACTTACAGTATCTCTTTTTGAATAAAGGTTTTCATTATAAGTCT
The DNA here is from genome assembly GCA_963680875.1 of Bathymodiolus brooksi. Lineage (NCBI taxonomy): Eukaryota > Metazoa > Mollusca > Bivalvia > Mytilida > Modiolidae > Bathymodiolus > Bathymodiolus brooksi. The sequence goes on from OY804590.1 coordinate 9,555,140, forward strand.
TTGCTTCTTGTAAAATTTGATTCTGATCAGTTATTACATTTCCAGATTCATTAACAAGTTTAGGAATAGTTTTATTTGTACAAAATTTTGTTTCTAGATTTATATAAAAAATTGATGGCTTTTCTCCTCTTCAGCCCACTGAATTTTTGATCTGATATAACAACCCCGCAATTTTTCCTGTCATAAAATATTTAGATCAGATTTTTTTTTTCAATCAAATCAAAATTTTCTGTTGTGTGTAATTCATTTTCTAATTTCATTATATCTTCTACAAAGCAATTTTCTAATTTTTTATTTTCAAGAAATAGTTGATCGTTTATTGTAAAATGAATCACTAGATCATCTATCTCACTGAGAGTGCTTTTATCATAAACTGATGCAGCATACTGTTCTTTAGTTTTTTTAATAGTTTTTTTAACAATTTCATCATAATCCATCTCATATAAAAGTGAATTATTAATTTTCCATAATCCCCTACCAAGTATAAAATCATTTAGTTTCAATTGTAAAATCATTGGGCAGTGGTCAAACCTATAGCTATTTATTATTTTAACATCATGAACTTGGTGATTAAAACTTTGAGATATCAGATCGTTTATGGTTTTGTCGAAACTTTTTCATTTCGTTTACGGCTTTCCGACGATTTATCGTATGCTTTTGTTTTTGTTTTTGTTAACATTTTTGACGATGCGATTCGAGTTCTTAATACATTTTACATGTTCATTTAAATTTTTAAGCACTATTTTGTCGTTTTATTGTGGTTTTGTCATTGATTTTGTGCATCCGTGTTCAATATGTTCGTCATGCATTCGTTTTGTTTGATATTTGTCGTATACTTTCTGTTTTTGTTAGCATGTTTTACATTACGTTTGGAGATTTCATCGCGTTTTCCGTGACAATTTAACATTTTAGTGGCTAATTATTCGTTTTTCCTTTTGCTTTGTGTCGTATTTTCGGTGATCTTTTAACGTTTCATTCACTAATTATTCGCTTTGTTTTTTGTTTTTGTTATATTTTCAGAGATCTTTTAACGTTTTAGCTACTAATTATTTGTTTTGTTTTTGTTCTTGCCATATTTTCCGTTTCCTTTTAACATTTCATTCACTAATTATTCGTTTTGATTTAAACATTTTTTTTATTGATGAATTACATATTACATTTTTTTCACAATACAATATAACATAGGATTCAGAAACAAGCGTAACACTTATATTAATCGGTTTCCTATTATTCGTTTTGTTTTTGTTTGTGTCGTATTTTCGATGATCTTTAAACGTTTCATTCACTAATTGTTCGTTTTGTTTTTGTTTTTGCGATATTTTCCGTTACTATTTAACATTTCAGTGGCCAAAACTTCGTTTTTATTTTTGTTTTTGTCGTATTTTCCGTGACAATTTAACATTTTAGTGGCTAATTATTCGTTTTTGTTTTTGTTTTGTGTCGTATTTTCGGTGATCTTTTAACGTTTCATTCACTAATGATTCGTTTTGTTTTTTGTTTTTGCTATATTTTCAGAGATCTTTTAACGTTTTATTCATTAATTGTTCGTTTTGTTTTTCTTTTTGCTATCTTTTTTTCGCGAACTTTCTATCTATAACGACGTTTCTTGATTCCTTCCTCTAATTTTCGTGTTTATTCAACATTCTAATCACTACTTTGTTGACTTGTTACAGTTTTGTCATGGATGTTTATGTTAATGTGTGATATTTTCATAATGTGTTTCGCTTTGTCTGAGATTTTGTCGTTTACGTTTTTCGTGTTTTGGGTGGAATTTCAACGCTATTGCGGCGGCGAGTATTTTTGCTACTGCTGCTGCATTTTCCTCTCACACACTCAGCAGCAGCAGCAGCTGCCATGCACATCTACCTCAGAGCTGCAGCAACAGCATTTTCCTCTCTCTCACGCAGCAGCAGCTAACCCTAACCCTAACCCTAACCCTAACCCTAATCCTAACCTAACCCTAACCTAACCCTAACCTAACCCTAACCCTAGCCTAACCATAACCCTAACCTAACCCTAACCCTAACCTAGCCCTAACCCTATCCCTAACCCTGACCAATTATGAATAATTTACCATCTCTTGTCCTCATGTGTTATTGACTTTCTTGGTCAAATGGCCTTAAATTGTTGTGACCGTTCCTCGGTAACCGTACATGGTAGATTATTTATGATTGATCAGGGTTAGTGTTAGGGTTAGGGTTAGCTGCTGCTGCTACAGGCATTTCATCACGATATTGTTACAGGCAAAATATCGTTAATTTTTGTGATTTTTTTAAAGTGTTTTTTGTGTGCATTTAATGTTAAAGGAAAATGCCATGGTCTTAACACGTTAGCGTGAAAAATTAAATGGCAGTAATTAAATACATTTTTTAATGAAAGTTAAAAATAGTATACCGTAAGGGAGAATTTGGTGATTGAAATTGCATTTAGCACCAAATAATTGTGGTCGCCATTTTTTGGAACTCTTCAATGTGAGGAGACAAATGCATAATCCATTCTCGGATTATATCTGCAATTAAAGCTCTTCCGAAAGAGTCGTGACGTCACAAAGTCGGAATCGTATATTAGCATCAGTTGCAATTTTATCATTAAAAATTATGTAAATCGTAAAATAACCTTTGGATATTAATAAAATCAATATGACTTCATGTCAAGCATTTTATTTCACTAACGAAAAGGGTAAGTGTGAGAACTTTTTTTGTAATTATCTATCCTACCCTTGTCAACACATCGACCAGTGACTACGAACAACACGGGAAAGTATGACGACATTGGAGACAAAAAGCAAAAAACACGTGTACGCATAAAACGAGTTAAAAGTGACAGTTATCTAACCTACGGCCAATCATATAAAGCATGAAATTATATCCCACCTACAATAAAAATATCCAAATAAACTTATATATTTTATGAAAATGTAACATGGGATGGGAATATTAAGAAAGCAAATAGGACGATATACAAATTGTAAGCATTGTATTGCAGTTGATCTGATATTAAAGCATAACCAAAAGGGCTCGAGGTTGGGAAGGGTCAGATACATTATTTATTCAACTAACATAAAACCGACCTTGTGACGTCACATGGTGAGGTGTCATGGTCACTGACACCAAGTCCACAGGAAATTCAAAATATTCATATTTCTAATCGGGTATATTATTGTTAATAAAGGTGTTTTTTCGCTTAATAATTAATTATTTACGAATAAAACGCTATAATGTATTGAATTATAATTTAATGCTTTTTTTATTTCAAGAGGATTGCAAACACCCCGAAGGCTGCAAAGTTGGTCTCCTCATTGAATTATAACAATTGTTCAACTGACTTGAGTTTTCCATTAATATATACCATCAAAACATAAGTATGAAACGTCGTTTGGCGATATTCGATCACAAAAAAAATTCCGAAGTACATGCGCAATGGCACTTCAGCATGAGTTTGAACTCCCAACGCTTCCTTCAATTCCATTCAACGGTCATGTTGATGGCCTATGTTAATTCTTGTTTTACTATTATTCGCCAGAACGTCTTTCCTAATTCTTTTTCTAGCAGAATCAGTTAAAATCCTCGCATAACCGCGTCGGTAGACATTCTTTTTCAAGCTAATTCCTATTCATATTTTATTTGCATGTCAGTTGCATTCCACTTGTTTGGTATATTTTATGCTTATCTTATTGTAATCTTCAGGCAATCTTATCATAATTTAATATTGCACAATTGATAAAATTTAAATGAGGTGAACCTTTGGGGATGTTCTTGTTGATCGATTCCGTTTGATTTTTTTAAGTCATTGAAGCAATGTTTTACGACTGAAAGAAGAGTTTGAAGAAATCAGAGGAGTAATCAGAATTCGTAAAAACTAGGTTGTGCGAAATGGACTGGGAATACCAAGTTTCTGTTCGCAATATAAAGCTTTTGTACAGAAAACAAAGTTTCTTTCCCCTAGACACTAGTTCACACATCAGTAGACTGGTTGTGTAATGCAACGGGAATACATTTGCCTGCTTTAATAAGCTTAAAAATAAATAATTTAGAAAATAAAAAATAAGAAGTTTTTATAATTATCTCAAAGTGTTGTTTGGGGAATCGATTTTTCATTAAAACACGTGTCTGGGTTCTGATATTAGACATAAGAGAAATCAATTTTCTCTCCTTGATTTCTCATGTATGTATGGCGTTGACGGATATATTTGCTTCCTTTAATCTCGGGGAGCCAGTGATTGTTATTTAACGCCAAGTTAGCAATTTTTCAGCTATATCACGGCGAAAACAATGTTCATTTCGATGAGATGATATCTGCTTTGTACAAGATCACCACGTCTCAGTAAGAATGTAATAGTGCTAGCTAACTGACAAAATAGTCTGTGTGTAGACATGTCTCCCCAACCCGACAAATCATCCTGCTACCGAGCCAACCTTGCAACCAGTCTTTGCTCTTTCTCCTTAATGCTGCGTGCTTAGCGTAGAAGTTACAAATACAAATTTCATAGTTTTTGGTTTAACCAGTTCGGGACTCGAATCCACGATATAAGCCACAAACGGTGAGCATGAAAACCATTAAACCACCGAGGCAGTCCTTTAAGTTATCGGTGTGAATAGTTTAGAAGGAGGAGAGAGTGAATTTGTGTTGCTTAATCTAGTGAACAATGTTTCAGCTATATCATGACAAGTCATAGTATACGTTATCAGTCTCGAGATGCTATATATCCCGTTTTTAAAGGGAGTGCTTTTATTAAACAGTGAGGCATCAGGGGAACTGCTTAGCAAAACTATTGCCCTTTAAAACGGGATATATAACATCTCGAGACTGATAACATTTTTATCTGAATGTTCTAACATTAATAAGTATGTCCTTATTATAGGAAAAACATAAATACGTGTATCTTTGGAAAAAGGTCACAGAGATCGATTATTGATTTTCTGTGCCGTATGTGTGTCTTCTGCTACAATGTAAATGGAATACACAGCACAGGCAATAGGTGGGAGCGATTATTGATTTTCTGTGCCGTATGAAATACACAGCACGGCTTCCCTGAAGTGTTAGAAGTACATTATTAGCCAATCAAGATTCTACTTGCCACAAGAACATCAGATAATTTTGTTTATCCGTCCGTCCGTCTGCATTATAATTGCCACTGGCGAAGCAGGAACTGTTTACCCTTCCAGAGTACATGAGTTCATCCACAGTTTTTAGTGGAGTTCGTGTTACTCGATCTTTAGTTTCCTTATTTTACTGTTTTGTAGATCGTTGTTTGTCGTTTTGTCTGTTTTTTTTTGTTCTGTTTTATCATTGTATTGTCTATCCTTTTTTGATTTACGGTTTCAGTTTTGGTATCTTTAAGCTTGTCTTATACCGGTGTCATTCTTTTTTGTGGGATTTGACTTAATACATAAGCGTTAGCTTAGTACTATTTGAGTTGAGTTCAAAGCACGAGTCCTGGTCTTAAATGTCCATGTCTCTTAAGCATTTACATAATCAACAAAATGACCTTCCTTATAGCGCTGTAACAACTATATTTCTTTCCGGGTTACATTAGCTTAAGTTAACTACGCAAATATATATTTTACCTCCGGGAAATTGGAAGGTTGTTAGACATTCCATTTTTAGATATATAGAAGTCTGATAAAATGAGTTTGTCAGTGACTTGCGACAGGTTGGTGGTTTTCTCCGGTTACTCTGGATTCCTCCACCAATAAAACTGACCGTAACAATATAACTGAAATATTGTTGAAAGTGGCGTTAAACACCATAAAACCAAACCAAACCAAACTAATAAAATAAAAAACTACAAATACCACACTGCCAGAACTGTTCCAAATTAAAATAAAAAAATCAGATGATGATGGAATTGTTTATCGACATTTTCAAGTCCAAATAATTAACATTATAATCAATTATAACTGTTGTACACACTTATCATTTATACCCTTTGTGTCAAATTTAAGGTTGACCGATTTTTATTTTTTATTTGTCGATATTATATGTTATTCAGCTATCAGACAGGGTATACAATGTGACATTCCCGGCTGAGGATCTATATTCCCTGAGGGAATATATATCATAAGCCGGGAATGTCACATTATATACCCTGTCTGATAGCTGAATAACAGATATATTACGGATTTAACCATTGTTTTTTTTTTAAATACAACATCCAGCTGTATTAAATAAAGGAGTGAGTATGATAAGGGTAGATTTTGGCCCAATCTCAGAAACTGTTTATATAGATATAATATTAAACACACTCATTGAAAGATAAGAAAAATTATTTTTTTGATGATTTCACTTTGTCCTTTGTTGCTTAGCAACGTAAATGGAGGAGGGTCCAATTAATCATTGGAAATTCAAATATGGTGGTTTTATTTTACATATCTTGCATAGCCTTTTCGACAAAATGTTATATTCTGTGTATGTACACTCTAAAAATAATATTCCAATTCTCTATGGTAGCATATAGTATTTTTGTGTAGTTTTGTCACCCTAGCAACGGTTTTGTAAACATTAAATTAGCCTATAATATTGCAATTAATGGTTGAATTTTGACATCTACGATCTTTTGACTTGATATTTGATTAAGCGGTACATTTTTGTCAAGCTATGCACACTACAAATGTCATTTCATATTTCAAAAATACATTTTGATATTTTTATTCATAGTTATGCCCCGTCTATAGCAACAGGTTTCCCTATGCACAGTATTTTCCTGTATATCGCATGGACCTTTTATTTAATCAAGAAATTGTTTTCTACAACAGCACCTTAGCAGATCTAGAGATATCTTATCATTTACTTACCAGTATATATTATAAGAATTCCTTAAACCTTACAATGTCCGTAGTAACCAAATATTATCCCTAGCAACCGCAGAAACTCGTCAATGCTGAGCTCTGTAAATTGCTTTTTTAAATCTTTTTATAACCGAATGTTGATCTTTTTATTTTTTAAATCATGAGAGGAAATTATTCTCAGTAATTAGAATGTCAAAGGAACCAGGTCAACTGCATAACATGGTAAAGCAGCGTTACAGCGCAGGAGAGGATATAATCCATGTTGAATAATTAAGAAATAAATCATGGAAGCCAGAATGTGTTGGGAGTTTTAACATGGACAGTAAAAGAGGGACAACAGAAATATTGTGAATCTGTTTACTCGCGTAGTGGCATAAATCACATGTGGATTTTGAAAAACTCTAAAGATCTTTTGGATAACCTGAAATCAAGATCTTTCTCTCAGGTATCCTCCATCAAAACTTTTGATTTTTCAACTCTATATAACACCCTACCGCATGACAAATTAAAAACCCGCTTAAAAGAAACAATTCATAAAGCTTTCAGTCATAGAAACTATGGCTCAAAATTTGTTGTGTTAGGCTACAATTCCACATATTTTTCAAACAAAATTCAAAAAGGTAGATCAGTATGCTGGAGTTCCTCATCGATAACATATTTGTCTCCTTTGGAGGGACACTGTTTCAGCAGGTCGTCGGCATACCAATGGGTACGAATTGTGCCCCTCTTCTAGCCGATTTATTTTTATACTCATATGAGTCGGAGTTTCTTCAAAAGCTTGTAATCGATAAGAAGATTCATGAGGCTAGAGCCTTTAATTTCACATACATATATATTGTTGACGTTTTATCTATCAATAATTCTAGATTTGCAGAATTTCTTCCATTGATATATCCTACAGAGCTGGAAGTTAAAGAGACCACAGATACAGCTTCATCCGCATCATTTTTGGACTTATACCTCGAATTTGACGACAGTGGTCAACTCAGTACTAAAATTTATGATAAACGGGACGACTTCAATTTTAAAATCATAAATTTTCCAAACATGTGCAGCAATATACCAGCTTCTCCTGCATATGGTGTTTACATCTCGCAATTGATTCGCTATGCAAGGGCCAGTAGCAATTATTCTGATCTCCTGAAACGTCATCTTCATCTGAGAAACAGGCTACTGGACCAGGGCTATTAAAAGATTCGCCTTATTCGATCTCTTAAAAAGTTTATATTCCGATACCAAGATCTTGTCGAAATATATTCCGTCTCTGCAGAAACGATTATAAGCGATGCATGTTCATATAGTGAAAATGTATAAAGATAAAGAAGTCAAGAAAAATGTCAAAAATATTTTATTATCAATGTGTGACGTAAAAATGTTTTTGACATTTATTTCACTGAATATGGTACTGCTTTGACAACTATTTTACCTATTTTGTTCCTGTATTTAAATACTGTTATAGTGGCAGCCGGAACCTTTGAACCGTAATGAGAGCGGGAGGTTTGGCGCTTTAAAATCTGATTCAACCCACCATTTCTTTAGAAATGCCTGTACCAAGTCAGGGTCATTACGGTTTACACAGTTTTCCGGTTGTTGACTGATTTTGTCTGTTTATATAATTATGAGTTTTGACTTTCCCTTTGTAAGATTGTTCGGAGTTCGGTAATTTTGTTATTACCCTGATGGATTGGCGATATTATACGTTATTAGTCTTGAGATCTTATATAACCCCTTTAAAACGGGATATATAACATCTAGAGACTGATAACATTTTTATCTGAATGTTCCAACATTCATAAGTATGTCCTTATTATAGGAAAAACATAAATACATGTATCTTTGGACAAAGATCACAGAGAGCGATTATTGATTTTCTGTCATCTTGTGAAATGTGCTGTGCACAATGTAAATGGACAGCACATAGGTGAGAGCGATTATTGAATTTCTGTCACCGCACGGCTTCCCCGAAGTTTTAAAAGTACCTTTTTAGCCAATCAAAATTCTACTTGCCACGAGAACATCAGAGAATAGCCAGAAGCGAGAGATAAAATTTACTAATATCCGCCAATCCATGTTAAAACTCAAAACACATTCTGGCTTCCATGATTTATTTCGATTCTGATATGTCTAAGAGTACAAATACGGTAGTATACTTTGATTGGAAGACGGTAATTTATATTTACTGTATCTTCAAACTTTTTTGTTGAGAAAAGTAAAACGTGATAGATTATATAAATAGAATGCTTGGTAATACTGTATTATCGGTAATGGCCCATTAAAGTAAAATCATACCACTAAAATTCCAAGTAATACTACACATTTAGCACTGACTCATAAACGATAGACTATATCAATGAAATTCTTAGTAAGGATAACAAAAGGACCATTATAAACAAAACACCGAATATGTAAATCAAACCTGACATCCGTGTACTATGTTAAAACATGCACGTTATATCGTTATATGTACTGTATTAGAAGAATTATAAATTATCAAATATATTGTTTGTTTTTCCATACTTTATTGAAATAAGTAAGAATAAAATATTGATCTCACGATGTTGTTATCGGCAGGCATGTGTGCTAAACCATTACGCCACCGCAACGTTAATATTAAGATACAATTATTCATTGGGAATTTACTTTGCGAAAGAGCTAAATAAAATATATTTGTTAAAGAAAAAAAAATAATAAAAAGTAAAGGGACTACTAAAACTAGAAAGTTCCGATGTGTTTACATGTCCAATGAATTAATTTCTAAGATAATCTGACGTACTAATTTTCTTTTTGGTTGCTTGTTTTGTTTTCTGTATTTTTTGTGAATTGTGGGGATAATATTAAAGTATACTTTAGTATAGTAACACATGAAATTCCACTGAGGGTTAGAAAAAAAAACCACGTCGGACTCAATGCACAATCAGGTCGGCAGTAAATCACCTCCAAAATTTATTTAACATCATAACTGTTTCATAAAAATTGTTCAAGTTTTACTCCCGTAGCAAAACAACTACGATAACCAACTTTATTTTGGATGAGATTAAAAGGTCGATTTCTATTTCTGTCTATTACGGATGAAAACGGTCAATAAAAATGGCCGCTGACGAGAAATCGACCTTAAAATTATTTTTTGATTGCAGATTTCATACTCTCCACACTCGGGTACCGACACAAAAATTAAATGAGTTATGTGTTTATGTATATTAAACATCATACTAAAATATGCCGTTGGTACCTGCTTGTGGTTATACTGAAAATTGACATTAAATACACATTTCTTGTTAGATTTCATATATTTTCACGAAACGATAGACTTGACATTGACTAGTGTGACGTCATCGCACGTGCAAATATGGAAAATTGCTACCAAAATAGTAGTTGGGGTAAAGGTCTTATAAAATCAAGAAACAACGAAAGCTATACGTTTCATTTATAATTTGTCTATTTTTTAGGCCAATTTCTGTCCTTATCATACCTACTCCTTTGCCTCTTTTATTTTCATTTTTCGTATCTCTAGATGTCCGTTTCCGTACCTTTGACGTCATTCTTCAATGACGTCAAAATATGTGTCACGTCATATTTCATGTATGGGGTGTCTCATGAAGGAAAATACTGTACTAAATTTCTAAATCAATACAGTTTCATATGTAGTAAATTTTATGAACTTTATAAATATAACATTAATATATCCCATAACAAAACAACGGGTTTGCGAAACAGTTTCAATAATTTAAATGTTAACAACATGTAAATAAAACTTTGGTGTGGCCCCATGACGTCGAAAGTTTTCAAGGCTCAACGTTTTGTTTATTTGTTATGGTACAGCCGTGGAACATAGGAGTTTGCTGAATCGATCAGGTATTTGTGACGGAATTAACCGTTGTAATATTATTTTGTTCATGCAGCCGTTTTGAGTATAAAAACAGCATTTAATTTGGTAAACATACATTTATTATTCCGTATTATACCATTGATTCAGTGAAGTGTAATGTTTTGTCGTCCATGTTTTAATCGTTTTTGGGGACTGAAATATATACCCCGTCTGTTTTCCGAATATATGCTGACATTCAGGGTTGAAGAACCAATGAAAATATGTGTAACAAACTAAATCCGTAATATGCGAGCTTAAGCGAGCTCTTTATGGTATAAAATGTGTACTTAGGATTTTTTAACAAACATGGTTGAACATACTATCGAAGAAAACAAAATTCGACGCTTTGTAAACACCGGTTTCCGTGTAACACACTAACACACTCAATTAATGAAGATCTTCTTAACATAAAGCGCAAAGGTGATCCTGAAGTCTCGTACCCTCTCTCGTACGTCAGATACCACTGAAACCCGGAACCTGTGCGTAATAAAAGTCATTTTGTTAGCTTGTTTCACTTATATTGATATTTTTTAATTTATTAAATCTCTTCTGACATACTGACAATAATTTTTGTTTCTACGTGGAAGTTAACTTTTGAGATTTCGTAAGGAACGATAACTCCAATAAAGGAACGACAGCTCGATTGAATGAGACTAGATTCGGCCCTAAGAAAAAGTCGTTCCCAATATATCTCGACCCAAAAAATCTCGACACTATTTGATGCACTGCGTGCAATTGCCAGATAATTTTCAGATGCGCGAGCATTCATGGCCGTGCCGGTTTCATATTATATTCTTATAATTGTTTTGAAAACATCAATATATGCTATAGAATTGATATAGTTCTTATTCAATTCAATAGGGATCATTCACCGCTTCTCCCGTTTGGTGACGCTACTGTTCCATAAGTGGTTACATGTGCGTTTGAATCACAAAGACGCTTGTATCTTAACGTTAACCTAATGACGGCACTGAATTATAAAACTTGGATGGTGCAAACATTGAAGCTTAACTAGTACAGCGCGGGTGATATTACCTGTTAGAAGTATAGATTTAGTTGACGAGTATATGTAAAATAAAAGTATTATCTGTAAGTCACAGGAAAAGAGTTTTATTATGACCATATTAAGAAATACAACAGACGTTTACAAACAATAACGGCATGTACCTTGGTATAGCCTATACATGTTCATAAAAGATGTACATTGTACATGATGTTGTGTTACTCACACTGCAATACTGATGAACTTCATTCCAACATTTTAAAGTACCTGAATTTCGGGAAATACTATCTCCAAGTGAACAAAATAGAATAATAAAGTCCCCGTCTCCACATACACAATTTTGAATGAATATATCTAGATCTATCTATATATTTAGGCAATCTTCTAATCTATATCACACTCTTTAGAATTATTTGGTACAAAATTATACAGATAATATATTCCTTCTTCGTGTAGTGTTATTAACTGTTAAAGATTCGACAACAAGCAGGTTAATCATAGCATTTATTTTAGAAAGAGTTTGAGCAGATGCATTATGAATGGCATAATAAATAGTTAAATAAAGAAAATTTGTTGTTTCTTACTATTTTTAATTATTTTCGACAGATTTTGGTAGCATTCAAATATTTTGTAAAATCAGACTGGCTGATGATCGTACAAAACCTGGAACTGCCATACAATGAAAAACTAAAGACTCAAGTTGTCACCGACAGAGTTACGTCGGGTTTTAAGTGGGATTCGTGCTGCTCAATCTTCAGTTTTCTGTATAGTTTTTTGTAGACCACTGTTTATCATGTTGTCCTTTTTTCGTTTGGCCATTGCATTGCCTGTCCTTCTTCGATATATGACTTCCGATAACCCTTTTGGCATCTACAAACTTTTCTTATCTGTTGACCTATACACGTACCACTGTACTATCCCAATTATCAAATTTATTTCATTGTAATATATATGGAAAAATATATTGAAGATTACAATTATTTGGCATAATGAACTTTTTACTAGTATATTAAAGGACTGAAGGCAAAGCACATGATTTTTGTTAGTTTATTCCATTCTAATGCAGGTAAAAACGTTATTTATAACATTAGTTAGCTGCCTGTCATTGAAATGAACAGTCAAGCGATTTGAATTACGATTTCAGTAATGCTACGAAAAAATCGGGAATTTGCATAAAACCCAGCGTTCTATACAGTAAAAACAAATAAACATAAAAGAATGTAAACGTACACGATTGGAAACGTACGGACTACTGGGTTTGGTGTTTAACACCACTTTCAACAAATTTCAGTGGGGGTCAGTTTTATTGGTGGAGGAAAACGGAGTGCAGAGAAAAAACCACGAACGGCCACAAGTCACTAGTACACTTTATCACATAATGTTGTATCGCCAGGGCGAGATTCGAACTCAAAACGTTAGTCGTGATAGGTACTGATTGTATCTATAGGTAGTTGTAAAGCCAACTACCAAGCGATCACGACCACGAAGGCGCCTTGTGGACTACTGAGTTAAATATTGTAGAACTAGATACATCTGGAAACTATCGTGATAGAACATCACATAATAAAAAAAACTTTATTTGGTATACTGATACCCTAATGAAGAATTTGCTTAATTTTGAAAATGAATTGATTGAATATATAAAATCGTGAATTTGATGGTAAAAAGTGAGAAGGGATGGGATGAGAATCTAAAAAGAATTTTATTTTGTGTGGCTTAAACTAAAAATTGAAACAAAAATGAGAAAAGGAAAATATACTTCAAAAATAAAAACTGTGATCATCTAGGTAGGGAAGGTCAATTAAGTTTTTCCTTTCCGTAAGCTGGATATATCGTAGATGAGGAATATTTTTTGCTGAAATTTTTGGAAAATAATCATAAATGTGTTCCCTTTGGATTGTTTATTACAAAGATAAATTTATTATTGCTATTAATTTTTTTTTATCATTAGCCGTTTTTAGATTTATTTTGAATAAGCTTCCCTTTAAATGATATAAAGTACCAACTATGCTAATTGAAAAGGTGTCTATACACACAGAAATTCTATTTGTTCATTGTTACAAGTTTTTTTTATTATTACTTGTTCTTTTTCTGTGTTGGTTGAAAATTGTATATTACTGCCTAAAGATATGAATGAATTTGCTGTGTTCCTGTGTATTGTACATGTATGGTTTTGATTTTTTACCCTTTTACCCATATTTTTATTATTGGTCATAAAGGGACAAATTTTTCCCAGAACAAAAATTCTGTTTCAGAGTGCATTTTTTTTTTCAGTTACAAAAATGTAGCATCGAAATCTTTTTATTAGAGTAGAATACACCTTTTACCCCTAATGCTACTGCAAAGAAATGAAATGTGATACAGTTATACACCGCTAGGAATTTAATTAATAACCTAATATCACTGTCGTTCTGTAGTCAACTGTTCCAGCGCAATGGTTGCAAGTATAAGTACAGTACTATTAAAAAAATGAAGCGGCCCGTATTGAATATACCGCAATACGGGTAACTTCTTTTGTTTCAATAGTAGTTTATCTAACTTGTACAATAATGTTATAATTTATACAATAAAAAAAAGTCGTGAGAACAGTTTTGTTTGTGAACGAATTTACAGAATTTTCCTTTTCATGTAATAAGGGCATTATATATTGACGTGTTCTTGTACCCAACGTTAACAATTCAAGCGTGATCGAGATTAAAACGTTCCGCTAACCACTTATGGAACAACAGCGACGTCTGTCGAAAGAAATTTGGTGAATGATCTCCATTTATTTGCCCACTTCTATTCCAAGAACAAGGTTATACAGTCGATTGCATTTAGCATTGTATTACATTTTTTTAGGACAAGATAATTAACGATACCAGGGTTTGTAACTAGATTAACCCGACGGGTGCCACTAAGTGGGAAGGAATTGTTCATTATTCCAGGGCACCAAAGTTCACCCCAGGATTTAGTGTTACTCGATCTTTAGTTTTATGTGTATGTTTTGTAGATCGTTGTTTGTTCTTTTGTACTTTTTCTTTTGGCCATTGTGTTGTCTGTTCTTCGATTTACGGATTTTGATTACCCCTTTGCTATCTTCAAACTATTCTTCGGAACAGTTTCAAAATAAAAAATGTCCCTTCGGTATTCTCTAACGTTTAATTCGTACAAAGAAGTATCAAATGCAAACTTAAAATCACTAAAAATTACAATTGTAATATTCTCAGAAAATATAGAATAAAATAAATAAAAAAATATATAAAATATATGTGAGAAGTGTATTATAATCTCAGAAAATATAGAATAAAATAAATAAAAAAATATATAAAATATATGTGAGAAGTGTATTATATTCTCAAAAAATATAGAATAAAATAAATAAAAAAATATATAAAATATATGTGAGAAGTGTATTATATTCTCAAAAAATATAGAATAAAATAAATAAAAAAATATATAAAATATATGTGAGAAGTGTATTATATTCTCAGAAAATATAGAATAAAATAAATAGAAAAATCTATAAAATACATGTGAGAAGTGTATTATATTCTCAGAAAATAAAGAATAAAATAACCAGAAAAATCTATAAAATATATGTGAGAAGTGTATTATATTCCCAGAAAATATAGAATAAAATAACCAGAAAAATCTATAAAATATATGTGAGAAGTGCATTAAGTGCTACAAAAAAAAAAATTCACATAATATTTGCCGATATTCACTATGTAAATACATGTTAGTACTTAAACATCTAATGTCAATTAAAACAATCTCATAATAGAGGACGCTAGTCCTCATTACGGTAGACCACCTCGGTAGACAACATACTGATGCACTATTTCTCGCGTCTGTCTCGCGATCTTTTTTCGATCGCGAGACTAAATATGTTGGGGCGCTGACAATTAAACCCGGATGTGGAAGCCAACATAGATACGAAAGTAAATACTTTCATGAAAAAGATTTAAATAATAGCTACTTTGTTTTGTTTTTGTTAAATACAATCTTGTATTTTCATTCCCAAGTCAAAACATTTCAAAACTACATCTATTTCATTTGCAACTGCGTCAATTCCGTAATTCGTGACGACATGTACAGTGTAGTGTAGACAAACACAGCACCTTTTTCAAGCGTGTCCAGAAAAAAATCACTTTCTAGTTACGGATTAGTAAATGATGATAATAGAATAAATTTGACTTAATTTAGAACTACAATATTTTCAGAAAATATCAAATCTATTTTTTGGACCATTTGCAGCGGTTTAATACCGAATATGAGTCATATTCGCGAATATGGATTCAAGTTTACGAATATGAATAATATTTTTAAAATGGCTAGAGAAATTTAGCAATTTTAACTTTAAAACAATAAAATACAACATAATGAACATAAATACCAAAAAATGAAGATGTTTGACCTAAGAATGTCGTAGATATGAGGGAAATAATGCCGCGTTATATAGCAAACATATAGAAAGTCACATTTGTGCCTACTGATAAGGATACGAATATGAATATATTCAAATTGGTTTGTGGAATTTAATAATTTCATGTTTCAAATTATAAAGGTGACTTAATTAGACATGAATACAAGAAATAAATAAGAAATATGATCAAAGCACGAAGACGTAACGATGGAAACAGTGCTGTGTATATATAATGTGAACGTTTACAGAGCCATATTCGTGTCTAGTGTAGGATATGAAATGTAAATAGATTCAATTTTAATTACTTTTCTAAATAAGATAATTATGCTCTGAATAATTTTGAAGAGATATGTGCGCATTTTACTTCCCAAATTTCACATTTTATCAAACTAGGATGAACAATAAGAAATGGTGTTGTATTCTACTTTTCAAATTCGCAGATCTACATCAAACCTTTCTTTAACATGACAAAAGTGCGATCATGCATCAGAGTGTGAAGAAGAAGAAGAATATATATGAATAGGAAATTATATGTAGACAATTTCCATCCCAACAGCAACAAGGTTTTTGTAAATTTCGATGATTTAAAAAAAGGGGGTGTATTCTTGCACTTTCGTGAGATACGAGAGCAAATCGGAGTATATCATGATTAAGATTTATGAGATGAAGTAACACATTTGAGGGCAGGCATTTTGGCCATGGAGCTGGAAGACGGAGTGAAACACCTTGCTACCTAACGATAGCTTGCCGTAAATGCAACTATATCATTAGTAATTCTTATATAACATTAAAGTGAAATTGTTTGTGTCACTGAAACTAGTTTCACACCTGCCACCTTTTATTGAAGTGCCTTTACCAAGCTAGGAGAGTGAGTGGTCATTTATGTATGCTATAAGTATTGAATTTGTCTCTTTCTATGATCTTTCTATTTTTATTAGAAATGTTCCGCCGACAGCGTGGAATTTTTTTTCTTCATTTTTTTGTACACGATCATATAATTTCAGTATACTCCTTTATTTACTAAAGCTAATTACTCAAACATAAGTACTAGAAGGGATCTTTAATTATCTTTTGTCAAAACAAAATATAATAGCATCGATGCACAATGTGAAAAGTGCTCTTACTGTATATTCTTGTTCTTGGAATAGAAGTGGGCAAATAAATTGAATAAGAACTATATATAACAGGGAGTGGATGTAGTCGAGTGGTCTAGGGAGCTGGACGTAAGGCTAAGCGAATGGTGCTGCAGTGTATCAATGGTGTGGGTTCAAATCCCGTCGAGGGAAGAACAAAAATTTGACAGCTCTAAAATCAAATTCTCACACTGTTTGGTTTAATTTTCAGATATATATATATATACTCTTTAATCAAAGATTCATTGTCTGGAAATTAAACAATACTAATGTTGATTGGAAAAATACGGCCACAGTATTAAATTGCGTGAGCGCGAGATGGCAAGATGAAGAAGACACACCGCCGATTTCGATATTTTGGGCTAGCCCGTGCTTCGCAGGTGACAGCAAAAGCTACAATCCTCTATGGAACTTAGAGAGATCTACAGGACACGTTCCTCATACGATCGCAAATATTTACTATTCCGAACTCTCTGGTTATTTCAAAGAGTCCAAGCCAAGTTCCGAATCGGTACCGATTCAGGAACCGACCCCTCTGGTATGCAAAGAAGACCCCCGTTTACGAACATGAAAATACAAATCCCTGTGGTACCACAGGAGAAAATAATCAAAATATGAGCTCACGTAAAATGTGGGGACCGACGTGTTCCGTCTTCATCTTGCCATATCCCGCCAACGATGTGTCCAAAACTGTGACAATTTTTTAAGTCATATAATACAGTACAAATGTATATACAATAATTATAAACTATAAGATATTAAATGAAAATATTTGTCAAATGCAATTTAAAATTGAAACTATATTTCCTTATAAAAGTCTTTATATAAGCTTTTGACAAAGTTCCTTAAATATGTCCAGCTTCTGATGTTCGATTGAGTCAAAAAGAAAATCAACGTATTTCAATATACAATTATATATAGCGATAAGAATAGAAAATCTAAAATTTGAAAAACACTTAATACTCTCCACAGTGTCAGTTATCTCTCCGGCTGATGTTCGATTGAGTCAAAACGAAAATCAACGTATTTCAATATACAATTATATATAACGATAAGAATAGAAAATCTAAAATTTGAAAAACACTTAACACTCTCCACAGTGTCAGTTATCTCTCCGGCGTGGAACGCCCCTGTGAATAAAGTTCTCCATTGGTTTTCCCTAAATGTCCATTGAGTTGGGCTCTAGTCCATGTCAGCGACAAATCTGAAATATTAACAAAACAGCAGCAGAATCTGGTCCATTATTGCAGCAAAGGGGATAAGGAGTTGGAGGGGCAGTGGGTGGGATTTTTTGTTGACAATGTGCCTGTTGTCGAAAATTGGATGCTGGGAATGTGTGACGTCGCAGATTGTATAAATGACGTTCGCGATCCGGAGACAATCCGGTTTTCGGATTTCCAAAATTCTAAAACATAAGTTAAGACTAAGTTCACTTTTATTAAGTCCGTTTATCGTTTAACCATAAACTTAATTAATCAAAGATTCATTGTCTGGAAATTAAACAATACTAATGTTGATTGGAAAAATACGGCCACAGTATTAAATTGCGTGAGCGCGAGATGGCAAGATGAAGAAGACAAACCGCCGATTTCGATATTTTGGGCTAGCCCGTGCTTCGCAGGTGACAGCAAAAGCTACAATCCTCTATGGAACTTAGAGAGATCTACAGGACACGTTCCCCATACGATCGCAAATATTTACTATCCCGAACTCTCTGGTTATTTCAAAGAGTCCAAACCAAGTTCCGAATCGGTACCGATTCAGGAACCGACCCCTCTGGTATGCAAAGAAGGCCCCCGTTTACGAACTTGAAAATACAAATCCCTGTGGTACCACAGGAGAAAATAATCAAAATATGAGCTCACGTAAAATGTGGGGACCGACGTGTCCCGTCTTCATCTTGCCATATCCCGCCAAATGAGTGGGGTAAGCCCTACTCACCGCCACGCAACCACCCTGTTTTAGTTTAACGTTAGTGAAGAGTCAAGATCCTCCTCCTTGTGTTCGATTCGATTTAAGCTTGAATTGGAGGGAAAACAAGAGAACCTCCAGAGGAAATAAAATGTTCGAGGGCGCCCTGAATATTGTTTAGAAAGATTTCTGTTCCTGAATTGGACAGATGTGTGCCGTCGTTACGATAAAGATTTACTTCTCTGGCACGAAGGTTACAGTGCCTTATGGCGCACCCTCCTATACTTATAATTGGTTTCTTACCAAGAGGTTCACTCGTTTACGAGTTTTTTCAATAGATTTGCCATTGTTGGCATTGTGCCAGTATCGTCTTTGCAATATATCGGACCATACAATAAGCGTATTTGGCATTAAGGCGTGTATACGAAGAATGTCGCATATTATGTTTTCTGCTAGTTGCCAGCCTTTAACGGTGCCAAGATCGTTTGACCCAAGCTGTATAACAACAAATTTCGGAGGAGGATGTCTTCTCAAAAGAAACTCAATCTTTGGAATTAATTCCTTCCAAACCATACCCCTTTTCCCGAACCAAAACCATTGAAAACCTACATTATGGAGACCAAGATGACGTCCCCCTTGTCTTGAAACCACTTCTTTACCAGCCCCATATACTATACTCGATCCCAATATCCAAATAGAGCGGGAACCTATAATATAAATGAAATCGTGCGAGATATTTAATAAATAATTCAGATATATAATCGTATGTATTTCGTATAAGCATCGGACGTCTAACGCCCCCATTTTTTTTATTACGTCGTCATGAATACCAAAACGTTTAACCTCTGTTGCGGCCCCTATTCTGAAAGAATGTGGTCGAAAATGTCCTTTGACTTCACAAAATGACAAGGTCCTTAGTAAGACGATTGAAAATTGATATCGCGTTAGATCTGATCCGTCAAAGTGCAAATAAAGATTAGAGTCGAGTGCATATTGTCGGACTTCCAAATAACCCCTAAGAAGGTGTACCGGACATATGGAGTTATCGGTTTGACTACAAATTATCAATGTGGTACTATGCGAGTGTTGATCTGTTTTGGAACTACGTATCATTAAATGTAAGTCAACGGAGTCTTGTTTGCGGACAAGTTTTATGTCGGATATGTGAATGACGTGCTTCCCGACTCGACCTTTACTTTGACTAGTTATTTCACCAACGCGGAGAAGTCCGAAAAAAACACAAACTGAACGCGCTTGCGAACATAGTGGATTCATATACTGACGTACAAACAAAGGGGAGCGATTGAATTAATCGTTTTAATAAATTCATTGAGACTGGTAGACGCAAGTCAGCTTTCGGGGAGTTTTTCCGTTTTGAACCCTCGAGTATTTTGGTAACCAAAAACGATTTCGTATTGTCCGTGTGACCATTTAATTTATGCATTGTACTTATACCGGAAATGTAAGTAGTAATAGTACTGGCTGACAAGCCTGTGTGAGACATGTATGCAATGTAGAATAACAAATCATATAGAGGGGCGGGCCAAGTATCTTGTAATTTATACAATTTGCGAAATGATTGAAAAGATTCGACTGCCGTTTTGTATGTTTTCCACGTAGAATCTGCCATTGAAGCGTTCACCAATGAATCAATTTCAGTTGTTCAAGTTTCCAGAGATGGTCTGGTATTTCGGTGCCTCGTTGGTCTGCCTCTGGACAAAGGTTCCGGAAACGCTGCCAATCACAACGAGATAAAAAATCAGCAATTTTATTTGAAATTCCAGAAATATGTAAAGCTTTGATCATAATATTATATTGTAAGGTTGACAAAACAAGATGCCTTACAAGGGACATAACTCTAACAGATTTTGAAGACTTTTTATTAATAATGTGAACCACAGATTGGTTGTCTATGTTAAAAATTATTTTCTTGTTTTTTAACTGTTCCCCCCAGATACACAGTGCAACAACAACCGGAAATAACTCGAGAAATGTAATGTCCTTAAGAATGTCCATTTCTTCCCATAATATTGGCCAGCATTTTTGCGCCCATTTTCCTTGAAAATAAATACCAAACCCTCTGTTTTGACCACCAGCGCTGTCGGTGAACAATTCTAGGGTTTCTTTGAAGCCCATGCATTATCAGTGATAACGGTTACCCCATTATATTCTGACAAAAAGGTTAACCAGACTTTAATATCTTCTCGCATTGATTTTGACACGCGAATTCTGTGATGAGGTTTTCTTATATTACATGTCGCATCTATAAGCCTCCTGCAAAACGCCCTACCCGGTGACACGACTTGACACGCGAAATTAAGTAACCCTATTAAGGATTGTAATTGTCGTAATGTGACCTTTTTGGACTGGACGAATAATTCGAGAGTATGCTTCAATTCAACGAGTTTTTCGTTTGGCAGCCGCAGTTCCATCGCTAACGTGTCGAACTCAATGCCTAGGAATGTTAAGATTTCTGTCGGCTCTACAGTTTTATCTTCGGCTACAGGAACCCCCCATAATTTACATATATCCCGAAAAGTTTGTAATGTCAATTGACATTTCGGGCTATCAGCTTCTGCGCCAAAGAGAAAATCATCCAAATAGTGCAAAATATCTTTATTACCAGTCTTTTGCTCCGTAAACCAGTGTAATGCTGTTGAAAATTTTTCGAAGAGTGAGCAACTTATCGAAGCACCAAATGGGAGGCATTTATCAAAGTAGAATTTGTTATCGAAAGAAAAACCTAGTTGGTCGAAGTCAGATGGGGAGACTCTGAGTAATCGAAATGCACTCTTAATGTCAGTTTTTGCCAACTTCCCCCCTTTACCTATTCTGTTGATCATGTCTATGGCATCGTCAATGCCTGAATATCTTACGGTGCAAAACTCTGGATCAATGAAATCATTGACCGAATACTGGGTTGGGTATGAAAGATTATGGATCAGTCGAAAATCGCCGTTCTTCTTTCTTACGAGAAAAATTGGAGATACCCTAAAGGTAGGCATCGGAGGGTAATCAAAATGGGCCAGCCACTCTGCCAAGATCAATTTCTTTAAATATCTTTTCCCGTACTAAATCTGGGTTTTCCGAAACACTTCTCGAATTTTTTGACTGAACTGGTAACCTAGGTCCATTGTATTGTAATTTAAATCCATGGTTTAGCCCCTGAATTAATTCTGTTTTTACATTCCCGAACGGGTAAAAAGACAAAGATTTCTCAACCTCGTGCACACAAATAGGGGAGCTACCAAGTGAATAAAGGTACGAGTTATTTGTTATTACAGAACTTGAAGGGATGGTCCCCTGCGCAATCTGAACATTTGTGTGCATATCTACACTTTTGTCCGTATGAACATTTACCTTTGTTGAAGTTCCAGCAGGATCGAAATCCACGCTGGGTGTTGCCTTTTTGGCTTTGAGGGGTTTTCCCCCTTTTGAAGTCTGCAAGAAAGGGCTCGTTTTTGCTCTCTAACTTCTGGCTCACATTTGTATTGTCAAAGTGTGCGTATTTAGCAGGGTTGGAGAAGTGTAAAAGCCATAGCTCCATATCGATGTCACCCCATGGAGTGTGAGGATATCTAGCTTTGCGAAGACGATATTGTTCGTCATATACGGCCCAACCCGTACCTGATCCCCGTGAGGCCGCAAGACGTACATTAAACATGTATTTCAGATATTCCTGGCCTTTGTTAGGCCATTTTTCGAGCATAACACCCATGAATATCATAAAGGCCGATGTCCAAACATGTATGTTGGAAATTGCTGCGATTTTTGGCTGTGTGACCGTCAACTGACCACCCTTTATGGAAAGGTCGCCGCTAAGTTGAGAGTCAGTTGCGAGCTCTCGGACCGACTTTAGGAGGACATACAAATCAATATATTCCCCTGCCCAAATTGTTTCCTTAATTTTTAATGGAATGTGAGCGCTAATCGGGTCAGTGAAACTAGGTGTAAATGTTGGCATTTGGCTCTCATGTACAACACCCATTCCCATCAAACCCCGAGAATCCCCAGAAAACTCTAAATTTGTACCTTGTTGTAACGTACCATTGGACTGGCTGCGTGGATCTGCAGTATACTGTGCTCTGGTACTAATAGACGCCATGGAGACATCATTTTTCATGCTCGGTTGTGAAACGGCTGCCCTTTGGTAAATCAATTCATGGTCTGTATTTTGTGCTGGGTTCACTGGACGAGTCTCGGTGCCACTAACTTGTGTTTGGCGAAGGGTTTCGCTTGAACTTTCCGCACTGATGTGGCCATGTGTCCGTGCATCATGCATGGTCTGAGTGTGAGAAGGGTTTCTTCCGGGCCATCCTGATGTAGACGGTGTCGGTGCGTTCATGCTCGTGTCATTCTGACGATTGTTACCATCATTGTGTGTTTGTATGTCGGTAAAAGTTCTGGTGTTACTACGTGATACCACTGGAGGCACGTTGTAGCTATCTGTTTCTTGTCTCTGCTGTCTGTTTGAAGTTTTTTGTCGTTTTGGTCCCGATCCTTGTGTCATCTGTGATTTTGCAGATTGTTTCCTCTGCCTTTTTGGAGGTTTCATTTCGTTGAAGGTGGTGGATTCAAATCGATTTAAATTTTTTTTGTAAATTTTTTTGTTGACAATGTGCCTGTTGTCGAAAATTGGATGCTGGGAATGTGTGACGTCGCAGATTGTATAAATGACGTTCGCGATCCGGAGACAATCCGGTTTTCGGATTTCCAAAATTCTAAAGCTTAAGTTAAAACTAAGTTCACTTTTATTAAATCCGTTTATCCTTTAACGATAAACTTAAATAGCGTATGTTGATGTTTTCAAGACATGTTGATGTTTTCAAAACAATTCTGAGAATATGTCGACAAATAAAAAGTAAAAATAGGTCAAACTTAAATTTGACACAAAGGGTATAAATGATAAGTGTGTACAACAATTATAATTGATTTTAATGTTAATTATTTGGACTTTACAGAGAAAAAAATAATATCGGTTCTTTGAATATGACAATGTCTATATAATTTCATCATTATCTGACTAACATAGGCGATTGAAAGTTGTTAATGAACAGCGATTTAAAACTAGAGGGAGTGATATGGTGTTTAACGTCACTTTTAACAATATTTCAGTGATATCGTGGCGGTCAGTTTTATTGGCGGAGGAAACCGAAGTACCAGGAGAAAACCACCGACCTGGCGCAAGTCACTAACACACATTACCACACAATGTTGTATTGAATACATTTCACCTTGGTAGGATTCGAACTCACAACTTTAGTTGCTATAGATACTGATTGCATCGGTAGTTAATCCAAATACCAAATACGATCACGACCACGATGGCCACGATTATGGCGAAAAAGACAAACAATCATTTACAAAACAGTAGACAGAAATTAAAGATTAGGCAACACGAACCACACAAAACAAACAGAGGTGAACTCCGGGAGTTCCTGTTCCTTGTACAGCAAAGAGACAGCTTATATACACGTGTCATTGTTGTAATGTAGTGCAATTAGTTAAACAGTTGTAGCATTTCAAGACACAGTCGGTGTCACCAAACATACAATGGACTAAAGTAAAATTCCATTGAGAGAGACCAACTAAAAATATCTTACAATCCAGACAAACAAAACACAAATAAATTAATAATCAATTTTCCCAATTTAATTAGGCATATATTTGTACAAT
This sequence comes from Bathymodiolus brooksi, assembly GCA_963680875.1. Taxonomy (NCBI): domain Eukaryota; kingdom Metazoa; phylum Mollusca; class Bivalvia; order Mytilida; family Modiolidae; genus Bathymodiolus; species Bathymodiolus brooksi. The sequence continues at coordinate 9,579,924 of OY804590.1, forward strand.
ACACCAATTACCATTAACAGAATAAGTAAGCGTTATGTAATTGATTCTCCCGTGTTTCATTTCATTTTCTATATTAATTGCTTTAGAAATAACTAAATAAAATCAATCATTCATATCTATTTGACAAACCAATATTGTTGAGTGTCGTCAAAATCTGCATTAAAATATTAAATTATATAATTTACTAATAGCCCGGTGACTAGAGACATCATTTCCAAAATGTAATCGTCATGAATACTATACGGCTGTGTCATATATCATTCGACTCGGCAATGTTCTTACTTTCAAAATAATTTGGTCGTCAAAAGAAAATATGGTGCAGTTTTTCAGAAATCAAGGTCAAAGGTCCGTTAATATGCGACTTTTGCGTAGTTGGTTACCGGGCTATAATATGTGCTTTGTTATTTAAAAATAATTTATATTCTTTGTATCACATGAAATTAAATATTTTTTTCTCAAATTACATTCTGATATTCAATTCCCTTTACAAATATGAATGATAGAGGAGAGGGTAGTAATGTGAAAGGGGGGGGGGGGCATTATTTCTGTTTGCATTGATTTAAAAACGAAGTCTAAAGAAATATAGATATAAGATACAAGTAATATATGGTGTATCAAAGCCCACAATCCTGATAAACCAAATACCATCAGTGATTAATAAAGGATTCTAACATGGCGTGCTACTTTCGCTTTGAAAACAATAGAGGGCTCTAAACAGCACAGAACACCCTAGCACATGCGCAGAAGGCATATCTGATCGACACGTATTTTGCATATTTGTGCTTTATGTATGTTAATTAAAAGAATACAAATAATAATAAATATACAAAAAAAATCAGATGAAACTAATTTTTGATCGTTATCAATTTTTGTAGCGTTTCTGTAGCGTTATATATCCTTGTAAATAATAGCGGGAGGTAATTGGAACAACTTCTGTAGCGCTATATATTCTTGTAAATAATAGCGGGATGTAATTGGAACAGCACCCCAAAATAACCTCTGTCTAGGTACGCTTGCATGCATAAAATTACCGTAAATGCCTTGTTAGAATCGAAATAATTCTCGGATGCCGGGCTCTATGCTTATTTTAACATGGGTAGACATTATATTTGTCAAGATTTTACACCGCACTATCGCTCGGTGTAAAATAATGACAAATATAATGAAATTAGTGAAAAAATTTGGAAAATATGGAAGAAAGGTAAGTTGAATAGTGGAAAGATTTGGAAAATAAAATGGTGGCAAACTTTTGTAAGAAATGTAATTATTGAAATAAATAATGTAATTATGAAAATAAAATGGCGGGGAAGGGGCAGATAACCAGTAAAAGGGCTAGTCCGTAGAAAATAATAAGGTTACAGGATGCGGATAATGAAAATAAAATCAATTCTTACAATCTGATTGGCTAAACGGTCGGAAATAGCGACTTCTCATTGGTTCAATTTCCAGTGATATGATTGGTTGGTGCAATAAAACATTTCAATCCTCTTTTAGGTTAAATAAATTCATTTTTGGTCCATTCAGATCGCGCATGCGCGCACCCCACCCGTCAAGGGAAAGCCCTACGGGGGACGTTTGAATGAATATTCCGCAAGGAACATGAAGTGTTATAACGACATGTACTAGAAAAACAACTCACTGATATTTTAAAGCGTCGGATTTCAAACGTTGCGACTTTTGAAAAAGTACGGGAAAATAGTACGGAAAAAAAGTACGGGAGAAAAAAGTACGGTAAAAAAAAGTACGGGAAAAAAAGTACGGGAAAATAGTAGGAGAAAAAATAGTACGAGAGGAAAAAGTACTGGAAAAAAATACAGGAAAAATAAATACGAGGGAAAAAGTATGAAAAAAAAATACGGGAAAATTAGGAGGGAAAAATTACGGAAAAAAAAATTCGTGAAAAAAATACGGGAAATAATAGTAAGGCCGGACATGGTCTCTTCTGGTCACGTGACTTTGTCACTTCCGGTGAAAAAGGACCCACTACAGCGGATATTGCGCAGCATCCGGTTACGCATGCGCAGAACATACTTCCGTTCAGGGCCTCTTCCGGTCACGTGACTTCCGGTCACTTCCGGTCATGTCACTTCTGGTCAAGCATGCGCAATGATCCGATTCCTCTCGATCCCCCTCAAATGCTACTTTTTAACCACCAATATACTACTTTTTTCCATATTTTCCAGTTATCTGCCCCTTCCCCGCCATTTTATTTTCATTATCCGTGTCCTACAAGCATAGATCCCGGCATCCGAGAATTATTTCTTCATTAGATAACAGGAATTCCCGTGGAAAACCAGGATTGGTTATGAAGGAGTTATCGACCCTTTTCACTTTAGAATATTTCATCAAGATGTGATAGACTGATTGATTGGTGTTTGCTAAACGTCCAGTCAGCTATATTTCAGCTATATGCAGGATGCAAATAAGTACAACAATACATGTATATAAAAGGTATATAGAAATGAGGAAAGGGATGTGTCAACCTGGTCAACAACCTTTGACTTCCACTGAAAAAGTATGGAGAGGTTGGTAGGGATCACAATTTTATTGGGTTTTTTTTGTAGCGGATACGATATCCTACTCTTTTCTGAAAACTACACAGGAACTTTTTAGTGTGCAGGGAGCGTGGCATTGTCCAAACACGTTCTCCATTATGGTCCACGGTCAGGATTTTCACATCATAGCCTGACCACCCCTTATTGAGAGGATTCTATCTATCCACCGCCAGGGGACGCGCTGACCACATCTGTGCGTTGTGTCATGGCAACCCTCACCAGTTCCCAGCATCAAACTGTGTGCAACACCTGTATTTTTTTTAGAATTAATTGAAACGTTACATGATAGTTTTTTATCATAATTAAAATCATATAGTCATTATGGCAGTTTGATCGGACTATTTGTGAGAGAGTTATTGATTGCTTTCATTTAAAATATTTCATCCAAAACCTCGTACGTCCAGCTCCGCCTACATTGTGATAGAATTTCTAGAAATTGCATGCTTGCTTATTTCCATATATAGATTCTAATTTCACTATGGGAATTTGATCTGACTGTTGTTGATGTAGTATTTGTCATCAGTGACTTAGAATATTTCATCTAGCAGAAATGAGGAAAGGGGGGGGGGGGCGGGGGGGGGGGGGGGGGGGGGCGATATAGAGGAGACATTTGTTTTTGTGTCAAAAATAACGTTTATTTATTTGAACTTTTTAGTGTTTATCCTGTTGATTGTATCAGGATCAACCGTTTTCATTTTCAACATACTTTTGCTAGAAATGTATTCTGGTGAAATTGCTGTAAATGATGTTCCTGCTTATAACTTTTCTAACATTTAATCAGCAATTACCGGTTCCTGGAATACATATAAAAAACTTCTAATTATGAAACATTTCAAATCAGTATATTGACAACCATTCCTTTTATGAAATAAAAAAAGTATTGTCTCCCGCTGCACAATACTATACAATTGAATTTAAATATGTAATGAGAATTTTCAACACACCTAGAAAGGTAATAAACAGGTGAATAGTAACGCTGGTGTGATTATGGAAAATATGCAAAACAATTATTATTGTAAATGAGATAATTATTTATATAACTAGAGAATTATCAATTAGTATGGTTATTGACAGTTTATAACTGCCACGGTTCGGTAAATGTGTAATAAAATGGGGAAAAAACTAACACTCCGTCGACATAGTATATCCAACAGGAAAATCGTAGAACTAGGGACATAATGAATACAGAGAAAATACATAACTACTTACTTTCCTGGCTTGGTACAACACTTTCAAAAAAGTGGCGGGGTTACGTTTTATGGGCCCAAGCACCCCATCATAGTGAAATGAAGCGATCAGGCAAATATATTTCCATATGACAGTAAAATGCCCGATCATCACAAATGGCTGGGTGTGCAGATTTGTTGTAAAGAACGCTGGGCTTCAAATCTTAAATTTTACATAGCATATTTATTCTTTGTGACTCAAAATAAAAGTCATATGCATAATACAAGTTGTGCAAAATAGAGCGGATGGCTTTATGACTAATGTTCTGCTCTCTAAGGCATATTAGGCCTTAGACGATTTTGGATATCCTATTTAGGCCTTTGGTTTTATTGCTCCCAAAAATTTAAATTATTTGGCTTTTCAATCTTTCGATTTTGATCGTACCTGATGAAGGTTATTCCAGAAACGCGTCATGCGCACTACGTTTGATGCCTACATTGTTATTTATTAATCATCATTTAATATTAATTAGTACAGAATGACTTCGGAAGGCAAAATAGGGAACAATGGTCACGCTCAAATTCAAAAGATTGGAAACTATGTTCATTATTGAACAAACCAAGGTTAAGATTTGAACCAATACAAACACATTCATAATACAACACAATAAATAATACAGTTGGACTCATTTGATTTGATTTGATTTGATTTATTGTGTTTAACGCCACTTTCAGCAATATTTCAACTATGTCATGGCGACCAGTTTTAGTGGTGGAAGACGCCGGAGTACCCGGAGAGAACCACCGACCATTGGCAAGCAACTGATACATTTTATCACTTGCGGCTGTGAGTCGAGTACACCCTTTTTGTAATTTATAAAGCCGGGCGCCAACCCACGCCGTATTGGTAATAGGCTTGTATGAGTTGTTAGGTAATCCAACCACCTAGCTCATTGAGCCACATGGGCTCTTGGACACATTTGAGTTATATAAGTCTGCTTCCATATTTGTAATAAAAAAAGGATAAAATACATTCGTCGAGTTGTAATTTTCTGTTTCCTTAACTAGTCTTGGGCATTGGGGCTTCACAGTGGGTGACATAAATAGAAATACAATCAAACCTGCCTTAAAGTAGCACATCTTATATAACAAATCACTATAAATAAAGGACAGACTATTTTTTTCATATAATTTGAACCTGTATCTAAACGACACATTCCCCGGTTCCCTTGAGTGCCATTAATATACCGGTTCGACTGTATTTGTAAGTGCGCATGGCATTATACCACAAGATCTTAGCGCATGTTCGGAGTGTGCATGGCATTATAACACAAGATCTTAACGCATGTTAGGAGTGCGCATGGCATTATAACACAAGATCTTAACGCATGCTAGGAGTTATCAATTTTCTTTCTTTCTACGATTTGTCTATTAGATCTCGGGGCTGTTCTGACAGTGTGTGGTATTTTATTACGTCACTCTGACTCCCGTCGGGTGACGTATTGCTATCCTACGTTTCTTTTTCACTATTATTATTATTCTTATTATTATTCTTCCATCGTAGTGTGTGGCAGCCATTGGGGGGGTTGAACAAATTCAAAATGGCGGCCGTTGCCATGGTAACCAAGGTGCAAAAACTGTTAAATTCACTCCAAACTTCACAAATCTTTGCAGTAATGTTTCCTGTCACATCCACAACTAATGGAACGAGATAAGCCAACAAAATCGGAATCGGTACGACAAACCTTGCCGCAGTTGCCATGGAAATAAAAAAGGGGGATTTTTTTTTTATTTCTTTCATCAAGCTTCATGAAACATCGTAGGAATATTCACCGTAGTGTGTGGAAGCTTTTGGCGTGTTGAATAAATTCAAAGTGGCGTTACCATGGAAACCAAGGTATCAAAATAATGGGGTGGGGTGACGTCCTCTATTGCTTTGCAATGGCAATTCTAGTTTATTATTGTCATGGTATTCTATATCAGTTTGATTTGTCTATTTCTACATTTCCATCAGGTCGAAGCAGGTCCGTGCTTTGGACATGAATGTGCAGTAGGGAGCACATGCTATGTGCTAAAGAACGGAAAAAAGATATGCTTGAAAACAGGTGAGTCAATGTCAAAGAGGATGTACATGGAATCATACCAGTGGTTTTAAGCTTGCATTGTTATAGTCAATACTCATCTGATTCATACTATTGTTGTACTTGTTGTGCATTCATCTTAAATTTAGTGAATAAAAAAGGCCTACCTGTCTGGAAATTGGCTCATTCCTTCTCTGTATATATTATTCTCCCTGAAAACACACATCAATATTTATTTACAGCAGCTGACAACTCTCCATGGAACATTTTCCACTCGCGATTTGCGATTTTCAGACGACATTTTTGAAAACTCGAATTAAAGCTACGGAAGTGTGATTATTAGCGACATCGGCTGGTCATTTGAAATAATGAAGATATGGTAAAACGCGAGAGTTCCGGGTAAAATTAAACTTTGCGCCAAAATATTCCCGAATTTTTTACCCGGAACTCTCGCGTTTTACCGTATCGTCATTATTTCAAATGACCAGCAGATGTCGCTAATAATCACCCTTCCGTAGCTTTAATTCGAGTTTTCAAAAATGTCGTCTGAAAATCGCAAATCGCGAGTGGAAAATGTTCCATGGAGAGTTGTCAGCTGCTATAAATAAATATTGATGTGTGTTTTCAGGGAGAATAATATATACAGAGAAGGAATAAGCCAATTTCCAGACAGGTAGGCCTTTTTTATTCAGTAAATTTAAGATGAATGCACAACAAGTACCCCAATGTAAACAAAGAAGAGTGACTTACCTCCTAACTTATATCATGTCAGAAACCCGGCATGGATAGAAAATACTGTTTGATTGTATTTAATGTATATATGTCATACAGTGATACATAGAAAGTTGAAAAATGTTGTTTATATGAAAAAAATCGATGCAAAAAAAAAAAAAAAAAAAAAAAAGGGGGGGGGGGGGTGGGCAACATCTTAAAAAAAAATAAAGGGAGCAACATAGGGTCCTGTCCACAAGTACCTGTGGGTCACATAAAGGTGATTGTCTATCAATATGGAAACAAAACAACAGGCGAGGCTTACGTAACATTACTGACCAATAACAACAGACCGTCTCTGTTTCATGAGTGATGTGAATTCCTAATAAGCAAATAACGACGGACTATTTCCATTGGTTAGTAATTTGCGTAATCCCCCCATGTCCTTCTAGTACTACTCTTTGCTGCATATCGAAACCGAAAAGTGTAAATCCTTTGATGTGAGGTGGAAAGTGTTTCAGTAGGACAGACTAGGCGATCAAGTGGATAATCAGTATCTACAGCATTGTACACATGAAGCCGTCTGGATAATTCTGAAAATATATCCTGAAATATTATTGATTTTAAGACCTGTTTGCGTGTATAAAAGCATCTCATATTTATAATCGACAGTTCATTTCCACATAAATATACCAGAGATTAAATATGTCTATGAAATGGTAAAAGTGAAATTAAAACTGCATGATAAAAACGACATATTATTATTATTATTATTCAATCTCAGCAATGAAGGGCAAAACAGGAAATGTAGTTATCATATTGTGTAGGAAGTTTGGAAAGAACGTTTAAACAGTGATGGTCATAAATGTCACAAAAATCAACAAAGCGAACAATCGCCTTTCACCTTTCACCTTTGCTCACTGAACACAAAAAAGACCACGAAAATCAAGGTCCTGGCTTGAAAAAGGTTAAACCAGTTAATGTGGTCTCAATCCTTCCCCCTTGATAACTAGATCTCCAACGGCAGTACATATATAAACAAACGATACAAAACCTGATGTTTATTGTATTTTATTTAAACAAATATCGATGGCAATGCATTACCATCTAACAACATCCCATTGTTGGTCATATGATGTAACCTTACATATATCTTTGACCGTCCAATCAAATGTAAGACAGTTAAATATATTGACCAATGGGACAACAGCTCTTGGCGTGTACTCTGTTTTGATACCTAAGTATTTAGTTGGCTCATCGCTGATTGGACGGCGAAAACATTGACCTCTTTCGTGGCGCAAAGGAAAAAAATGTTAATTAGATTTAGATTGTATGGTAATGAAAGACTATTGTTACCGCCCAAGTGTTATGATGGCTATCGTGCTCCCTAAGAGTGAACCAGGTCGTGAGTTAGACCACCGGTCAAATCAATAACAATACAATGGCTGCTTCTGCTCTACGCCCGCATCATTAAGGACTTTAAGCACTGACTTTGGGCTCTAAGTCGAGAAAATGTATCCATATGGATCGACATCCATATTTTTTCTTTTTTTTGTAATTTTACTTTTTATTGTTGCCTAATTAACAATTTACATACATCATGTTCATGTCTACATAATAATTATAAATGTATACCGTTTGATCATGCAAAAGAGTTTTTCTTTTTTCTTTTAACCATACCATATACCAACAATGTGGTACAATATATGTAATACACAAAAAACATTAAAAAAAACCCAGCTTTTGCCAACCCCCCTCCCCACCCCATGCTGCTCCTTAATCCCTAGTCGTGTTGTTTCAATAATCCAACACTATGAAAATGCAGGGTGTTAATTAAATATAAATTAAACATTATCATCTCATTAACTTCTTAACTGCATCAGTGGTGTAATGGTTGGCGTGTTCGCCTACAGTGCGGTGGATCGTGGGTTCGTGCCCCGATCGGGTCAAACCAAAGACTATACAATTGGTATTTGTTGCTTCTCCGCTAAGCACGAAGCATTTAGGAGAAAGAGCAAAGACCGTTGGCTCGCAGGCAAGATAATGTGTCCGAGTGGGGCGTCATATCTACCCGCGGACTGTTGTTTCAGTGAGCTAGCACTATGAAAATCCAGCTAAGCAAACTCATCATCTGTCTCATTGAAAATTAATTTGTTCTCGTCATGATGTAGCTGCACGATTGCTCAGTTGGCGTTAAACAACAATCACTCAATTACTCATTAACCTCTTGTTCTGGTGGTGTAGGTGAATAACTTTATACTTGACCTTAAACAACAATCACTCACTCACTCATTAACCTCTTGTTCTCGTGGTGTAGGTGAATAACTTTACACTTGACCTTAAACAACAATCACTCACTCACTCATTAACTTCTTGTTCTCGTGGTGTAGGTGAATAACTTTACACTTGACCTTAAACAACAATCACTCACTCACTCATTAACTTCTTGTTCTCGTGGTGTAGGTGAATAACTTTACACTTGACCTTAAACAACAATCACTCACTCACTCATTAACTTCTTGTTCTCGTGGTGTAGGTGAATAACTTTACACTTGACCTTAAACAACAATCACTCACTCACTCATTAACTTCTTGTTCTCGTGGTGTAGGTGAATAACTTTACACTTGACCTTAAACAACAATCACTCACTCACTCATTAACTTCTTGTTCTCGTGGTGTAGGTGAATAACTTTACACTTTACACTTAAACAACAATCACTCACTCACTCATTAACTTCTTGTTCTCGTGGTGTAGGTGAATAACTTTACACTTGACCTTAAACAACAATCACTCACTCACTCATTAACTTCTTGTTCTCGTGGTGTAGGTGAATAACTTTACACTTGACCTTAAACAACAATCACTCACTCACTCATTAACTTCTTGTTCTCGTGGTGTAGGTGAATAACTTTACACTTGACCTTAAACAACAATCACTCACTCACTCATTAACTTCTTTTTCTCGTGGTGTAGGTGAATAACTTTACACTTGACCTTAAACAACAATCACTCACTCACTCATTAACTTCTTGTTCTCGTGGTGTAGGTGAATAACTTTACACTTGACCTTAAACAACAATCACTCACTCACTCATTAACTTCTTGTTCTCGTGGTGTAGGTGAATAACTTTACACTTGACCTTAAACAACAATCACTCACTCACTCATTAACTTCTTGTTCTCGTGGTGTAGGTGAATAACTTTACACTTGACCTTAAACAACAATCACTCACTCACTCATTAACTTCTTGTTCTCGTGGTGTAGGTGAATAACTTTACACTTGACCTTAAACAACAATCACTCAATCACTCATTAACTTCTTGTTCTCGTGGTGTAGGTGAATAACTTTACACTTGACCTTAAACAACAATCACTCAATCACTCATTAACTTCTTGTTCTCGTGGTGTAGGTGAATAACTTTACCCTTGACCTTAAACAATAATCACTCACTCACTCATTAACTTCTTGTTCTCGTGGTGTAGGTGAATAACTTTACACTTGACCTTAAACAACAATCACTCACTCACTCATTAACTTCTTGTTCTCGTGGTGTAGGTGAATAACTTTACACTTGACCTTAAACAACAATCACTCACTCACTCATTAACTTCTTGTTCTCGTGGTGTAGGTGAATAACTTTACACTTGACCTTAAACAACAATCACTCACTCACTCATTAACTTCTTGTTCTCGTGGTGTAGGTGAATAACTTTACACTTGACCTTAAACAACAATCACTCACTCACTCACTCATTAACTTCTTGTTCTCGTGGTGTAGGTGAATAACTTTACACTTGACCTTAAACAACAATCACTCAATCACTCATTAACTTCTTGTTCTCGTGGTGTAGGTGAATAACTTTACACTTGACCTTAAACAACAATCACTCAATTACTCATTAACTTCTTGTTCTCGTGGTGTAGGTGAATAACTTTACACTTGACCTTAAACAACAATCACTCACTCACTCATTAACTTCTTGTTCTCGTGGTGTAGGTGAATAACTTTACACTTGATCTTAAACAAAAATCAATCGCTCACTCATTAACCTCTTGTTCTCGTCAGTTGGCGTTAAACAACAATCACTCACTCACTCATTAACTTCTTGTTCTCATGGTGTAGGTGAATAACTTTAAACTTGACCTTAAATAGCAATCACTCACTCATTCGTCCACCAAATACGTCTTTTAATTTATTTCTATGGTCACTTATACTAATTCAACTGTGTGAAATCTTTTCCCAGAATGCCTTATTCCACCACCCTCTGTTTTAAATGCATCAGTGATAGACGCCAGAATGTTATACAAGTTGAAGGACAGTGTTCATTATGAATGTATGACTGGCTACCTACTGGTTGGGAATAATGCTGTTGTTTGTCGAGCTGGTGGCCAATGGTCAAAGGTGAATTTTGCATGCAAAGGTATGACACTACAAATTTTATTTGATACATACCCGTTATCTATGATGGACTCAGATCAGCGTCCGAACTAAAATCGGCGTCCTTCTATAATTCTCAAATCTATGGCCGATTTATTGGTTAGGGTTAGGGTCAGAGCTTACGACAATAGATTTGAGAATTGGACGCCGATTTGATAATTTAAGAAAAGAACATAGATCTGATGTACAGATGTCTGTGACGTAGAATTCGGACATGGGTTTGAGGATTATACGTCGATCTGCGTTTTACATATACATAGTGTGTTTGCACCAGACTACGTAACAGGTCAAGAATGTTGTGTGAACCAGTATCACGAAGTGTGGCGATATCGATGAGTAGTGATGCGATTAGTTCACGCGTCAGACTAGACCCGATGCAAAGTTTTATACCAACGCATTTATGAAAACTATTTAATGTTAGATAAAGTCTGCTATTTTACTTACAACTATTATGCCTCGTGCATTAAGAATAACCAGGGGTACAGTCTCAACCAATGGGCCGAAAATAAACTAAGAGACGAGTCGTATGTAAACTGTCAATTTATTATCGCATCCAATGTGACACTGTACAATCTGGTTAATCCTGTAAATAAAAGGAATGAAACAATTTTACAATATGTGAAATAATTATACAAATAGAATAAATGCACAAATCAATATTGTTTACATTTACCAATTTTATAGTCAATGGAAAGTCAAAGTAGAAACGTATTACTCAAATAAACAGTTCGTTGTCAAATATTCATATATGAAACAGTTCACAAATAGAAAGAGGCAATCAAACGGAATGTTATTGACACATTTACGATGATAAATTCACACTTACAACGGTGGATTGTTCAAACGAAATCCTGCTCTCACGAAAATGTCCGTCATGGAAGTTGAATGACACATAAGAATGAACGGCCCGATGACGGGAGAAACGATTAAAGTCCGGAATGTCACAAATCCCAAATATAATTCAAACGTGAATAACATTAGATAATTACAATAAATTTCAATCCTCCTTGGTTGAATTAACACAAATATATCTAAATAAAGTTCCAAATTATTGAAACACAAATTATTTATCATTATTGATTATTTATCAGTAAATACACGGATGTGATCCAATACACTCCCCGTCTGATATTCATTGGATATCAATATTAAAGTTATTTCCATAAGCACTATATACAGTTACTCTCCACAAGAAGAATCATATCCACGATGGGTCGAGTATATACGGTAGGCTTTCCGTTTACTATTACTTTCACTTCAGCTTTCCGAACATGGCCGTCAGAACTTTCGAACGTTTTCAGGACTAACCCAGTAGGCCATCGGTTTCGCTCCAGATTCTTGTCCTTGAGAAGGATGACATCTCCGTTGGTCATGTCGCGCTGAACGTCAGTCCATTTTTGTCTCTGCTGGAGCAACGGTAGGTATTCTTTCCTCCAGCGAGCCCAGAATATCCTCGATAAGGCTTGCACACGCTTCCATTCTGCTTTGTACAAGTCACGCTCAGAAGTTTCTCCAAGTGCGTTGGCATTGAATTCGTAATCTGTTTTCTGAGTCAAGAGCATGGACGGAGTCAGAATTAATGGAGATTCAGGATCTGTAGATACTGGTACCAGAGGTCGGGAATTTATGATTGCACATACCTCAGCCATGAAGGTGGTCAACACGTCGTGTGTTAGAGTTTTTCCAGTAGTGCTTACAAGCATCGAGTTAAGTATCTGTCGAGCGGTACGAATCATTCGTTCCCAGGCTCCACCCATGTGGGAGGAATGTGGCGAGTTGAATTTCCACACCGTTCCAGAGTTGTACAAGTGATTCTTGAAGGGTCCATCTTCGACGTTGATAGCGTCAATCTTCAAATCGTCTACAGCGCCTACAAAGTTTGTACCTCTATCAGATCGGAATAGCTTCACTTTACCTCTAACGGAAGTAAATCTGATGACGGCGTTTATGAATGCAGATGAGCTCATCTCCTCAACAAGTTCTATATGTACAGCTCTAGTCACCAGACAAGTAAACATAATTGTCCAGCGTTTCGAATTGGCGTATCCACCACGTGTCCTGCGTGAAACTATTGTCCATGGTCCGAAGGTATCCACTCCAACATTAGTAAAAGGAGGTGATGGCTCAACACGGTCGGTAGGAAGGTCTGCCATAATCTGCTGCTCAGTTTTCCCTCTGAGTTTACGACAGGTAATACACTTGTGAATAATGGATGACACCAAGCGTTTTGATCCGATTATCCAAAATCCTGCAGCCCTGACTACCCCTTCCGTGATATGGCGACCTTGATGATGATAATCACTGTGATAACGTCTAACTAAAAGAGTTACAATGTGGTGGCGTCCTGGTACAATCGAGGGCTTTTTTTCACGAAGTGTCAAGTCCGAGTTAATAATACGGCCACCAACTCGTAAAATACCATGTTCATCTAAAAAGGGGTTGAGGTTAGCTATTGGACTCCCCTTCAATGGTTTTCCTTGTCGAATTAGATCGATCTCAATTCCAAATGCTTCAGATTGAACACATTTCAGGACACACTCTTCGGCCTCTTGATAACTTTCGACATCTGTACTAAGGTCGTTTGATTTAGTCCCACGCAAACGGGCAACTCGTTTGAGGAATGCGATAGTTCGCACTAGTCTCATCCAGTCTGAGAATCGTTCTAGACGGTGTGTCCCAATATCACATCTCGGTTCAGATACGGTGTCGGTTTTTGCGCTTTTAACAGCAGGTCGTAGCTCTTGGTCACCGTCTGGCTCTATAAGCTGGTATAGCTCTTTATTTGTTTTCTCATTTTCACAATAGAGAGAACGTGTAGGTCCAAGGAGCCATTTGCTACTATGTATTTCATGAGCCTGGAGTGTCCTTGTAGCTGAATCTGCTGGATTACAATCCGTGGGAACATAGTTCCATTGTTTAGGGGTGCTGAACTTCCGGATACGTTCTACTCTATTGCCTACATATACGAAGAATTTCCTTATCTCGTTACTTATGTAACCAAGAACTACTTTACTGTCAGTGTAAAACTTTACATTGTCTATTTCTAAATCTAGTTGTTCCAGTGCGAACTGTGCAACTTCTACAGCTAGAACTGCTGCACACAATTCCAAGCGAGGAATGGAATGTTCCCTGGGAGGTGCAAGTTTTGCCTTTCCAAGAACGAATCCAAGTTGCTTAGTGCCGCTTGTGTCGGTGGTTTGTAGATAAACCACGGCGGCAATAGCCTTTTCTGAGGCGTCGGAGAATACATGAAGTTCCTTTGTTAGAGTTTTGCTGAGATATGGCACATATGTCCGTGGTATTCTCAACGTTTCAATGTCCTTCAGAGTGTTTTTCCAAATATCCCACTCGGTAGCTATTTCGTCTGACACAGGCTCGTCCCAATCTACAGTCTCAGACACTAATCTCCTCAATAACAATTTACATTGCAAGATTACAGGAGCCAAAAATCCTAGCGGATCGTAGATGCTGTTGATTGTAGACAGTATTCCTCTTCGTGTGACGGATTTGTCGTCAGATGATAGTCGGAACAGAAAGTTGTCACTGTTTAAGTCCCAATTCAATCCAAGACTGCGCTGTAATGGTTTATCGTCCGATTCTAAGTCGAGATCTTTCAGACTTGTTGCAAGGTCATCGGATGGAAAAGCTGACATTACATTAGGATCGTTTGATGCAAATTTGTGTAGACGAAGGTTCCCAAATTCCATTAAAGCTTCCTGTGTGTCTTTCATGACCTTTATTGCTTCGTCAGACGTGGCACACGAAATGAGTCCATCGTCGACATAAAAGTCTTTTCGACAAATTGTGTGATATGACTTCCATATTTCGATTCAGCTTTTTGGGCTACATTACGAAGTCCCAATGTCGCAATGGCAGGCGACGGACTATTTCCGAAGACGTGAACTCGCATCCGGTATTCAATAAGGTTCTGTTCTGGGTCGTTATTTCTATACCACAAGAATCGAAGGTAATTGCGATGGTCTTCTTGCACTATGAAGCAATGGAACATATGCTGAATGTCAGCAGTTACAGCGATCATTTCCCTCCGAAAACGGAGAAGTACACCCAGAAGGCTGTTTGACAAATCTGGTCCGGTCAGCAGAACATTGTTTAGTGATATTCCATTAAATTTTGCGGAGGAATCGAACACTCCTCGAATTTGGTCAGGTTTCTTTGGGTGATATACACCGAATAACGGTAAATACCAACATTCTTCATTGTTCTGTAGTGGTGGCGCAACTTCAGCATGATTGTTGTCCAGAATTTTCTGCATGCATTCAACCATGTGCTCTCTTTTCGTTGGGTTCCTCCTAAGACTTGAGTCTAAATATTTCGCCCGTTGAACAGCTTGTTCCCTGTTGTTTGGTAAAGATTGTCGAGGTGAACGAAACGGTAGGGGAGCTACCCAGCTTCCTGTCGAGTCTCTCTTAAATTCAGAGTTCATTTGTTTTAGGAATTGTTTGTCCTCATGCGACATTCCAGGTTTGTCGTCATCTTTGGTCCTTTCAAAGACATTGAACTCCAGGGTGTGTGCTGGCTTGCACGGCACTCCGATTTCCCCATTACGTGACAGTTGCTCCTTTACGTTAAATTGGTTTTCACAAGGCTGCAGAGTCGATGGTCTCCCCGACGGCAAGACATGAGTTCTCATGACACTCAAATGAGAAGACTTGTGCTGTCTGTCTAGACATGTTTCTCCAACGATTACCCAGCCGAGTTTAAGTTGCTGTGCATACGGGTCCCTGTCTGACCCCACCTTCTGGTCCAATACGTGATGCGCAACAGGGAGATCTCTTCCAATGAGCAGTAGGATCTGACAGCTGTCGTCGAGTGGTTGGATGGTACCAGCAAGGTCATGTAGATGAAAGTGATTTTGTACAACTTGTGGAGTTGGAATTTCATCTCTATTATCTGGAATGTGGTCACATTCTATCAACGTTGGTAGACTCAAGTGAATGTCACGATGTACCGACTCAACAACGAATCCTCTCCCCCGTCTTCCAGACGTTGCAATTATACCAGAGCAAGTGGAGAGTGTGTAATTTTCAGGTTTGTCTAAGATATTGAACATGTCAAAGAATGCTGGTGAGGCCAGAGATCGATTACTCTGGTCATCGATAATGGCATACATTTTATGAGTCTCCGACGGATTGTCCTTTTGAAATACATTAACTTGCAGAATCTTTGCACAGGATTTTCCACTGTAGGAATTACAAACTTCTGTACATGAAGAATTGACATTGGAAACAGACTGTGATTTATCGGAGCTCCTTGGCTCCCCGCCGTGCTGCTGTGAAGGTTGGTGTGAAGACGAATGAGGTCTAGGCTGTGGACTAGCTTTTGTCACGTGAAGCGCTGTAGTATGTTGTTTGCTACCACATTCCTTGCATGATATTGTGACACTACAGTCTCTGCTTTTATGTGAATTGGAAGCGCAACACTTGTAGCAAATATTGTTTTCCTTCCGTAATTTTTCCGCTCTTCTACGGATTTCGCCCTGAAGCCTCTACATTCATCTAGTGAGTGTTTCGTTTGGTGGATAATGCATCTATCTAGCGAATTTAGATTTCCATCATGTCTCTGACTTTGGTCATGCTGATAGCTGGTAGTTTTATTCACACTGACCCTTCCTTTTGTAGGAAATTGTTGTTTCCCCAGCGTTTTCGTGTTAGTTGTAGTCTCCAAATCGTACATGAATCCAGGATGGTTCTTTGTTTTACTTATCTGCCTGATGAAGCTCACAAACTCTACAAAAGGTGGATACGCCACTCCATAGCGTTCGATGTAGCTGGAAGCTCTTGAAGTCCACTTCTCCTGTAGTGCGTACGGAAGCTTAGCCACGATTGGTCGGATTCCAGAAGAAGAATCAAAATATCCCAGTAGACATTGGAATTTCTTATCTTCTTTATAAGATTCAATCTCAGACAGAATGTAAGACAGCTCGTAAAGACGTTTAGTGTCCTTGTTTGACATCTTTGGGAAGTTTGCCAATTTTGCCTTTAAAGATGCTTCCGCCATTTCAGGTGAACCGTAGCGCTCATCCAGGCGTTCCCACAGACGTTGTAGCCCTCGCTTGGGGTTTCCTGCGTTGGAGGAACGGATGCTGACCGCATGAGGCGAGGACTCGGTCCCCAGCCATTTCACTAGAAGGTCGATCTGTTCAGCGTCCGAAACCTTCAGGTCCTCCATGATGCCTTTGAAACTGGCTTTCCATGCATGGTACGACTCAGCCTTGTCGTTAAAGGTGGTTAGGCGAGAGAAAAGTAAGTCTTTACGCAACAGAAACTTAGTCATATCCGACATCTGATTACTGTCCATATGATTGTCAGGTCTCTTAAATGTCGAGCTTGGAAAATGATCGACGGAGGGCACAAAGATGGGTGCGTTGCTATCCAGACGAGCTATCACTGGTGGCTCAGCAAGCTTGTGAACAGGTGGTGAAAACATTGATGTCTGGACTGGCGCTCCATAGTTTGATGGAAAGTACGGTGGACCATACGGATACGTTGTCGTGTTCCTTGCCGAAGTTGCAGTAAATGTGTTCAGCAGTTTTGGACGAGTTAGAGTAGCGGATGTAGTTGTAGGCAGTGGCAGCAGCATGCCAGCTGTAGTTGCTGCATGATGGTTGTCATTAAAGATGTTGGTGTTTGTCATTTCCGGTAAAACTGTCAGTTCAGCTTGTTGGTTAACGTAGTTTTGAACAAGTTCATTTGAGTCCATTTTGGGCAACGGTAGTTCGCCCTCAAGATCCTGGCTTCTATTTCCGTCTTCTTCTAAGGCGAGAGCTTCTGCCTCTGCAGCAGCGGCTTCTCCCTTTGTTGCTAATAAATCGAGATCGGCCTCAAGGGCAGCATTTGTAGCTTGGATCTTAGCCTTTTCAGTTTTTATCTTTGATTCCATTTGTGCTTGCTCAGCATGTAATTTCGCCTCCATTTGTACCTGTTCGGCTTGCATTGAAGCTTGTTGTTTTTTAATGAGTGTCTGTTGCTCAGCGAAAGCAATTTTTGCCTTTGCTGCCTCTGCTTTGGCACGTTTCTGTCGGGCTGTACTTGCGGTGCCAGAATCACTCCTGCTGTGATGAGTAGTCGCCTTTGACCTGAAAGACTTCATAGATGTCGTCTCGGAGAGGGACACACAAAAGTCTCTTATTCTTTTAATGGACGTGTCTACCAGATTCTGCCGCCTTGAGTATATTTCTTTGAGAGCTTCTATATCACTTATGCTGTCTTTTGTCCGGCAGGATCTCAAAAACTCCATATAGATGTCGGATTGTCGACAGTACCGTTCGTAAGA
This sequence comes from Bathymodiolus brooksi, assembly GCA_963680875.1. Classification (NCBI taxonomy): domain Eukaryota; kingdom Metazoa; phylum Mollusca; class Bivalvia; order Mytilida; family Modiolidae; genus Bathymodiolus; species Bathymodiolus brooksi. The sequence goes on from OY804590.1 coordinate 9,598,172, forward strand.
CACATTTATTCGCTCTTGGAGCGTCATCAGTGTGTTAATGTCCATAGAAGCTTGACTAATGTCCTGAATAAAGGATTCACATTTAATCCAGAATGATTGAAGTGTTTCGACATGCTTTTGTCGTTGTGATGCGTAAAGTTCTGTCCCTCTTTCTGTGAGACTACGGACACGTGATGTAAGATCACTGTCCTGGCTCAGGACCTCTTCAGCTGGCTTATCAATTTCACTTGGATTCATTTCAGCCACTTTACACAGTCAGTTCCGTTGCTGGATAAGTAATAATAGTCAATTACGATGCTTCGCGTTAGTTCAACGTTGTAATAATGTACTGTTCGCTGTGAACACTGGCCGTAGTCTGGCCGTAGTGGCGGTGTTGTGTACTGGTGTGCTGTGTAGGATTCCGCAACAGGTTGACGTTGATTAACTATTATGCCTCGTGCATTAAGAATAACCAGGGGTACAGTCTCAACCAATGGGCCGAAAATAAACTAAGAGACGAGTCGTATGTAAACTGTCAATTTATTATCGCATCCAATGTGACACTGTACACAGTACGTAAATCTGTGTGTGAATCTGGTTAATCCTGTAAATAAAAGGAATGAAACAATTTTACAATATGTGAAATAATTATACAAATAGAATAAATGCACAAATCAATATTGTTTACATTTACCAATTTTATAGTCAATGGAAAGTCAAAGTAGAAACGTATTACTCAAATAAACAGTTCGTTGTCAAATATTCATATATGAAACAGTTCACAAATAGAAAGAGGCAATCAAACGGAATGTTATTGACACATTTACGATGATAAATTCACACTTACAACGGTGGATTGTTCAAACGAAATCCTGCTCTCACGAAAATGTCCGTCATGGAAGTTGAATGACACATAAGAATGAACGGCCCGATGACGGGAGAAACGATTAAAGTCCGGAATGTCACAAATCCCAAATATAATTCAAACGTGAATAACATTAGATAATTACAATAAATTTCAATCCTCCTTGGTTGAATTAACACAAATATATCTAAATAAAGTTCCAAATTATTGAAACACAAATTATTTATCATTATTGATTATTTATCAGTAAATACACGGATGTGATCCAATACATACAACAGTTCTGTGTTTTTCTACGAGTCCTTTTTGTTTTCTCTGCCAAATAATCTGATAGCCACGATATAATTGATATTGGTCAAAGTGGTGATACAGATATATCACCCTATTAAAGTGGAGATACAGATCTATTAATAGATTCCTACAGAACAGCATACTGTAATTCATTTTTGAAATCTATGTTGATATGAATAATGTCACTTGTAATACCCGAGTATGAACAATTAACCTTTCTATCGTGGTCGGTTTGAAAGTGTCAGCAATCCGGAAATTGTCATTGTAAGAAGCATGTGAAATCATCATAGACAGGTTTTATCTGTTAATTTAAGTGTCATAGTTACTGTATATGATCTGAAAAGGGGTACTAGCAATATTTATTTAGAAATAAGCTTTGCTGAATATTAAATCTCTTGCTATTTAGTAACTAACGAGGAATACTGGGTAAAAGCTGTATATCTAGTAAATTGTTTCCAGCAAAATTTAGTCCAATAAAATTGTTTGTGTTTAATTTCCTTTAAATAATGTCAAGAGCATATCGTCGAAGGTCATCTGTTTCTCTCAATCCCATTATTCCTTTGATATGCTATTTCTGGACTTGTGGTTCCTATCAGGATTTTCCTGACAGAGTATTACTACTAACAAGAATGTTTCTGAAACAATGTTTCCTAGTGGTTAGGTGAAAATCGTCACTTCTAAAGTTTCACAGCCGCCATCATGACTGGGTTTCCTTTAACCGCTACGGAATACCTGTATCACAGATGATCACGGATATGTTCTGTATGTCGTAATATTTCCGTCATATATCATCGGATATTTAGCAAGAGTAGCACCAAAATGTGTCACTATTGGAGAAGAAATAATTAACCTTTCAGGAGCATCTCAGCTAACCCCCGATTTCTAGTGGGGTTAATGTTGATCAATCGTTAGATTTCCGTGGAACGTTTTCCCAGACCACTTGAAAACAGCAACATGAACACCAACCAAATCCGGGGTGGAATAGCGGCATAAGTTGTCAATGCAACTAATGATCCAATCCAACCTTGTGTTGTATGCCTAATCACTGCTTCCAATACTGAGCAACATTAACAAAAACCTCTTTCCTCTTTCATGACTAATCAATGGATCAGTTTGACTAGAGTAAATAGTAAGACGCTCACCACGTGAGATCGAACCCATGGCGAGGAGTACTCGATGCAACGTTATGTCATCAAATTTGTCAGTAACTTGCGATAGGTCGGTGGTTTTCTCCAGGTACTACGGTTTCCTCTACCAATAAAACTAACTTTCAAGATATAACTGAAAGATTGTTGAAAGTGACGTTTAACACCATAAGCTTAAACCTTTAATAAAGCAGAAACTTAGCCAGTCGAAGAGCGCCCCTAGTGTTCGTGAGATTCGTGTTGCTCAGTCTTTAGTGTGTTTTCTAGTGTTTTGTAGATCATTGTTTTCCCCATTTCTTTTGGCTATTGCAATGTTTGGCCTTCTACGATGTACGACCTCTGATTACCCCCTCTGGTATCTTCAATGTCTACTTCCAATTGGAACACAATGCATCTTTCTTGTATTATTAGTGTATGAACAGTATATTACATGAATGTATTGAATTATATTTTTTAGACTGTGGCCCACCTCTTGTTATAAGTAATGCCCATGTCAACATTTACACGGAGTCAACGATAGATAAAAACGTATCATACCTATGTGACCCGGAATACCAAAAAGTGGGTGCATTAGAGTCAAGATGTAAAAGTGACGCCACGTGGACAATACCATCCAATGAATGTCTACCGCGTAAGTATAATTCATTTTTTAACAGAGAATAAGAATAGCTTGAGCATATTTCAGTTGCCATGTGCAACCTCTGGCATAATCTTTTGTTTGTTAAAGTGATCAAGAATAAGGGTAATAACAAAATTACCGAACTCCGAACAATCTTACAAAGGGAAAGTCAAAACTCATATGTATATAAACAGACAAAATCAGTCAACAACCGGAAAACTGTGAAAACCGTAATGACCCTGACTTGGTACAGGCATTTCTAAAGTGTTAAAGAAATCAAGAAGAGGAAGATTAAAACAGATTACGAAGTTCCGAAATGAATATACGAACAACCGAATATTTCATAGCGTAGAAGTAGAAAAATATTGAATCATATTACGAAGATCTAGAGGATTATTTGAGTACCTTGATGAAGGTTATTCCAGAAGTGCGTCGTGCGCAGTAAATTTGATACCTACGTTTTTATTATAAAACGACAGCAGTACAATAATAAATGTCAATCAAAGCAAATGAACGAAATATTACCACTTGAAATATTAGTTAGATCTGTTACTAACATTGTCATATTGTAGTTAGATCTGTTACTAACATTGTTATATTGTAGTTAGATCTGTTACTAACATTGTCATTTTGTAGTTAGATCTGTTACTAACATTGTCATATTGTAGTTAGATCTGTTACTAACATTGTCATATTGTAGTTAGATCTGTTACTAACATTGTCATATTGTAGCTAGATCTGTTACTGACATGGTCATGTTGTAGTTAGATCTGTTACTAACATTGTCATATTGTAGTTAGATCTGTTACTAACATTGTCATATTGTAGTTAGAACTGTTACTAACATTGTTATATTGTCATGTTACTGGTTTATTTTAGTTCATTGGTCCATTTTCATGTACAGATCTATTTGAAAGCTATCTAATTTGTGTTTATTTTGTATTTCTGGTTTTAGTGCTGATTTACCACTTGAAAACACTATTCAACATTTGGTATTTGTCTGAACATGATTCAATGTCTTTTGCAATTTTAAGTCAAGTCTAATTCAGTTTGCAGAACAGCAATAAAAGCGTGGTTCCTTTACTTGAATGTGTGTCCAAATGTAATGTTGGATAGTCTCTCATTTTCATTTTCATCCATATATTTTTTTACTATTTACTTTTGCATTATTATTGCACTATCAATGCTGTATTAGGTTTAATGCAGAAACATCAAAGTAGAGTGAACAACACATTTGCTCTACATATGACGAGGAAATCAGACAGTAATGCTTACTCTGAGATTTGCATATTTCTCAACCGTAAGATTAACCGAGTCATCATGTTGTAACTAGGATATTGCTCAAACATGAACTCAGATTGGGATTATTTGGTTTTCATCACATTTAGCAATTTGTCAGCTATATTATGACTACCAGACCAGACTTGATGGGGGACTAAGTCCAAACAGATATATGAAAAATTGACCGGTGAAACCCTCGACCATGAGTTGATAAATGTCTGGAAACCTTAAGCACTTGGTGTGGGTTACGAGGTTCGAGGTGTAAAGTTTATATGTTGCGCCATTAATGCTTATTTCTTTTCGTCATCACATAATGTATTTTGTCATTTATGAACCCATAGTCATTACTAAAACTGATTTATGGTATCATTACTAAAACTGATTTATGGTATTGACAATTATATTTTGGAACTGTTACGACAAAATGTTTTTTTTATATATTCCATTTTTGCATATATAAAACGAAATGCATCCGTCTATAGTAGAATAATGCATATTTAATTTGTTTATATTTTTAGGATGTGCTCCTTTCCCTGATTTCCCGAATTCAGTACGGATTACTCAGGGAGATGTGAGAATGCTTCATGTCACAGCTAACTTTTCATGCAACATTGGATATGAACCGCAATTCTTTTCGGTTACGTGCATTGACAACCTATTATCAAATGATACATTGGTGATTTGGTCAGACCCGACTGAGAATTGCGCAAAAGGTATGTTGTTTCACACTGATATTGTAGCATAACCCAAGAAGTTGGATTGTAAAATAGACAATCACGACAACACACACAGTTTCTCTTACCAACATCAAATTCCAATATACATAATAACGAGGCGGGGTTAAAACGCCTAATGATATTCCAATCGCAAATTCCAATTTACAACCAAAAGCGGTTGATTTTCTATTTAACTAATTATGAACATTTAACACCTGCTTTCGTGAATATCATTTGTGAAGTATATTTTGGTATGAAATATGTAAATTTAGAGCAATAATAGTGTGCAATTATCGCTCTATTTGAAATAAATAAACTTCATTGTATTGTTGAATCCCGCCAGATTTATGTACATGTCTCAAAGCAAGACCCTGATTTTTATCGGTTTCTGTCGTTTTCGTCGCTATGTTTTTGTCAATAATCTAAACTAATTAATTACTCTCCATCAATTTATTTTTCTGAGTACGTAAGACAGCAATATAATTGATTAAGTACCATTTTAATTGCACGTACGATCTGGAAAATAACACCATCACAATGGTGTATGTTACGACATTTTCTCAATGTCGCGCTATTTTAGTTTATGTTCTTCAAATATTGATGAGACAACAACACCTTGTGCCTAAGTATGAATGCCATGCTTGAAGCTGTAGATGTATATCTTCTCAACTCAATAAACCCCAGACTAATATCTATGAATATATATTATATTACCTAGTTTCTGGGAATTTTGAGGTCAACGTGGGGTTTTATATTACAGTACATACTAAGAATTCTATACAGGATATTTTTACTGTTGGGTTTTGTAGTCCGGGTTACTTGTTTTGTATTCCCTCTTAAAATATCTAGGTGTTTACCTCTGCTCAAGTTCAAGATTAGGACTCGGTGTCCATTACTCCCATTTGCTTCAGTTTGTCAGTGACTTGAGACAGGTCGGTGGTTTTCTCTGAGTACTCCGGTTTCCTCCACCATTAAAACCGACCGCCACGACATAAATGAAATATTGTTTAAAGTGGCGTTAAACACCATAAACCAAACCAAACCACCAACCCATATGTTTGTAGTGGGTTTATGTTTTACTTATGTTATTTGTATTTATTTACTATATATACGTATGTCCAACACGATTTCCATATCAAATGATATTCGTATCATTTAACAGTAACACGACGGGTGTGACATGTGGAGCAGGAGCTGCTAACTTCCGGAACACCTTATTTCACCCACGGGTTTTAGTGCGATTTGCGTTGCTCGATCTTTAGCTTTCTGTGCTATGTTCTGTAGATCAATGTTTGCCATTATGTTATCTGTCCTTATTCGATTTACGGCTTCTCATTACCCCTTTGGTATCTTTTTTTTTTCACTATTCACTAGGGTTGATATTTCACCCACATGTGGAAAACACGTGCATGACCACATCATTCCTCTAAGAGGGAGCATTTGTCTTCATAAAACTAGTTGACCCCACCACATTTTATTGAATTGCATTGAGCAAGTCAGGAAGGTAAGTGGTCATGTATTTGTGTGTTAAGGGTACTGATGTTACCTCTGTGTCTATGGTTTTCCTATTAGATTTATGAACTGTTCTGACAATGTGGTATTTTTGTTTTCCTATTAGATTTAGGAACTGTTCTGACATGTGGTATTTTTGTTTTCCTGTTAGATTTAGGAACTGTTCTGACAGTATTGTATTTTTGTTTTCCTATTAGATTTTAGAAATGTTCTGACAGTGTGGTATTTTTGTTTTCCTATTAGATTCCTGTTCTGACAGTGTGGTATTTTTGTTTTCCTATTATATTGAGGAACTGTTCTGACAGTGTGGTATTTTTGTTTTTCATTCTCTTTCCACGACTTTCTTATTTTATTTATGAGCTATTCAGCCATTGTGGTGTTTCTGGCAGTGTGGTAATATGGTTATTTTCCTATTAGATTTTAGAACTGTTCTGACAGTTTGGTATTTTTGTTTTCCTATTAGATTTTATAACTGTTCTGACAGTGTGGTATTTTTGTTTTCCTATTATATTCAGGAACTGTTCTGACAGTGTGGTATTTTTGTTTTCCTATTATATTTTAGAACTGTTCTGACAGTGTGGTATTTTTGTTTTCCTATTATATTCAGGAACTGTTCTGACAGTGTGGTATTTTTGTTTTCCTATTATATTGAGGAACTGTTCTGACAGTGTGGTATTTTTGTTTTTCATTCTCTTTCTACGACTTTCTTATTATATTTATGAGCTATTCAGCCATTGTGGTGTTTTATTTAATTGTCATTTTGCAGTTGACTGTGGTCCACCATTGGATATTGTAAACGCTAATTATGGATCAGTAAATGTAACAACATACCTGGAAACTATACTGTACACCTGTGATAATGAGATGACAATGACAGGTGATATCTATAACAGTACCTGTCAAGCCAATAAAACATGGACTGAAACAAACTTCCTTTGCTCAGGTGAGTTACCGGTTGTAAAGAAGACGTAGATATCTAATTTAGTGCGCATGACGCGTTTCTGGAATAATCGTCATCTGATATACTCATTATCAAAAGATCGGAAAGTCAAAAAATGTAAATATAAATATAGGTGTCAAATTTAGTGCACATGACGCCAATCTAATTAAGAGCCCGGCATCCGAGAATTATTTCGATTCTAACAGGGCATTTACGGTAATTTTATGCATTCAAGCGTGTTTTGGGCGCTTTTCCAATTACCTCCCGTTATTATTTACAAGAATATATAACGCTACAGAAGTTGTTCCAATTACCTCCCGCTATTATTTACAAGAATATATAACGCTACAGAAACGCTATTAAGATTGATAACGATCAAAAATTAGTATCATCAGATTTATTTGGTATATTAATTATTTTCATTCTTTTAATTTAACATACATAAAGTACAAATATGCAAAATACGCTGTCGATTAGATATGCCTTCTGCGCATGTGCTAGGATGTTATGTGCTATTTAGAGTCCTCTATTGTTTTGAAAGCGAAAGTAGCACGCCATGTTAGAATTAAAATTAGATCTTGAATTGCCCCTTTTTCTGTTATGTCGCGCATATCAGAAAAAAGGGGAAAATTTAATATCTAATTTTACTTAGACTGCCATGACGAGTTGCTGGAATAATCGTCATCGGGGATACTCAAAGCCAAAAGATTGGAAACACAAACAATTTTAAAATTCTTTGGGAGCAAGGAAATCAAAGGACAAAAACAGGATAACCAAAATCGGCTAATATTACCATTGTCTGGAGATAGTGTGCATTTAGGAATTGTAAATTCCATATATAAATAGATTGAATTATTAGTGTTTATCGTCACGTCAGCAGTTTTTCAGCTATATCGTGACTTCTGGAGATAACGGGGGAAGATTGACGGTTGTTTCGAACTATACACTGAAACATATTTTAATCGACTGCGTAGATGTAACTAATATTCGTTCGTCCTTCTATAACGTCAACATTTTATCTTCTTTGCTAACAATGTCGCAGGCGACACACTTTTGAAAGTTTTAAAAGAAAGATACAATTAGTGTTAATTAATACTTTGGTTTAACGCCATTTTCAACAATAATTCAGTAATAACGTGGCAGTCAGCTTTATTGATAGAGGATTTCGGAGTACCCTAGTTTTAAACGAAATTGAAATGTATGCTAAAATATACATAGCATACCCTCTAAATAATAACCGATTGTTTTATAGATGACTATGTGTGAGCATACTGGTGTCGGACACAAACTGTGGGGTTTTTTGTTTTTGCTATGGTTTTCTTCGTCTTGTGGAAAGTTTCTCTGGATTGTCCATTTTTGATTTTTCTTTTAGTAGACAATTTACATTTGTACGATTTCAAACATTGATACTAGCTTAAACAGTCGGTGTATACAGGATTCCGGATTATTTAAAGTTGTTTTTAAAAATGTTACAATATACTATATATATCAAATCTTTATTAGCATTCCATTCATTCCCGAACTCCTAAGACACAGATACGGTCGTCGTGGTCGTAATCATATTGCAGTGGGCCGGGGGTTCAGAATATCGTCCTTTGATGGGTTGATATCCTTCCGGAGACGAATGTAAATGGAACTCCTATTATAACCTGACTGCAGACTATTGGCCACTAAATAAAGTTTATGCGTTGAGTCTTCGCTTGTGATTGTTCCTGACCGAGTACCCAATAAATCTGCGGACAGTATCTCACGAGTCTCAGATGGTGTGCATATATATATACCAGAACAATTGAAAGTTAATGATTTATTGTACTCCACAATAATAGTTGAATAAGATTATAAAAATTAGTATACAGTGACAATGTGGTAACTATGGCGTCTCTACCCTGCAATCGTCCAGAAATAGATTAGAATTAGTACTTCGCTGGCACTCACAGTAGCTCAAAATTGGTATTCTCTGGTACAATAAAAATATGGGAAACGGGCATAATATAAGTGTTATATATATATACATATATATATATACGTCTGAAAATTAAACCAAACAGTGTTAGAATTAGATTTTAGAGCTGTCAAATTTGTGTTCTTCCCTCGACGGGATTTGAACCCACACCATTGTTACACTGCAGCACCATTCGCTTTGCCTTACGTCCAGCGCCCTAGACCACTCGACTACATCCACTCCCTAAAAAAAGGAGCTTCAATAGTCGTAGTGTTACCTTGTCTCGTATGGCAAATCTAGGGATAGACGTAAGACATGTGTATAAGCGTGTGTAGATGGTACATATATACTTAATATTATAATTTGACAGCAATCTAACTCAGCAATTTTTAATATATTGGATAGGATAATGAAGAATTATTCACTATACAGTCACAGGAAATAAAGTATATTATACAAACGTCTAGAAGCAAGTGACAACCATGCAATATATCTGTCCCACTGGATCTCAAAGTTACTTTAAAGGATACTAGGTTAATACTAAATATTATATACGTCTGAAAATTAAACCAAACAGTGTTAGAATTAGATTTTAGAGCTGTCAAATTTTTGTTCTTCCCTCGACGGGATTTGAACCCACACCATTGTTACACTGCAGCACCATTCGCTTAGCCTTACGTCCAGCGCCCTAGACCACTCGACTACATCCACTCCCTAAAAAAAGGAGCTTCAATAGTCGTAGTGTTACCTTGTCTCGTATGGCAAATCTAGGGATAGACGTAAGACATGTGTATAAGCGTGTGTAGATGGTACATATATACTTAATATTATAATTTGACAGCAATCTAACTCAGCAATTTTTAATATATTGGATAGGATAATGAAGAATTATTCACTATACAGTCACAGGAAATAAAGTATATTATACAAACGTCTAGAAGCAAGTGACAACCATACAATATATCTGTCCCACTGGATCTCAAAGTTACTTTAAAGGATACTAGGTTAATACTAAATATTATATACGTCTGAAAATTAAACCAAACAGTGTTAGAATTAGATTTTAGAGCTGTCAAATTTTTGTTCTTCCCTCGACGGGATTTGAACCCACACCATTGTTACACTGCAGCACCATTCGCTTAGCCTTACGTCCAGCGCCCTAGACCACTCGACTACATCCACTCCCTAAAAAAAGGAGCTTCAATAGTCGTAGTGTTACCTTGTCTCGTATGGCAAATCTAGGGATAGACGTAAGACATGTGTATAAGCGTGTGTAGATGGTACATATATACTTAATATTATAATTTGACAGCAATCTAACTCAGCAATTTTTAATATATTGGATAGGATAATGAAGAATTATTCACTATACAGTCACAGGAAATAAAGTATATTATACAAACGTCTAGAAGCAAGTGACAACCATACAATATATCTGTCCAACTGGATCTCAAAGTTACTTTAAAGGATACTAGGTTAATACTAAATATTATATACGTCTGAAAATTAAACCAAACAGTGTTAGAATTAGATTTTAGAGCTGTCAAATTTTTGTTCTTCCCTCGACGGGATTTGAACCCACACCATTGTTACACTGCAGCACCATTCGCTTAGCCTTACGTCCAGCGCCCTAGACCACTCGACTACATCCACTCCCTAAAAAAAGGAGCTTCAATAGTCGTAGTGTTACCTTGTCTCGTATGGCAAATCTAGGGATAGACGTAAGACATGTGTATAAGCGTGTGTAGATGGTACATATATACTTAATATTATAATTTGACAGCAATCTAACTCAGCAATTTTTAATATATTGGATAGGATAATGAAGAATTATTCACTATACAGTCACAGGAAATAAAGTATATTATACAAACGTCTAGAAGCAAGTGACAACCATACAATATATCTGTCCCACTGGATCTCAAAGTTACTTTAAAGGATACTAGGTTAATACTAAATATTATATACGTCTGAAAATTAAACCAAACAGTGTTAGAATTAGATTTTAGAGCTGTCAAATTTTTGTTCTTCCCTCGACGGGATTTGAACCCACACCATTGTTACACTGCAGCACCATTCGCTTAGCCTTACGTCCAGCGCCCTAGACCACTCGACTACATCCACTCCCTAAAAAAAGGAGCTTCAATAGTCGTAGTGTTACCTTGTCTCGTATGGCAAATCTAGGGATAGACGTAAGACATGTGTATAAGCGTGTGTAGATGGTACATATATACTTAATATTATAATTTGACAGCAATCTAACTCAGCAATTTTTAATATATTGGATAGGATAATGAAGAATTATTCACTATACAGTCACAGGAAATAAAGTATATTATACAAACGTCTAGAAGCAAGTGACAACCATACAATATATCTGTCCCACTGGATCTCAAAGTTACTTTAAAGGATACTAGGTTAATACTAAATATTATATACGTCTGAAAATTAAACCAAACAGTGTTAGAATTAGATTTTAGAGCTGTCAAATTTTTGTTCTTCCCTCGACGGGATTTGAACCCACACCATTGTTACACTGCAGCACCATTCGCTTAACCTTACGTCCAGCGCCCTAGACCACTCGACTACATCCACTCCCTAAAAAAAGGAGCTTCAATAGTCGTAGTGTTACCTTGTCTCGTATGGCAAATCTAGGGATAGACGTAAGACATGTGTATAAGCGTGTGTAGATGGTACATATATACTTAATATTATAATTTGACAGCAATCTAACTCAGCAATTTTTAATATATTGGATAGGATAATGAAGAATTATTCACTATACAGTCACAGGAAATAAAGTATATTATACAAACGTCTAGAAGCAAGTGACAACCATACAATATATCTGTCCCACTGGATCTCAAAGTTACTTTAAAGGATACTAGGTTAATACTAAATATTATATACGTCTGAAAATTAAACCAAACAGTGTTAGAATTAGATTTTAGAGCTGTCAAATTTTTGTTCTTCCCTCGACGGGATTTGAACCCACACCATTGTTACACTGCAGCACCATTCGCTTAGCCTTACGTCCAGCGCCCTAGACCACTCGACTACATCCACTCCCTAAAAAAAGGAGCTTCAATAGTCGTAGTGTTACCTTGTCTCGTATGGCAAATCTAGGGATAGACGTAAGACATGTGTATAAGCGTGTGTAGATGGTACATATATACTTAATATTATAATTTGACAGCAATCTAACTCAGCAATTTTTAATATATTGGATAGGATAATGAAGAATTATTCACTATACAGTCACAGGAAATAAAGTATATTATACAAACGTCTAGAAGCAAGTGACAACCATACAATATATCTGTCCCACTGGATCTCAAAGTTACTTTAAAGGATACTAGGTTAATACTAAATATTATATACGTATGAAAATTAAACCAAACAGTGTTAGAATTAGATTTTAGAGCTGTCAAATTTTTGTTCTTCCCTCGACGGGATTTGAACCCACACCATTGTTACACTGCAGCACCATTCGCTTAGCCTTACGTCCAGCGCCCTAGACCACTCGACTACATCCACTCCCTAAAAAAAGCAGCTTCAATAGTCGTAGTGTTACCTTGTCTCGTATGGCAAATCTAGGGATAGACGTAAGACATGTGTATAAGCGTGTGTAGATGGTACATATATACTTAATATTATAATTTGACAGCAATCTAACTCAGCAATTTTTAATATATTGGATAGGATAATGAAGAATTATTCACTATACAGTCACAGGAAATAAAGCATATTATACAAACGTCTAGAGGCAAGTGACAACCATACAATATATCTGTCCCACTGGATCTCAAAGTTACTTTAAAGGATACTAGGTTAATACTAAATATTATATACGTCTGAAAATTAAACCAAACAGTGTTAGAATTAGATTTTAGAGCTGTCAAATTTTTGTTCTTCCCTCGACGGGATTTGAACCCACACCATTGTTACACTGCAGCACCATTCGCTTAGCCTTACGTCCAGCGCCCTAGACCACTCGACTACATCCACTCCCTAAAAAAAGGAGCTTCAATAGTCGTAGTGTTACCTTGTCTCGTATGGCAAATCTAGGGATAGACGTAAGACATGTGTATAAGCGTGTGTAGATGGTACATATATACTTAATATTATAATTTGACAGCAATCTAACTCAGCAATTTTTAATATATTGGATAGGATAATGAAGAATTATTCACTATACAGTCACAGGAAATAAAGTATATTATACAAACGTCTAGAAGCAAGTGACAACCATACAATATATCTGTCCCACTGGATCTCAAAGTTACTTTAAAGGATACTAGGTTAATACTAAATATTATATACGTCTGAAAATTAAACCAAACAGTGTTAGAATTAGATTTTAGAGCTGTCAAATTTTTGTTCTTCCCTCGACGGGATTTGAACCCACACCATTGTTACACTGCAGCACCATTCGCTTAGCCTTACGTCCAGCGCCCTAGACCACTCGACTACATCCACTCCCTAAAAAAAGGAGCTTCAATAGTCGTAGTGTTACCTTGTCTCGTATGGCAAATCTAGGGATAGACGTAAGACATGTGTATAAGCGTGTGTAGATGGTACATATATACTTAATATTATAATTTGACAGCAATCTAACTCAGCAATTTTTAATATATTGGATAGGATAATGAAGAATTATTCACTATACAGTCACAGGAAATAAAGTATATTATACAAACGTCTAGAAGCAAGTGCCAACCATACAATATATCTGTCCCACTGGATCTCAAAGTTACTTTAAAGGATACTAGGTTAATACTAAATATTATATACGTCTGAAAATTAAATCAAACAGTGTTAGAATTAGATTTTAGAGCTGTCAAATTTTTGTTCTTCCCTCGACGGGATTTGAACCCACACCATTGTTACACTGCAGCACCATTCGCTTAGCCTTACGTCCAGCGCCCTAGACCACTCGACTACATCCACTCCCTAAAAAAAGGAGCTTCAATAGTCGTAGTGTTACCTTGTCTCGTATGGCAAATCTAGGGATAGACGTAAGACATGTGTATAAGCGTGTGTAGATGGTACATATATACTTAATATTATAATTTGACAGCAATCTAACTCAGCAATTTTTAATATATTGGATAGGATAATGAAGAATTATTCACTATACAGTCACAGGAAATAAAGTATATTATACAAACGTCTAGAAGCAAGTGACAACCATACAATATATCTGTCCCACTGGATCTCAAAGTTACTTTAAAGGATACTAGGTTAATACTAAATATTATATACGTCTGAAAATTAAACCAAACAGTGTTAGAATTAGATTTTAGAGCTGTCAAATTTTTGTTCTTCCCTCGACGGGATTTGAACCCACACCATTGTTACACTGCAGCACCATTCGCTTAGCCTTACGTCCAGCGCCCTAGACCACTCGACTACATCCACTCCCTAAAAAAAGGAGCTTCAATAGTCGTAGTGTTACCTTGTCTCGTATGGCAAATCTAGGGATAGACGTAAGACATGTGTATAAGCGTGTGTAGATGGTACATATATACTTAATATTATAATTTGACAGCAATCTAACTCAGCAATTTTTAATATATTGGATAGGATAATGAAGAATTATTCACTATACAGTCACAGGAAATAAAGTATATTATACAAACGTCTAGAAGCAAGTGACAACCATACAATATATCTGTCCCACTGGATCTCAAAGTTACTTTAAAGGATACTAGGTTAATACTAAATATTATATACGTATGAAAATTAAACCAAACAGTGTTAGAATTAGATTTTAGAGCTGTCAAATTTTTGTTCTTCCCTCGACGGGATTTGAACCCACACCATTGTTACACTGCAGCACCATTCGCTTAGCCTTACGTCCAGCGCCCTAGACCACTCGACTACATCCACTCCCTAAAAAAAGGAGCTTCAATAGTCGTAGTGTTACCTTGTCTCGTATGGCAAATCTAGGGATAGACGTAAGACATGTGTATAAGCGTGTGTAGATGGTACATATATACTTAATATTATAATTTGACAGCAATCTAACTCAGCAATTTTTAATATATTGGATAGGATAATGAAGAATTATTCACTATACAGTCACAGGAAATAAAGTATATTATACAAACGTCTAGAAGCAAGTGACAACCATACAATATATCTGTCCCACTGGATCTCAAAGTTACTTTAAAGGATACTAGGTTAATACTAAATATTATATACGTCTGAAAATTAAATCAAACAGTGTTAGAATTAGATTTTAGAGCTGTCAAATTTTTGTTCTTCCCTCGACGGGATTTGAACCCACACCATTGTTACACTGCAGCACCATTCGCTTAGCCTTACGTCCAGCGCCCTAGACCACTCGACTACATCCACTCCCTAAAAAAAGCAGCTTCAATAGTCGTAGTGTTACCTTGTCTCGTATGGCAAATCTAGGGATAGACGTAAGACATGTGTATAAGCGTGTGTAGATGGTACATATATACTTAATATTATAATTTGACAGCAATCTAACTCAGCAATTTTTAATATATTGGATAGGATAATGAAGAATTATTCACTATACAGTCACAGGAAATAAAGTATATTATACAAACGTCTAGAAGCAAGTGACAACCATACAATATATCTGTCCCACTGGATCTCAAAGTTACTTTAAAGGATACTAGGTTAATACTAAATATTATATACGTCTGAAAATTAAACCAAACAGTGTTAGAATTAGATTTTAGAGCTGTCAAATTTTTGTTCTTCCCTCGACGGGATTTGAACCCACACCATTGTTGCACTGCAGCACCATTCGCTTAGCCTTACGTCCAGCTCCCTAGACCACTCGACTACATCCACTCCCTAAAAAAAGGAGCTTCAATAGTCGTAGTGTTACCTTGTCTCGTATGGCAAATCTAGGGATAGACGTAAGACATGTGTATAAGCGTGTGTAGATGGTACATATATACTTAATATTATAATTTGACAGCAATCTAACTCAGCAATTTTTAATATATTGGATAGGATAATGAAGAATTATTCACTATACAGTCACAGGAAATAAAGTATATTATACAAACGTCTAGAAGCAAGTGACAACCATACAATATATCTGTCCCACTGGATCTCAAAGTTACTTTAAAGGATACTAGGTTAATACTAAATATTATATACGTCTGAAAATTAAATCAAACAGTGTTAGAATTAGATTTTAGAGCTGTCAAATTTTTGGTCTTCCCTCGACGGGATTTGAACCCACACCATTGTTACACTGCAGCACCATTCGCTTAGCCTTACGTCCAGCGCCCTAGACCACTCGACTACATCCACTCCCTAAAAAAAGCAGCTTCAATAGTCGTAGTGTTACCTTGTCTCGTATGGCAAATCTAGGGATAGACGTAAGACATGTGTATAAGCGTGTGTAGATGGTACATATATACTTAATATTATAATTTGACAGCAATCTAACTCAGCAATTTTTAATATATTGGATAGGATAATGAAGAATTATTCACTATACAGTCACAGGAAATAAAGTATATTATACAAACGTCTAGAAGCAAGTGACAACCATACAATATATCTGTCCCACTGGATCTCAAAGTTACTTTAAAGGATACTAGGTTAATACTAAATATTATATACGTCTGAAAATTAAACCAAACAGTGTTAGAATTAGATTTTAGAGCTGTCAAATTTTTGTTCTTCCCTCGACGGGATTTGAACCCACACCATTGTTACACTGCAGCACCATTCGCTTAGCCTTACGTCCAGCGCCCTAGACCACTCGACTACATCCACTCCCTAAAAAAAGGAGCTTCAATAGTCGTAGTGTTACCTTGTCTCGTATGGCAAATCTAGGGATAGACGTAAGACATGTGTATAAGCGTGTGTAGATGGTACATATATACTTAATATTATAATTTGACAGCAATCTAACTCAGCAATTTTTAATATATTGGATAGGATAATGAAGAATTATTCACTATACAGTCACAGGAAATAAAGTATATTATACAAACGTCTAGAAGCAAGTGACAACCATACAATATATCTGTCCCACTGGATCTCAAAGTTACTTTAAAGGATACTAGGTTAATACTAAATATTATATACGTATGAAAATTAAACCAAACAGTGTTAGAATTAGATTTTAGAGCTGTCAAATTTTTGTTCTTCCCTCGACGGGATTTGAACCCACACCATTGTTACACTGCAGCACCATTCGCTTAGCCTTACGTCCAGCGCCCTAGACCACTCGACTACATCCACTCCCTAAAAAAAGGAGCTTCAATAGTCGTAGTGTTACCTTGTCTCGTATGGCAAATCTAGGGATAGACGTAAGACATGTGTATAAGCGTGTGTAGATGGTACATATATACTTAATATTATAATTTGACAGCAATCTAACTCAGCAATTTTTAATATATTGGATAGGATAATGAAGAATTATTCACTATACAGTCACAGGAAATAAAGTATATTATACAAACGTCTAGAAGCAAGTGACAACCATACAATATATCTGTCCCACTGGATCTCAAAGTTACTTTAAAGGATACTAGGTTAATACTAAATATTATATACGTCTGAAAATTAAATCAAACAGTGTTAGAATTAGATTTTAGAGCTGTCAAATTTTTGTTCTTCCCTCGACGGGATTTGAACCCACACCATTGTTACACTGCAGCACCATTCGCTTAGCCTTACGTCCAGCGCCCTAGACCACTCGACTACATCCACTCCCTAAAAAAAGCAGCTTCAATAGTCGTAGTGTTACCTTGTCTCGTATGGCAAATCTAGGGATAGACGTAAGACATGTGTATAAGCGTGTGTAGATGGTACATATATACTTAATATTATAATTTGACAGCAATCTAACTCAGCAATTTTTAATATATTGGATAGGATAATGAAGAATTATTCACTATACAGTCACAGGAAATAAAGTATATTATACAAACGTCTAGAAGCAAGTGACAACCATACAATATATCTGTCCCACTGGATCTCAAAGTTACTTTAAAGGATACTAGGTTAATACTAAATATTATATACGTCTGAAAATTAAACCAAACAGTGTTAGAATTAGATTTTAGAGCTGTCAAATTTTTGTTCTTCCCTCGACGGGATTTGAACCCACACCATTGTTGCACTGCAGCACCATTCGCTTAGCCTTACGTCCAGCTCCCTAGACCACTCGACTACATCCACTCCCTAAAAAAAGGAGCTTCAATAGTCGTAGTGTTACCTTGTCTCGTATGGCAAATCTAGGGATAGACGTAAGACATGTGTATAAGCGTGTGTAGATGGTACATATATACTTAATATTATAATTTGACAGCAATCTAACTCAGCAATTTTTAATATATTGGATAGGATAATGAAGAATTATTCACTATACAGTCACAGGAAATAAAGTATATTATACAAACGTCTAGAAGCAAGTGACAACCATACAATATATCTGTCCCACTGGATCTCAAAGTTACTTTAAAGGATACTAGGTTAATACTAAATATTATATACGTCTGAAAATTAAATCAAACAGTGTTAGAATTAGATTTTAGAGCTGTCAAATTTTTGGTCTTCCCTCGACGGGATTTGAACCCACACCATTGTTACACTGCAGCACCATTCGCTTAGCCTTACGTCCAGCGCCCTAGACCACTCGACTACATCCACTCCCTAAAAAAAGCAGCTTCAATAGTCGTAGTGTTACCTTGTCTCGTATGGCAAATCTAGGGATAGACGTAAGACATGTGTATAAGCGTGTGTAGATGGTACATATATACTTAATATTATAATTTGACAGCAATCTAACTCAGCAATTTTTAATATATTGGATAGGATAATGAAGAATTATTCACTATACAGTCACAGGAAATAAAGTATATTATACAAACGTCTAGAAGCAAGTGACAACCATACAATATATCTGTCCCACTGGATCTCAAAGTTACTTTAAAGGATACTAGGTTAATACTAAATATTATATACGTCTGAAAATTAAACCAAACAGTGTTAGAATTAGATTTTAGAGCTGTCAAATTTTTGTTCTTCCCTCGACGGGATTTGAACCCACACCATTGTTACACTGCAGCACCATTCGCTTAGCCTTACGTCCAGCGCCCTAGACCACTCGACTACATCCACTCCCTAAAAAAAGGAGCTTCAATAGTCGTAGTGTTACCTTGTCTCGTATGGCAAATCTAGGGATAGACGTAAGACATGTGTATAAGCGTGTGTAGATGGTACATATATACTTAATATTATAATTTGACAGCAATCTAACTCAGCAATTTTTAATATATTGGATAGGATAATGAAGAATTATTCACTATACAGTCACAGGAAATAAAGTATATTATACAAACGTCTAGAAGCAAGTGACAACCATACAATATATCTGTCCCACTGGATCTCAAAGTTACTTTAAAGGATACTAGGTTAATACTAAATATTATATACGTCTGAAAATTAAACCAAACAGTGTTAGAATTAGATTTTAGAGCTGTCAAATTTTTGTTCTTCCCTCGACGGGATTTGAACCCACACCATTGTTACACTGCAGCACCATTCGCTTAGCCTTACGTCCAGCGCCCTAGACCACTCGACTACATCCACTCCCTAAAAAAGGAGCTTCAATAGTCGTAGTGTTACCTTGTCTGGTATGGCAAATCTAGGGATAGACGTAAGACATGTGTATAAGCGTGTGTAGATGGTACATATATACTTAATATTATAATTTGACAGCAATCTAACTCAGCAATTTTTAATATATTGGATAGGATAATGAAGAATTATTCACTATACAGTCACAGGAAATAAAGTATATTATACAAACGTCTAGAAGCAAGTGACAACCATACAATATATCTGTCCCACTGGATCTCAAAGTTACTTTAAAGGATACTAGGTTAATACTAAATATTATATACGTCTGAAAATTAAGCCAAACAGTGTTAGAATTAGATTTTAGAGCTGTCAAATTTTTGTTCTTCCCTCGACGGGATTTGAACCCACACCATTGTTACACTGCAGCACCATTCGCTTAGCCTTACGTCCAGCGCCCTAGACCACTCGACTACATCCACTCCCTAAAAAAAGGAGCTTCAATAGTCGTAGTGTTACCTTGTCTCGTATGGCAAATCTAGGGATAGACGTAAGACATGTGTATAAGCGTGTGTAGATGGTACATATATACTTAATATTATAATTTGACAGCAATCTAACTCAGCAATTTTTAATATATTGGATAGGATAATGAAGAATTATTCACTATACAGTCACAGGAAATAAAGTATATTATACAAACGTCTAGAAGCAAGTGACAACCATACAATATATCTGTCCCACTGGATCTCAAAGTTACTTTAAAGGATACTAGGTTAATACTAAATATTATATACGTCTGAAAATTAAACCAAACAGTGTTAGAATTAGATTTTAGAGCTGTCAAATTTTTGTTCTTCCCTCGACGGGATTTGAACCCACACCACTGTTACACTGCAGCACCATTCGCTTAGCCTTACGTCCAGCGCTCTAGACCACTCGACTACATCCACTCCCTAAAAAAAGGAGCTTCAATAGTCGTAGTGTTACCTTGTCTCGTATGGCAAATCTAGGGATAGACGTAAGACATGTGTATAAGCGTGTGTAGATGGTACATATATACTTAATATTATAATTTGACAGCAATCTAACTCAGCAATTTTTAATATATTGGATAGGATAATGAAGAATTATTCACTATACAGTCACAGGAAATAAAGTATATTATACAAACGTCTAGAAGCAAGTGACAACCATACAATATATCTGTCCCACTGGATCTCAAAGTTACTTTAAAGGATACTAGGTTAATACTAAATATTATATACGTCTGAAAATTAAACCAAACAGTGTTAGAATTAGATTTTAGAGCTGTCAAATTTTTGTTCTTCCCTCGACGGGATTTGAACCCACACCATTGTTACACTGCAGCACCATTCGCTTAGCCTTACGTCCAGCGCCCTAGACCACTCGACTACATCCACTCCCTAAAAAAAGGAGCTTCAATAGTCGTAGTGTTACCTTGTCTCGTATGGCAAATCTAGGGATAGACGTAAGACATGTGTATAAGCGTGTGTAGATGGTACATATATACTTAATATTATAATTTGACAGCAATCTAACTCAGCAATTTTTAATATATTGGATAGGATAATGAAGAATTATTCACTATACAGTCACAGGAAATAAAGTATATTATACAAACGTCTAGAAGCAAGTGACAACCATACAATATATCTGTCCCACTGGATCTCAAAGTTACTTTAAAGGATACTAGGTTAATACTAAATATTATATACGTCTGAAAATTAAACCAAACAGTGTTAGAATTAGATTTTAGAGCTGTCAAATTTTTGTTCTTCCCTCGACGGGATTTGAACCCACACCATTGTTACACTGCAGCACCATTCGCTTAGCCTTACGTCCAGCGCCCTAGACCACTCGACTACATCCACTCCCTAAAAAAAGGAGCTTCAATAGTCGTAGTGTTACCTTGTCTCGTATGGCAAATCTAGGGATAGACGTAAGACATGTGTATAAGCGTGTGTAGATGGTACATATATACTTAATATTATAATTTGACAGCAATCTAACTCAGCAATTTTTAATATATTGGATAGGATAATGAAGAATTATTCACTATACAGTCACAGGAAATAAAGTATATTATACAAACGTCTAGAAGCAAGTGACAACCATACAATATATCTGTCCCACTGGATCTCAAAGTTACTTTAAAGGATACTAGGTTAATACTAAATATTATATACGTCTGAAAATTAAACCAAACAGTGTTAGAATTAGATTTTAGAGCTGTCAAATTTTTGTTCTTCCCTCGACGGGATTTGAACCCACACCATTGTTACACTGCAGCACCATTCGCTTAGCCTTACGTCCAGCTCCCTAGACCACTCGACTACATCCACTCCCTAAAAAAAGGAGCTTCAATAGTCGTAGTGTTACCTTGTCTCGTATGGCAAATCTAGGGATAGACGTAAGACATGTGTATAAGCGTGTGTAGATGGTACATATATACTTAATATTATAATTTGACAGCAATCTAACTCAGCAATTTTTAATATATTGGATAGGATAATGAAGAATTATTCACTATACAGTCACAGGAAATAAAGTATATTATACAAACGTCTAGAAGCAAGTGACAACCATACAATATATCTGTCCCACTGGATCTCAAAGTTACTTTAAAGGATACTAGGTTAATACTAAATATTATATACGTCTGAAAATTAAACCAAACAGTGTTAGAATTAGATTTTAGAGCTGTCAAATTTTTGTTCTTCCCTCGACGGGATTATATATATATATATATGTATGTATCTATCACATATCAAATATACTCTTAACTATTTATTCATACTATCTTCAATAAGCGCGAAAATATGAGTATGTCGACATATACAGCGCGTCGTGGTTTCGGTCGTAAAAGTGTGGATTATCTAGGCTCAGAGAGTTCACCAGTTAGTTAAATAATATACAGTTCCTCAAATGTATCAATATACACTACACTAACTCACTAGTAAACCACAGATATTGCCTTGTATAGATAAATGTCTTTAAGGCG
Organism: Bathymodiolus brooksi; assembly: GCA_963680875.1. Taxonomy (NCBI): domain Eukaryota; kingdom Metazoa; phylum Mollusca; class Bivalvia; order Mytilida; family Modiolidae; genus Bathymodiolus; species Bathymodiolus brooksi. The sequence goes on from OY804590.1 coordinate 9,621,077, forward strand.
ACACGGTTATAGTGTCTTTATTGTGACACGGTGCGCACAATTAATATATTATTATAGTGTCTCAACGGCGACACGGTGAATACAATTAATATGTTATTATAGTGTCTTGATGGCGACACGGTTGTGATGTCTTTATTGCGACACGTGCACACAATTAGTATATTATTATAGTGTCTCAACGGCGACACGGTGAATACAATTAATATGTTATGATAGTGTCTTGATGGCGACACGATGTATGCAATTAATATACTAGTATTATTATGGTGTCGTGACGACGACACGATATATCTTCTGTTTTCTACTGACAAATAGTCCACAGGTTCGTGGCCCTGATACCAAAGATTATTTTCGTACAGACAATTCTTCTTAGAATATGTTTAAACTATATGGAAATGTATCCGAATAAATAGAATACTATTTTCGGCAATAAAGTCTACGACACGGTGTGTGTCGCGCCTGATATAGGATGTAAAAAGTGTCGATATCTTATGTAAAAGCGGACTTCTATTAACTTTCTATATGGATAAACTGCAGTGTGTGTCCAATAAAATTGCGACACTATGCTAACCTTCAACCCGAAAGTAGAGCTATTGGATTCCTACTGTGTGTCAATCTACTGATCTGAGACTCCTTATAATTAAGTGTTCGATAATGGCGCCCAGCTAAGACAAGACTGAACCCGAGTGTTCTTTACTTCGGAATGAATACCCTTACGACACGTCCACGACACGCTCCTAACATAAGAATAACGTGACGTTAAGACACTCTCGTGACGTCATTTACGTCTGAAGATTTGCAACGATTTACCATGATGCACTGCGTCTAAATATGACAACAATGGCGTCCGACCCTGTCTTACGGCAAAGTGTGTCGGATGATGAAAACGTAGATAGGACTTGTTTAATTTATGGGGAAATAACATGAAAGCTACTGTGATGTACCAACAAATATAACGTATAAGGTAATAACTTATTATTATCACCGATAATAGTGTGTACAGTAACTGTAAAAACGAAAAAGGGGGGAGGTGACGACACGGTGAGAGTTCAAAGGAAAATACAAGTTAAATAACATCCCAATTATAAGGATAACTCTCCCTGTTTACACAATTGTAATACAAATTATTTACATATAACATCAACCAATAACGATATAACCAATCTCTAAACATAGTATGAGAATGAGGGTCTCGAAGAGTATTTATAATTATTATTTTTTTTTTTTCAACTACGGCCATGACCACTTCAATATGGTAGTTGGATTTACAGCTACCTGTGCAATCAGTGCCTGTTACCACTAAAGATGTGAGTTCGGACCCCGTTCGTGGCGAGGTGTACTCGATACAACATTATGTGATAAACTTTGTCAGTGACTTGCGAAAGGTCCGTGATTTTCTCCGAATACTCCAGTTTCCTCCACCAATAAAACTGACCGCCACGATATAACTGCAATATTGTTGAAAGTGGCGTAATTCACCATAAACCAAACCAAAACACAGATCGCTTAGCTCTGAGTGATTGTGTATTCAACGTAACTGCTTTAAAATATTAAATTGATTAAAGTTAAATTCGTGATCTAAATATTTTTTGTAGGCTGTGGAGAATTTCCAGTTCCGGTTGGAGCAGTGGACATGACCGTTTTCCGAGGTGCTTACAGTAGTATTAGCTTGACTTGCACTGACGACTACATAACAACCGGAAGTTTGGATGTTAAATGTGAAAGTGGCACGTGGTATATCGGTAATTTTACTTGCTGGTGGACAGGTTTGTTTCTATTATACATAATATCTTGTTGTTATCGTGCTGTTTGTCACTATGGAACCGACTTGTCACCATTAGTAGCAATAAGCAAAATATAATACTGCAAATGTCAAAACGTACCATGCTGTTTATCTATGATGCCTTTGTACAATTGGGAAAGTGGTAAGTAACAATTAAAATTATTAACAATTCGTCTCACAATTTGACTTGTACCATCATGTTTGCAAAAAAGGAACATATTGTGCTCTAATATGTTTAATGATTGTGCAGCTGTCGCTTCTAAAGTATTACTTTTTTTTTATTTCTTGAGAAGAAATATTATTGGTTCCACTACTTTTTGTGTTGGTAAGTAGATAGGATTCTGATTATTTCGGAAAGTGTCGGACATAAAAAGCAAGTCAGGACCTGGATTTCCAACATCATATGTCGTTGTTTTTTGTGTGTGTGTATTCAGTGAGTAGGATGATATGTGATTATTTGTTTTGTTGATGTTAGTTGCATTGCTGATAATCACTGTTTAAACTTTCTTTTCATAACTGCATATTCGTGGATCTTAAATTTCAAGGGTTGCCTATAAAATATATATTTGTGGTTTCCTTGGTTCGTTGAATCCGAATTGCCAACATTAATGAAAAGGAATTGTATTATTGTAAACTATTAGATCTTGTGTTCTTCCCGAAAATAAGAAGAAAACATTCTACCTCGCTGGTTTCTGAAATTTCTGAATTGGTTCGCCTACGAAATCCAGGAAAAATATATAAGCACGAATAAACATTTTCCAAATGAAAACAGGGAAAATCCATTTTCTTATTTCAGATTGCGGTGAACCATCTGCTCTACCCGGTGCACAACGTACATTTTCTGGAACTAAAGTAGGATACGTGGCGACTCATTCCTGTAGTAATGGCTATGTTGACGTAGCTAATGTGGTCACAGTAGAGTCTACATGTTTACTTGGCGGGAATTGGTCTACCGTCTTCATTAATTGTTCAAGTATATATGTATTACCATCTCAGACAGCTTATGTTTCAATAGTATACTGGCGTGTGTTCTCCACGTTTGAACCTCTAAGAGCCATACCTTGTTTCAATTGTCAAATTATTTATTCTTCATCTTTTGATAATATATAATAGTCTTACTCTTAGATAACACTAAATATATTATTTTGTAATAGAACATTATGTATGTTTTTTTTGTAATTAAAGAAAGTAGCCAATCTGATACCAGATTTCCGAAGCAAAATGCTATATCACCTCACCGTTTCATTGGACGATACACTTCGCAGACGACAGTATCACGTGAAGCTTTTGTGCATCGACTGTCTCATTACACTGGATAACTACGTTTTTATTACTATCACTGGTTCGATACCTCTGCTGGTGGACTATTAGTCCCCGAGGGTATCATCCGCCCAGTAGTGAGTGTTTCGGCACTGACATGGGTTTCTAGAGATATTTATTATTGAAATTTACAGTTCCTAAATAATGTTATCATTATCAAATCTAAGGTTCTCCTCCTTCAGGCAATAATGACCTTAGCCGATTTTGGCTATCCTGTTTCGGCCATTCGGTTTATTGTTCCTAAACACTTTTAAGTTTTTTGGCTTTCTAATATTGCGTCATGCGCACTAAATTTAATATCTACGTCTTTATCACATAGGCAAGTTCCATGTATCAAAGAATTAATTTTATTTGTTTTCAGTAAATTGCTATTCGCCTCCAGGAATGCAAAACGCACACCATTCATCTGATATTACGACATACTATGGGTCAGTGGTATATTACACATGTGAAAGTCGCTTTACCATGGTTGGTGATCGAAGCTACTCCACTTGTTTAGCTAGTGGTACTTGGATAAGTCCTGACTTTGAGTGTGTCCGTAAGTACATTTTATTTTCAGTAAAGCAATCTTATATAATAGTAGAGTAAATGGTTTGACAGGATGATATTGCTTAGGCAAATGGAATGTTAATAAGTTTGAAGACATCAAACGAGTAAACAGAAACCGTCAATAGTCAGTCTCTAGAATTTCTTCAAAGATATTGAAGAGGTAATCGGAAGCATTAATACGAATAAGGACAGAACATGGCCAAAAGAAAAAGGATAAACAACGATCAATAAACTATTACCTAGAAAACTAACGATTGGATAAAACGAACCCCACTAAAAACTGGTGGTGAACCTGCTCCACTGGTATGGCAAAAGGGGTGTCGATGACATAGGAAAGAAAATACTGACATTCAAATGCATATGGTATATAATATATAATTTATGCCATTATCATCGGCTTCACTTATTCAGTTGCTTCCATCATACATTATCTAATTAACAGTAAATAGTAATAAATAATAAAATAAGGACCAACACGGACTTCACCAACTTTACGGAATAGGATTAATACAATATCAACTTATTTCCCAATCCTATTAATACAATATCAACTTATTTCCCAATCCTATTAATACAATATCAACTTATTTCCCAATCCTATTAATACAATATCAACTTATTTCCCAATCCTATTAATACAATATCAACTTATTTCCCAATCTTATTAATACAATATCAACTTATTTCCCAATCTTATTAATACAATATCAACTTATTTCCCAATCTTATTAATACAATATCAACTTATTTCCCAATCCTATTAATACAATATCAACTTATTTCCCAATCCTATTAATACAGTATCAACTTATTTCCCAATCTTATTAATACAATATCAACTTATTTCCCAATCCTATTAATACAATATCAACTTATTTCCCAATCTTATTAATACAATATCAACTTATTTCCCAATCCTATTAATAGCATTGTACCATGTACAAAAAAAATAACATATATAGTTTGCCCCTTCGGAATATTAATTCTCTAACGTGTATAGTTCAAAAGTGTAGTTTTATATTAAATTAATCAATAAAATATGCTTAGACTAATCCATAGAACGTTTTATTACTAAATGAAAAAATAATATTATTACAGAAATAGCCATTAATAATAATTATTATTTTTTTTTCCAGCTGACTGTGGACTTCCTGCAAATGTTTCCAATACAAAACAACTTTTGCATAACAGTACCTTGTTTATGTCTGGTATAAGGTACGAGTGTGTGGAAGGCTTTACATTGATTGGTGAACCATTGATCACGTGTCAGGATAACTCTGTATGGACATCAGCAATGTTTATGTGCGTCGGTCAGTATATAATAAAATGAAAAGTAAAAATAACACACTGTTGGAACAGTTCTAAAATCCAATAGATAAATGGCCGAAACATAGGTCAAATCGATACCCTAACACACATGTACATGACCGCGTACGTTATTGGCTTCGCTCAGGCACTTCAATAAAACGTGGCGGGGTTAAGCTAGTGCAATAGGACCAGAACTCCCCCTTGGTTAAATGATGCTGTCACGTAAATGTGTGTCACGTGTGAGTAAAATGTTAACCTTTAGATATAATTGGTTGAACAGCTTCATTATCAATATCGCTATAATCTTGAACATTATACATTATATATTTAATCTTCGTGACACAGAATGTGTCATGTGTATTAAAAGAGTTTGAAGATACCGAATGGGTAATCAGAATTCGCAAATCAAAGAACAGACAACACAATGGCCAAGAGAAAAAGAATAAAAGGACAAACAACGATCTACAAAACATACATATACAACTAAAGATCGAGTATAACGAACCCCACTAAAACGGGGTGTGAACTCAGGTGTCCCGGCAGGATAAACATTTCCTGCTCCATTAGTTCTATTAAATATTAAAAATACATACATAATATTATTTGCCTGGTTATATGTTGTCTGACGACTGAAACATTTCCTGTGTAGTATTTTCTCGAGCATTGTTTGTCTTTTGTTCTTTTTCTTCTGGTCATTTGAATGAATACTTCTGATTATCATCCTCAAAATGTTCTCATAGAATGGGTATGAAATAACTTATATGTATTAATTATTAAGGGCAGTTTGATTAAGAACTTATATGTATTAATTATTAAGAGCAGTCTGATTAAGAACTTATATGTATTAATTATTAAGGGCAGTCTGATTAAGAACGTATATGTATTAATTATTAAGGGCAGTCTGATTAATAACTTATATGTATTAATTATTAAGGACAGTCTGATTAAGAACTTATATGTATTAATTATTAAGGGCAGTCTGATTAAGAACTTATATGTATTAATTATTAAGGGCAGTCTGATTAAGAACTTATATTTGTTAATTATTAAGGGCAGTCTGATTAAGAACTTATATGTATTAATTATGAAGGGCAGTCTGATTAAGAACTTATGTGTATTAACTATTAAGGGCAGTCTGATTAAGAACTTATATGTATTAATTATGAAGGGCAGTCTGATTAAGAACTTATATGTATTAATTATTAAGGGTAGTCTGATTAAGAACTTATATGTATTAATTATTAAGAGCAGTCTGATTAAGATCTTTTATGTATTAATTATTAAGGGCAGTCTGATTAAGAACTTATATGTATTAATTATTAAGGGCAGTCTGATTAAGAACTTATATGTATTAATTACTAAGGGCAGTCTGATTACGAACTTATATGTATTAATTATTAAGGGTAGTCTGATTAAGAACTTATATGTATTAATTATTAAGAGCAGTCTGATTAAGATCTTTTATGTATTAATTATTAAGGGCAGTCTGATTAAGAACTTATATGTATTAATTATTAAGGGCAGTCTGATTAAGAACTTATATGTATTAATTATTAAGGGCAGTCTGATTAAGAACTTATATGTATTAATTATTAAGGGCAGTCTGATTAAGAACTTATATGTATTAATTATTAAGGGCAGTCTGATTAAGAACTTATATGTATTAATTATTACGGGCAGTCTGATTAAGAACTTATATGTATTAATTATTAAGGGCAGTCTGATTAAGAACTTATATGTATTAACTATTAAGGGCAGTCTGATTAAGAACTTATATGTATTAATTATTAAGGGCAGTCAGATTAAGAACTTATATGTATTAATTATTAAGGGCAGTCAGATTAAGAACATATATGTATTAATTATTAAGGGCAGTCAGATTAAGAACTTATATGTATTAATTATTAAGGGCAGTCTGATTAAGAACTTATATGTATTAATTATTAAGGGCAGTCTGATTAAGAACTTATATGTATTAATTATTAAGGCCAGTCTGATTAAGAACTTATATGTATTAATTATTAAGGACAGTCTAATTAAGAACTTATATGCATTAATTATTAAGGGCAGTTTGATTAAGAACTTATATGTATTAATTATTAAGGGCAGTCTGATTAAGAACTTATATGTATTAATTATTAAGGGCAGTCTGATTAAGATCTTATATGTATTAATTATTAAGGACAGTCTAATTAAGAACTTATATGCATTAATTATTAAGGGCAGTTTGATTAAGAACTTATATGTATTAATTATTAAGGCCAGTCTGATTAAGAACTTATATGTATTAATTATTAAGGACAGTCTAATTAAGAACTTATATGCATTAATTATTAAGGGCAGTTTGATTAAGAACTTATATGTATTAATTATTAAGGCCAGTCTGATTAAGAACTTATATGTATTAATTATTAAGGACAGTCTAATTAAGAACTTATATGCATTAATTATTAAGGGCAGTTTGATTAAGAACTTATATGTATTAATTATTAAGGGCAGTCAGATTAAGAACTTATATGTATTAATTATTAAGGGCAGTCTGATTAAGAACTTATATGTATTAACTATTAAGGGCAGTCTGAATAAGAACTTATATGCATTAATTATAAAGGCCAGTCTGATTAAGATCTTTTATGTATTAATTATTAAGGGCAGTCTGATTAAGAACTTATATGTATTAATTATTAAGGGCAGTCAGATTAAGAACTTATATGTATTAATTATTAAGGGCAGTCTGATTAAGAGCTTATATGTATTAATTATTAAGGCCAGTCTGATTAAGATCTTTTATGTATTAATTATTAAGGGCAGTCTGATTAAGAACTTATATGTATTAATTATTTAGGGCAGTCTGATTAAGAACTTATATGTATTAATTATTAAAGGCAGTCTGATTAAGAACTTATATGTATTAATTATTAAGACCATTCTGATTAAGAACTTATATGTATTAATTATTAAGGGCAGTCTGATTAAGAAAGTATATGTATTGATTATTAAGGCCAGTCTGATTAAGAACTTATATGTATTAATAATTAAGGGCAGTCTGATTAAGAACTTATATGTATTGATTATTAAGGGCAGTCTGATTAAGAACTTATATGTATTAATTATTAAGGGCAGTCTGATTAAGAACATATATGTATTAATTATTAAAGGCAGTCTGATTAAGAACTTATATGTATTAATTATTAAGAGCAGTCTGATTAAGAACGTATATGTATTAATTATTAAGGGCAGTCTGATTAAGAACTTATATGTGTTAATTATTAAGAGCAGTCTGATTAAGAACGTATATGTATTAATTATTAAGGGCAGTCTGACTAAGAACTTATATGTATTAATTATTAAGGGCAGTTTGATTAAGAACTTATATGTATTAATTATTAAGGCCAGTCTGATTAAGAACTTATATGTATTAATTATTAAGAGCAGTCTGATTAAGAACGTATATGTATTAATTATAAAGGGCAGTGTGATTAAGAACTTATATGTATTAATTATTAAGGGCAGTCTGATTAAGAACTTATATGTATTAATTATTAAGGACAGTCCGTTTAAGAACTTATATGTATTGATTATTAAGGGCAATCTGATTAAGAACTTATATGTATTAATTATTAAGGGCAGTCTGATTAAGAACGTATATGTATTAATTATTAAGGGCAGTCTGATTAAGAACGTATATGTATTAATTATTAAAGGCAGTCTGATTAAGAACGTATATGTATTAATTATTAAATGCAGTCTGTTTAAGAACTTATATGTATTAATTATTAAGGGCAGTCTGATTAAGAACGTATATGTATTAATTATTAAGGGCAGTCTGATTAAGAACGTATATGTATTAATTATTAAGGCCAGTCTGATTAAGAACTTATATGTATTAATTATTAAGGACAGTCTGTTTAAAAACTTATATGTATTAATTATTAAGGCCAGTCTGATTAAGAACTTATGTGTATTAATTATTAAGGCCAGTTTGTTTAAGAACTTATATGTATTAATTATTAAGGGCAGTCTGATTAAGAACGTATATGTATTAATTATTAAAGGCAGTCTGATTAAGAACTTATGTGTATTAATTATTAAGGGCAGTCTGATTAAGAACGTATATGTATTAATTATTAAGGGCAGTCTGATTAAGAACGTATATGTATTAATTATTAAAGGCAGTGTGTTTAAGAACTTATATGTATTAATTATTAAGGGCAATCTGATTAAGAACGTATATGTATTAATTATTAAGGGCAATCTGATTAAGAACGTATATGTATTAATTATTAAGGACAGTCTGTTTAAGAACTTATATGTATTAATTATTAAGGCCAGTCTGATTAAGAACGTATGTGTATTAATTATTAAGGCCAGTCTGTTTAAGAACTTATATGTATTAATTATTAAGGCCAGTCTGTTTAAGAACTTATATGTATTAATTATTAAGGCCAGTCTGATTCAGAACTTATATGTATTAATTATTAAGGGCAGTCTGATTAAGAATGTATATGTATTAATTATTAAGGCCAGTCTGATTAAGAACTTATATGTATTAATTATTAAGGAGAGTCTGTTTAAGAACTTATATGTATTATTTATTAAGGCCAGTCTGTTTAAGAACTTATATGTATTAATTATTAAGGACAGTCTGATTAAGAACTTATATGTATTAATTATTAAGGGCAGTCTGTTTAAGAACTTATATGTATTGATTATTAAGGGCAGTCTGATTAAGAACTTATATGTATTGATTATTAAGGGCAGTCTGATTAAGAACTTATATGTATTAATTATTAAGGGCAGTCTGATTAAGAACTTATATGTATTAATTATTAAAGGCAGTCTGTTTAAGAACTTATATGTATTATTTATTAAGGGCAGTCTGATTAAGAATTTATATGTATTAATTATTAAGGGCAGTCTGATTAAGAACTTATATGTATTGATTATTAAGGGCAGTCTGATTAAGAACTTATATGTATTAATTATTAAAGGCAGTCTGTTTAAGAACTTATATGTATTAATTATTAAAGGCAGTCTGATTAAGAACTTATATGTATTAACTATTAAGGGCAGTCTGATTAAGAACTTATATGTATTAATTATTAAGGGCAGTCTGATTAAGAATGTATATGTATTAATTATTAAAGGCAGTCTGATTAAGAACTTATATGTATTAATTAATAAGGGCAGTCTGATTAAGAACTTATATGTATTAACTATTAAGGGCAGTCTGAATAAGAACTTATATGTATTAATTATTAAGGGCAGTCTGATTAAGAATGTATATGTATTAATTAATAAGGGCAGTCTGATTAAGAACTTATATGTATTAATTATTAAAGGCAGTCTGATTAAGAACTTATATGTATTAATTAATAAGGGCAGTCTGATTAAGAACTTATATGTATTAACTATTAAGGGCAGTCTGAATAAGAACTTATATGTATTAATTATTAAGGGCAGTCTGATTAAGAACATATATGTATTAATTATTAAGGGCAGTCTGATTAAGAACTTATATGTATTAACTATTAAGGACAGTCTGATTGAGAACTTATATGTATTAATTATTAAGTGCAGTCTGATTAAGAACTTATATGTATTAATTATTAAGGCCAGTTTGATTAAGAACTTATATGTATTAATTATTAAGGACAGTGTGTTTAAGAACTTATATGTATTATTTATTAAGGGCAGTCTGATTAAGAACTTATATGTATTAATTATTAAGGACAGTCTGTTTAAGAACTTATATGTATTAATTATTAAGGCCAGTCTGATTAAGAACTTATATGTATTAATTATTAAGGACAGTCTGTTTAAGAACTTATATGTATTGATTATTAAGGGCAGTCTGATTAAGAACTTATATGTATTGATTATTAAGGGCAGTTTGATTAAGAACTTACATGTATTAATTATTGAGGGCAGTCTGATTAAGAACTTATATGTATTAATTATTAAAGGCAGTCTGTTTAAGAACTTATATGTATTAATTATTAAGGGCAGTCTGATTAAGAATTTATATGTATTAAGTATTAAGGGCAATCTGATTAAGAACTTATATGTATTGATTATTAAGGGCAGTCTGATTAAGAACTTATATGTATTAATTATTAAGGGCAGTCTGATTAAGAACTTATATGTATTAATTATTAAGGGCAGTCTGATTAAGAACTTATATGTATTGATTATTAAGGGCAGTCTGATTAAGAACTTATATGTATTGATTATTAAGGGCATTCTGAATATGAACTTATATGTATTGATTATTAAGGGCAGTCTGATTATGAACTTATATGTATTAATTATTAAGGGCAGTCTGATTAAGAATTTATATGTATTGATTATTAAGGGCAGTCTGATTAAGAACTTATATGTATTAATTATTAAGGGCAGTCTGATTAAGAATGTATATGTATTAATTATTAAAGGCAGTCTGATTAAGAACTTATATGTATTAATTATTAAGGGAAATCTGATTAAGAACATATATGTATTAATTATTAAGGGCAGTCTGATTAAGAACTTATATGTATTAACTATTAAGGGCAGTCTGATTAAGAACTTATATGTATTAATTATTAAGGGCAGTCTGATTAAGAATGTATATGTATTAATTATTAAAGGCAGTCTGATTAAGAACTTATATGTATTAATTAATAAGGGCAGTCTGATTAAGAACTTATATGTATTTATTATTAAGGGCAGTCTGAATAAGAACTTATATGTATTAATTATTAAAGGCAGTCTGATTAAGAACTTATATGTATTAATTAATAATGGTAGTCTGATTAAGAACTTATATGTATTAACTATTAAGGGCAGTCTGAATAAGAACTTATATGTATTAATTATTAAGGGCAGTCTGATTAAGAATGTATATGTATTAATTAATAAGGGCAGTCTGATTAAGAACTTATATGTATTAATTATTAAAGGCAGTCTGATTAAGAACTTATATGTATTAATTATTAAGGGCAATCTGATTAAGAACGTATATGTATTAATTATTAAGGGCAATCTGATTAAGAACGTATATGTATTAATTATTAAGGACAGTCTGTTTAAGAACTTATATGTATTAATTATTAAGGCCAGTCTGATTAAGAACGTATGTGTATTAATTATTAAGGCCAGTCTGTTTAAGAACTTATATGTATTAATTATTAAGGCCAGTCTGTTTAAGAACTTATATGTATTAATTATTAAGGCCAGTCTGATTCAGAACTTATATGTATTAATTATTAAGGGCAGTCTGATTAAGAATGTATATGTATTAATTATTAAGGCCAGTCTGATTAAGAACTTATATGTATTAATTATTAAGGACAGTCTGTTTAAGAACTTATATGTATTATTTATTAAGGCCAGTCTGTTTAAGAACTTATATGTATTAATTATTAAGGACAGTCTGATTAAGAACTTATATGTATTAATTATTAAGGGCAGTCTGTTTAAGAACTTATATGTATTGATTATTAAGGGCAGTCTGATTAAGAACTTATATGTATTGATTATTAAGGGCAGTCTGATTAAGAACTTATATGTATTAATTATTAAGGGCAGTCTGATTAAGAACTTATATGTATTAATTATTAAAGGCAGTCTGTTTAAGAACTTATATGTATTATTTATTAAGGGCAGTCTGATTAAGAATTTATATGTATTAATTATTAAGGGCAGTCTGATTAAGAACTTATATGTATTGATTATTAAGGGCAGTCTGATTAAGAACTTATATGTATTAATTATTAAAGGCAGTCTGTTTAAGAACTTATATGTATTAATTATTAAAGGCAGTCTGATTAAGAACTTATATGTATTAACTATTAAGGGCAGTCTGATTAAGAACTTATATGTATTAATTATTAAGGGCAGTCTGATTAAGAATGTATATGTATTAATTATTAAAGGCAGTCTGATTAAGAACTTATATGTATTAATTAATAAGGGCAGTCTGATTAAGAACTTATATGTATTAACTATTAAGGGCAGTCTGAATAAGAACTTATATGTATTAATTATTAAGGGCAGTCTGATTAAGAATGTATATGTATTAATTAATAAGGGCAGTCTGATTAAGAACTTATATGTATTAATTATTAAAGGCAGTCTGATTAAGAACTTATATGTATTAATTAATAAGGGCAGTCTGATTAAGAACTTATATGTATTAACTATTAAGGGCAGTCTGAATAAGAACTTATATGTATTAATTATTAAGGGCAGTCTGATTAAGAACATATATGTATTAATTATTAAGGGCAGTCTGATTAAGAACTTATATGTATTAACTATTAAGGACAGTCTGATTGAGAACTTATATGTATTAATTATTAAGTGCAGTCTGATTAAGAACTTATATGTATTAATTATTAAGGCCAGTTTGATTAAGAACTTATATGTATTAATTATTAAGGACAGTGTGTTTAAGAACTTATATGTATTATTTATTAAGGGCAGTCTGATTAAGAACTTATATGTATTAATTATTAAGGACAGTCTGTTTAAGAACTTATATGTATTAATTATTAAGGCCAGTCTGATTAAGAACTTATATGTATTAATTATTAAGGACAGTCTGTTTAAGAACTTATATGTATTGATTATTAAGGGCAGTCTGATTAAGAACTTATATGTATTGATTATTAAGGGCAGTGTGATTAAGAACTTACATGTATTAATTATTAAGGGCAGTCTGATTAAGAACTTATATGTATTAATTATTAAAGGCAGTCTGTTTAAGAACTTATATGTATTAATTATTAAGGGCAGTCTGATTAAGAATTTATATGTATTAATTATTAAGGGCAATCTGATTAAGAACTTATATGTATTGATTATTAAGGGCAGTCTGATTAAGAACTTATATGTATTAATTATTAAGGGCAGTCTGATTAAGAACTTATATGTATTAATTATTAAGGGCAGTCTGATTAAGAACTTATATGTATTGATTATTAAGGGCAGTCTGATTAAGAACTTATATGTATTGATTATTAAGGGCATTCTGAATATGAACTTATATGTATTGATTATTAAGGGCAGTCTGATTATGAACTTATATGTATTAATTATTAAGGGCAGTCTGATTAAGAATTTATATGTATTGATTATTAAGGGCAGTCTGATTAAGAACTTATATGTATTAATTATTAAGGGCAGTCTGATTAAGAATGTATATGTATTAATTATTAAAGGCAGTCTGATTAAGAACTTATATGTATTAATTATTAAGGGAAATCTGATTAAGAACATATATGTATTAATTATTAAGGGCAGTCTGATTAAGAACTTATATGTATTAACTATTAAGGGCAGTCTGATTAAGAACTTATATGTATTAATTATTAAGGGCAGTCTGATTAAGAATGTATATGTATTAATTATTAAAGGCAGTCTGATTAAGAACTTATATGTATTAATTAATAAGGGCAGTCTGATTAAGAACTTATATGTATTTATTATTAAGGGCAGTCTGAATAAGAACTTATATGTATTAATTATTAAAGGCAGTCTGATTAAGAACTTATATGTATTAATTAATAATGGTAGTCTGATTAAGAACTTATATGTATTAACTATTAAGGGCAGTCTGAATAAGAACTTATATGTATTAATTATTAAGGGCAGTCTGATTAAGAATGTATATGTATTAATTAATAAGGGCAGTCTGATTAAGAACTTATATGTATTAATTATTAAAGGCAGTCTGATTAAGAACTTATATGTATTAATTATTAAGGGCAGTCTGATTAAGAACTTATATGTATTAACTATTAAGGGCAGTCTGAATAAGAACTTATATGTATTAATTATTAAGGGCAGTCTGATTAAGAACGTATATGTATTAATTATTAAGGGCAGTCTGATTAAGAACATATATGTATTAATTATTAAGGGCAGTCTGATTAAGAACTTATATGTATTAACTATTAAGGACAGTCTGATTGAGAACGTATATGTATTAATTATTAAGTGCAGTCTGATTAAGAACTTATATGTATTAATTATTAAGGCCAGTTTGATTAAGAACTTATATGTATTAATTATTAAGGACAGTGTGTTTAAGAACTTATATGTATTATTTATTAAGGGCAGTCTGATTAAGAACTTATATGTATTAATTATTAAGGACAGTCTGTTTAAGAACTTATATGTATTAATTATTAAGGCCAGTCTGATTAAGAACTTATATGTATTAATTATTAAGGACAGTCTGTTTAAGAACTTATATGTATTGATTATTAAGGGCAGTCTGATTAAGAACTTATATGTATTGATTATTAAGGGCAGTGTGATTAAGAACTTACATGTATTAATTATTAAGGGCAGTCTGATTAAGAACTTATATGTATTAATTATTAAAGGCAGTCTGTTTAAGAACTTATATGTATTAATTATTAAGGGCAGTCTGATTAAGAATTTATATGTATTAATTATTAAGGGCAATCTGATTAAGAACTTATATGTATTGATTATTAAGGGCAGTCTGATTAAGAACTTATATGTATTAATTATTAAAGGCAGTCTGTTTTAGAACTTATATGTATTAATTATTAAAGGCAGTCTGATTAAGAACGTATAGGTATTAATTATTAAGGGCAGTCTGATTAAGAACTTATATGTATTAATTATTAAGGGCAGTCTGATTAAGAACTTATATGTATTGATTATTAAAGGCAGTCTGAATAAGAACTTATATGTATTAATTATTAAAGGCAGTCTGTTTAAGAACTTATATGTATTAATTATTAAAGGCAGTCTGATTAAGAATTTATATGTATTAATTATTAAGGGCAATCTGATTAAGAACTTATATGTATTGATTATTAAGGGCAGTCTGATTAAGAACTTATATGTATTAATTATTAAAGGCAGTCTGTTTTAGAACTTATATGTATTAATTATTAAATGCAGTCTGATTAAGAACGTATATGTATTAATTATTAAGGGCAGTCTGATTAAGAACTTATATGTATTAATTATTAAGGGCAGTCTGATTAAAAACTTATATGTATTGATTATTAAAGGCAGTCTGAATAAGAACTTATATGTATAAATTATTAAGGGCAGTCTGATTAAGAACTTATATGTATTGATTATTAAAGGCAGTCTGAATAAGAACTTATATGTATTAATTATTAAGGGCAGTCTGATTAAGAACTTATATGTATTAATTATTAAAGGCAGTCTGAATAAGAACATATATGTATTAATTATTAAGGGCAGTGTGATTAAGAACTTATATGTATTAACTATTAAGGGCAGTCTGATTAAAAACTTATATGCATTAATTATTAAGGGCAGTCTGATTAAGAACATATATGTATTAATTATTAAGGGCAGTCTGATTAAGAACTTATATGTATTAAGTATTAAGGGCAGTCTGATTAAGAACTTATATGTATTAATTATTAAGGGCAGTCTGACTAAGAACTTATGTGTATTAATTATTAAGGCCAGTCTCTTTAAGAACTTATATGTATTAATTATTAAGGACAATCTGTTTTAGAACTTATATGTATTAATTATTAAGGCCAGTCTGATTAAGAACTTATATGTATTAATTATTAAGGGCAGTCTGATTAGTAACGTATATGTATTAATTATTAAGGCCAGTCTGATTAAGAACTTATATCTATTAATTATTAAGGACAGTCTGTTTAAGAACTTATATGTATTAATTATTAAAGGCAGTCTGTTTTAGAACTTATATGTATTAATTATTAAAGGCAGTCTGATTAAGAACGTATATGTATTAATTATTAAGGGCAGTCTGATTAAGAACTTATATGTATTAATTATTAAGGGCAGTCTGATTAAGAACTTATATGTATTGATTATTAAGGGCAGTCTGATTAAGAACTTATATGTATTGATTATTAAGGGCAGTCTGATTATGAACTTATATGTATTGATTATTAAGGGCAGTCTGATTATGAACTTATATGTATTAATTATTAAGGGCAGTCTGATTAAGAATTTATATGTATTGATTATTAAGTGCAGTCTGATTAAGAACTTATATGTATTAATTATTAAGGGCAGTCTGATTAAGAATGTATATGTATTAATTATTAAAGGCAGTCTGATTAAGAACTTATATGTATTAATTATTAAGGGCAGTCTGATTAAGAACATATATGTATTAATTATTAAGGGCAGTCTGATTAAGAACTTATATGTATTAACTATTAAGGGCAGTCTGATTAAGAACTTATATGTATTAATTATTAAGGGCAGTCTGATTAAGAACTTATATGTATTAATTATTAAAGGCAGTCTGATTAAGAACTTATATGTATTAATTAATAAGGGCAGTCTGATTAAGAACATATACGTATTAATTATTAAGGGCACTCTGATTAAGAACTTATATGTATTAATTATTAAGGGCAGTCTGATTAAGAACGTATATGTATTAATTATTAAGGGCAGTCTGATTAAGAACATATATGTATTAATTACTAAGGGCAGTCTGATTAAGAACTTATATGTATTACCTATTAAGGGCAGTCTGATTGAGAACTTATATGTATTAATTATTAAGGGCAGTCTGATTAAGAACTTATGTGTATTAATTATTAAGGGCAGTCTGATTAAGAACTTATATGTATTGATTATTAAGGGTAGTCTGATTATGAACTTATATGTATTAATTATTAAGGGCACTCTGATTAGGAACTTATTTGTATTGATTATTAAGGGCAGTCTGATTAAGAACTTATATGTATTAATTATTAAGGGCAGTCTGATTAAGAACTTATATGTATTAACTGTTAAGGGCAGTCTGATTAAGAACTTATATGTATTAATTATTAAGGGCAGTCTGATTAAGAACGTATATGAATTAATTATTAAAGGCAGTCTGATTAAGAACTTATATGTATTAATTATTAAGGGCAGTCTGATTAAAAACATATATGTATTAATTATGAAGGGCAGTCTGATTAAGAACTTATATGTATTAATTATTAAGGGCAGTCTGATTAAGAACATATATGTATTAATTACTAAGGGCAGTCTGATTAAGAACTTATATGTATTAACTATTAAGGGCAGTCTGATTGAGAACTTATATGTATTAATTATTAAGGGCAGTCTGATTAAGAACTTATATGTATTAATTATTAAGGGCAGTCTGATTAAGAACTTATATGTATTGATTATTAAGGGCAGTCTGATTATGAACTTATATGTATTAATTATTAAGGGCACTCTGATTAGGAACTTATTTGTATTGATTATTAAGGGCAGTCTGATTAAGAACTTATATGTATTAATTATTAAGGGCAGTCTGATTAAGAACTTATATGTATTAATTATTAAAGGCAGTTTGTTTTAGAACTTATATGTATTAATTATTAAAGGCAGTCTGATTAAGAACTTATATGTATTAATTATTAAGGGCAGTCTGATTAAGAACTTATATGTATTAATTAATAAGGGCAGTCTGATTAAGAACATATACGTATTAATTATTAAGGGCAGTCTGATTAAGAACTTATATGTATTAATTATTAAGGGCAGTCTGATTGAGAACTTATATGTATTAACTATTAAGAGCAGTCTGATTAAGAACTTATATGTATTAACTATTAAGAGCTGTCTGAATAAGAACTTATATGTATTAATTATTAAGGGCAGTCTGATTAAGAACGTATATGTATTAATTATTAAAGGCAGTCTGATTAAGAACATATATGTATTAATTACTAAGGGCAGTCTGATTAAGAACTTATATGTATTAACTATTAAGGGCAGTCTGATTGAGAACTTATATGTATTAATTATTAAGGGCAGTCTGATTAAGAACTTATATGTATTAATTATTAAGGGCAGTCTGATTAAGAACTTATATGTATTGATTATTAAGGACAGTCTGATTATGAACTTATATGTATTAATTATTAAGGGCACTCTGATTAGGAACTTATTTGTATTGATTATTAAGGGCAGTCTGATTAAGAACTTATATGTATTAATTATTAAGGGCAGTCTGATTAAGAACGTATATGTATTAATTATTAAAAGCAGTCTGATTAAGAACTTATATGCATTAATTATTAAGGGCAGTCTGACTAAGAACTTATATGTATTAATTATTAAGGGCAATCTGATTAAGAACTTATATGTATTGATTATTAATGGCAGTCTGATTATGAAGTTATATGTATTAATTATTAAGGGCAGTCTGATTAAGAACTTATATATATTGATTATTAAGGGCAGTCTGATTATGAACTTATATGTATTAATTATTAAAGGCAGTTTGTAACTAGATTAACACAATGGGTGTTACTAGTAGAGCAGGAACTGTTTACCCTTCCGGAGAACCTGAGTTCACCTCCGGTTTTTAGTGGGGTTCGTGTTACTCGATGTATGTTTTGTTGATCGTTGTTTGTCCTTTTGTACTTTTTCTTTTGGCCATTGTATTGTCTGTTCTTCTTCGATATACGGATTATGATTGCCCCTTTGGTATTTGCAAACTCTTCTTGATAATATGGATGGTATTTTATTAAAAACGTAGATATCAAATTTAGTGCGCACGACGCGTGTCTGGAATAATCTTCATCAGGTACGCTTGAAATCGAAAGATTGGACAGCACAATAATTTAAATATTTGGGAGCACTACAATCACAAGGCCTAAACAGAATAGCCAAAATCGGCTAAAGGTCATTTAATCGATGTTAAATGAATAGTTAGAAGAAAGATTACACTAACTTCTTGTCACAATTTACCACAGGCTTATTACCAATCAAAAACATATAAAGAAAATAAAAAGGAACTTCCCACCATTCCGGAGAACCTGAGGTTTTTAGCGTGGTTCGTGCAATCGCATGCACTGAAAAGATTTTTTTTTGCCTGCATCAGCTCCATTAGTTAGTCTAATGGTCATTCGGATGTATGGTTACAGAATTACTGAGGTATTGTGTATGCGTTCTTAAACCCGGTGATAAGTCATGAAGTGCTTTGCGACAAGTGGAACATATCCGTGGTCATTTGTGACATAGATATTCCATAACGGTCAACCAAGTCGTGGTGACGACCGTAAAACTTTCGAAGTGATGACTTCAACTTAACTAAGAGGAACCCTTGGCTCAGTAGCTTTCATGTTAGCAGCAATCATCTATCAAGGAAATCCTGATAGGAAGCACACGCTCTGGAATATCGTATCAACTGAGAGATATATACTCCATATGCAGGTGCTGCTGGAATATTGCTACATATGAATGGAAAGTTCACAATGGGAAAATTGAAATCATCTCTTGTCGTAATGTTTCGTTCTTAACCTCCCATCAGTGTCAATTTCTAGGTGTAGGTCAAGGTATGAAGCAGAAGTATCTGTATTTGTGGTATCCTTTATTTCAAGCTCAATGTGATAGATACGATCAACGAAATCACCAAACCTAGAATTATTTAGTGAAAGGACATCATCTATATAGCGGAACGTGAAATTAAAGGATCGGGCTAGTTTCTTTTCGTTTTTCTTGAGAAGCCCCTGTATGAAGTCTGCCTCATACGAATAAAGGAACAAATCGGCGAGAAGAGGAGCACAATTTGTACCTATAGGTATGCCGATTGTCTGGTGAGAAACACGTCCACCAAAGATAACAAATATGTTGTCATCAAAAACTCAAGCATGTTGATGATATCAGTTTCAGAGAACTCTGGTAGAAACAGAGTGTTTTTGTTTACAAAATAAGATCGGTTCCTTCCTAGCACAAGGTATTTGTATCTACGTTGGTCATTCTTCTTTATGAAACACAGTTGGACCAACTCCCTTAATTTGTCCTTCAGCATAAGAGTGAGGAATAGAAAAAGGTTGAAGATACCAAAGTGGTAATCAGACCCCATAATTCCAAGGATAGACAATCAATGACCAAATTAAAAGAACAAAGGAACAAACAATGTTCTACACAACATTACACAGGAAACAGATATTTATCAAAACGAACCACACTAAAACCTCTGGTGCTTCGGAAATGAAAGCAGTTCCTTTTTGTTTTCTGTATGTTTCACATTGGTAATAAACCCGTGGTAAGATATGATCTAAAGTTACTGTAACCTCTCTCTTCGAACGATTCATTTAACATCGTTTAAATACTATCTTAAAAACAAATTACTCTTATATGTTTAGTTATTGCAATCTTCATTTCTCTGAGGTTGACAAGATGCTTCCTCTGGATACACCCCGTGATCCCCCCTCACCCACCACATGTACAGGTGTAGTACCACTAAACATGAGTACCAGTCCAAAAGGATGTATGATATAGTAGTGCGTAAACACATAACGGATTCCTACATTAGTGAATAAAACATAAACCCTATTAGATACTACAACATACTGAATGTCAGCAGAAATCTACAGATTATAGGATAATTTTAAGCCCATATTTGATGTCCCTGTTGCTTTTAATGAAAGAAATATGATTGCATTGGAAAGAAACCACCTGAATTTGTGTTAAATCGAAAGTGAAAGTAGAATATTTGACGGTAGACATCTTCGGATTGTCTGTTTTTTCTTATATGCCATCAAATGTATGTTAATTTTCGGAGTTAAGCTTCCAATTAGGTATCTCTTCCATGAGATATGAGTGTCACTTAGATTAAGCTTAAGATGAATCCTGTATGAAAGCTCAAAAGGATTTTATTTAAAATAGAAGGCTACGGAGACTTCTTTAGGGGTATTACTCCTACAACTGAGCACATAGATATAATGTTTTAGCAGTATTTTGAAAGTTGCGTTGAACACCCATATATCAACTTTATCCTTCGTAATATATAATAGTGGGAATAAAATGCTAGTCTAGCGTGGGAATACAATGCTAATCTACCGTTTATAACTTTCAGAATGTTCATATCCGCCATATTTGAACAACACTTCAATACAAGTGACCTTGGAGACGGGTTCACTACACGTCTTGTATAGCTGCACTGATGGCGAAAATGTGGTTGGTAATAGTGAGATCACGTGTCAAGGCAACCAATCATGGTCAGAACCGTTGTTTTTCTGTTCTGGTAAGTATATATCAACAGTGTGCTCAAATAAAGTCCACCTTCGTTATCTCGCACTCGGATAAGATGAATTACAATTGTCTCCCTTGGACAAATCGGGATGAAAATGTGTACTGTTGTAGTATTGTTAAGCTTGATTTATTACGGATGACTTCAATTTAATACTTTTGCTATTATTAGCAATCTGATAAGTTGTATGACTTTGATAATTCGAAGTAAAATTTCTACTGTTATAGTAGTGTTATCACAGATGGCCACATAGGACAGACAGATATGTATGCTTGGCAAAAGTTGTCACGGCTTTAATAACAAATATTACATCACACATAAGATAAATGCATTTCAAATTCAAATATATCTATAAAAACTGAAAATGTGTGAGTCTTAGCAAGTAGCCCTGGTAATTAGAGCTGAATATAGTTACTAAAATTATATTCATGCATATGATGGTCGCCCATTACGTTAATATGTCAGACCATATAAAAAAAACTACTATATGTGCGAGAGAAATCAGCCCTGAAAATCAGCTGTAATGCTTCGTCTGTGTTGTATCAAGTCTAAAGATGGCGCGGCGGAAATAGCCAAATGACTGAGCAGCAGAATTGGCCAGACTTGTATGGTCAACACCCCCGTTTAAGCGATCTGACATAAATCACTCTACAATAAACAATACCAGTTCTTCAACCAATGTGCTACAAAACTCGGTTGAATAGAACGCATTACACAATGGCATCAATGTTGCGTTTCCTTGCAGATGAACCAATTTGTAGCCAAGCTGAAAATATACAGGTCCCGAAAACAGTATCTATTATAATTTCAAATATGTGCACCCCCTCTCCCACGCCTCTAAAAAGACATATCTAAAGGAGAGGGAGTGGGGTTTATGATTACAAAACAGCAACAAACTTGACCTGTTCCGTTGAAATTTGCGAGGGAAATTATGTACCAATAGCCCGGATGTAGTGCCGTTAACACGACTAAAGAACAAAGCCAATATTGAAATAGTATTTACGTCGAGCTGACAACGGCCACGATTTAATCAAACCGGGAAATAAATGTTTTGCCCTCAAACGATAACGGATTGTAAAATACAATATTTTAAATCATATATAGCTTATACTACGGATAACTCGAATACTCGAAGTAAAAAAGAATCGGTATGTCTGTGTGTGACACAACGAAGTTTTAAAAAATGTGTAAAATAAAACAAGAAAACTGTGAAATGGTGACATTTTACCTTTTTATATCATACTTATTTGACTAACCATGCATAATCATGATGCTGGTATGTTAATGGCATGCATATGAAAAATATATATTTTGAGTTAGTGATTGTTGTTTAACGCCAATTGAGCAATGTTGCAGCTATATCGTGGCGAGAACAAGCTAAATTCGATGAAATGTTGGTGATGACGTCCGCTTTGTACTAGACCAACACGATTAATTTGATCTGTTTAATGCTAGCTAACTGAAACAACAGTTCATATGTCAGTGGACATGACGCTCCAATCGGACACATTATCCTGATTCGGAGCCCATCAGTCATTGCTCTTACTCCTTAAAGCCCCGTGATAAGCGAAAAAGCAGCACAAATAAATTCCATAGTCCTTGATTTGACCCGACCACAACTAGAATCACGATCTACTGTGAAGTGAAGTCTCGTCTCCTGCACGGCTAGGCAGTCAAGTCAAGTCTCGTCTCACTCGATGCGATCACACTATCCATTAGACTACTGAAGCGATTCATTCTATTTGATGTTTATAACAAAATTAATGAAAGCAAAAAAAAAGCCTTCCTATGATTATTGAAATACGTATTTGAACACACATATATATAGTCCAGTCAATAAAAGTTGAAAGCAACGCCTGTTTTCCAATTGATGGAAAGTGAAAACGCCATCCATATACTACTGTATTGTAGCAAGATAAAGTGTAATGGTTGTATCACCATCATAGTAACAATAACGTGCTTCTTTTCACATTCATTACTTTCCATCGGATTTGTAACTAGACTAAATAATGGTAATAACAAAATTACCCAACTCCGAACAATTTTACAAAGGGAAAGTCAAAACTCATAAGTATATAAACAGACAACATCAGTCAAACGACATGTTCCACTACAAGAGCAGGAACTGCTAACCCTTCTGGGAAACTTCAGTTCACCCCTTGATTTCAATGTTGTTCAATATTTAGTTTTCTGTTTAGTGTATTGTGGACCATTGTTTGTATTATTGTTCAGTCTTCGAATTATGGATTCTGGTGTTCTGTTTGGTGTTATGAAACTTTTCGTGGTTACGGTAGAACTTAAGGCGAGATGCTAAATGCTATGAAACTTATACATGCAACTTCTCCTGTGTGGATTTACCATAGCAATGTCTGAGAAAAGGCTTGATGGCGGGGATTCATGATGATATATCATTGTTGTTTGTGTTAGAGTTTTCTTATGGACTGTACATGTTGTTTAAGTGAGGGACTGTACATGTTGTTTTAGTGAGGGACTGTACATGTTGTTTTAGTGAGGGACTGTACATGTTGTTTCAGTGAGGGACTGTACATGTTGTTTCAGTGAGGGACTGTACATGTTGTTTCAGTGAGCTAGTTTCCTGATCATACTCTTACAATAGAGAGCATTAATATATTTGTCTTTGTGACAAATAGTCCAAAAAGAGAGATATCGACCCAGTGATAGTAATTAGACGGTTGATATCTAGCGTACTGTATTTAATTGCTAATAGAGTTCTGATCGTTTATCCCGTCAAGGCATCTCCAACCATTTCTTTTCAAAGCAGTTTTAAATTCACTGATTTACAAAGCATCGCCCTTGTAAAACATAAAAATATTATTTTTGCAGAATGTGCCAATCTACTGTGTGTCTAAGCGCTATTTTAAGATTCTTTAGTTGTTTGACTTTTCTGTCTTTTAGTGTGTACTAAGTTGGATGTCTACGTTTTAGTTAATGAATAAACGTTTGGGAATACCGAATGAGTAATCAAAAATGGCCACTCCACAGAAACTGGCAACACAGGTCACGCAAGACGAAGAAAAACAAAACAACACAGCAAAATGTGTGTTGAACACCACTATGCGCAAAAATATATATTAATTAAATATGGATAATTTACAAATGATTATTTTTTTTTTTATTTTCAGCATGTACTGACCCGCCTACTGTCTTATATGCAGTTTTACATATTGATATTGTACAAAGCGATTCCCTTGTTACGTATGATTGTAATAGCGAATTTTATTCGGTTGGAGATAAATACATTCATTGCCAGAATGACTTACAATGGAGTTCACAACGATTTATATGTAGTCGTAAGTATTGATGTCTATAACATAGAGAAACGTGATCAGAAAAATGTGAAAGGAGTTAGGGTTATAGTGCTTAACAATATTTCATTCATATTGTGGCGGTGAAAGAAACAAGAGTACCCGAAGAAAGGTACCGATCTGTCTCAAATCTCTGACAAACTTGATCACGTAATGTTGTATCGAGCACACCATGCATATGAGCGGGATTCGAACTCAGCAACTTGAGTTGTGATATGCACTGATTGTTCAAGTAGTCGTAAATCCAACAATCATACGATCGCGACCACAGTTTGTCAGTGACTTGCGATTGTTCGGTGGTTTCTTCCGGGTACTCCGGTTTTCTCTACCAATAAAACTGACTGCTATGATATAACTGAAATATTGACGTTATGAAGAAGAAGAAGAAAATGAAGTTGGTTACTTTCATGTCTTGATTTTAGCATTGTATATTTCTACAAACGTTTAATAGTTATACAAGACATCAGTTCAGTTCTTAGTGTTGAACTGGTTTGGCACCGCCACCTTTAATGGAAGTACATATACTAAGCCACAGGTATATGCAGTCTTGTAAACGTTGTGTGCATCGATTTTGCAGGTTTTTACTATATTCCGATTGGATTTTAGAACTGTCCTAGCGATGTTGTGCCTAGTTTAGTTAAGTTAATTGTTTCAAATATTAATAATGTGATTATGGGAAATTGTATGACACCTCCGCGCTGTACAGCACTACGTGTTAATGTTGAGTATTATGACTTGATTTAGTAATAATTTAGGCATCAATCAATTGAATACACCATACGAATTAACTATAACAAGTCATGGTTGTGTAAAGAGAGAAAAATTAAATAACTGTTAAATTTAGCATGCATGCATATATACATGCATTCACGTGTATTGCATAACTATATATGTTATTTATATTTGTATAAATCTTATAATCTGATAATATTCCTGTATAATCAGATAAAATGCACAGGAAAATTGTGAGAGGAGCTCGAACCTTCAATATAGTTGTAACAAGCAATTGAAAACATATTATTGTGTTATTACAAACAAATTGTAAGAAGAGTTTGAAGATACCAAAGGGGTAATCAGAATCCGTAAATCAAAGAACAGACAGCACAATGGCCAAAAGAAAAAGTACAAAAGGACAAATAACGATCAGCAAAACATACACATAAAGCTAAAGATCGATTAACGCGAACCCCACAAAAAACCTGGGGTGAACTCAGGTCCTCCGGAAGGGTAAGCAGTTCCTGCTCCACTAGTGACACCCGTCGTGTTAGTCTAGTTACAAACCCGGTGATAATAATTTTGAATATTACAGCATGTGCAGAACCTCCAGCTGTTCAGAATGGGACGTACACAGTGAAACTTATCAATAGCCAATATGTCGTTCAGTATCAGTGTGATAGTGGGCTACTTTTAATAGGAAATGATTTACCAGTTTGTCAACCTGACACAAACTGGACAAAGCCTACGTTATTATGTACTGGTATGTATGAATTAATGTATACTTTATACCTAAATCAAAGGGACAAAATATTTCTATTTGAATTAATCGAAAGAAAGATAGGAACTTTAAAGTTCAATACTAAATATATCTAATAAACAATATTAGTGTGGAAACTGACTACTGAGAGGATGAAACTCTCGTGGACTAATAGTCCAAAATCAGAGGTATTGAACCAGTGATAGTAGTTAAACCATAGATATCTATCATAGTGTAGTTTATGTTGATAACAGTTCTTTTATCGTTTATCCCGTCAAGGCATCGTCAACCATCTCTTTTAAAAAGAAGCTTCACAAATTAACAAAGATACGCCCTTGTTAACCATAATTATATTATTTTTGCAGAATGTACCAATCCTCTTTGTGCTTAAGCGCTATTTTAAGGCTCTTTAATTGTTTTACTTTTCAGTCTGTAGAAACATAGCAATGTATCACAATCATCCCTTAGACATATGCAGCCTAATTATCCTATTGTATATCAGTTTAAGACTTGTGGCTTACCTGCTGCCAACGACTTTTGAAATTAGTTGGGTTGCCATTGTTTTTTTTACTATAAGTGTACATGATGAAATTTTTCACTAAATCAGATATCTACGTTATTACTACTACTATTACAAGGGTGTAAATATTTCAAGCTAAGAAAACGACGAGTCACGTTAGGAAACCATATTTTTCATACTACTAACTGATATGTTCTGTCTAATATTCCAAGAAAACGACATGATTCAAGTTAGACATGGATAAGTCGTTGGAAGCAAAAACTTCATTTCGAGTATTCGAGTAATCTGAGTAAACAAATGTATTGCTAATGCGAATTGACCGCTGCTTCATATCAAATATTTCATGAAAACGACCAATATTAAAAAAAAAAAGAAAGTATGAAGTAGGTAATCAGAAGCCGTAAATCGAATAAGGACAGATAATCCAATGGCCAAAAGTACACGGGAAAAACAGCAATGATCTACAAAACAGATTTTAAATTTTATACAAATATATCCTGTTAGTGAGGGTTATTTGCGAAAAATACCGGTTGAGAGGAGAGGCAAAATATCCCGAGCCGCTTTAGCGTGGATGGACATTTGACTGTCCTCGAAACCGGTATTTTTCGCAAATAACCTTCACTAACAGGATATATTTGTTTAATTCCGCCGAATATTTAACAGCAAGTAAAACAGTGGCAAGCCAGCAGGTTCAGAACTTCAGACCACCTCGCTCATTTGATTTTCAAGACTTTTATCAATCTACGAAAACAGGAAAAATCTTTTCAAAGAAGTGTATTTCTGGAACAAAATAAAAAATAGAATAAATCACGGTTTTGCTTTAATATACAACATGCAAAAAAAATAATGCAAATAAATTTGAAATATATACATTTCAACGATTTCAAAGATAACGGCTGACACTGTCGTCTGTCATTTTTCTTTACTTCGTTGGTTGAAAGAAGAAACCCGAGTAATTCGAATTACATCCGTGACGTCATAAACTATTTAAAGAAGGGATTTCCCCTCGAGCGAGGTATTTGCCTACAGTACCGTGGTATTTGCTTAGGCAAATACCACGATATAGGGAATTCCCAAGGGCAAATACCCCGACGATGGGAATAAAGCCGAAAAACTAAGGATTGGTATAAAATACTCCTTTCATCAACCAATCAGAAGACAGCATTCATATATGAGGTGGAATTAAGCACGCACGACACGTTTCTTGAATAACCTTCACTGTTTGACCAATCATATGCTTTGCTATTATACAGACTGCCCCAATCCACCATCGTCTGCTAATGTTCTAATCAACATGGACCTACTCATGCATGACCAGCCTGTTGTGACGTATAAATGTGATGGAGACTACAATTTATTTGGTTTTGATCAGATAACTTGTCAAGGAGATTCAACATGGACGGATCTGATGTTAGTGTGTGTGTGTAAGTACCGTAAATGTACTATCAAACTCTTTTTCATTTATAATTTTCAAGATATAATTCTTTAGAGTTATGGTTAGGGTTATGGGCCCGTATTCATAAAGCCACTTAAGCTAAGATTTTCCTAAGGAAACACTTAAGTTAAGGAAACTCCGCCCATTTTACTTAAGTGGTATTCATAAAACTTCTTATCTTAAGTATTTCCCAAGAATAACCTTAAGTTAAGGAAAATCCGCCCATCATACTTAAGTGGTATTCAAAAACGTCCTTAAGCTAAGAAAACACTTAAGATTTCCCTTAACTTTAAGGTAGATGGGTAGGTTCCTCAAGTTTTCCTGAATTGCTATTTATATTGATTGCGAGTTATGAAAGTGATATTGTATGAATAAAAAGATAACAACAAATCATAATAGCAATATTTCATAGGCATTCGAGTTTATCATCAAATCCATATCATATCTTACATGTACATAAAATTCACCATCAAGGTCTTTTTCCGGATGAGTAAATATTTTTACAACCATACCATTTGATGGCACGTGCTTTGCGGTTATATGAAATAGGCATAATTAAAGCTAGCATTGCATTATTACCAATACAAACATGTTCCATGTCGGACGTTTTCGGTTGTTTCATGCTGGGAGAAGAGCTTTACGTAGAAAGCGAGTATTCAGAGACCGCACAAAACCTCTTGATATCTACGATGACTTCGAGTTAATAGACAAATACACATTTGACGGACAGTCTAATATGATGATATGTGATATGTTACAGGATGTCTTAGAAAGCAGTACATTTTA
Organism: Bathymodiolus brooksi; assembly: GCA_963680875.1. Classification (NCBI taxonomy): domain Eukaryota; kingdom Metazoa; phylum Mollusca; class Bivalvia; order Mytilida; family Modiolidae; genus Bathymodiolus; species Bathymodiolus brooksi. The sequence goes on from OY804590.1 coordinate 9,650,613, forward strand.
GGAATCAAGCCTATTTTTTTTATGTTTTATTTACATGATATTTCCATACAGTCACTAAAATTAGTTTCGTATATAACTGTTGAACGTAAAATCCTCCAATTAATGAGGGAGGTGCATCCAAACTCAAAAGTGGGCAGTTGAGGAACATTATGATTGTGTGTCCCTGTTAAACATACATGTACCTAAATTGTAAAGAAATATAATTGTCGACGAAGTAATTGTTGACGAAAATTTTGCTCTTAAAACGTCCTTTCTTTTCTCGTATTCCTCCATTAGTATCATCTTCTCTCAATCGGTCCAGTTTGGCTTTCTCTTAGACATGTTTAATGATCAAAGATTTTGATACGACTTCAGCTTTATTTATATATGTATGTATGTATGTATTGAATTGGTCAAGCAATGCACGTAAAAATAGTGTAAGCGTGAATTGAAATACACTACAAAATATTTATTGACAATGAAATCAATCATCAATGTACAATAATAGCTTAAGAACTGTGTGTCCCCTTTTCATTCATATATTTACATTTACTTAATGGTAAAATACGAGAAGTTCCGTAGTTTTAAATACTTGAAGTATTCATTAGTTAAGGAACCACTTAAGATATTTTATGAATACCACTTAAGTATCTTCCTTAACAAAGGAATCTTAGTCTAAGGAACACTTAAGTTAAGAAGTTTTATGAATACGGACCATGGTGTTTAATGCCACTTTCATCATTATTTCCGTTATATCGAGGCGGTCAGTTTTATTGATTGATGATATAATTCTTTAAACAACTAATGCCTGTAATAATATGAAAGACAAAACCACACTGTCAGAACAGTTCTAAAATTCAAAAAACAAAATCACAGAAAGCGACAACATCGATTATACAATTATTGACTTTTAATGAGGTCTACTCATGACTATGTGAACCTGGTCAATGATTGATTGACCGAGATAAACGGCCAAGGTTAATCAATCATTGACCAGGTCCGCATAGTCATGAGTAGACTGAAATTAAAAGTCAATAACTGCTTTATTAAATAATAAGGAATTTTTCAATCTTTTCAACAGTATATTCAACAAAATAGGCTATTATTGTTTTATCATTTTTGCAATATTATTATTTGTATATTAAAATTTTGAAATTTGATGAAAACTGAAAATTTTATCATTTTGAAATTTTATGAAAATTTAGAATTTTTTTGAAATTATTGAAATTTTTAAAATTTTTAAAATTTTTGAAATTTTGAACTTTGTAGAATTTTATTTTAATTTCATAATTTTGATATTTTTTTAAAATTTTTAAATTTTATGAGATTTTGGAAAATTTTGAAATTTTGATATTGAAAATTCCACCTTTTTTGTAATTTAATTGGCCGACTTGAAATGAAATCTCGTCTCTGTTTGGACAACATTGAAACCCAGAATAGACCCCTTGAGTGTGAACTCACTCTGAGGTACAACCAAGAAAGTACTGTTTAGGCCAAAGATTGCTTATCACTTAATAAACATACATTATTAACTTATAGTATATATTTTTCATATGCTATATTTTTAATTAATTACAAGAAAATTTTAAAAATAGCCGGCGGAGTGAAAGAGTTGACTGTTCATCCGAACTGCTCCATGCCCGAGAACGATGAGCAGTGCGTCATTCCTGTCAAATGCTGTATTTCTTTCAAAACAATGTTGTGCCTCAATTTTGTAATGGTATGGTATGCTGACATTATCATCTTCAGTGGATTTGTGGTTATGTGCATGTATATAAGATAATAAAACAGTTATTTCATGCCTGTTCGGGAAACAGTCAAAACTATTGTCCCTCTGTGCTTGAGATGACTTGGGAACTGTTGCCATCGGCCTTCGGCGTCAGGCAACAGTTATGAAGTCATCTCCAGCACCTCGGGTCAATAATTTAAACTGTTCTCTGAAGAGGCATGACATAAATGTATATTATTTCATATCAGTTCTAAATTCGACTTTTTCATTGGTGTAGAGATGGTCATGTGTCATGCATTAAAATGCGTTAAAGAAATTCACCAGTAATTAGCATGATAATGCCCGCGGGCATTATCATGTTAATGACCGCTCGAGGTGTTAGAGTTGCGACGTCCCTTTTATAAAACGCAACGGAGATCGTGCAGTTGTCAATGTAAACCAATACTGTACTAAAATAAGCAAAATTATTTAGAAAGTCTTATTTTCTTCAATGAAATACAAATAATAGTTACGTATGTATATGGCATTATCGTGATAGATAAACTGCCCTTGGGACAGTTGTATTGACTTCAACACTGATAATGTCCTTGCCTGCAGCTCAGGCATTATCACATGTTTCAGTCAATACTATTGTCCCTTGGGGCAGTCTATAAATCACATAATGCCCTATACATAAGTAACTATTATATAATTACTACTCATTTTCCTTGTTGTTTAAAGTCAAGTTAAAGATTTGGTGAGAATGATGTACTTTTTGATGAGATAATAATAGATGTGTTTACCACTCGGAGTTTGATGCGTATATTGCGAGCATACTGTAAGCACGGGTAGATTTAACACTCTCAGGTGGATTCGAATAGTGCTAACCTACTGGAACAACATACCACGGATAAACATATAACTCCATTAGAACACATTATTACAACCAGTCTTTACTCTCTCTCTTTTATATATCGTTGAACTTGTTCTTGGAAGTCGTTGCCCCGATTGGCCTCTCTCTCTCTCTCTCTCTCTCTCTCTCTCTCTCTCTCTCTCTCAAAATTTTTGGAACAGTTCCGACAGTGTGGTATTTTTCCCATTCTATTAATATCCCATTCTCCTTTTTGTAATATTATAGTGTGTTCAGATCCACCAACGGTTCCACATGCTGTATTCTCATTAGAGTTGGCCGAGACCGATATATTTCAGTACAACTGTAGTGCCGGATTTAATTTGATTGGAGACAACGCTATTCAATGTCAACCTGATGCTACCTGGACTAATATAATGTTTACCTGTACCAGTAAGTATCAATGTACACCTACCAATAATTACCTATATTGAGATAATATGCCATATAACTTTTTGTTGCAATTAAAACACAATTCAAGTACACTGCATGCCATATTTTGGCAATAAACTTTTAAATCCTTCAATTTGTGTTGCAATTAAGCATAATTCAAGTACATCTCATGCCATATTTTGGCAATACACTTTTAAATCCTTCAATTATTGTTGCAATTAAGCACAATTCAAGTACACAGAATGCCATATTTTGACAATAAACTTTTAAATCCTTCAATGTTTGCTGCAATTAAGTACAATTCAAATGCACCGCATGCCATATTTTGGCAATAAACTTTTAAATCCTTCAATATTTGTTGCAATTAAGCACAATTCAAGTACACCTCATGCCATATTTTGGCAATAAGCTTTTAAATCCTTCAATTTGTGTTGCAATTAAGCATAATTCAAGTACATCTCATGCCATATTTTGGCAATAAACTTTTAAATCCTTCAATTTTTGTTGCAATTAAGCACAATTGGAATGCACCTCATGCCATATTTTGGCAATAAGCTTTTAAATCCTTCAATTATTGTTGCAATTAAGCACAATTCAAGTACACAGAATGCCATATTTTGGCAATAAACTTTTAAATCCTTCAATTTTTGCTGCATTTAAGCACAATTCAAATGCACCACATGCCATATTTTGGCAACACACTTTTAAATCCTTCAATTTTTGTTGCAATTAAGCACAATTCAAGTACATCGCATGCCAGATGTTGGCAATCAACTTTTAAATCCTTCAATTTTTGCTGCAATTAAGCACAATTCAAGTACACCTCATGCCATATTTTGGCAATAAGCTTTTAAATCCTTCAATTTGTGTTGTAATTAAGCATAATTCAAGTACATCTCATGCCATATGTTGGCAATAAACTTTTAAATCCTTCAATTTGTGTTGCAATTAAGCACAATTCAAGTACATCGCATGCCATATTTTGGCAATCAACTTTTAAATCCTTCAATTTCTTTTGCAATTAAGCACAATTCAAGCACACCTCAAGCCATATTTTGGCAATAAACGTTTTAATCCTTCAATTTTTGTTGCAATTAAGCACAATTCAAGTACACATCATGCCATATTTTGGTAATATGTTTTGATCAACTTTAAAACCTTCATTGTAATTACAGACACTTTTCTAAGCACTTTTTGTTTTCCAATAATAATTTTAAAACAGAAAGCAGTGCTACGGGAAGTGTGGCAATAATCCTCTTATCGTTTACACAATCACGAATATGTTGACATAGCAACACTAAATATTGTCATCTTATTTATATGATTTTTTTTTTGGTCACTTATTTCATAATAATGATACAATAATTTTTGAATTTTTTTTGCATTGTAATATAAAACATCGTTTTTAATCATACCTTCATTTTATATCTAACACAACATATTTACAACATGCTCACACTACTTACCTTTCTACTACTTCGGCCTTCGGCGTCAGACAACAGTTCTCAAGTCATCTCCAGCACCTCGGTTCAATAATTTTACTCCTACATAAAGGTAATAACAAAATTACCGAACTCCGAACAATCTTACAAAGGGAAAGTCCAAACTCATAATTATATAAACAGACAAAATCAGTCAACAACCGGAAAACTGTGAAAACCGTAATGACCCTGACTTGGTACAGGCATTTCTAAAGAAATGGTGGGTTGAATCAGATTTTAAGGCGCCAAACCTCCCGCTCTCATTACGGTTTAAAGGTTCCGGTTGTCACTGTAACAGTATTTAAATACAGGAACAAAATAGGTAAAATATTGGTCAAAGCAGTACCACATCTGAGCACATAGATATAATGTTTTAGCAGTATTTTGAAAGTTGCGTTGAACACCCATATATCAACTTTATCCTTCGTAATATATAATAGTGGGAATAAAATGCTAGTCTAGCGTGGGAATACAGTGCTAATCTACCGTTTATAACTTTCAGAATGTTCATATCCGCCATATTTGAACAACACTTCAATACAAGTGACCTTGGAGACGGGTTCACTACACGTCTTGTATAGCTGCAATGATGGCGAAAATGTGGTTGGTAATAGTGAGATCACGTGTCAAGGCAACCAATCATGGTCAGAACCGTTGTTTTTCTGTTCTGGTAAGTATATATCAACAGTGTGATCAAATAATGTCCACCTTCGTTATCTCGCACTCGGATAAGATGAATTACAATTGTCTCCCTTGGACAAATCGGGATGAACATGTGTACTGTTGTAGTATTGTTAAGCTTGATTTATTACGTATCACTTCAGTTTAATACTTTGTTATTATTAGCAATCTGATAAGTTGTATGCCTTTGATAATTCGAAGTAAAATTTCTACTGTTATAGTAGTGTTATCACAGATGGCCACATAGGACAGACATATATGTATGCTTGGCAAAAGTTGTTACGGCTTTAATAACAAATATTACATCACACATCACATAAATGTATTTCAAATTCAAATATATCTATACAAACTGGAAATGTTTGAATCTCAGCAATCAGCCCTGGAAATCAGCGGTTAATGCTTCGTCTGTGTTGTATCAAGTATAAAGATGGCGCAGCGGAAATAGCCAAATGACTCAGCAGTAGAATTGGCCAGATGTATATGGTCAACACCCCCGTTTAAGCGAACTGACATAAATCACTCTACAATAAACAATACCAGTTCTTCATCCAATGTGCTCCAAAACTCGGTTGAATAGAACGCATTACACAATGGCATCAATGTTGGGTTTCCTTGCAGATGAACCAATTTGTAGCCAAGCTGAAAATTTGCAAGACCCGAAAACAGTATCTATTATTATTTCAAATATGTGCACCCCCTGCCCCGTCTCTAAAAAAACCTATCTAAAGGAGAGGGAGTGGGGTTTATGATTACAAAACAGCAACAAATTTGACCTGTTCCGTTGAAATTTGCGAGGGAAATGATGTACCAATAGCCCGGATGTAGTGCTGTTAACACGACTAAAAGCCAAAGCCAATATTGAAATAGTATTTACGTCGAGCTGACAACGGCCAAGATTTAATCAAACCGGGAAATAAATGTTGTGCCCACAAACGATAACGGATTGTAGAATACAATATTTGAAATCCTATATAGCTTATGCTACGGATAACTCGAATACACGAAGTAAAAAAGAATCGGTATGTCTGAGTGTGACACAACGAAGTCTTAAAAAATGTGTAAAATAAAACAAGAAATCTGTGAAGTGGTGACATTTTACCTTTTTATATCATACTTATTTGACTAACCATGCATATAAACTAATCATGATGTTGCTATGTTAATGGCATGCTTATGAAAAATAAATATTTTGAATTAGTGATTGTTGTTTAACGCCAATTGAGCAATGTTGCAGCTATATCGTGGCGAAAACAAGCTAAATTCGATGAAATGTTGGTGATGACGTCCGCTGTATACTAGATCAACACGATTAATTTGATCTGTGTAATGCTAGCTAACTGAAACAACAGTTCATATGTCAGTGGACAGATCGCTCCAATCGGACACATTATCCTGATTCGGAGCCTACCAGTCATTGCTCTTACTCCTTAAAGCCCTGTGATTAGCGAAAAAGCAGCACAAATCAATTCCATAGTCCTTGATTTGACCCGACCACGACTAGAATCACGATCTACTGTCAAGTCAAGTCTTGTCTCCTACACGGCTAGGCAGTCAAGGTAAATCTTGTAATAACAAAATTAATGAAAGCAATAAAACCTTCCTATGATTATTGAAATACATATTTGAACACATATATATATAGTCCAGTCAATAAAAGTTGAAAGCAACGCCTGTTTTCCAATTGATGCAAAGTGAAAACGCCATCCATATACTACCGTATTGTAGCAAGATAAAGTGTAATGGTTGTATCACCATCATAGTAACAATAGCGTGCTTCCTTCCACATTCATTACTTTCCATCGGATTTGTAACTAGAGTAAATAATGGTAATAACAAAATTACCCATTTCCGAACAATTTTACAAAGGGAAAGTCAAAACTCATAAGTATATAAACAGACAACATCAGTCAAACGACAGGTTCCACTACAAGAGCAGGAACTGCTAACCCTTCTGGGGCAACTCAGTTTACCCCTGGATTTCAATGTTGCTCAATATTTAGTTTTCTGCTTAGTGTATTGTGGACCATTGTTTGTGTTATTGTTCAGTCTTCGAATTATGGATTCTGGTGTTCTGTTTGGTGTTATGAAACTTTTCGTGGTTGTGGTAGAACTTAAGGCGAGATGCCAAATACTATGAAACTTATACTTGCAGCTTCTCCTGTGTGCATTTACCATAACAATGTCTGAGCAAAGACTTGATGGGGCGAATTCATGATGGTATATCATTGTTGTTTGTGTTAGAGTTTTCTTATGGACTGTACATGTTGTTTTAGTGAGGGACTGTACATGTTGTTTTAGTGAGGGACTGTACATGTTGTTTCAGTGATGGACTGTACATGTTGTTTTAGTGAGGGACTGTACATGTTGTTTTAGTGAGGGACTGTACATGTTGCTTAAGTGAGGGACTGTACATGTTGTTTCAGTGAGGGACTGTACATGTTGTTTCAGTGATGGACTGTACATGTTGTTTCAGTGAGGGACTGTACATGTTGTTTAAGTGAGGGACTGTACATGTTGTTTTAGTGAGGGACTGTACATGTTGTTTTAGTGAGGGATTGTACATGTTGTTTCAGTGAGGGACTGTACATGTTGTTTCAGTGAGGGACTGTACATGTTGTTTCAATGAGGGACTGTACATGTTGTTTCAGTGAGCTAGCTTCCTGATCATACTCTTACAATAGAGAGCATTAATATTTTTGTCGTTGTGACAAATAGTCCAAAAAGAGAGATATTGACCCAGTGATAGTAATTAGACGGTTGATATCTAGCGTACTGTATTTAATTGCTAATAGTGTCCTGATCGTTTATCCCGTCAAGGCATCTCCAACCATTTCTTTTCAAAGCAGTTTTAAATTCATTACGGTTTTCACAGTTTTCCGGTTGTTGACTGATTTTGTCTGTTTATATAATTATGAGTTTGGACTTTCCCTTTGTAAGATTGTTCGGAGTTCGGTAATTTTGTTATTACCTTTATTTACAAAGCATCGCCCTTGTAAACCATAATAATATTATTTTTGCAGAATGTGCCAATCTACTGTGTGTCTAGGCGCTATTTTAAGACTCTTTAATTGTTTAACTTTTCGGTCTTTCAGAGTGTACTAAGTTGGATGTCTACGTTTTAGTTAATGAATAAACGTTTGGGAATACCGAATGAGCAATCAAAAATGGCCACTCCACAGAAACTGGCAACACAGGTCACGCAAGACGAAGAAAAACAAAACAAACACAGCAAAATGTGTGTTGAACACCACTATGCGCAAAAATATATATTAATTAAATATGGATAATTTACAAATGATTATTTTTTTTTTATTTTCAGCATGTACTGACCCGCCTACTGTCTTGTATGCAGTTTTACATATTGATATTGTACAAAGCGATTCCCTTGTTACGTATGATTGTAATAGCGAATTTTATTCGGTTGGAGATAAATACATTCATTGCCAGAATGACTTACAATGGAGTTCACAACGATTTATATGTAGTCGTAAGTATTGATGTCTATAACATAGAGAAACGTGATCAGAAAAATGTGAAAGGAGTTAGTGTTATAGGGCTTAACAATATTTCAGTCATATTGTGGCGGTGAAAGAAACAAGAGTACCTGGAGAAAGGTACCGAACTGTCTCAAATCTCTGACAAACTTGATCACGTAATGTTGTATCGAGCACACCATATATATGAGCGGGATTCGAACTCAACAACTTGAGTTGTGATATGCACTGATTGTTCAAGTAGTCGTAAATCCAACAATCATACGATCGCGACCACAGTTTGTCCGTGACTTGCGTTTGGTCGGTGGTTTTTTCCGGGTACTCCGGTTTCCTCTACCAAATAAAACTGACTGTTATGATATAACTGAAATATTGACGTTATGAAGAAGAAGAAAATCATGTTGGTTACTTTCATGTCTTGATATTAGCATTGTATATTTCTACGTACGTTTAATAGTTAAACAAGACATAAGTTCAGTTCTTAGTGTTGAACTGTTTTGGCACCGCCACCTTTAATGGAAGTACATATACTAAGCCACAGGTGTATGCAGTCTTGTAAACGTTGTGTGTATCGATTTTGCATGTTTTTACTATATTCCGATTGGATTTTAGAACTGTCCTAGCGATGTTGTGCCTGGTTGTTTTAAGTTTATTGTTTCAAATATTAATAATGTGATTATGAGAAATTGCATGACACCTTCGCGCTGTACAGCACTACGTGTTAATGTTGAGTATTATGACTTGATCTAGTAATAATTTAGTCATCAATCAATTGAATACACCATACGGGTTAACTATGAAAAGTCATGGTTGTGTAAAGAGAGAAAAATTAAATAACTTAAATTTAGCATGCAAGCATACATACATACATTCACGTGTATTGCATAACTATATATGATATTTATATTTGTATAAATCTTATAATCTGATAATATTCCTGTATAATCAGATATAATGCACAGGAAGATTGTGAGAGGAGCTTGAACTCTCATTATAGTTGTAACAAGCAATTGAAAACATATTATTGTGTTATTACAAACAAATTGTAAGAGAAGAGTTTGAAGATACCAAAGGGGTAATCAGAATCCGTAAATCAAAGAACAGACAGCACAATGGCCAAAAGAAAAGTACAAAAGGACAAACAACGATCTACAAAACATACACATAAAGCTAAAAATCGATTAACACGAACCCCACAAAAAACCTGGGGTGAGCTCAGGTGCTCCGGAAGGGTAAGCAGTTCCTGCTCCACTAGTGACACCCGTCGTGCTAGTCTAGTTACAAACCCGGTGATAATATGTTTTTTTTTTTAATATTACAGCATGTGTAGAACCCCCAGCTGTTCAGAATGGGACGTACACAGTAGAACTTATCAATGGCCAATATGTCGTTCAGTATCAATGTGATAGTGGGCTACTTTTAATAGGAAATGATTTACCAGATTGTCAACCTGACACAAACTGGACAAAGCCTACGTTAGTATGTACTGGTATGTATGAATTAATGTATACTTTATACTTAAATCAAAGGGACAAAATATTTCTATTTGAATTAATCGAAAGAAAGATAGGAACTTTATAGTTCAATAATAAATATATCTAATAAACAATATTAGTGTGGAAACTCTGACTACTGAGAGGATGATACTCTCGTGGACTAATAGTCCAAAATCAGAGGTATTGACCCAGTGATAATAGTTAAGCCATATATATCTATCATAATGTAGTTTATGTTGATAACAGTTCTTTTATCGTTTATCCCGTCAAGGCATCGTCAACCATCTCTTTTAAAAAGAAGCTTCACAAATTAACAAAGATACGCCCTTGTTAACCATAATTATATTATTTTTGCAGAATGTACCAATCCTCTTTGTGCTTAAGCGCTATTTTAAGGCTCTTTAATTGTTTTACTTTTCAGTCTGTAGAAACATAGCAATGTATCACAATCATCCCTTAGACATATGCAGCCTAATTATCCTATTGTATATCAGTTTAAGACTTGTGGCTTACCTGCTGCCAACGACTTTTGAAATTAGTTGGGTTGCCATTGTTTTTTTTACTATAAGTGTACATGATGAAATTTTTCACTAAATCAGATATCTACGTTATTACTACTACTATTACAAGGGTGTAAATATTTCAAGCTAAGAAAACGACGAGTCACGTTAGGAAACCATATTTTTCATACTACTAACTGATATGTTCTGTCTAATATTCCAAGAAAACGACATGATTCAAGTTAGACATGGATAAGTCGTTGGAAGCAAAAACTTCATTTCGAGTATTCGAGTAATCTGAGTAAACAAATGTATTGCTAATGCGAATTGACCGCTGCTTCATATCAAATATTTCATGAAAACGACCAATATTAAAAAAAAAAGAAAGTATGAAGTAGGTAATCAGAAGCCGTAAATCGAATAAGGACAGATAATCCAATGGCCAAAAGTACACGGGAAAAACAGCAATGATCTACAAAACAGATTTTAAATTTTATACAAATATATCCTGTTAGTGAGGGTTATTTGCGAAAAATACCGGTTGAGAGGAGAGGCAAAATATCCCGAGCCGCTTTAGCGTGGATGGACATTTGACTATCCTCGAAACCGGTATTTTTCGCAAATAACCTTCACTAACAGGATATATTTGTTTAATTCCGCCGAATATTTAACAGCAAGTAAAACAGTGGCAAGCCAGCAGGTTCAGAACTTCAGACCACCTCGCTCATTTGATTTTCAAGACTTTTATCAATCTACGAAAACAGGAAAAATCTTTTCAAAGAAGTGTATTTCTGGAACAAAATAAAAAATAGAATAAATCACGGTTTTGCTTTAATATACAACATGCAAAAAAAAATAATGCAAATAAATTTGAAATATATACATTTCAACGATTTCAAAGATAACGGCTGACACTGTCGTCTGTCATTTTTCTTTACTTCGTTGGTTGAAAGAAGAAACCCGAGTAATTCGAATTACATCCGTGACGTCATAAACTATTTAAAGAAGGGATTTCCCCTCGAGCGAGGTATTTGCCTACAGTACCGTGGTATTTGCTTAGGCAAATACCACGATATAGGGAATTCCCAAGGGCAAATACCCCGACGATGGGAATAAAGCCGAAAAACTAAGGATTGGTATAAAATACTCCTTTCATCAACCAATCAGAAGACAGCATTCATATATGAGGTGGAATTAAGCACGCACGACACGTTTTTTGAATAACCTTCACTGTTTGACCAATCATATGCTTTGCTATTATACAGACTGCCCCAATCCACCATCGTCTGCTAATGTTCTAATCAACATGGACCTACTCATGCATGACCAGCCTGTTGTGACGTATAAATGTGATGGAGACTACAATTTATTTGGTTTTGATCAGATAACTTGTCAAGGAGATTCAACATGGACGGATCTGATGTTAGTGTGTGTGTGTAAGTACCGTAAATGTACTATCAAACTCTTTTTCATTTATAATTTTCAAGATATAATTCTTTAGAGTTATGGTTAGGGTTATGGGCCCGTATTCATAAAGCCACTTAAGCTAAGATTTTCCTAAGGAAACACTTAAGTTAAGGAAACTCCGCCCATTTTACTTAAGTGGTATTCATAAAACTTCTTATCTTAAGTATTTCCCAAGAATAACCTTAAGTTAAGGAAAATCCGCCCATCATACTTAAGTGGTATTCAAAAACGTCCTTAAGCTAAGAAAACACTTAAGATTTCCCTTAGCTTTAAGGTAGATGGGTAGGTTCCTCAAGTTTTCCTGAATTGCAATTTATATTGATTGCGAGTTATGAAAGTGATATTGTATGAATAAAAAGATAACAACAAATCATAATAGCAATATTTCATAGGCATTCGAGTTTATCATCAAATCCATATCATATCTTACATGTACATAAAATTCACCATCAAGGTCTTTTTCCGGATGAGTAAATATTTTTACAACCATACCATTTGATGGCACGTGCTTTGCGGTTATATGAAATAGGCATAATTAAAGTTAGCATTGCATTATTACCAATACAAACATGTTCCATGTCGGACGTTTTCGGTTGTTTCATGCTGGGAGAAGAGCTTTACGTAGAAAGCGAGTATTCAGAGACCGCACAAAACCTCTTGATATCTACGATGACTTCGAGTTAATAGACAAATACACATTTGACGGACAGTCTAATATGATGATATGTGATATGTTACAGGATGTCTTAGAAAGCAGTACATTTTAGGAATCAAGCCTATTTTTTTTATGTTTTATTTACATGATATTTCCATACAGTCACTAAAATTAGTTTCGTATATAACTGTTGAACGTAAAATCCTCCAATTAATGAGGGAGGTGCATCCAAACTCAAAAGTGGGCAGTTGAGGAACATTATGATTGTGTGTCCCTGTTAAACATACATGTACCTAAATTGTAAAGAAATATAATTGTCGACGAAGTAATTGTTGACGAAAATTTTGCTCTTAAAACGTCCTTTCTTTTCTCGTATTCCTCCATTAGTATCATCTTCTCTCAATCGGTCCAGTTTGGCTTTCTCTTAGACATGTTTAATGATCAAAGATTTTGATACGACTTCAGCTTTATTTATATATGTATGTATGTATGTATTGAATTGGTCAAGCAATGCACGTAAAAATAGTGTAAGCGGGAATTGAAATACACTACAAAATATTTATTGACAATGAAATCAATCATCAATGTACAATAATAGCTTAAGAACTGTGTGTCCCCTTTTCATTCATATATTTACATTTACTTAATGGTAAAATACGAGAAGTTCCGTAGTTTTAAATACTTGAAGTATTCATTAGTTAAGGAACCACTTAAGATATTTTATGAATACCACTTAAGTATCTTCCTTAACAAAGGAATCTTAGTCTAAGGAACACTTAAGTTAAGAAGTTTTATGAATACGGGCCATGGTGTTTAATGCCACTTTCATCATTATTTCCGTTATATCGAGGCGGTCAGTTTTATTGATTGATGATATAATTCTTTAAACAACTAATGCCTGTAATAATATGAAAGACAAAACCACACTGTCAGAACAGTTCTAAAATTCAAAAAACAAAATCACAGAAAGCGACAACATCGATTATACAATTATTGACTTTTAATGAGGTCTACTCATGACTATGTGAACCTGGTCAATGATTGATTGACCGAGATAAACGGCCAAGGTTAATCAATCATTGACCAGGTCCGCATAGTCATGAGTAGACTGAAATTAAAAGTCAATAACTGCTTTATTAAATAATAAGGAATTTTTCAATCTTTTCAGCAGTATATTCAACAAAATAGGCTATTATTGTTTTATCATTTTTGCAATATTATTATTTGTATATTAAAATTTTGAAATTTGATGAAAACTGAAAATTTTATCATTTTGAAATTTTATGAAAATTTAGAATTTTTTTGAAATTATTGAAATTTTTAAAATTTTTAAAATTTTTGAAATTTTGAACTTTGTAGAATTTTATTTTAATTTCATAATTTTGATATTTTTTTAAAATTTTGAAATTTTATGAGATTTTGGAAAATTTTGAAATTTTGATATTGAAAATTCCACCTTTTTTGTAATTTAATTGGCCGACTTGAAATGAAATCTCGTCTCTGTTTGGACAACATTGAAACCCAGAATAGACCCCTTGAGTGTGAACTCACTCTGAGGTACAACCAAGAAAGTACTGTTTAGGCCAAAAATTGCTTATCACTTAATAAACATACATTATTAACTTATAGTATATATTTTTCATATGCTATATTTTTAATTAATTACAAGAAAATTTTAAAAATAGCCGGCGGAGTGAAAGAGTTGACTGTTCATCCGAACTGCTCCATGCCCGAGAACGATGAGCAGTGCGTCATTCCTGTCAAATGCTGTATTTCTTTCAAAACAATGTTGTGCCTCAATTTTGTAATGGTATGGTATGCTGACATTATCATCTTCAGTGGATTTGTGGTTATGTGCATGTATATAAGATAATAAAACAGTTATTTCATGCCTGTTCGGGAAACAGTCAAAACTATTGTCCCTCTGTGCTTGAGATGACTTGGGAACTGTTGCCATCGGCCTTCGGCGTCAGGCAACAGTTATGAAGTCATCTCCAGCACCTCGGGTCAATAATTTAAACTGTTCTCTGAAGAGGCATGACATAAATGTATATTATTTCATATCAGTTCTAAATTCGACTTTTTCATTGGTGTAGAGATGGTCATGTGTCATGCATTAAAATGCGTTAAAGAAATTCACCAGTAATTAGCATGATAATGCCCGCGGGCATTATCATGTTAATGACCGCTCGAGGTGTTAGAGTTGCGACGTCCCTTTTATAAAACGCAACGGAGATCGTGCAGTTGTCAATGTAAACCAATACTGTACTAAAATAAGCAAAATTATTTAGAAAGTCTTATTTTCTTCAATGAAATACAAATAATAGTTACGTATGTATATGGCATTATCGTGATAGATAAACTGCCCTTGGGACAGTTGTATTGACTTCAACACTGATAATGTCCTTGCCTGCAGCTCAGGCATTATCACATGTTTCAGTCAATACTATTGTCCCTTGGGGCAGTCTATAAATCACATAATGCCCTATATATAAGTAACTATTATATAATTACTACTCATTTTCCTGGTTGTCTAAAGTCAAGTTAAAGATTTGGTGAGAATGATGTACTTTTTGATGAGATAATAATAGATGTGTTTACCACTCGGAGTTTGATGCGTATATTGCGAGCATACTGTAAGCACGGGTAGATTTAATACTCTCAGGTGGATTCGAATAGTGCTAACCTACTGGAACAACATACCACGGATAAACATATAACTCCATTAGAACACATTATTACAACCAGTCTTTACTCTCTCTCTTTTATATATCGTTGAACTTGTTCTTGGAAGTCGTTGCCCCGATTGGCCTCTCTCTCTCTCTCTCTCTCTCTCTCTCAAAATTTTTGGAACAGTTCCGACAGTGTGGTATTTTTCCCATTCTATTAATATCCCATTCTCCTTTTTGTAATATTATAGTGTGTTCAGATCCACCAACGGTTCCACATGCTGTATTCTCATTAGAGTTGGCCGAGACCGATATATTTCAGTACAACTGTAGTGCCGGATTTAATTTGATTGGAGACAACGCCATTCAATGTCAACCTGATGCTACCTGGACTAATATAATGTTTACCTGTACCAGTAAGTATCAATGTACACCTACCAATAATTACCTATATTGAGATAATATGCCATATAACTTTTTGTTGCAATTAAAACACAATTCAAGTACACTGCATGCCATATTTTGGCAATAAACTTTTAAATCCTTCAATTTGTGTTGCAATTAAGCATAATTCAAGTACATCTCATGCCATATTTTGGCAATACACTTTTAAATCCTTCAATTATTGTTGCAATTAAGCACAATTCAAGTACACAGAATGCCATATTTTGACAATAAACTTTTAAATCCTTCAATGTTTGCTGCAATTAAGTACAATTCAAATGCACCGCATGCCATATTTTGGCAATAAACTTTTAAATCCTTCAATATTTGTTGCAATTAAGCACAATTCAAGTACACCTCATGCCATATTTTGGCAATAAGCTTTTAAATCCTTCAATTTGTGTTGCAATTAAGCATAATTCAAGTACATCTCATGCCATATTTTGGCAATAAACTTTTAAATCCTTCAATTTTTGTTGCAATTAAGCACAATTGGAATGCACCTCATGCCATATTTTGGCAATAAGCTTTTAAATCCTTCAATTATTGTTGCAATTAAGCACAATTCAAGTACACAGAATGCCATATTTTGGCAATAAACTTTTAAATCCTTCAATTTTTGCTGCATTTAAGCACAATTCAAATGCACCACATGCCATATTTTGGCAACACACTTTTAAATCCTTCAATTTTTGTTGCAATTAAGCACAATTCAAGTACATCGCATGCCAGATGTTGGCAATCAACTTTTAAATCCTTCAATTTTTGCTGCAATTAAGCACAATTCAAGTACACCTCATGCCATATTTTGGCAATAAGCTTTTAAATCCTTCAATTTGTGTTGTAATTAAGCATAATTCAAGTACATCTCATGCCATATGTTGGCAATAAACTTTTAAATCCTTCAATTTGTGTTGCAATTAAGCACAATTCAAGTACATCGCATGCCATATTTTGGCAATCAACTTTTAAATCCTTCAATTTCTTTTGCAATTAAGCACAATTCAAGCACACCTCATGCCATATTTTGGCAATAAACGTTTTAATCCTTCAATTTTTGTTGCAATTAAGCACAATTCAAGTACACATCATGCCATATTTTGGTAATATGTTTTGATCAACTTTAAAACCTTCATTGTAATTACAGACACTTTTCTAAGCACTTTTTGTTTTCCAATAATAATTTTAAAACAGAAAGCAGTGCTACGGGAAGTGTGGCAATAATCCTCTTATCGTTTACACAATCACGAATATGTTGACATAGCAACACTAAATATTGTCATCTTATTTATATGATTTTTTTTTTGGTCACTTATTTCATAATAATGATACAATAATTTTTGAATTTTTTTTGCATTGTAATATAAAACATCGTTTTTAATCATACCTTCATTTTATATCTAACACAACATATTTACAACATGCTCACACTACTTACCTTTCTACTACTTCGGCCTTCGGCGTCAGACAACAGTTCTCAAGTCATCTCCAGCACCTCGGTTCAATAATTTTACTCCTACATCTGAGCACATAGATATAATGTTTTAGCAGTATTTTGAAAGTTGCGTTGAACACCCATATATCAACTTTATCCTTCGTAATATATAATAGTGGGAATAAAATGCTAGTCTAGCGTGGGAATACAGTGCTAATCTACCGTTTATAACTTTCAGAATGTTCATATCCGCCATATTTGAACAACACTTCAATACAAGTGTCCTTGGAGACGGGTTCACTACACGTCTTGTATAGCTGCAATGATGGCGAAAATGTGGTTGGTAATAGTGAGATCACGTGTCAAGGCAACCAATCATGGTCAGAACCGTTGTTTTTCTGTTCTGGTAAGTATATATCAACAGTGTGATCAAATAATGTCCACCTTCGTTATCTCGCACTCGGATAAGATGAATTACAATTGTCTCCCTTGGACAAATCGGGATGAACATGTGTACTGTTGTAGTATTGTTAAGCTTGATTTATTACGTATCACTTCAGTTTAATACTTTGTTATTATTAGCAATCTGATAAGTTGTATGCCTTTGATAATTCGAAGTAAAATTTCTACTGTTATAGTAGTGTTATCACAGATGGCCACATAGGACAGACATATATGTATGCTTGGCAAAAGTTGTTACGGCTTTTATAACAAATATTACATCACACATCACATAAATGTATTTCAAATTCAAATATATCTATACAAACTGGAAATGTTTGAATCTCAGCAATCAGCCCTGGAAATCAGCGGTTAATGCTTCGTCTGTGTTGTATCAAGTATAAAGATGGCGCAGCGGAAATAGCCAAATGACTCAGCAGTAGAATTGGCCAGATGTATATGGTCAACACCCCCGTTTAAGCGAACTGACATAAATCACTCTACAATAAACAATACCAGTTCTTCATCCAATGTGCTCCAAAACTCGGTTGAATAGAACGCATTACACAATGGCATCAATGTTGGGTTTCCTTGCAGATGAACCAATTTGTAGCCAAGCTGAAAATTTGCAAGACCCGAAAACAGTATCTATTATTATTTCAAATATGTGCACCCCCTGCCCCGTCTCTAAAAAAACCTATCTAAAGGAGAGGGAGTGGGGTTTATGATTACAAAACAGCAACAAACTTGACCTGTTCCGTTGAAATTTGCGAGGGAAATGATGTACCAATAGCCCGGATGTAGTGCTGTTAACACGACTAAAAGCCAAAGCCAATATTGAAATAGTATTTACGTCGAGCTGACAACGGCCAAGATTTAATCAAACCGGGAAATAAATGTTGTGCCCACAAACGATAACGGATTGTAGAATACAATATTTGAAATCCTATATAGCTTATGCTACGGATAACTCGAATACACGAAGTAAAAAAGAATCGGTATGTCTGAGTGTGACACAACGAAGTCTTAAAAAATGTGTAAAATAAAACAAGAAATCTGTGAAATGGTGACATTTTACCTTTTTATATCATACTTATTTGACTAACCATGCATATAAACTAATCATGATGTTGCTATGTTAATGGCATGCTTATGAAAAATAAATATTTTGAATTAGTGATTGTTGTTTAACGCCAATTGAGCAATGTTGCAGCTATATCGTGGCGAAAACAAGCTAAATTCGATGAAATGTTGGTGATGACGTCCGCTGTATACTAGATCAACACGATTAATTTGATCTGTGTAATGCTAGCTAACTGAAACAACAGTTCATATGTCAGTGGACAGATCGCTCCAATCGGACACATTATCCTGATTCGGAGCCTACCAGTCATTGCTCTTACTCCTTAAAGCCCTGTGATTAGCGAAAAAGCAGCACAAATCAATTCCATAGTCCTTGATTTGACCCGACCACGACTAGAATCACGATCTACTGTCAAGTCAAGTCTTGTCTCCTACACGGCTAGGCAGTCAAGGTAAATCTTGTAATAACAAAATTAATGAAAGCAATAAAACCTTCCTATGATTATTGAAATACATATTTGAACACATATATATATAGTCCAGTCAATAAAAGTTGAAAGCAACGCCTGTTTTCCAATTGATGCAAAGTGAAAACGCCATCCATATACTACCGTATTGTAGCAAGATAAAGTGTAATGGTTGTATCACCATCATAGTAACAATAACGTGCTTCCTTCCACATTCATTACTTTCCATCGGATTTGTAACTAGAGTAAATAATGGTAATAACAAAATTACCCATTTCCGAACAATTTTACAAAGGGAAAGTCAAAACTCATAAGTATATAAACAGACAACATCAGTCAAACGACAGGTTCCACTACAAGAGCAGGAACTGCTAACCCTTCTGGGGCAACTCAGTTTACCCCTGGATTTCAATGTTGCTCAATATTTAGTTTTCTGCTTAGTGTATTGTGGACCATTGTTTGTGTTATTGTTCAGTCTTCGAATTATGGATTCTGGTGTTCTGTTTGGTGTTATGAAACTTTTCGTGGTTGTGGTAGAACTTAAGGCGAGATGCCAAATACTATGAAACTTATACTTGCAGCTTCTCCTGTGTGCATTTACCATAACAATGTCTGAGCAAAGACTTGATGGCGCGAATTCATGATGGTATATCATTGTTGTTTGTGTTAGAGTTTTCTTATGGACTGTACATGTTGTTTTAGTGAGGGACTGTACATGTTGTTTTAGTGAGGGACTGTACATGTTGTTTCAGTGATGGACTGTACATGTTGTTTTAGTGAGGGACTGTACATGTTGTTTTAGTGAGGGACTGTACATGTTGCTTAAGTGAGGGACTGTACATGTTGTTTCAGTGAGGGACTGTACATGTTGTTTCAGTGATGGACTGTACATGTTGTTTCAGTGAGGGACTGTACATGTTGTTTAAGTGAGGGACTGTACATGTTGTTTTAGTGAGGGACTGTACATGTTGTTTTAGTGAGGGATTGTACATGTTGTTTCAGTGAGGGACTGTACATGTTGTTTCAGTGAGGGACTGTACATGTTGTTTCAATGAGGGACTGTACATGTTGTTTCAGTGAGCTAGCTTCCTGATCATACTCTTACAATAGAGAGCATTAATATTTTTGTCGTTGTGACAAATAGTCCAAAAAGAGAGATATTGACCCAGTGATAGTAATTAGACGGTTGATATCTAGCGTACTGTATTTAATTGCTAATAGTGTCCTGATCGTTTATCCCGTCAAGGCATCTCCAACCATTTCTTTTCAAAGCAGTTTTAAATTCACTAATTTACAAAGCATCGCCCTTGTAAACCATAATAATATTATTTTTGCAGAATGTGCCAATCTACTGTGTGTCTAGGCGCTATTTTAAGACTCTTTAATTGTTTAACTTTTCGGTCTTTCAGAGTGTACTAAGTTGGATGTCTACGTTTTAGTTAATGAATAAACGTTTGGGAATACCGAATGAGCAATCAAAAATGGCCACTCCACAGAAACTGGCAACACAGGTCACGCAAGACGAAGAAAAACAAAACAAACACAGCAAAATGTGTGTTGAACACCACTATGCGCAAAAATATATATTAATTAAATATGGATAATTTACAAATGATTATTTTCTTTTTATTTTCAGCATGTACTGACCCGCCTACTGTCTTGTATGCAGTTTTACATATTGATATTGTACAAAGCGATTCCCTTGTTACGTATGATTGTAATAGCGAATTTTATTCGGTTGGAGATAAATACATTCATTGCCAGAATGACTTACAATGGAGTTCACAACGATTTATATGTAGTCGTAAGTATTGATGTCTATAACATAGGGAAACGTGATCAGAAAAATGTGAAAGGAGTTAGTGTTATAGGGCTTAACAATATTTCAGTCATATTGTGGCGGTGAAAGAAACAAGAGTACCTGGAGAAAGGTACCGAACTGTCTCAAATCTCTGACAAACTTGATCACGTAATGTTGTATCGAGCACACCATATATATGAGCGGGATTCGAACTCAACAACTTGAGTTGTGATATGCACTGATTGTTCAAGTAGTCGTAAATCCAACAATCATACGATCGCGACCACAGTTTGTCCGTGACTTGCGTTTGGTCGGTGGTTTTTTCCGGGTACTCCGGTTTCCTCTACCAAATAAAACTGACTGTTATGATATAACTGAAATATTGACGTTATGAAGAAGAAGAAAATCATGTTGGTTACTTTCATGTCTTGATATTAGCATTGTATATTTCTACGTACGTTTAATAGTTAAACAAGACATAAGTTCAGTTCTTAGTGTTGAACTGTTTTGGCACCGCCACCTTTAATGGAAGTACATATACTAAGCCACAGGTGTATGCAGTCTTGTAAACGTTGTGTGTATCGATTTTGCATGTTTTTACTATATTCCGATTGGATTTTAGAACTGTCCTAGCGATGTTGTGCCTGGTTGTTTTAAGTTTATTGTTTCAAATATTAATAATGTGATTATGAGAAATTGCATGACACCTTCGCGCTGTACAGCACTACGTGTTAATGTTGAGTATTATGACTTGATCTAGTAATAATTTAGGCATCAATCAATTGAATACACCATACGGGTTAACTATGAAAAGTCATGGTTGTGTAAAGAGAGAAAAATTAAATAACTTAAATTTAGCATGCAAGCATACATACATACATTCACGTGTATTGCATAACTATATATGATATTTATATTTGTATAAATCTTATAATCTGATAATATTCCTGTATAATCAGATAGAATGCACAGGAAAATTGTGAGAGAAGCTTGAACTCTCATTATAGTTGTAACAAGCAATTGAAAACATATTATTGTGTTATTACAAACAAATTGTAAGAGAAGAGTTTGAAGATACCAAAGGGGTAATCAGAATCCGTAAATCAAAGAACAGACAGCACAATGGCCAAAAGAAAAGTACAAAAGGACAAACAACGATCTACAAAACATACACATAAAGCTAAAAATCGATTAACACGAACCCCACAAAAAACCTGGGGTGAGCTCAGGTGCTCCGGAAGGGTAAGCAGTTCCTGCTCCACTAGTGACACCCGTCGTGCTAGTCTAGTTACAAACCCGGTGATAATATGTTTTTTTTTTAATATTACAGCATGTGTAGAACCCCCAGCTGTTCAGAATGGGACGTACACAGTAGAACTTATCAATGGCCAATATGTCGTTCAGTATCAATGTGATAGTGGGCTACTTTTAATAGGAAATGATTTACCAGATTGTCAACCTGACACAAACTGGACAAAGCCTACGTTAGTATGTACTGGTATGTATGAATTAATGTATACTTTATACCTAAATCAAAGGGACAAAATATTTCTATTTGAATTAATCGAAAGAAAGATAGGAACTTTAAAGTTCAATACTAAATATATCTAATAAACAATATTAGTGTGGAAACTGACTACTGAGAGGATGAAACTCTCGTGGACTAATAGTCCAAAATCAGAGGTATTGATCCAGTGATAGTAGTTAAACCATAGATATCTAGCATAGTGTATTTTATGTTGATAACAGTTCTTTTATCGTTTATCCCGTCAAGGCATCGTCAACCATCACTTTTAAAAAGAAGCTTCACAAATTAACAAAGATACGCCCTTGTTAACCATAATTATATTATTTTTGCAGAATGTACCAATCCTCTTTGTGCTTAAGCGCTATTTTAAGGCTCTTTAATTGTTTTACTTTTCAGTCTGTAGAAACATAGCAATGTATCACAATCATCCCTTAGACATATGTAGCCTAATTATCCTATTGTATATCAGTTTAAGACTTGTGGCTTACCTGCTGCCAACGACTTTTGAAATTAGTTGGGTTGCCATTGTTTTTTTTACTATAAGTGTACATGATGAAATTTTTCACTAAATCAGATATCTACGTTATTACTACTACTATTACAAGGGTGTAAATATTTCAAGCTAAGAAAACGACGAGTCACGTTAGGAAACCATATTTTTCATACTACTAACTGATATGTTCTGTCTAATATTCCAAGAAAACGACATGATTCAAGTTAGACATGGATAAGTCGTTGGAAGCAAAAACTTCATTTCGAGTATTCGAGTAATCTGAGTAAACAAATGTATTGCTAATGCGAATTGACCGCTGCTTCATATCAAATATTTCATGAAAACGACCAATATTAAAAAAAAAAGAAAGTATGAAGTAGGTAATCAGAAGCCGTAAATCGAATAAGGACAGATAATCCAATGGCCAAAAGTACACGGGAAAAACAGCAATGATCTACAAAACAGATTTTAAATTTTATACAAATATATCCTGTTAGTGAGGGTTATTTGCGAAAAATACCGGTTGAGAGGAGAGGCAAAATATCCCGAGCCGCTTTAGCGTGGATGGACATTTGACTGTCCTCGAAACCGGTATTTTTCGCAAATAACCTTCACTAACAGGATATATTTGTTTAATTCCGCCGAATATTTAACAGCAAGTAAAACAGTGGCAAGCCAGCAGGTTCAGAACTTCAGACCACCTCGCTCATTTGATTTTCAAGACTTTTATCAATCTACGAAAACAGGAAAAATCTTTTCAAAGAAGTGTATTTCTGGAACAAAATAAAAAATAGAATAAATTACGTTTTGCTTTAATATACAACATGCAAAAAAAATAATGCAAATAAATTTGAAATATATACATTTCAACGATTTCAAAGATAACGGCTGACACTGTCGTCTGTCATTTTTCTTTACTTCGTTGGTTGAAAGAAGAAACCCGAGTAATTCGAATTACATCCGTGACGTCATAAACTATTTAAAGAAGGGATTTCCCCTCGAGCGAGGTATTTGCCTACAGTACCGTGGTATTTGCTTAGGCAAATACCACGATATAGGGAATTCCCAAGGGCAAATACCCCGACGATGGGAATAAAGCCGAAAAACTAAGGATTGGTATAAAATACTCCTTTCATCAACCAATCAGAAGACAGCATTCATATATGAGGTGGAATTAAGCACGCACGACACGTTTCTTGAATAACCTTCACTGTTTGACCAATCATATGCTTTGCTATTATACAGACTGCCCCAATCCACCATCGTCTGCTAATGTTCTAATCAACATGGACCTACTCATGCATGACCAGCCTGTTGTGACGTATAAATGTGATGGAGACTACAATTTATTTGGTTTTGATCAGATAACTTGTCAAGGAGATTCAACATGGACGGATCTGATGTTTGTGTGTGTGTGTAAGTACCGTAAATGTACTATCAAACTCTTTTTCATTTATAATTTTCAAGATATAATTCTTTAGAGTTATGGTTAGGGTTATGGGCCCGTATTCATAAAGCCACTTAAGCTAAGATTTTCCTAAGGAAACACTTAAGTTAAGGAAACTCCGCACATTTTACTTAAGTGGTATTCATAAAACTTCTTATCTTAAGTATTTCCCAAGAATAACCTTAAGTTAAGGAAAATCCGCCCATCATACTTAAGTGGTATTCAAAAACGTCCTTAAGCTAAGAAAACACTTAAGATTTCCCTTAACTTTAAGGTAGATGGGTAGGTTCCTCAAGTTTTCCTGAATTGCTATTTATATTGATTGCGAGTTATGAAAGTGATATTGTATGAATAAAAAGATAACAACAAATCATAATAGCAATATTTCATAGGCATTCGAGTTTATCATCAAATCCATATCATATCTTACATGTACATAAAATTCACCATCAAGGTCATTTTCCGGATGAGTAAATATTTTTACAACCATACCATTTGATGGCACGTGCTTTGCGGTTATATGAAATAGGCATAATTAAAGCTAGCATTGCATTATTACCAATACAAACATGTTCCATGTCGGACGTTTTCGGTTGTTTCATGCTGGGAGAAGAGCTTTACGTAGAAAGCGAGTATTCAGAGACCGCACAAAACCTCTTGATATCTACGATGACTTCGAGTTAATAGACAAATACACATTTGACGGACAGTCTAATATGATGATATGTGATATGTTACAGGATGTCTTAGAAAGCAGTACATTTTAGGAATCAAGCCTATTTTTTTTATGTTTTATTTACATGATATTTCCATACAGTCACTAAAATTAGTTTCGTATATAACTGTTGAACGTAAAATCCTCCAATTAATGAGGGAGGTGCATCCAAACTCAAAAGTGGGCAGTTGAGGAACATTATGATTGTGTGTCCCTGTTAAACATACATGTACCTAAATTGTAAAGAAATATAATTGTCGACGAAGTAATTGTTGACGAAAATTTTGCTCTTAAAACGTCCTTTCTTTTCTCGTATTCCTCCATTAGTATCATCTTCTCTCAATCGGTCCAGTTTGGCTTTCTCTTAGACATGTTTAATGATCAAAGATTTTGATACGACTTCAGCTTTATTTATATATGTATGTATGTATGTATTGAATTGGTCAAGCAATGCACGTAAAAATAGTGTAAGCGGGAATTGAAATACACTACAAAATATTTATTGACAATGAAATCAATCATCAATGTACAATAATAGCTTAAGAACTGTGTGTCCCCTTTTCATTCATATATTTACATTTACTTAATGGTAAAATACGAGAAGTTCCGTAGTTTTAAATACTTGAAGTATTCATTAGTTAAGGAACCACTTAAGATATTTTATGAATACCACTTAAGTATCTTCCTTAACAAAGGAATCTTAGTCTAAGGAACACTTAAGTTAAGAAGTTTTATGAATACGGGCCATGGTGTTTAATGCCACTTTCATCATTATTTCCGTTATATCGAGGCGGTCAGTTTTATTGATTGATGATATAATTCTTTAAACAACTAATGCCTGTAATAATATGAAAGACAAAACCACACTGTCAGAACAGTTCTAAAATTCAAAAAACAAAATCACAGAAAGCGACAACATCGATTATACAATTATTGACTTTTAATGAGGTCTACTCATGACTATGTGAACCTGGTCAATGATTGATTGACCGAGATAAACGGCCAAGGTTAATCAATCATTGACCAGGTCCGCATAGTCATGAGTAGACTGAAATTAAAAGTCAATAACTGCTTTATTAAATAATAAGGAATTTTTCAATCTTTTCAACAGTATATTCAACAAAATAGGCTATTATTGTTTTATCATTTTTGCAATATTATTATTTGTATATTAAAATTTTGAAATTTGATGAAAACTGAAAATTTTATCATTTTGAAATTTTATGAAAATTTAGAATTTTTTTGAAATTATTGAAATTTTTAAAATTTTTAAAATTTTTGAAATTTTGAACTTTGTAGAATTTTATTTTAATTTCATAATTTTGATATTTTTTTAAAATTTTTAAATTTTATGAGATTTTGGAAAATTTTGAAATTTTGATATTGAAAATTCCACCTTTTTTGTAATTTAATTGGCCGACTTGAAATGAAATCTCGTCTCTGTTTGGACAACATTGAAACCCAGAATAGACCCCTTGAGTGTGAACTCACTCTGAGGTACAACCAAGAAAGTACTGTTTAGGCCAAAGATTGCTTATCACTTAATAAACATACATTATTAACTTATAGTATATATTTTTCATATGCTATATTTTTAATTAATTACAAGAAAATTTTAAAAATAGCCGGCGGAGTGAAAGAGTTGACTGTTCATCCGAACTGCTCCATGCCCTAGAACGATGAGCAGTGCGTCATTCCTGTCAAATGCTGTATTTCTTTCAAAACAATGTTGTGCCTCAATTTTGTAATGGTATGGTATGCTGACATTATCATCTTCAGTGGATTTGTGGTTATGTGCATGTATATAAGATAATAAAACAGTTATTTCATGCCTGTTCGGGAAACAGTCAAAACTATTGTCCCTCTGTGCTTGAGATGACTTGGGAACTGTTGCCATAGGCCTTCGGCGTCAGGCAACAGTTATGAAGTCATCTCCAGCACCTCGGGTCAATAATTTAAACTGTTCTCTGAAGAGGCATGACATAAATGTATATTATTTCATATCAGTTCTAAATTCGACTTTTTCATTGGTGTAGAGATGGTCATGTGTCATGCATTAAAATGCGTTAAAGAAATTCACCAGTAATTAGCATGATAATGCCCGCGGGCATTATCATGTTAATGACCGCTCGACCGCTCGAGGTGTTAGAGTTGCGACATCCCTTTTATAAAACGCAACGGAGATCGTGCAGTTGTCAATGTAAACCAATACTGTACTAAAATAAGCAAAATTATTTAGAAAGTCTTATTTTCTTCAATGAAATACAAATAATAGTTACGTATGTATATGGCATTATCGTGATAGATAAACTGCCCTTGGGACAGTTGTATTGACTTCAACACTGATAATGTCCTTGCCTGCAGCTCAGGCATTATCACATGTTTCAGTCTATACTATTGTCCCTTGGGGCAATCTATAAATCACATAATGCCCTATACATAAGTAACTATTATATAATTACTACTCACTTTCCTGGTTGTCTAAAGTCAAGTTAAAGATTTGGTGAGAATGATGTACTTTTTGATGAGATAATAATAGATGTGTTTACCACTCGGAGTTTGATGCGTATATTGCGAGCATACTGTAAGCACGGGTAGATTTAATACTCTCAGGTGGATTCGAATAGTGCTAACCTACTGGAACAACATACCACGGATAAACATATAACTCCATTAGAACACATTATTACAACCAGTCTTTACTCTCTCTCTTTTATATATCGTTGAACTTGTTCTTGGAAGTCGTTGCCCCGATTGGCCTCTCTCTCTCTCTCTCTCTCTCTCTCTCTCTCTCTCTCTCTCTCAAAATTTTTGGAACAGTTCCGACAGTGTGGTATTTTTCCCATTCTATTAATATCCCATTCTCCTTTTTGTAATATTATAGTGTGTTCAGATCCACCAACGGTTCCACATGCTGTATTCTCATTAGAGTTGGCCGAGACCGATATATTTCAGTACAACTGTAGTGCCGGATTTAATTTGATTGGAGACAACGCTATTCAATGTCAACCTGATGCTACCTGGACTAATATAATGTTTACCTGTACCAGTAAGTATCAATGTACACCTACCAATAATTACCTATATTGAGATAATATGCCATATAACTTTTTGTTGCAATTAAAACACAATTCAAGTACACTGCATGCCATATTTTGGCAATTAACTTTTAAATCCTTCAATTTGTGTTGCAATTAAGCATAATTCAAGTACATCTCATGCCATATTTTGGCAATACACTTTTAAATCCTTCAATTATTGTTGCAATTAAGCACAATTCAAGTACACAGAATGCCATATTTTGACAATAAACTTTTAAATCCTTCAATGTTTGCTGCAATTAAGTACAATTCAAATGCACCGCATGCCATATTTTGGCAATAAACTTTTAAATCCTTCAATATTTGTTGCAATTAAGCACAATTCAAGTACACCTCATGCCATATTTTGGCAATAAGCTTTTAAATCCTTCAATTTGTGTTGCAATTAAGCATAATTCAAGTACATCTCATGCCATATTTTGGCAATAAACTTTTAAATCCTTCAATTTGTGTTGCAATTAAGCACAATTGGAATGCACCTCATGCCATATTTTGGCAATAAGCTTTTAAATCCTTCTATTATTGTTGCAATTAAGCACAATTCAAGTACACAGAATGCCATATTTTGGCAATAAACTTTTAAATCCTTCAATTTTTGCTGCATTTAAGCACAATTCAAATGCACCACATGCCATATTTTGGCAACACACTTTTAAATCCTTCAATTTTTGTTGCAATTAAGCACAATTCAAGTACATCGCATGCCAGATGTTGGCAATCAACTTTTAAATCCTTCAATTTTTGCTGCAATTAAGCACAATTCAAGTACACCTCATGCCATATTTTGGCAATAAGCTTTTAAATCCTTCAATTTGTGTTGCAATTAAGCATAAATCAAGTACATCTCATGCCATATGTTGGCAATAAACTTTTAAATCCTTCAATTTGTGTTGCAATTAAGCACAATTCAAGTACATCGCATGCCATATTTTGGCAATCAACTTTTAATTCCTTCAATTTCTTTTGCAATTAAGCACAATTCAAGCACACCTCATGCCATATTTTGGCAATAAACGTTTTAGTCCTTCAATTTTTGTTGCAATTAAGCACAATTCAAGTACACATCATGCCATATTTTGGTAATATGTTTTGATCAACTTTAAAACCTTCATTGTAATTACAGACACTTTTCTAAGCACTTTTTGTTTTCCAATAATAATTTTAAAACAGAAAGCAGTGCTACGGGAAGTGTGGCAATAATCCTCTTATCGTTTACACAATCACGAATATGTTGACATAGCAACACTAAATATTGTCATCTTATTTATATGATTTTTTTTTGGTCACTTATTTCATAATAATGATACAATAATTTTTGAATTTTTTTTGCATTGTAATATAAAACATCGTTTTTAATCATACCTTCATTTTATATCTAACACAACATATTTACAACATGCTCACACTACTTACCTTTCTACTACTTCGGCCTTCGGCGTCAAACAACAGTTCTCAAGTCATCTCCAGCACCTCGGTTCAATAATTTTACTCCTACATCTGAGCACATAGATATAATGTTTTAGCAGTATTTTGAAAGTTGCGTTGAACACCCATATATCAACTTTATCCTTCGTAATATATAATAGTGGGAATAAAATGCTAGTCTAGCGTGGGAATACAGTGCTAATCTACCGTTTATAACTTTCAGAATGTTCATATCCGCCATATTTGAACAACACTTCAATACAAGTGACCTTGGAGACGGGTTCACTACACGTCTTGTATAGCTGCAATGATGGCGAAAATGTGGTTGGTAATAGTGAGATCACGTGTCAAGGCAACCAATCATGGTCAGAACCGTTGTTTTTCTGTTCTGGTAAGTATATATCAACAGTGTGATCAAATAATGTCCACCTTCGTTATCTCGCACTCGGATAAGATGAATTACAATTGTCTCCCTTGGACAAATCGGGATGAACATGTGTACTGTTGTAGTATTGTTAAGCTTGATTTATTACGTATCACTTCAGTTTAATACTTTGTTATTATTAGCAATCTGATAAGTTGTATGCCTTTGATAATTCGAAGTAAAATTTCTACTGTTATAGTAGTGTTATCGCAGATGGCCACATAGGACAGACATATATGTATGCTTGGCAAAAGTTGTTACGGCTTTTATAACAAATATTACATCACACATCACATAAATGTATTTCAAATTCAAATATATCTATACAAACTGGAAATGTTTGAATCTCAGCAATCAGCCCTGGAAATCAGCGGTTAATGCTTCGTCTGTGTTGTATCAAGTATAAAGATGGCGCAGCGGAAATAGCCAAATGACTCAGCAGTAGAATTGGCCAGATGTATATGGTCAACACCCCCGTTTAAGCGAACTGACATAAATCACTCTACAATAAACAATACCAGTTCTTCATCCAATGTGCTCCAAAACTCGGTTGAATAGAACGCATTACACAATGGCATCAATGTTGGGTTTCCTTGCAGATGAACCAATTTGTAGCCAAGCTGAAAATTTGCAAGACCCGAAAACAGTATCTATTATTATTTCAAATATGTGCACCCCCTGCCCCGTCTCTAAAAAAACCTATCTAAAGGAGAGGGAGTGGGGTTTATGATTACAAAACAGCAACAAACTTGACCTGTTCCGTTGAAATTTGCGAGGGAAATGATGTACCAATAGCCCGGATGTAGTGCTGTTAACACGACTAAAAGCCAAAGCCAATATTGAAATAGTATTTACGTCGAGCTAACAACCGCCAAGATTTAATCAAACCGGGAAATAAATGTTGTGCCCACAAACGATAACGGATTGTAGAATACAATATTTGAAATCCTATATAGCTTATGCTACGGATAACTCGAATACACGAAGTAAAAAAGAATCGGTATGTCTGAGTGTGACACAACGAAGTCTTAAAAAATGTGTAAAATAAAACAAGAAATCTGTGAAATGGTGACATTTTACCTTTTTATATCATACTTATTTGACTAACCATGCATATAAACTAATCATGATGTTGCTATGTTAATGGCATGCTTATGAAAAATAAATATTTTGAGTTAGTGATTGTTGTTTAACGCCAATTGAGCAATGTTGCAGCTATATCGTGGCGAAACAAGCTAAATTCGATGAAATGTTGGTGATGACGTCCGCTGTATACTAGATCAACACGATTAATTTGATCTGTGTAATGCTAGCTAACTGAAACAACAGTTCATATGTCAGTGGACAGATCGCTCCAATCGGACACATTATCCTGATTAGGAGCCTACCAGTCATTGCTCTTACTCCTTAAAGCCCTGTGATTAGCGAAAAAGCAGCACAAATCAATTCCATAGTCCTTGATTTGACCCGACCACGACTAGAATCACGATCTACTGTCAAGTCAAGTCTTGTCTCCTACACGGCTAGGCAGTCAAGGTAAATCTTGTAATAACAAAATTAATGAAAGCAATAAAACCTTCCTATGATTATTGAAATACATATTTGAACACATATATATATAGTCCAGTCAATAACAGTTGAAAGCAACGCCTGTTTTCCAATTGATGCAAAGTGAAAACGCCATCCATATACTACCGTATTGTAGCAAGATAAAGTGTAATGGTTGTATCACCATCATATTAACAATAGCGTGCTTCCTTCCACATTTATTACTTTCCATCGGATTTGTAACTAGAGTAAATAATGGTAATAACAAAATTACCCATTTCCGAACAATTTTACAAAGGGAAAGTCAAAACTCATAAGTATATAAACAGACAACATCAGTCAAACGACAGGTTCCACTACAAGAGCAGAAACTGCTAACCCTTCTGGGGCAACTCAGTTTACCCCTGGATTTCAATGTTGCTCAATATTTAGTTTTCTGCTTAGTGTATTGTGGACCATTGTTTGTGTTATTGTTCAGTCTTCGAATTATGGATTCTGGTGTTCTGTTTGGTGTTATGAAACTTTTCGTGGTTGTGGTAGAACTTAAGGCGAGATGCCAAATACTATGAAACTTATACTTGCAGCTTCTCCTGTGTGCATTTACCATAACAATGTCTGAGCAAAGACTTGATGGCGCGAATTCATGATGGTATATCATTGTTGTTTGTGTTAGAGTTTTCTTATGGACTGTACATGTTGTTTTAGTGAGGGACTGTACATGTTGTTTTAGTGAGGGACTGTACATGTTGTTTCAGTGATGGACTGTACATGTTGTTTTAGTGAGGGACTGTACATGTTGTTTTAGTGAGGGACTGTACATGTTGCTTAAGTGAGGGACTGTACATGTTGTTTCAGTGAGGGGCTGTACATGTTGTTTCAGTGATGGACTGTACATGTTGTTTCAGTGAGGGACTGTACATGTTGTTTAAGTGAGGGACTGTACATGTTGTTTTAGTGAGGGACTGTACATGTTGTTTTAGTGAGGGATTGTACATGTTGTTTCAGTGAGGGACTGTACATGTTGTTTCAGTGAGAGACTGTACATGTTGTTTCAATGAGGGACTGTACATGTTGTTTCAGTGAGCTAGCTTCCTGATCATACTCTTACAATAGAGAGCATTAATATTTTTGTCGTTGTGACAAAGAGTCCAAAAAGAGAGATATTGACCCAGTGATAGTAATTAGACGGTTGATATCTAGCGTACTGTATTTAATTGCTAATAGTGTCCTGATCGTTTATCCCGTCAAGGCATCTCCAACCATTTCTTTTCAAAGCAGTTTTAAATTCACTAATTTACAAAGCACCGCCCTTGTAAACCATAATAATATTATTTTTGCAGAATGTGCCAATCTACTGTGTGTCTAGGCGCTATTTTAAGACTCTTTAATTGTATAACTTTTCGGTCTTTCAGAGTGTACTAAGTTGGATGTCTACGTTTTAGTTAATGAATAAACGTTTGGGAATACCGAATGAGCAATCAAAAATGGCCACTCCACAGAAACTGGCAACACAGGTCACGCAAGACGAAGAAAAACAAAACAAACACAGCAAAATGTGTGTTGAACACCACTATGCGCAAAAATATATATTAATTA
The DNA here is from genome assembly GCA_963680875.1 of Bathymodiolus brooksi. Taxonomy (NCBI): domain Eukaryota; kingdom Metazoa; phylum Mollusca; class Bivalvia; order Mytilida; family Modiolidae; genus Bathymodiolus; species Bathymodiolus brooksi. Next base: position 9,683,997 of record OY804590.1, read on the forward strand.
AATATGGATAATTTACAAATGATTATTTTTTTTTTATTTTCAGCATGTACTGACCCGCCTACTGTCTTGTATGCAGTTTTACATATTGATATTGTACAAAGCGATTCCCTTGTTACGTATGATTGTAATAGCGAATTTTATTCGGTTGGAGATAAATACATTCATTGCCAGAATGACTTACAATGGAGTTCACAACGATTTATATGTAGTCGTAAGTATTGATGTCTATAACATAGAGAAACGTGATCAAAAAAATGTGAAAGGAGTTAGTGTTATAGGGCTTAACAATATTTCAGTCATATTGTGGCGGTGAAAGAAACAAGAGTACCTGGAGAAAGGTACCGAACTGTCTCAAATCTCTGACAAACTTGATCACGTAATGTTGTATCGAGCACACCATATATATGAGCGGGATTCGAACTCAACAACTTGAGTTGTGATATGCACTGATTGTTCAAGTAGTCGTAAATCCAACAATCATACGATCGCGACCACAGTTTGTCCGTGACTTGCGTTTGGTCGGTGGTTTTTTCGGGTACTCCGGTTTCCTCTACCAAATAAAACTGACTGTTATGATATAACTGAAATATTGACGTTATGAAGAAGAAGAAAATCATGTTGGTTACTTTCATGTCTTGATATTAGCATTGTATATTTCTACGTACGTTTAATAGTTAAACAAGACATAAGTTCAGTTCTTAGTGTTGAACTGTTTTGGCACCGCCACCTTTAATGGAAGTACATATACTAAGCCACAGGTGTATGCAGTCTTGTAAACGTTGTGTGTATCGATTTTGCATGTTTTTACTATATTCCGATTGGATTTTAGAACTGTCCTAGCGATGTTGTGCCTGGTTGTTTTAAGTTTATTGTTTCAAATATTAATAATGTGATTATGAGAAATTGCATGACACCTTCGCGCTGTACAGCACTACGTGTTAATGTTGAGTATTATGACTTGATCTAGTAATAATTTAGGCATCAATCAATTGAATACACCATACGGGTTAACTATGAAAAGTCATGGTTGTGTAAAGAGAGAAAAATTAAATAACTTAAATTTAGCATGCAAGCATACATACATACATTCACGTGTATTGCATAACTATATATGATATTTATATTTGTATAAATCTTATAATCTGATAATATTCCTGTATAATCAGATAGAATGCACAGGAAAATTGTGAGAGGAGCTTGAACTCTCATTATAGTTGTAACAAGCAATTGAAAACATATTATTGTGTTATTACAAACAAATTGTAAGAGAAGAGTTTGAAGATACCAAAGGGGTAATCAGAATCCGTAAATCAAAGAACAGACAGCACAATGGCCAAAAGAAAAAGTACAAAAGGACAAACAACGATCTACAAAACATACACATAAAGCTAAAAATCGATTAACACGAACCCCACAAAAAACCTGGGGTGAGCTCAGGTGCTCCGGAAGGGTAAGCAGTTCCTGCTCCACTAGTGACACCCGTCGTGCTAGTCTAGTTACAAACCCGGTGATACTATGTTTTTTTTTTAATATTACAGCATGTGTAGAACCCCCAGCTGTTCAGAATGGGACGTACACAGTAGAACTTATCAATGGCCAATATGTCGTTCAGTATCAATGTGATAGTGGGCTACTTTTAATAGGAAATGATTTACCAGATTGTCAACCTGACACAAACTGGACAAAGCCTACGTTAGTATGTACTGGTATGTATGAATTAATGTATACTTTATACTTAAATCAAAGGGACAAAATATTTCTATTTGAATTAATCGAAAGAAAGATAGGAACTTTATAGTTCAATAATAAATATATCTAATAAACAATATTAGTGTGGAAACTCTGACTACTGAGAGGATGAAACTCTCGTGGACTAATAGTCCAAAATCAGAGGTATTGACCCAGTGATAATAGTTAAGCCATATATATCTATCATAATGTAGTTTATGTTGATAACAGTTCTTTTATCGTTTATCCCGTCAAGGCATCGTCAACCATCTCTTTTAAAAAGAAGCTTCACAAATTAACAAAGATACGCCCTTGTTAACCATAATTATATTATTTTTGCAGAATGTACCAATCCTCTTTGTGCTTAAGCGCTATTTTAAGGTTCTTTAATTGTTTTACTTTTCAGTCTGTAGAAACATAGCAATGTATCACAATCATCCCTTAGACATATGCAGCCTAATTAGCCTATTGTATATCAGTTTAAGACTTGTGGCTTACCTGCTGCCAACGACTTTTGAAATTATTTGGCTTGCCATTGTTTTTTACTATAAGTGTACATGATGAAGTTTTTTCACTAAATCAGATATCCACGTTATTACTACTACTATTACAAGGGTGTCAATATTTCAAGCTAAGAAAACGACGAGTCACGTTAGGAAACCATATTTTTCATACTACTAACTGATATGTTCTGTCTAATATTCCAAGAAAACGACATGATTCAAGTTAGACATGGATAAGTCGTTGGAAGCAAAAACTTCATTTCGAGTATTCGAGTATTCGAGTAATCTGAGAAAACAAGTTTATTGCTAATGCGAATTGACCGCTGCTTTATATCAAATATTTCATGAAAACGACCAATATTTAAAAAAAAAAAAAGTATGAAGTAGGTAATCAGAAGCCGTAAATCGAATAAGGACAGATAATCCAATGGCCAAAAGTACACCGGAAAAACAGCAATGATCTACAAAACAGATATTAAATTTTATACAAATATATCCTGTTAGTGAGGGTTATTTGCGAAAAATACCGGTTGAGAGGAGAGGCAAAATATCCCGAGCCGCTTTAGCGTCGATGGACATTTGGCTGTCCTCGAAACCGGTATTTTTCGCAAATAACCCTCACTAACAGGACATATTTGTTTAATTCCGCCGAATATTTAACAGCAAGTATGTCGTCTGTCATTTTTCTTTACTTCGTTGGTTGAAAGAAGAAACCCGAGTAATTCGAATTACATCCATGACGTCATAAATTATTTAAAGTAGGGATTTCCCCTCGAGCGGGGTATTTGCCTACAGTACCGTGGTATTTGCCTAAGCAAATACCACGATATAGGGAATTCCCAAGGGCAAATACCCCGACGATGGGGATAAAGAGTAAAATCTAAGGATTGGTATAAAATACTCCTTTCATCAACCAATCAGAAGACAGCATTCATATATGAGGTGGAATTAAGTGCGCACGACACGTTTCTTGAATAACCTTCACTGTTTGACCAATCATATGCTTTGCTATTATACAGACTGCCCCAATCCACCATCGTCTGCTAATGTTCTCATCAACATGGACCTACTCATGCATGACCAGCCTGTTGTGACGTATAAATGTGATGGAGACTACAATTTATTTGGTTTTGATCAGATAACTTGTCAAGGAGATTCAACATGGACGGATCTGATGTTTGTTTGTGTGTGTAAGTACCGTAAATGTACTATAACACTCTTTTTCATTTATAATTTCCAAGATATAATTCTTTAGAGTTATGGTTAGGGTTATGGGCCCGTTTTCATAAAGCCACTTAAGTTAAGATTTTCCTAAGGAAACACTTAAGTTAAGGAAACTCCGCCCATTTTACTTAAGTGGTATTCATAAAACTTCTTATCTTAAGTTATTTCCTAAGAATAACCTTAAGTTAAGGAAAATCCGCCCATCATACTTAAGTGGTATTCATAAACATCCTTAAACTAAGAAAACACTTAAGATTTCCCTTAACTTTAAGGTAGATGGGTAGGTTCCTCAAGTTTTCCTGAATTGCTATTTATATTGATTGCGAGTTATGAAAGTGATATTGTATGAATAAAAAGATAACAACAAACCATATTAGCAATATTTCATAGGCATTCGAGTTTATCATCAAATCCATATCATATCTTACATGTACATAAAATTCACCATCAAGGTCATTTTCCGGATGAATAAATATTTTTACAACCGTACCATTTGATGGCACGTGCTTTGCGGTTATATGAAATAGGCATAATTAAAGCTAGTATTGCATTATTACCAATACAAACATGTTCCATGTCGGACGTTTTCGGTTGTTTCATGCTGGGAGAAGAGCTTTACGTAGAGAGCGAGTATTCAGAGACCGTACAAAACCTCTTGATATCTACGATGACTTCGAGTTAATAGACAAATACAGATTTGACCGACAGTCTATTATGATGATATGTGATATGTTACAGGATGTCTTAGAAAGCAGTACATTTAGGAATCGAGCCTATTTTTTTTTTATGTTTTATTTACATGATATTTCCATACAGTCACTAAAATTAGTTTCGTATATAACTGTTGAACGTAAAATCCTCCAAATAGATGAGGGGGGTGCATCCAAACTCAAAAGTGGGAAGTTGAGGAACATTATGATTGTGTATCCCTGTTAAACATACATGTAGCTAAATTGTAAAGAAATATAACTGTCGACGAAGTAATTGTTGACGAAAATTTTGCTCTTAAAACGTCCTTTCTTTTCTCGTATTCCTCCATTAGTATCATCTTCTCTCAATCGGTCCAGTTTGGCTTTCTCTTAGACATGTTTAATAGTCAAAGATTTTGATACGACTTCAGCTTTATCTATATATGTATGTATGTATGTATTGAATTGGTCAAGCAATGCACATAAAAATAGTGTAAGCGGGAATTGAAATACACTACAAAATATTTATTGACAATGAAATCAATCATCAATGTACAATAATAGCTTAAGAACTGTGTGTCCCCTTTTCATTCATATATTTACATTTACTAAATGGTAAAACACGAGAAGTTCCGTAGTTTCAAATACTTCAGTATTCATTAGTTAAGGAACCACTTAAGATATTTTATGAATACCACTTAAGTATCTTCCTTAATAAAGGAAATCCTTAGGAAAATCTTAGTCTAAGGAACACTTAAGCTAAGAAGTTTTATGAATACGGGCCATGGTGTTTAATGCCACTTTCATCATTATTTCCGTTATATCGAGGCGGTCAGTTTTATTGATTGATGATATAATTCTTTAAACAACTAATGCCTGTAATAATATGAAAGACAAAACCACACTGTCAGAACAGTTCTAAAATTCAAAAAACAAAATCACAGAAAGCGACAACATCAATTATACAATTATTGACTTTTAATGAGGTCTACTCATGACTATGTGAACCTGGTCAATGATTGATTGACCGAGACAAACGGCCAAGGCTAATCAATCATTGACCAGGTTCGCATAGTCATGAGTAGACTGAAATTAAAAGTCAATAACTGCTTTATTAAATAATAAGGAATTTTTCAATTTTTTCAACAGTATATTCAACAAAATAGGCTATTATTGTTTTATTATTTTTTTCAATATTATTATTTGAATATTAAATTTTTTAAATTTGATGAAAACTGAAAATTTTATCATTTTGAAATTTTATGAACATTTTGAGTTTTTTTGAAAGTATTGAAATTTTGAAATTTTTTTAAATTTTTGAAATTTTGAACTTTGTAGAATTTCTTTTTTAACTTCATAATTTGATTTTTTTTTTAAATTTTTAAATTTTATGAGATTTTGGAAAATTTTGAAATTTTGATATTGAAAATTTCACCTTTTTTGTAATTTAATTGGCCGACTTGAAATGAAATCTCGTCTCTGTTTGGACAACATTGAAACCCAGAATAGACCCCTTGAGTGTGAACTCACTCTGAGGTACAACCAAGAAAGTACTGTTTAGGCCAACAATTGCTTATCATTTAATAAACATACATTATTGACTTATAGTATATATTTTTCATATGCTATATTTTTAATTAATTACAAGAACATTTTAAAAATAGCCGGCGGAGTGAAAGAGTTGACTGTTCATCCGAACTGCTCCATGCCCGAGAACGATGAGCAGTGCGTCATTCCTGTCAAATGCTGTATTTCTTTCAAAACAATATTGTGCCTCAATTTTGTAATGGTATGGTATGCTGACATTATCATCTTCAGTGGATTTGTGGTTATGTGCATGTATATAAGATAATAAAACAGTTATTTCATGCCTGTTCGGGAAACAGTCAAAACTATTGTCCCTCTGTGCCTGAGATGACTTGGGAACTGTTGTCATCGGCCTTCGGCGTCAGGCAACAGCTATAAAGTCATCTCCAGCACCTCGGGTCAATAGTTTTCACTGTTCTCTGAAGAGGCATGAAATAACTGTATATTATTTCATATCAGTTCTAAATTCGACTTTTTCATTGGTGTAGAGATGGTCATGTGTCATGCATTAAAATGCGTTAAAGAAATTCACCAGTAATTAACATGATAATGCCCGCGGGCATTATCATGTTAATGACCGCTCGACCGCTCGAGGTGTTAGAGTTGCGACGTCCCTTTTTTTAAAACGCAACGGAGATCGTACAGTTGTCAATGTAAATCAATACCGTACTAAAATCAGCAAAATTATTTAGAAAGTCTTATTTCCTTCAATGAAATACAAATAATAGTTACGTATGTATATGGCATTATCGTGATAGATAAACTACCCTTGAGACAGTAGTATTGATTTCAACACTGATAATGTCCTTGCCTGCAGCTCAGGCATTGTCACATGTTTCAGTCAATAAAGGTAATAACAAAATTACCGAACTCCGAACAATCTTACAAAGGGAAAGTCCAAACTCATAATTATATTAACAGACAAAATCAGTCAACAACCGGAAAACTGTGAAAACCGTAATGACCCTGACTTGGTACAGGCATTTCTAAAGAAATGGTGGGTTGAATCAGATTTTAAGGCGCCAAACCTCCCGCTCTCATTACGGTTCAAAGGTTCCGGCTGTCACTGTAACAGTATTTAAATACAGGAACAAAATAGGTAAAATATTTGTCAAAGCAGTACCATACTCGGTGACGCAAATGTCAAAAATATTTTTACGTCACACATTAACAAAAAAAATTATTGACATTTTTAATTCTTTACTATTGTCCCTTGGGGCAGTCAATAAATCACATAATGCCCTATACATAAGTAACTATTATATAATTACTACTCACTTTCCTGGTTGTTTAAAGTCAAGTTAAAGATTTGGTGAGAATGATGTACTTTTTGATGAGATAATAATAGATGTGTTTACCACTCGGAGTTTGATGCGTATATTGCGAGCATACTGTAATCACGGGTAGATTTAATACTCTCGGTTGGATTCGAGTAGTGCTAATCTACTGTAACAACATACCACGGATAGACACATAGCTCCATTAGAACACATTATTACAACCAGTCTTTACCCACCCTCTTTTATATAATATATCGCTGAACTTGTTCTCGTAGGACGTTGCCCCGGGTGGCCCCTCTCTCTCTCTCTCTCTCTCTCTCTCTCTCAATCAACATTTGGAACAATTCCGACAGTCTGGTATGTTTCCCGTTCAATTAATATCCCATTCTCCTCTTTGTAATATTATAGTGTGTTCAGATCCACCAACGGTTCCAAATGCTGTATTCTCATTAGAGTTGGCCGAGACCGTGATATTTAAGTACAACTGTAGTGGCGGATTAAATTTGATTGGAGACAACGCTATCCAATGTCAAGATGATGCTACCTGGACTAATATAATGTTTACCTGTACCAGTAAGTATCAATGTACACCTACCAATAATTACCTATATTGAGATAATATGCCATATAACTTTTTGTTGCAATTAAAACACAATTCAAGTACACTGCATGCCATATTTTGGCTATGCACTTTTAAATCCTTCCATTTGTGTTGCAATTAAGCATAATTCAAGTACATCGCATGCCATATTTTGGCAATAAACTTTTAAATCCTTCAATTTCTTTTACAATTAAGCACAATTCAAGTACATCTCATGCCATATTTTGGCTATGCACTTTTAAATCCTTCCATTTGTGTTGCAATTAAGCATAATTCAAGTACATCTCATGCCATATTTTGGCAATAAACTTTTAAATCCTTCAATTTTTGTTGCAATTAAGCACAATTCAAGTACATCGCATGCCATATTTTGGCAATAAACTTTTAAATCCTTCAATTTCTTTTGCAATTAAGCACAATTCAAGTACACCTCATGCCATATTTTGGCAATAAACTTTAATATCCTTCAATTTTTGTTGCAATTGAGCACAATTCAAGTACACATCATGCCATATTTTGGTAATATGTTTTGATAACCTCTAAAACCTTCATTGTAATTACAGACACTTTTCTATGCACTTTTAGTTTTCCAATAATAATTTTAAAACAGAAAGCAGTGCTACGGCAAGTATGGCAATAATTCTCTTATGGTTTACACAATCAATGACGAATATGTTGACATAGCAACATTAAATATTGTCATCTTATTTACATGATTTTTTTTTGTCACTTATTTCATAATAATAATATAATAATTTTTCAATTTTTTTTGCATTGTAATATAAAACATAGTTTTTAATCATACCTTTATTTTATTTCTAACACAACATATTTACAACATGATCACACTACTTACCTTTCTACTACTTCGGGCTTCGGCATCAGACAAAATTTCTCAAGTCATCTCCAGCACCTCGGGTCAATAATTTTGACTGTACCCTGAACAGGCATGAACTAACTGTATATTATTTCATATCAGTTCTAAATTCGACTTTTTCATTGGTGTAGAGATGGTCATGAGTCATGCATTAGTCTGCGTTAAAGAAATTCACCAGTCATTAACATGATAATGCCCACGGCCATTATCATGTTAATAACCGCTCGAGGTGTTAGAGTTGCGACGTCCCTTTTTTAAAACGCAACGGAGATCGTGCAGTTGTCAATGTATACCAACATTGTACCAAAATGAGCAAAATTATTTAGAAATTCTCATTTCCATCAATGAAATAAAAATAATAGTTACTTATGTATATGACATTATCGTGATAGATAAACTGCCCTTGGGACAGTAGTATTGACTTCAACAATGATAATGCTCTTGCCTGCAGCTCAGGCATTATCACATGTTTCAGTCAATACTATTGTACCTTGGGGCAGTCTATGCATCACATAATGCCCTATACATAAGTAACTATTATATAATTACTACTCATTTTCCTGGTTGTTTAAAGTCAAGTTAAAGATTTGGTGAGAATGATGTACTTTTTGATGAGATAATAATAGATGTGTTTACCACTCGGAGTTCGATGCGTATATTGCGAGCATACTGTAAGCACGGGTATATTTAATACTCTCAGTTGGATTCGAGTAGTGCTAATCTACTGTAACAACATACCACGGATAGACACATAGCTCCATTAGAACACATTATTACAACCAGTCTTTACCCACCCTCTTTTATATAATATATCGCTGAACTTGTTCTCGTAGGACGTTGCCCCTGGTGGCCTCTCTCTCTCTCTCTCTCTCGCTCTCTCTCTCTCTCTCTCTCTCTCTCTCTCTCTCTCTCTCTCTCTCAATCAACATTTGGAACAATTCCGACAGTCTGGTATGTTTCCCGTTCAATTAATATCCCATTCTCCTCTTTGTAATATTATAGTGTGTTCAGATCCACCAACGGTTCCAAATGCTGTATTCTCATTAGAGTTGGCCGAGACCGTGATATTTAAGTACAACTGTAGTGGCGGATTAAATTTGATTGGAGACAACGCTATCCAATGTCAAGATGATGCTACCTGGACTAATATAATGTTTACCTGTACCAGTAAGTATCAATGTACACCTACCAATAATTACCTATATTGAGATAATATGCCATATAACTTTTTGTTGCAATTAAAACACAATTCAAGTACACTGCATGCCATATTTTGGCTATGCACTTTTAAATCCTTCCATTTGTGTTGCAATTAAGCATAATTCAAGTACATCGCATGCCATATTTTGGCAATAAACTTTTAAATCCTTCAATTTCTTTTACAATTAAGCACAATTCAAGTACATCTCGTGCCATATTTTGGCTATGCACTTTTAAATCCTTCCATTTGTGTTGCAATTAAGCATAATTCAAGTACATCTCATGCCATATTTTGGCAATAAACTTTTAAATCCTTCAATTTTTGTTGCAATTAAGCACAATTCAAGTACATCGCATGCCATATTTTGGCAATAAACTTTTAAATCCTTCAATTTCTTTTGCAATTAAGCACAATTCAAGTACACCTCATGCCATATTTTGGCAATAAACTTTAATATCCTTCAATTTTTGTTGCAATTGAGCACAATTCAAGTACACATTATGCCAGATTTTGGTAATATGTTTTGATAACCTCTAAAACCTTCATTGTAATTACAGACACTTTTCTATGCACTTTTAGTTTTCCAATAATAATTTTAAAACAGAAAGCAGTGCTACGGCAAGTATGGCAATAATTCTCTTATGGTTTACACAATCAATGACGAATATGTTGACATAGCAACATTAAATATTGTCATCTTATTTACATGATTTTTTTTTGTCACTTATTTCATAATAATAATATAATAATTTTTCAATTTTTTTTGCATTGTAATATAAAACATAGTTTTTAATCATACCTTTATTTTATTTCTAACACAACATATTTACAACATGATCACACTACTTACCTTTCTACTACTTCGGGCTTCGGCATCAGACAAAATTTCTCAAGTCATCTCCAGCACCTCGGGTCAATAATTTTGACTGTACCCTGAACAGGCATGAACTAACTGTATATTATTTCATATCAGTTCTAAATTCGACTTTTTCATTGGTGTATAGATGGTCATGAGTCATGCATTAGTCTGCGTTAAAGAAATTCACCAGTCATTAACATGATAATGCCCACGGCCATTATCATGTTAATAACCGCTCGAGGTGTTAGAGTTGCAACGTCCCTTTTTTAAAACGCAACGGAGATCGTGCAGTTGTCAATGTATACCAACATTGTACTAAAATGAGCAAAATTATTTAGAAATTCTCATTTCCATCAATGAAATAAAAATAATAGTTACTTATGTATATGACATTATCGTGATAGATAAACTGCCCTTGGGACAGTAGTATTGACTTCAACAATGATAATGCTCTTACCTGCAGCTCAGACATTATCACATGTTTCAGTCAATACTATTGTACCTTGGGGCAGTTTATGCATCACATAATGCCCTATACATAAGTAACTATTATATAATTACTACTCATTTTCCTGGTTGTTTAAAGTCAAGTTAAAGATTTGGTGAGAATGATGTACTTTTTGATGAGATAATAATAGATGTGTTTACCACTCGGAGTTCGATGCGTATATTGCGTGCATACTGTAAGCACGGGTATATTTAATACTCTCAGTTGGATTCGAGTAGTGCTAATCTACTGTAACAACATACCACGGATAGACACATAGCTCCATTAGAACACATTATTACAACCAGTCTTTACCCACCCTCTTTTATATAATATATCGCTGAACTTGTTCTCGTAGGACGTTGCCCCGGGTGGCCTCTCTCTCTCTCTCTCTCTCTCTCTCTCTCTCTCTCTCTCTCTCTCTCTCTCTCTCTCTCTCTCTCAACATTTGGAACAATTCCGACAGTCTGGTATGTTTCCCGTTCAATTAATATCCCATTCTCCTCTTTGTAATATTATAGTGTGTTCAGATCCACCAACGGTTCCAAATGCTGTATTCTCATTAGAGTTGGCCGAGACCGTGATATTTAAGTACAACTGTAGTGGCGGATTAAATTTGATTGGAGACAACGCTATCCAATGTCAAGATGATGCTACCTGGACTAATATAATGTTTACCTGTACCAGTAAGTATCAATGTACACCTACCAATAATTACCTATATTGAGATAATATGCCATATAACTTTTTGTTGCAATTAAAACACAATTCAAGTACACTGCATGCCATATTTTGGCTATGCACTTTTAAATACTTCCATTTGTGTTGCAATTAAGCATAATTCAAGTACATCGCATGCCATATTTTGGCAATAAACTTTTAAATCCTTCAATTTCTTTTACAATTAAGCACAATTCAAGTACATCTCATGCCATATTTTGGCTATGCACTTTTAAATCCTTCCATTTGTGTTGCAATTAAGCATAATTCAAGTACATCTCATGCCATATTTTGGCAATAAACTTTTAAATCCTTCAATTTTTGTTGCAATTAAGCACAATTCAAGTACATCGCATGCCATATTTTGGCAATAAACTTTTAAATCCTTCAATTTCTTTTGCAATTAAGCACAATTCAAGTACACCTCATGCCATATTTTGGCAATAAACTTTAATATCCTTCAATTTTTGTTGCAATTGAGCACAATTCAAGTACACATCATGCCATATTTTGGTAATATGTTTTGATAACCTCTAAAACCTTCATTGTAATTACAGACACTTTTCTATGCACTTTTAGTTTTCCAATAATAATTTTAAAACAGAAAGCAGTGCTACGGCAAGTATGGCAATAATTCTCTTATGGTTTACACAATCAATGACGAATATGTTGACATAGCAACATTAAATATTGTCATCTTATTTACATGATTTTTTTTTGTCACTTATTTCATAATAATAATATAATAATTTTTCAATTTTTTTTGCATTGTAATATAAAACATAGTTTTTAATCATACCTTTATTTTATTTCTAACACAACATATTTACAACATGATCACACTACTTACCTTTCTACTACTTCGGGCTTCGGCATCAGACAAAATTTCTCAAGTCATCTCCAGCACCTCGGGTCAATAATTTTGACTGTACCCTGAACAGGCATGAACTAACTGTATATTATTTCATATCAGTTCTAAATTCGACTTTTTCATTGGTGTAGAGAGTCATGCATTAGTCTGCGTTAAAGAAATTCACCAGTCATTAACATGATAATGCCCACGGCCATTATCATGTTAATAACCGCTCGAGGTGTTAGAGTTGCAACGTCCCTTTTTTAAAACGCAACGGAGATCGTGCAGTTGTCAATGTATACCAACATTGTACTAAAATGAGCAAAATTATTTAGAAATTCTCATTTCCATCAATGAAATAAAAATAATAGTTACTTATGTATATGACATTATCGTGATAGATAAACTGCCCTTGGGACAGTAGTATTGACTTCAACAATGATAATGCTCTTGCCTGCAGCTCAGACATTATCACATGTTTCAGTCAATACTATTGTACCTTGGGGCAGTTTATGCATCACATAATGCCCTATACATAAGTAACTATTATATAATTACTACTCATTTTCCTGGTGGTTTAAAGTCAAGTTAAAGATTTGGTGAGAATGATGTACTTTTTGATGAGATAATAATAGATGTGTTTACCACTCGGAGTTCGATGCGTATATTGCGTGCATACTGTAAGCACGGGTATATTTAATACTCTCAGTTGGATTCGAGTAGTGCTAATCTACTGTAACAACATACCACGGATAGACACATAGCTCCATTAGAACACATTATTACAACCAGTCTTTACCCACCCTCTTTTATATAATATATCGCTGAACTTGTTCTCGTAGGACGTTGCCCCGGGTGGCCTCTCTCTCTCTCTCTCTCTCTCTCTCTCTCTCTCTCTCTCTCTCTCTCTCTCTCTCTCAACATTTGGAACAATTCCGACAGTCTGGTATGTTTCCCGTTCAATTAATATCCCATTCTCCTCTTTGTAATATTATAGTGTGTTCAGATCCACCAACGGTTCCAAATGCTGTATTCTCATTAGAGTTGGCCGAGACCGTGATATTTAAGTACAACTGTAGTGGCGGATTAAATTTGATTGGAGACAACGCTATCCAATGTCAAGATGATGCTACCTGGACTAATATAATGTTTACCTGTACCAGTAAGTATCAATGTACACCTACCAATAATTACCTATATTGAGATAATATGCCATATAACTTTTTGTTGCAATTAAAACACAATTCAAGTACACTGCATGCCATATTTTGGCTATGCACTTTTAAATACTTCCATTTGTGTTGCAATTAAGCATAATTCAAGTACATCGCATGCCATATTTTGGCAATAAACTTTTAAATCCTTCAATTTCTTTTACAATTAAGCACAATTCAAGTACATCTCATGCCATATTTTGGCTATGCACTTTTAAATCCTTCCATTTGTGTTGCAATTAAGCATAATTCAAGTACATCTCATGCCATATTTTGGCAATAAACTTTTAAATCCTTCAATTTTTGTTGCAATTAAGCACAATTCAAGTACATCGCATGCCATATTTTGGCAATAAACTTTTAAATCCTTCAATTTCTTTTGCAATTAAGCACAATTCAAGTACACCTCATGCCATATTTTGGCAATAAACTTTAATATCCTTCAATTTTTGTTGCAATTGAGCACAATTCAAGTACACATCATGCCATATTTTGGTAATATGTTTTGATAACCTCTAAAACCTTCATTGTAATTACAGACACTTTTCTATGCACTTTTAGTTTTCCAATAATAATTTTAAAACAGAAAGCAGTGCTACGGCAAGTATGGCAATAATTCTCTTATGGTTTACACAATCAATGACGAATATGTTGACATAGCAACATTAAATATTGTCATCTTATTTACATGATTTTTTTTTGTCACTTATTTCATAATAATAATATAATAATTTTTCAATTTTTTTTGCATTGTAATATAAAACATAGTTTTTAATCATACCTTTATTTTATTTCTAACACAACATATTTACAACATGATCACACTACTTACCTTTCTACTACTTCGGGCTTCGGCATCAGACAAAATTTCTCAAGTCATCTCCAGCACCTCGGGTCAATAATTTTGACTGTACCCTGAACAGGCATGAACTAACTGTATATTATTTCATATCAGTTCTAAATTCGACTTTTTCATTGGTGTAGAGATGGTCATGAGTCATGCATTAGTCTGCGTTAAAGAAATTCACCAGTCATTAACATGATAATGCCCACGGCCATTATCATGTTAATAACCGCTCGAGGTGTTAGAGTTGCGACGTCCCTTTTTTAAAACGCAACGGAGATCGTGCAGTTGTCAATGTATACCAACATTGTACTAAAATGAGCAAAATTATTTAGAAATTCTCATTTCCGTCAATGAAATAAAAATAATAGTTACTTATGTATATGACATTATCGTGATAGATAAACTGCCCTTGGGACAGTAGTATTGACTTCAACAATGATAATGCTCTTGCCTGCAGCTCAGGCATTATCACATGTTTCAGTCAATACTATTGTACCTTGGGGCAGTCTATGCATCACATAATGCCCTATACATAAGTAACTATTATATAATTACTACTCATTTTCCTGGTTGTTTAAAGTCAAGTTAAAGATTTGGTGAGAATGATGTACTTTTTGATGAGATAATAATAGATGTGTTTACCACTCGGAGTTCGATGCGTATATTGCGAGCATACTGTAAGCACGGGTATATTTAATACTCTCAGTTGGATTCGAGTAGTGCTAATCTACTGTAACAACATACCACGGATAGACACATAGCTCCATTAGAACACATTATTACAACCAGTCTTTACCCACCCTCTTTTATATAATATATCGCTGAACTTGTTCTCGTAGGACGTTGCCCCGGGTGGTCTCTCTCTCTCTCTCTCTCTCTCTCTCTCTCTCTCTCTCTCTCTCTCTCTCTCTCTCTCTCTCTCTCTCAATCAACATTTGGAACAATTCCGACAGTCTGGTATGTTTCCCGTTCAATTAATATCCCATTCTCCTCTTTGTAATATTATAGTGTGTTCAGATCCACCAACGGTTCCAAATGCTGTATTCTCATTAGAGTTGGCAGAGACCGTGATATTTAAGTACAACTGTAGTGGCGGATTAAATTTGATTGGAGACAACGCTATCCAATGTCAAGATGATGCTACCTGGACTAATATAATGTTTACCTGTACCAGTAAGTATCAATGTACACCTACCAATAATTACCTATATTGAGATAATATGCCATATAACTTTTTGTTGCAATTAAAACACAATTCAAGTACACTGCATGCCATATTCTGGCTATGCACTTTTAAATCCTTCCATTTGTGTTGCAATTAAGCATAATTCAAGTACATCGCATGCCATATTTTGGCAATAAACTTTTAAATCCTTCAATTTCTTTTACAATTAAGCACAATTCAAGTACATCTCATGCCATATTTTGGCTATGCACTTTTAAATCCTTCCATTTGTGTTGCAATTAAGCATAATTCAAGTACATCTCATGCCATATTTTGGCAATAAACTTTTAAATCCTTCAATTTTTGTTGCAATTAAGCACAATTCAAGTACATCGCATGCCATATTTTGGCAATAAACTTTTAAATCCTTCAATTTCTTTTGCAATTAAGCACAATTCAAGTACACCTCATGCCATATTTTGGCAATAAACTTTAATATCCTTCAATTTTTGTTGCAATTGAGCACAATTCAAGTACACATCATGCCATATTTTGGTAATATGTTTTGATAACCTCTAAAACCTTCATTGTAATTACAGACACTTTTCTATGCACTTTTAGTTTTCCAATAATAATTTTAAAACAGAAAGCAGTGCTACGGCAAGTATGGCAATAATTCTCTTATGGTTTACACAATCAATGACGAATATGTTGACATAGCAACATTAAATATTGTCATCTTATTTACATGATTTTTTTTTGTCACTTATTTCATAATAATAATATAATAATTTTTCAATTTTTTTTGCATTGTAATATAAAACATAGTTTTTAATCATACCTTTATTTTATTTCTAACACAACATATTTACAACATGATCACACTACTTACCTTTCTACTACTTCGGGCTTCGGCATCAGACAAAATTTCTCAAGTCATCTCCAGCACCTCGGGTCAATAATTTTGACTGTACCCTGAACAGGCATGAACTAACTGTATATTATTTCATATCAGTTCTAAATTCGACTTTTTCATTGGTGTAGAGATGGTCATGAGTCATGCATTCGTCTGCGTTAAAGAAATTCACCAGTCATTAACATGATAATGCCCACGGCCATTATCATGTTAATAACCGCTCGAGGTGTTAGAGTTGCGACGTCCCTTTTTTAAAACGCAACGGAGATCGTGCAGTTGTCAATGTATACCAACATTGTACTAAAATGAGCAAAATTATTTAGAAATTCTCATTTCCGTCAATGAAATAAAAATAATAGTTACTTATGTATATGACATTATCGTGATAGATAAACTGCCCTTTGGACAGTAGTATTGACTTCAACAATGATAATGCTCTTGCCTGCAGCTCAGGCATTATCACATGTTTCAGTCAATACTATTGTACCTTGGGGCAGTCTATGCATCACATAATGCCCTATACATAAGTAACTATTATATAATTACTACTCATTTTCCTGGTTGTTTAAAGTCAAGTTAAAGATTTGGTGAGAATGATGTACTTTTTGATGAGATAATAATAGATGTGTTTACCACTCGGAGTTCGATGCGTATATTGCGAGCATACTGTAAGCACGGGTATATTTAATACTCTCAGTTGGATTCGAGTAGTGCTAATCTACTGTAACAACATACCACGGATAGACACATAGCTCCATTAGAACACATTATTACAACCAGTCTTTACCCACCCTCTTTTATATAATATATCGCTGAACTTGTTCTCGTAGGACGTTGCCCCGGGTGGCCTCTCTCTCTCTCTCTCTCTCTCTCTCTCTCTCTCTCTCTCTCTCTCTCTCTCTCTCAATCAACATTTGGAACAATTCCGACAGTCTGGTATGCTTCCCGTTCAATTAATATCCCATTCTCCTCTTTGTAATATTATAGTGTGTTCAGATCCACCAACGGTTCCAAATGCTGTATTCTCATTAGAGTTGGCCGAGACCGTGATATTTAAGTACAACTGTAGTGGCGGATTAAATTTGATTGGAGACAACGCTATCCAATGTCAAGATGATGCTACCTGGACTAATATAATGTTTACCTGTACCAGTAAGTATCAATGTACACCTACCAATAATTACCTATATTGAGATAATATGCCATATAACTTTTTGTTGCAATTAAAACACAATTCAAGTACACTGCATGCCATATTTTGGCTATGCACTTTTAAATCCTTCCATTTGTGTTGCAATTAAGCATAATTCAAGTACATCGCATGCCATATTTTGGCAATAAACTTTTAAATCCTTCAATTTCTTTTACAATTAAGCACAATTCAAGTACATCTCGTGCCATATTTTGGCTATGCACTTTTAAATCCTTCCATTTGTGTTGCAATTAAGCATAATTCAAGTACATCTCATGCCATATTTTGGCAATAAACTTTTAAATCCTTCAATTTTTGTTGCAATTAAGCACAATTCAAGTACATCGCATGCCATATTTTGGCAATAAACTTTTAAATCCTTCAATTTCTTTTGCAATTAAGCACAATTCAAGTACACCTCATGCCATATTTTGACAATAAACTTTAATATCCTTCAATTTTGGTGCAATTGAGCACAATTCAAGTACACATCATGCCATATTTTGGTAATATGTTTTGATAACCTCTAAAACCTTCATGGTAATTACAGACACTTTTCTATGCACTTTTAGTTTTCCAATAATAATTTTAAAACAGAAAGCAGTGCTACGGCAAGTATGGCAATAATTCTCTTATGGTTTACACAATCAATGACGAATATGTTGACATAGCAACATTAAATATTGTCATCTTATTTACATGATTTTTTTTTGTCACTTATTTCATAATAATAATATAATAATTTTTCAATTTTTTTTGCATTGTAATATAAAACATAGTTTTTAATCATACCTTTATTTTATTTCTAACACAACATATTTACAACATGATCACACTACTTACCTTTCTACTACTTCGGGCTTCGGCATCAGACAAAATTTCTCAAGTCATCTCCAGCACCTCGGGTCAATAATTTTGACTGTACCCTGAACAGGCATGAACTAACTGTATATTATTTCATATCAGTTCTAAATTCGACTTTTTCATTGGTGTAGAGATGGTCATGAGTCATGCATTAGTCTGCGTTAAAGAAATTCACCAGTCATTAACATGATAATGCCCACGGCCATTATCATGTTAATAACCGCTCGAGGTGTTAGAGTTGCGACGTCCCTTTTTTAAAACGCAACGGAGATCGTGCAGTTGTCAATGTATACCAACATTGTACTAAAATGAGCAAAATTATTTAGAAATTCTCATTTCCGTTAATGAAATAAAAATAATAGTTACTTATGTATATGACATTATCGTGATAGATAAACTGCCCTTGGGACAGTAGTATTGACTTCAACAATGATAATGCTCTTGCCTGCAGCTCAGGCATTATCACATGTTTCAGTCAATACTATTGTACCTTGGGGCAGTCTATGCATCACATAATGCCCTATACATAAGTAACTATTATATAATTACTACTCATTTTCCTGGTTGTTTAAAGTCAAGTTAAAGATTTGGTGAGAATGATGTACTTTTTGATGAGATAATAATAGATGTGTTTACTACTCGGAGTTCGATGCGTATATTGCGAGCATACTGTAAGCACGGGTATATTTAATACTCTCAGTTGGATTCGAGTAGTGCTAATCTACTGTAACAACATACCACGGATAGACACATAGCTCCATTAGAACACATTATTACAACCAGTCTTTACCCACCCTCTTTTATATAATATATCGCTGAACTTGTTCTCGTAGGACGTTGCCCCGGGTGGCCTCTCTCTCTCTCTCTCTCTCTCTCTCTCTCTCTCTCTCTCTCTCTCTCTCTCTCTCAATCAACATTTGGAACAATTCCGACAGTCTGGTATGTTTCCCGTTCAATTAATATCCCATTCTCCTCTTTGTAATATTATAGTGTGTTCAGATCCACCAACGGTTCCAAATACTGTATTCTCATTAGAGTTGGCCGAGACCGTGATATTTAAGTACAACTGTAGTGGCGGATTAAATTTGATTGGAGACAACGCTGTCCAATGTCAAGATGATGCTACCTGGACTAATATAATGTTTACCTGTACCAGTAAGTATCAATGTACACCTACCAATAATTACCTATATTGAGATAATATGCCATATAACTTTTTGTTGCAATTAAAACACAATTCAAGTACACTGCATGCCATATTTTGGCTATGCACTTTTAAATCCTTCCATTTGTGTTGCAATTAAGCATAATTCAAGTACATCGCATGCCATATTTTGGCAATAAACTTTTAAATCCTTCAATTTCTTTTACAATTAAGCACAATTCAAGTACATCTCGTGCCATATTTTGGCTATGCACTTTTAAATCCTTCCATTTGTGTTGCAATTAAGCATAATTCAAGTACATCTCATGCCATATTTTGGCAATAAACTTTTAAATCCTTCAATTTTTGTTGCAATTAAGCACAATTCAAGTACATCGCATGCCATATTTTGGCAATAAACTTTTAAATCCTTCAATTTCTTTTGCAATTAAGCACAATTCAAGTACACCTCATGCCATATTTTGGCAATAAACTTTAATATCCTTCAATTTTTGTTGCAATTGAGCACAATTCAAGTACACATCATGCCATATTTTGGTAATATGTTTTGATAACCTCTAAAACCTTCATGGTAATTACAGACACTTTTCTATGCACTTTTAGTTTTCCAATAATAATTTTAAAACAGAAAGCAGTGCTACGGCAAGTATGGCAATACTTCTCTTATGGTTTACACAATCAATGACGAATATGTTGACATAGCAACATTAAATATTGTCATCTTATTTACATGATTTTTTTTTGTCACTTATTTCATAATAATAATATAATAATTTTTCAATTTTTTTTGCATTGTAATATAAAACATAGTTTTTAATCATACCTTTATTTTATTTCTAACACAACATATTTACAACATGATCACACTACTTACCTTTCTACCACTTCGGGCTTCGGCATCAGACAAAATTTCTCAAGTCATCTCCAGCACCTCGGGTCAATAATTTTGACTGTACCCTGAACAGGCATGAACTAACTGTATATTATTTCATATCAGTTCTAAATTCGACTTTTTCATTGGTGTAGAGATGGTCATGAGTCATGCATTAGTCTGCGTTAAAGAAATTCACCAGTCATTAACATGATAATGCCCACGGCCATTATCATGTTAATAACCGCTCGAGGTGTTAGAGTTGCGACGTCCCTTTTTTAAAACGCAACGGAGATCGTGCAGTTGTCAATGTATACCAACATTGTACTAAAATGAGCAAAATTATTTAGAAATTCTCATTTCCGTTAATGAAATAAAAATAATAGTTACTTATGTATATGACATTATCGTGATAGATAAACTGCCCTTGGGACAGTAGTATTGACTTCAACAATGATAATGCTCTTGCCTGCAGCTCAGGCATTATCACATGTTTCAGTCAATACTATTGTACCTTGGGGCAGTCTATGCATCACATAATGCCCTATACATAAGTAACTATTATATAATTACTACTCATTTTCCTGGTTGTTTAAAGTCAAGTTAAAGATTTGGTGAGAATGATGTACTTTTTGATGAGATAATAATAGATGTGTTTACCACTCGGAGTTCGATGCGTATATTGCGAGCATACTGTAAGCACGGGTATATTTAATACTCTCAGTTGGATTCGAGTAGTGCTAATCTACTGTAACAACATACCACGGATAGACACATAGCTCCATTAGAACACATTATTACAACCAGTCTTTACCCACCCTCTTTTATATAATATATCGCTGAACTTGTTCTCGTAGGACGTTGCCCCGGGTGGCCTCTCTCTCTCTCTCTCTCTCTCTCTCTCTCTCTCTCTCTCTCTCTCTCTCTCTCTCTCTCTCTCAATCAACATTTGGAACAATTCCGACAGTCTGGTATGTTTCCCGTTCAATTAATATCCCATTCTCCTCTTTGTAATATTATAGTGTGTTCAGATCCACCAACGGTTCCAAATGCTGTATTCTCATTAGAGTTGGCCGAGACCGTGATATTTAAGTACAACTGTAGTGGCGGATTAAATTTGATTGGAGACAACGCTGTCCAATGTCAAGATGATGCTACCTGGACTAATATAATGTTTACCTGTACCAGTAAGTATCAATGTACACCTACCAATAATTACCTATATTGAGATAATATGCCATATAACTTTTTGTTGCAATTAAAACACAATTCAAGTACACTGCATGCCATATTT
The DNA here is from genome assembly GCA_963680875.1 of Bathymodiolus brooksi. NCBI lineage: Eukaryota > Metazoa > Mollusca > Bivalvia > Mytilida > Modiolidae > Bathymodiolus > Bathymodiolus brooksi. The sequence goes on from OY804590.1 coordinate 9,706,134, forward strand.
TGGCTATGCACTTTTAAATCCTTCCATTTGTGTTGCAATTAAGCATAATTCAAGTACATCGCATGCCATATTTTGGCAATAAACTTTTAAATCCTTCAATTTCTTTTACAATTAAGCACAATTCAAGTACATCTCGTGCCATATTTTGGCTATGCACTTTTAAATCCTTCCATTTGTGTTGCAATTAAGCATAATTCAAGTACATCTCATGCCATATTTTGGCAATAAACTTTTAAATCCTTCAATTTTTGTTGCAATTAAGCACAATTCAAGTACATCGCATGCCATATTTTGGCAATAAACTTTTAAATCCTTCAATTTCTTTTGCAATTAAGCACAATTCAAGTACACCTCATGCCATATTTTGGCAATAAACTTTAATATCCTTCAATTTTTGTTGCAATTGAGCACAATTCAAGTACACATCATGCCATATTTTGGTAATATGTTTTGATAACCTCTAAAACCTTCATGGTAATTACAGACACTTTTCTATGCACTTTTAGTTTTCCAATAATAATTTTAAAACAGAAAGCAGTGCTACGGCAAGTATGGCAATAATTCTCTTATGGTTTACACAATCAATGACGAATATGTTGACATAGCAACATTAAATATTGTCATCTTATTTACATGATTTTTTTTTGTCACTTATTTCATAATAATAATATAATAATTTTTCAATTTTTTTTGCATTGTAATATAAAACATAGTTTTTAATCATACCTTTATTTTATTTCTAACACAACATATTTACAACATGATCACACTACTTACCTTTCTACTACTTCGGGCTTCGGCATCAGACAAAATTTCTCAAGTCATCTCCAGCACCTCGGGTCAATAATTTTGACTGTACCCTGAACAGGCATGAACTAACTGTATATTATTTCATATCAGTTCTAAATTCGACTTTTTCATTGGTGTAGAGATGGTCATGAGTCATGCATTAGTCTGCGTTAAAGAAATTCACCAGTCATTAACATGATAATGCCCACGGCCATTATCATGTTAATAACCGCTCGAGGTGTTAGAGTTGCGACGTCCCTTTTTTAAAACGCAACGGAGATCGTGCAGTTGTCAATGTATACCAACATTGTACTAAAATGAGCAAAATTATTTAGAAATTCTCATTTCCGTTAATGAAATAAAAATAATAGTTACTTATGTATATGACATTATCGTGATAGATAAACTGCCCTTGGGACAGTAGTATTGACTTCAACAATGATAATGCTCTTGCCTGCAGCTCAGGCATTATCACATGTTTCAGTCAATACTATTGTACCTTGGGGCAGTCTATGCATCACATAATGCCCTATACATAAGTAACTATTATATAATTACTACTCATTTTCCTGGTTGTTTAAAGTCAAGTTAAAGATTTGGTGAGAATGATGTACTTTTTGATGAGATAATAATAGATGTTTTACCACTCGGAGTTCGATGCGTATATTGCGAGCATACTGTAAGCACGGGTATATTTAATACTCTCAGTTGGATTCGAGTAGTGCTAATCTACTGTAACAACATACCACGGATAGACACATAGCTCCATTAGAACACATTATTACAACCAGTCTTTACCCACCCTCTTTTATATAATATATCGCTGAACTTGTTCTCGTAGGACGTTGCCCCGGGTGGCCTCTCTCTCTCTCTCTCTCTCTCTCTCTCTCTCTCTCTCTCTCTCTCTCTCTCTCTCTCAATCAACATTTGGAACAATTCCGACAGTCTGGTATGTTTCCCGTTCAATTAATATCCCATTCTCCTCTTTGTAATATTATAGTGTGTTCAGATCCACCAACGGTTCCAAATGCTGTATTCTCATTAGAGTTGGCCGAGACCGTGATATTTAAGTACAACTGTAGTGGCGGATTAAATTTGATTGGAGACAACGCTGTCCAATGTCAAGATGATGCTACCTGGACTAATATAATGTTTACCTGTACCAGTAAGTATCAATGTACACCTACCAATAATTACCTATATTGAGATAATATGCCATATAACTTTTGTTGCAATTAAAACACAATTCAAGTACACTGCATGCCATATTTTGGCTATGCACTTTTAAATCCTTCCATTTGTGTTGCAATTAAGCATAATTCAAGTACATCGCATGCCATATTTTGGCAATAAACTTTTAAATCCTTCAATTTCTTTTACAATTAAGCACAATTCAAGTACATCTCGTGCCATATTTTGGCTATGCACTTTTAAATCCTTCCATTTGTGTTGCAATTAAGCATAATTCAAGTACATCGCATGCCATATTTTGGCAATAAGCTTTTAAATCCTTCAATTTCTTTTGCAATTAAGCACAATTCAAGTACACCTCATGCCATATTTTGGCAATAAACTTTAATATCCTTCAATTTTTGTTGCAATTGAGCACAATTCAAGTACACATCATGCCATATTTTGGTAATATGTTTTGATAACCTCTAAAACCTTCATTGTAATTACAGACACTTTTCTATGCACTTTTAGTTTTCCAATAATAATTTTAAAACAGAAAGCAGTGCTACGGCAAGTATGGCAATAATTCTCTTATGGTTTACACAATCAATGACGAATATGTTGACATAGCAACATTAAATATTGTCATCTTATTTACATGATTTTTTTTTGTCACTTATTTCATAATAATAATATAATAATTTTTCAATTTTTTTTGCATTGTAATAAAAAACATAGTTTTTAATCATACCTTTATTTTATTTCTAACACAACATATTTACAACATGATCACACTACTTACCTTTCTACTACTTCGGGCTTCGGCATCAGACAAAATTTCTCAAGTCATCTCCAGCACCTCGGGTCAATAATTTTGACTGTACCCTGAACAGGCATGAACTAACTGTATATTATTTCATATCAGTTCTAAATTCGACTTTTTCATTGGTGTAGAGATGGTCATGAGTCATGCATTAGTCTGCGTTAAAGAAATTCACCAGTCATTAACATGATAATGCCCACGGCCATTATCATGTTAATAACCGCTCGAGGTGTTAGAGTTGCGACGTCCCTTTTTTAAAACGCAACGGAGATCGTGCAGTTGTCAATGTATACCAACATTGTACTAAAATGAGCAAAATTATTTAGAAATTCTCATTTCCGTTAATGAAATAAAAATAATAGTTACTTATGTATATGACATTATCGTGATAGATAAACTGCCCTTGGGACAGTAGTATTGACTTCAACAATGATAATGCTCTTGCCTGCAGCTCAGGCATTATCACATGTTTCAGTCAATACTATTGTACCTTGGGGCAGTCTATGCATCACATAATGCCCTATACATAAGTAACTATTATATAATTACTACTCATTTTCCTGGTTGTTTAAAGTCAAGTTAAAGATTTGGTGAGAATGATGTACTTTTTGATGAGATAATAATAGATGTGTTTACCACTCGGAGTTCGATGCGTATATTGCGAGCATACTGTAAGCACGGATATATTTCATACTCTCAGTTGGATTCGAGTAGTGCTAATCTACTGTAACAACATACCACGGATAGACACATAGCTCCATTAGAACACATTATTACAACCAGTCTTTACCCACCCTCTTTTATATAATATATCTCTGAACTTGTTCTCGTAGGACGTTGCCCCGGGTGGCCTCTCTCTCTCTCTCTCTCTCTCTCTCTCTCTCTCTCTCTCTCTCTCTCTCAATCAACATTTGGAACAATTCCGACAGTCTGGTATGTTTCCCGTTCAATTAATATCCCATTCTCCTCTTTGTAATATTATAGTGTGTTCAGATCCACCAACGGTTCCAAATGCTGTATTCTCATTAGAGTTGGCCGAGACCGTGATATTTAAGTACAACTGTAGTGGCGGATTAAATTTGATTGGAGACAACGCTGTCCAATGTCAAGATGATGCTACCTGGACTAATATAATGTTTACCTGTACCAGTAAGTATCAATGTACACCTACCAATAATTACCTATATTGAGATAATATGCCATATAACTTTTTGTTGCAATTAAAACACAATTCAAGTACACTGCATGCCATATTTTGGCTATGCACTTTTAAATCCTTCCATTTGTGTTGCAATTAAGCATAATTCAAGTACATCGCATGCCATATTTTGGCAATAAACTTTTAAATCCTTCAATTTCTTTTACAATTAAGCACAATTCAAGTACATCTCGTGCCATATTTTGGCTATGCACTTTTAAATCCTTCCATTTGTGTTGCAATTAAGCATAATTCAAGTACATCTCATGCCATATTTTGGCAATAAACTTTTAAATCCTTCAATTTCTTTTGCAATTAAGCACAATTCAAGTACACCTCATGCCATATTTTGGCAATAAACTTTAATATCCTTCAATTTGTGTTGCAATTGAGCACAATTCAAGTACACATCATGCCATATTTTGGTAATATGTTTTGATAACCTCTAAAACCTTCATTGTAATTACAGACACTTTTCTATGCACTTTTAGTTTTCCAATAATAATTTTAAAACAGAAAGCAGTGCTACGGCAAGTATGGCAATAATTCTCTTATGGTTTACACAATCAATGACGAATATGTTGACATAGCAACATTAAATATTGTCATCTTATTTACATGATTTTTTTTTGTCACTTATTTCATAATAATAATATAATAATTTTTCAATTTTTTTTGCATTGTAATATAAAACATAGTTTTTAATCATATCTTTATTTTATTTCTAACACAACATATTTACAACATGATCACACTACTTACCTTTCTACTACTTCGGGCTTCGGCATCAGACAAAATTTCTCAAGTCATCTCCAGCACCTCGGGTCAATAATTTTGACTGTACCCTGAACAGGCATGAACTAACTGTATATTATTTCATATCAGTTCTAAATTCGACTTTTTCATTGGTGTAGAGATGGTCATGAGTCATGCATTAGTCTGCGTTAAAGAAATTCACCAGTCATTAACATGATAATGCCCACGGCCATTATCATGTTAATAACCGCTCGAGGTGTTAGAGTTGCGACGTCCCTTTTTTAAAACGCAACGGAGATCGTGCAGTTGTCAATGTATACCAACATTGTACTAAAATGAGCAAAATTATTTAGAAATTCTCATTTCCGTCAATGAAATAAAAATAATAGTTACTTATGTATATGACATTATCGTGATAGATAAACTGCCCTTGGGACAGTAGTATTGACTTCAACAATGATAATGCTCTTGCCTGCAGCTCAGGCATTATCACATGTTTCAGTCAATACTATTGTACCTTGGGGCAGTCTATGCATCACATAATGCCCTATACATAAGTAACTATTATATAATTACTACTCATTTTCCTGGTTGTTTAAAGTCAAGTTAAAGATTTGGTGAGAATGATGTACTTTTTGATGAGATAATAATAGATGTGTTTACCACTCGGAGTTCGATGCGTATATTGCGAGCATACTGTAAGCACGGGTATATTTAATACTCTCAGTTGGATTCGAGTAGTGCTAATCTACTGTAACAACATACCACGGATAGACACATAGCTCCATTAGAACACATTATTACAACCAGTCTTTACCCACCCTCTTTTATATAATATATCGCTGAACTTGTTCTCGTAGGACGTTGCCCCGGGTGGCCTCTCTCTCTCTCTCTCTCTCTCTCTCTCTCTCTCTCTCTCTCTCTCTCTCTCTCTCTCTCTCTCTCTCTCAATCAACATTTGGAACAATTCCGACAGTCTGGTATGTTTCCCGTTCAATTAATATCCCATTCTCCTCTTTGTAATATTATAGTGTGTTCAGATCCACCAACGGTTCCAAATGCTGTATTCTCATTAGAGTTGGCCGAGACCGTGATATTTAAGTACAACTGTAGTGGCGGATTAAATTTGATTGGAGACAACGCTATCCAATGTCAAGATGATGCTACCTGGACTAATATAATGTTTACCTGTACCAGTAAGTATCAAGGTACACCTACCAATAATTACCTATATTGAGATAATATGCCATATAACTTTTTGTTGCAATTAAAACACAATTCAAGTACACTGCATGCCATATTTTGGCTATGCACTTTTAAATCCTTCCATTTGTGTTGCAATTAAGCATAATTCAAGTACATCGCATGCCATATTTTGGCAATAAACTTTTAAATCCTTCAATTTCTTTTACAATTAAGCACAATTCAAGTACATCTCGTGCCATATTTTGGCTATGCACTTTTAAATCCTTCCATTTGTGTTGCAATTAAGCATAATTCAAGTACATCGCATGCCATATTTTGGCAATAAACTTTTAAATCCTTCAATTTCTTTTACAATTAAGCACAATTCAAGTACATCTCGTGCCATATTTTGGCTATGCACTTTTAAATCCTTCCATTTGTGTTGCAATTAAGCATAATTCAAGTACATCTCATGCCATATTTTGGCAATAAACTTTTAAATCCTTCAATTTTTGTTGCAATTAAGCACAATTCAAGTACATCGCATGCCATATTTTGGCAATAAACTTTTAAATCCTTCAATTTCTTTTGCAATTAAGCACAATTCAAGTACACCTCATGCCATATTTTGGCAATAAACTTTAATATCCTTCAATTTGTGTTGCAATTGAGCACAATTCAAGTACACATCATGCCATATTTTGGTAATATGTTTTGATAACCTCTAAAACCTTCATTGTAATTACAGACACTTTTCTATGCACTTTTAGTTTTCCAATAATAATTTTAAAACAGAAAGCAGTGCTACGGCAAGTATGGCAATAATTCTCTTATGGTTTACACAATCAATGACGAATATGTTGACATAGCAACATTAAATATTGTCATCTTATTTACATGATTTTTTTTTGTCACTTATTTCATAATAATAATATAATAATTTTTCAATTTTTTTTGCATTGTAATATAAAACATAGTTTTTAATCATACCTTTATTTTATTTCTAACACAGCATATTTACAACATGATCACACTACTTACCTTTCTACTACTTCGGGCTTCGGCATCAGACAAAATTTCTCAAGGCATCTCCAGCACCTCGGGTCAATAATTTTGACTGTACCCTGAACAGGCATGAACTAACTGTATATTATTTCATATCAGTTCTAAATTCGACTTTTTCATTGGTGTAGAGATGGTCATGAGTCATGCATTAGTCTGCGTTAAAGAAATTCACCAGTCATTAACATGATAATGCCCACGGCCATTATCATGTTAATAACCGCTCGAGGTGTTAGAGTTGCGACGTCCCTTTTTTAAAACGCAACGGAGATCGTGCAGTTGTCAATGTATACCAACATTGTACTAAAATGAGCAAAATTATTTAGAAATTCTCATTTCCGTCAATGAAATAAAAATAATAGTTACTTATGTATATGACATTATCGTGATAGATAAACTGCCCTTGGGACAGTAGTATTGACTTCAACAATGATAATGCTCTTGCCTGCAGCTCAGGTATTATCACATGTTTCAGTCAATACTATTGTACCTTGGGGCAGTCTATGCATCACATAATGCCCTATACATAAGTAACTATTATATAATTACTACTCATTTTCCTGGTTGTTTAAAGTCAAGTTAAAGATTTGGTGAGAATGATGTACTTTTTGATGAGATAATAATAGATGTGTTTACCACTCGGAGTTCGATGCGTATATTGCGAGCATACTGTAAGCACGGGTATATTTAATACTCTCAGTTGGATTCGAGTAGTGCTAATCTACTGTAACAACATACCACGGATAGACACATAGCTCCATTAGAACACATTATTACAACCAGTCTTTACCCACCCTCTTTTATATAATATATCGCTGAACTTGTTCTCGTAGGACGTTGCCCCGGGTGGCCTCTCTCTCTCTCTCTCTCTCTCTCTCTCTCTCTCTCTCTCTCTCTCTCTCTCTCAATCAACATTTGGAACAATTCCGACAGTCTGGTATGTTTCCCGTTCAATTAATATCCCATTCTCCTCTTTGTAATATTATAGTGTGTTCAGATCCACCAACGGTTCCAAATGCTGTATTCTCATTAGAGTTGGCCGAGACCGTGATATTTAAGTACAACTGTAGTGGCGGATTAAATTTGATTGGAGACAACGCTATCCAATGTCAAGATGATGCTACCTGGACTAATATAATGTTTACCTGTACCAGTAAGTATCAATGTACACCTACCAATAATTACCTATATTGAGATAATATGCCATATAACTTTTTGTTGCAATTAAAACACAATTCAAGTACACTGCATGCCATATTTTGGCTATGCACTTTTAAATCCTTCCATTTGTGTTGCAATTAAGCATAATTCAAGTACATCGCATGCCATATTTTGGCAATAAACTTTTAAATCCTTCAATTTCTTTTACAATTAAGCACAATTCAAGTACATCTCGTGCCATATTTTGGCTATGCACTTTTAAATCCTTCCATTTGTGTTGCAATTAAGCATAATTCAAGTACATCTCATGCCATATTTTGGCAATAAACTTTTAAATCCTTCAATTTTTGTTGCAATTAAGCACAATTCAAGTACATCGCATGCCATATTTTGGCAATAAACTTTTAAATCCTTCAATTTCTTTTGCAATTAAGCACAATTCAAGTACACCTCATGCCATATTTTGGCAATAAACTTTAATGTGTGACGTAAAAATATTTTTGACATTTGCGTCACCGAATATGGTACTGCTTTGACAAATATTTTACCTATTTTGTTCCTGTATTTAAATACTGTTACAGTGACAGCCGGAACCTTTGAACCGTAATGAGAGCGGGAGGTTTGGCGCCTTAAAATCTGATTCAACCCACCATTTCTTTAGAAATGCCTGTACCAAGTCAGGGTCATTACGGTTTTCACAGTTTTCCGGTTGTTGACTGATTTTGTCTGTTTATATAATTATGAGTTTGGACTTTCCCTTTGTAAGATTGTTCGGAGTTCGGTAATTTTGTTATTACCTTTATCCTTCAATTTTTGTTGCAATTGAGCACAATTCAAGTACACATCATGCCATATTTTGGTAATATGTTTTGATAACCTCTAAAACCTTCATTGTAATTACAGACACTTTTCTATGCACTTTTAGTTTTCCAATAATAATTTTAAAACAGAAAGCAGTGCTACGGCAAGTATGGCAATAATTCTCTTATGGTTTACACAATCAATGACGAATATGTTGACATAGCAACATTAAATATTGTCATCTTATTTACATGATTTTTTTTTGTCACTTATTTCATAATAATAATATAATAATTTTTCAATTTTTTTTCCATTGTAATATAAAACATAGTTTTTAATCATACCTTTATTTTATTTCTAACACAACATATTTACAACATGATCACACTACTTACCTTTCTACTACTTCGGGCTTCGGCATCAGACAAAATTTCTCAAGTCATCTCCAGCACCTCGGGTCAATAATTTTGACTGTATCCTGAACAGGCATGAACTAACTGTATATTATTTCATATCAGTTCTAAATTCGACTTTTTCATTGGTGTAGAGATGGTCATGAGTCATGCATTAGTCTGCGTTAAAGAAATTCACCAGTCATTAACATGATAATGCCCACGGCCATTATCATGTTAATAACCGCTCGAGGTGTTAGAGTTGCGACGTCCCTTTTTTAAAACGCAACGGAGATCGTGCAGTTGTCAATGTATACCAACATTGTACTAAAATGAGCAAAATTATTTAGAAATTCTCATTTCCGTCAATGAAATAAAAATAATAGTTACTTATGTATATGACATTATCGTGATAGATAAACTGCCCTTGGGACAGTAGTATTGACTTCAACAATGATAATGCTCTTGCCTGCAGCTCAGGCATTATCACATGTTTCAGTCAATACTATTGTACCTTGGGGCAGTCTATGCATCACATAATGCCCTATACATAAGTAACTATTATATAATTACTACTCATTTTCCTGGTTGTTTAAAGTCAAGTTAAAGATTTGGTGAGAATGATGTACTTTTTGATGAGATAATAATAGATGTGTTTACCACTCGGAGTTCGATGCGTATATTGCGAGCATACTGTAAGCACGGGTATATTTAATACTCTCAGTTGGATTCGAGTAGTGCTAATCTACTGTAACAACATACCACGGATAGACACATAGCTCCATTAGAACACATTATTACAACCAGTCTTTACCCACCCTCTTTTATATAATATATCGCTGAACTTGTTCTCGTAGGACGTTGCCCCGGGTGGCCCCTCTCTCTCTCTCTCTCTCTCTCTCTCTCTCTCTCTCTCTCTCTCAATCAACATTTGGAACAATTCCGACAGTCTGGTATGTTTCCCGTTCAATTAATATCCCATTCTCCTCTTTGTAATATTATAGTGTGTTCAGATCCACCAACGGTTCCAAATGCTGTATTCTCATTAGAGTTGGCCGAGACCGTGATATTTAAGTACAACTGTAGTGGCGGATTAAATTTGATTGGAGACAACGCTATCCAATGTCAAGATGATGCTACCTGGACTAATATAATGTTTACCTGTATCAGTAAGTATCAATGTACACCTACCAATAATTACCTATATTGAGATAATATGCCATGTAACTTTTTGTTGCAATTAAAACACAATTCAAGTACACTGCATGCCATATTTTGGCTATGCACTTTTAAATCCTTCCATTTGTGTTGCAATTAAGCATAATTCAAGTACATCGCATGCCATATTTTGGCAATAAACTTTTAAATCCTTCAATTTCTTTTACAATTAAGCACAATTCAAGTACATCTCATGCCATATTTTGGCTATGCACTTTTAAATCCTTCCATTTGTGTTGCAATTAAGCATAATTCAAGTACATCTCATGCCATATTTTGGCAATAAACTTTTAAATCCTTCAATTTTTGTTGCAATTAAGCACAATTCAAGTACATCGCATGCCATATTTTGGCAATAAACTTTTAAATCCTTCAATTTCTTTTGCAATTAAGCACAATTCAAGTACACCTCATGCCATATTTTGGCAATAAACTTTAATATCCTTCAATTTTTGTTGCAATTGAGCACAATTCAAGTACACATCATGCCATATTTTGGTAATATGTTTTGATAACCTCTAAAACCTTCATTGTAATTACAGACACTTTTCTATGCACTTTTAGTTTTCCAATTATAATTTTAAAACAGAAAGCAGTGCTACGGCAAGTATGGCAATAATTCTCTTATGGTTTACACAATCAATGACGAATATGTTGACATAGCAACATTAAATATTGTCATCTTATTTACATGATTTTTTTTTGTCACTTATTTCATAATAATAATATAATAATTTTTCAATTTTTTTTGCATTGTAATATAAAACATAGTTTTTAATCATACCTTTATTTTATTTCTAACACAACATATTTACAACATGATCACACTACTTACCTTTCTACTACTTCGGGCTTCGGCATCAGACAAAATTTCTCAAGTCATCTCCAGCACCTCGGGTCAATAATTTGACTGTACCCTGAACAGGCATGAACTAACTGTATATTATTTCATATCAGTTCTAAATTCGACTTTTTCATTGGTGTAGAGATGGTCATGAGTCATGCATTAGTCTGCGTTAAAGAAATTCACCAGTCATTAACATGATAATGCCCACGGCCATTATCATGTTAATAACCGCTCGAGGTGTTAGAGTTGCGACGTCCCTTTTTTAAAACGCAACGGAGATCGTGCAGTTGTCAATGTATACCAACATTGTACTAAAATGAGCAAAATTATTTAGAAATTCTCATTTCCGTCAATGAAATAAAAATAATAGTTACTTATGTATATGACATTATCGTGATAGATAAACTGCCCTTGGGACAGTAGTATTGACTTCAACAATGATAATGCTCTTGCCTGCAGCTCAGGCATTATCACATGTTTCAGTCAATACTATTGTACCTTGGGGCAGTCTATGCATCACATAATGCCCTATGCATAAGTAACTATTATATAATTACTACTCATTTTCCTGGTTGTTTAAAGTCAAGTTAAAGATTTGGTGAGAATGATGTACTTTTTGATGAGATAATAATAGATGTGTTTACCACTCGGAGTTCGATGCGTATATTGCGAGCATACTGTAAGCACGGGTATATTTAATACTCTCAGTTGGATTCGAGTAGTGCTAATCTACTGTAACAACATACCACGGATAGACACATAGCTCCATTAGAACACATTATTACAACCAGTCTTTACCCACCCTCTTTTATATAATATATCGCTGAACTTGTTCTCGTAGGACGTTGCCCCGGGTGGCCTCTCTCTCTCTCTCTCTCTCTCTCTCTCTCTCTCTCTCTCTCTCTCTCTCTCAATCAACATTTGGAACAATTCCGACAGTCTGGTATGTTTCCCGTTCAATTAATATCCCATTCTCCTCTTTGTAATATTATAGTGTGTTCAGATCCACCAACGGTTCCAAATGCTGTATTCTCATTAGAGTTGGCCGAGACCGTGATATTTAAGTACAACTGTAGTGGCGGATTAAATTTGATTGGAGACAACGCTATCCAATGTCAAGATGATGCTACCTGGACTAATATAATGTTTACCTGTACCAGTAAGTATCAATGTACACCTACCAATAATTACCTATATTGAGATAATATGCCATATAACTTTTTGTTGCAATTAAAACACAATTCAAGTACACTGCATGCCATATTTTGGCTATGCACTTTTAAATCCTTCCATTTGTGTTGCAATTAAGCATAATTCAAGTACATCGCATGCCATATTTTGGCAATAAACTTTTAAATCCTTCAATTTCTTTTACAATTAAGCACAATTCAAGTACATCTCATGCCATATTTTGGCTATGCACTTTTAAATCCTTCCATTTGTGTTGCAATTAAGCATAATTCAAGGACATCTCATGCCATATTTTGGCAATAAACTTTTAAATCCTTCAATTTTTGTTGCAATTAAGCACAATTCAAGTACATCGCATGCCATATTTTGGCAATAAACTTTTAAATCCTTCAATTTCTTTTGCAATTAAGCACAATTCAAATACACCTCATGCCATATTTTGGCAATAAACTTTAATATCCTTCAATTTTTGTTGCAATTGAGCACAATTCAAGTACACATCATGCCATATTTTGGTAATATGTTTTGATAACCTCTAAAACCTTCATTGTAATTACAGACACTTTTCTATGCACTTTTAGTTTTCCAATAATAATTTTAAAACAGAAAGCAGTGCTACGGCAAGTATGGCAATAATTCTCTTATGGTTTACACAATCAATGACGAATATGTTGACATAGCAACATTAAATATTGTCATCTTATTTACATGATTTTTTTTTGTCACTTATTTCATAATAATAATATAATAATTTTTCAATTTTTTTTGCATTGTAATATAAAACATAGTTTTTAATCATACCTTTATTTTATTTCTAACACAACATATTTACAACATGATCACACTACTTACCTTTCTACTACTTCGGGCTTCGGCATCAGACAAAATTTCTCAAGTCATCTCCAGCACCTCGGGTCAATAATTTTGACTGTACCCTGAACAGACATGAACTAACTGTATATTATTTCATATCAGTTCTAAATTCGACTTTTTCATTGGTGTAGAGATGGTCATGAGTCATGCATTAGTCTGCGTTAAAGAAATTCACCAGTCATTAACATGATAATGCCCACGGCCATTATCATGTTAATAACCGCTCGAGGTGTTAGAGTTGCGACGTCCCTTTTTTAAAACGCAACGGAGATCGTGCAGTTGTCAATGTATACCAACATTGTACTAAAATGAGCAAAATTATTTAGAAATTCTCATTTCCGTCAATGAAATAAAAATAATAGTTACTTATGTATATGACATTATCGTGATAGATAAACTGCCCTTGGGACAGTAGTATTGACTTCAACAATGATAATGCTCTTGCCTGCAGCTCAGGCATTATCACATGTTTCAGTCAATACTATTGTACCTTGGGGCAGTCTATGCATCACATAATGCCCTATACATAAGTAACTATTATATAATTACTACTCATTTTCCTGGTTGTTTAAAGTCAAGTTAAAGATTTGGTGAGAATGATGTACTTTTTGATGAGATAATAATAGATGTGTTTACCACTCGGAGTTCGATGCGTATATTGCGAGCATACTGTAAGCACGGGTATATTTAATACTCTCAGTTGGATTCGAGTAGTGCTAATCTACTGTAACAACATACCACGGATAGACACATAGCTCCATTAGAACACATTATTACAACCAGTCTTTACCCACCCTCTTTTATATAATATATCGCTGAACTTGTTCTCGTAGGACGTTGCCCCGGGTGGCCTCTCTCTCTCTCTCTCTCTCTCTCTCTCTCTCTCTCTCTCTCTCTCTCTCAATCAACATTTGGAACAATTCCGACAGTCTGGTATGTTTCCCGTTCAATTAATATCCCATTCTCCTCTTTGTAATATTATAGTGTGTTCAGATCCACCAACGGTTCCAAATGCTGTATTCTCATTAGAGTTGGCCGAGACCGTGATATTTAAGTACAACTGTAGTGGCGGATTAAATTTGATTGGAGACAACGCTATCCAATGTCAAGATGATGCTACCTGGACTAATATAATGTTTACCTGTACCAGTAAGTATCAATGTACACCTACCAATAATTACCTATATTGAGATAATATGCCATGTAACTTTTTGTTGCAATTAAAACACAATTCAAGTACACTGCATGCCATATTTTGGCTATGCACTTTTAAATCCTTCCATTTGTGTTGCAATTAAGCATAATTCAAGTACATCGCATGCCATATTTTGGCAATAAACTTTTAAATCCTTCAATTTCTTTTACAATTAAGCACAATTCAAGTACATCTCATGCCATATTTTGGCTATGCACTTTTAAATCCTTCCATTTGTGTTGCAATTAAGCATAATTGAAGTACATCTCATGCCATATTTTGGCAATAAACTTTTAAATCCTTCAATTTTTGTTGCAATTAAGCACAATTCAAGTACATCGCATGCCATATTTTGGCAATAAACTTTTAAATCCTTCAATTTCTTTTGCAATTAAGCACAATTCAAGTACACCTCATGCCATATTTTGGCAATAAACTTTAATATCCTTCAATTTTTGTTGCAATTGAGCACAATTCAAGTACACATCATGCCATATTTTGGTAATATGTTTTGATAACCTCTAAAACCTTCATTGTAATTACAGACACTTTTCTATGCACTTTTAGTTTTCCAATTATAATTTTAAAACAGAAAGCAGTGCTACGGCAAGTATGGCAATAATTCTCTTATGGTTTACACAATCAATGACGAATATGTTGACATAGCAACATTAAATATTGTCATCTTATTTACATGATTTTTTTTTGTCACTTATTTCATAATAATAATATAATAATTTTTCAATTTTTTTTGCATTGTAATATAAAACATAGTTTTTAATCATACCTTTATTTTATTTCTAACACAACATATTTACAACATGATCACACTACTTACCTTTCTACTACTTCGGGCTTCGGCATCAGACAAAATTTCTCAAGTCATCTCCAGCACCTCGGGTCAATAATTTGACTGTACCCTGAACAGGCATGAACTAACTGTATATTATTTCATATCAGTTCTAAATTCGACTTTTTCATTGGTGTAGAGATGGTCATGAGTCATGCATTAGTCTGCGTTAAAGAAATTCACCAGTCATTAACATGATAATGCCCACGGCCATTATCATGTTAATAACCGCTCGAGGTGTTAGAGTTGCGACGTCCCTTTTTTAAAACGCAACGGAGATCGTGCAGTTGTCAATGTATACCAACATTGTACTAAAATGAGCAAAATTATTTAGAAATTCTCATTTCCGTCAATGAAATAAAAATAATAGTTACTTATGTATATGACATTATCGTGATAGATAAACTGCCCTTGGGACAGTAGTATTGACTTCAACAATGATAATGCTCTTGCCTGCAGCTCAGGCATTATCACATGTTTCAGTCAATACTATTGTACCTTGGGGCAGTCTATGCATCACATAATGCCCTATACATAAGTAACTATTATATAATTACTACTCATTTTCCTGGTTGTTTAAAGTCAAGTTAAAGATTTGGTGAGAATGATGTACTTTTTGATGAGATAATAATAGATGTGTTTACCACTCGGAGTTCGATGCGTATATTGCGAGCATACTGTAAGCACGGGTATATTTAATACCCTCAGTTGGATTCGAGTAGTGCTAATCTACTGTAACAACATACCACGGATAGACACATAGCTCCATTAGAACACATTATTACAACCAGTCTTTACCCACCCTCTTTTATATAATATATCGCTGAACTTGTTCTCGTAGGACGTTGCCCCGGGTGGCCTCTCTCTCTCTCTCTCTCTCTCTCTCTCTCTCTCTCTCTCTCTCTCAATCAACATTTGGAACAATTCCGACAGTCTGGTATGTTTCCCGTTCAATTAATATCCCATTCTCCTCTTTGTAATATTATAGTGTGTTCAGATCCACCAACGGTTCCAAATGCTGTATTCTCATTAGAGTTGGCCGAGACCGTGATATTTAAGTACAACTGTAGTGGCGGATTAAATTTGATTGGAGACAACGCTATCCAATGTCAAGATGATGCTACCTGGACTAATATAATGTTTACCTGTACCAGTAAGTATCAATGTACACCTACCAATAATTACCTATATTGAGATAATATGCCATATAACTTTTTGTTGCAATTAAAACACAATTCAAGTACACTGCATGCCATATTTTGGCTATGCACTTTTAAATCCTTCCATTTGTGTTGCAATTAAGCATAATTCAAGTACATCGCATGCCATATTTTGGCAATAAACTTTTAAATCCTTCAATTTCTTTTACAATTAAGCACAATTCAAGTACATCTCATGCCATATTTTGGCTATGCACTTTTAAATCCTTCCATTTGTGTTGCAATTAAGCATAATTCAAGTACATCTCATGCCATATTTTGGCAATAAACTTTTAAATCCTTCAATTTTTGTTGCAATTAAGCACAATTCAAGTACATCGCATGCCATATTTTGGCAATAAACTTTTAAATCCTTCAATTTCTTTTGCAATTAAGCACAATTCAAGTACACCTCATGCCATATTTTGGCAATAAACTTTAATATCCTTCAATTTTTGTTGCAATTGAGCACAATTCAAGTACACATCATGCCATATTTTGGTAATATGTTTTGATAACCTCTAAAACCTTCATTGTAATTACAGACACTTTTCTATGCACTTTTAGTTTTCCAATAATAATTTTAAAACAGAAAGCAGTGCTACGGCAAGTATGGCAATAATTCTCTTATGGTTTACACAATCAATGACGAATATGTTGACATAGCAACATTAAATATTGTCATCTTATTTACATGATTTTTTTTTGTCACTTATTTCATAATAATAATATAATAATTTTTCAATTTTTTTTGCATTGTAATATAAAACATAGTTTTTAATCATACCTTTATTTTATTTCTAACACAACATATTTACAACATGATCACACTACTTACCTTTCTACTACTTCGGGCTTCGGCATCAGACAAAATTTCTCAAGTCATCTCCAGCACCTCGGGTCAATAATTTGACTGTACCCTGAACAGGCATGAACTAACTGTATATTATTTCATATCAGTTCTAAATTCGACTTTTTCATTGGTGTAGAGATGGTCATGAGTCATGCATTAGTCTGCGTTAAAGAAATTCACCAGTCATTAACATGATAATGCCCACGGCCATTATCATGTTAATAACCGCTCGAGGTGTTAGAGTTGCGACGTCCCTTTTTTAAAACGCAACGGAGATCGTGCAGTTGTCAATGTATACCAACATTGTACTAAAATGAGCAAAATTATTTAGAAATTCTCATTTCCGTCAATGAAATAAAAATAATAGTTACTTATGTATATGACATTATCGTGATAGATAAACTGCCCTTGGGACAGTAGTATTGACTTCAACAATGATAATGCTCTTGCCTGCAGCTCAGGCATTATCACATGTTTCAGTCAATACTATTGTACCTTGGGGCAGTCTATGCATCACATAATGCCCTATACATAAGTAACTATTATATAATTACTACTCATTTTCCTGGTTGTTTAAAGTCAAGTTAAAGATTTGGTGAGAATGATGTACTTTTTGATGAGATAATAATAGATGTGTTTACCACTCGGAGTTCGATGCGTATATTGCGAGCATACTGTAAGCACGGGTATATTTAATACCCTCAGTTGGATTCGAGTAGTGCTAATCTACTGTAACAACATACCACGGATAGACACATAGCTCCATTAGAACACATTATTACAACCAGTCTTTACCCACCCTCTTTTATATAATATATCGCTGAACTTGTTCTCGTAGGACGTTGCCCCGGGTGGCCTCTCTCTCTCTCTCTCTCTCTCTCTCTCTCTCTCTCTCTCTCTCTCTCTCTCTCTCTCTCAATCAACATTTGGAACAATTCCGACAGTCTGGTATGTTTCCCGTTCAATTAATATCCCATTCTCCTCTTTGTAATATTATAGTGTGTTCAGATCCACCAACGGTTCCAAATGCTGTATTCTCATTAGAGTTGGCCGAGACCGTGATATTTAAGTACAACTGTAGTGGCGGATTAAATTTGATTGGAGACAACGCTATCCAATGTCAAGATGATGCTACCTGGACTAATATAATGTTTACCTGTACCAGTAAGTATCAATGTACACCTACCAATAATTACCTATATTGAGATAATATGCCATATAACTTTTTGTTGCAATTAAAACACAATTCAAGTACACTGCATGCCATATTTTGGCTATGCACTTTTAAATCCTTCCATTTGTGTTGCAATTAAGCATAATTCAAGTACATCGCATGCCATATTTTGGCAATAAACTTTTAAATCCTTCAATTTCTTTTACAATTAAGCACAATTCAAGTACATCTCATGCCATATTTTGGCTATGCACTTTTAAATCCTTCCATTTGTGTTGCAATTAAGCATAATTCAAGTACATCTCATGCCATATTTTGGCAATAAACTTTTAAATCCTTCAATTTTTGTTGCAATTAAGCACAATTCAAGTACATCGCATGCCATATTTTGGCAATAAACTTTTAAATCCTTCAATTTCTTTTGCAATTAAGCACAATTCAAGTACACCTCATGCCATATTTTGGCAATAAACTTTAATATCCTTCAATTTTTGTTGCAATTGAGCACAATTCAAGTACACATCATGCCATATTTTGGTAATATGTTTTGATAACCTCTAAAACCTTCATTGTAATTACAGACACTTTTCTATGCACTTTTAGTTTTCCAATAATAATTTTAAAACAGAAAGCAGTGCTACGGCAAGTATGGCAATAATTCTCTTATGGTTTACACAATCAATGACGAATATGTTGACATAGCAACATTAAATATTGTCATCTTATTTACATGATTTTTTTTTTGTCACTTATTTCATAATAATAATATAATATTTTTTCAATTTTTTTTGCATTGTAATATAAAACATAGTTTTTAATCATACCTTTATTTTATTTCTAACACAACATATTTACAACATGATCACACTACTTACCTTTCTACTACTTCGGGCTTCGGCATCAGACAAAATTTCTCAAGTCATCTCCAGCACCTCGGGTCAATAATTTTGACTGTACCCTGAACAGGCATGAACTAACTGTATATTATTTCATATCAGTTCTAAATTCGACTGTTTCATTGGTGTAGAGATGGTCATGAGTCATGCATTAGTCTGCGTTAAAGAAATTCACCAGTCATTAACATGATAATGCCCACGGCCATTATCATGTTAATAACCGCTCGAGGTGTTAGAGTTGCGACGTCCCTTTTTTAAAACGCAACGGAGATCGTGCAGTTGTCAATGTATACCAACATTGTACTAAAATGAGCAAAATTATTTAGAAATTCTTATTTCCGTCAATGAAATAAAAATAATAGTTACTTATGTATATGACATTATCGTGATAGATAAACTGCCCTTGGGACAGTAGTATTGACTTCAACAATGATAATGCTCTTGCCTGCAGCTCAGGCATTATCACATGTTTCAGTCAATACTATTGTACCTTGGGGCAGTCTATGCATCACATAATGCCCTATACATAAATAACTATTATATAATTACTACTCATTTTCCTGGTTGTTTAAAGTCAAGTTAAAGATTTGGTGAGAATGATGTACTTTTTGATGAGATAATAATAGATGTGTTTACCACTCGGAGTTCGATGCGTATATTGCGAGCATACTGTAAGCACGGGTATATTTAATACTCTCAGTTGGATTCGAGTAGTGCTAATCTACTGTAACAGCATACCACGGATAGACACATAGCTCCATTAGAACACATTATTACAACCAGTCTTTACCCACCCTCTTTTATATAATATATCGCTGAACTTGTTCTCGTAGGACGTTGCCCCGGGAGGCCTCTCTCTCTCTCTCTCTCTCTCTCTCTCTCTCTCTCTCTCTCTCTCTCTCTCTCAATCAACATTTGGAACAATTCCGACAGTCTGGTATGTTTCCCGTTCAATTAATATCCCATTCTCCTCTTTGTAATATTATAGTGTGTTCAGATCCACCAACGGTTCCAAATGCTGTATTCTCATTAGAGTTGGCCGAGACCGTGATATTTAAGTACAACTGTAGTGGCGGATTAAATTTGATTGGAGACAACGCTATCCAATGTCAAGATGATGCTACCTGGACTAATATAATGTTTACCTGTACCAGTAAGTATCAATGTACACCTACCAATAATTACCTATATTGAGATAATATGCCATATAACTTTTTGTTGCAATTAAAACACAATTCAAGTACACTGCATGCCATATTTTGGCTATGCACTTTTAAATCCTTCCATTTGTGTTGCAATTAAGCATAATTCAAGTACATCGCATGCCATATTTTGGCAATAAACTTTTAAATCCTTCAATTTCTTTTACAATTAAGCACAATTCAAGTACATCTCGTGCCATATTTTGCCTATGCACTTTTAAATCCTTCCATTTGTGTTGCAATTAAGCATAATTCAAGTACATCTCATGCCATATTCTGACAATAAACTTTTAAATCCTTCAATTGTTGTTGCAATTAAGCACAATTCAAGTACATCGCATGCCATATTTTGGCAATAAACTTTTAAATCCTTCAATTTCTTTTGCAATTAAGCACAATTCAAATACACCTCATGCCATATTTTGGCAATAAACTTTAATATCCTTCAATTTTTGTTGCAATTGAGCACAATTCAAGTACACATCATGCCATATTTTGGTAATATGTTTTGATAACCTCTAAAACCTTCATTGTAATTACAGACACTTTTCTATGCACTTTTAGTTTTCCAATAATAATTTTAAAACAGAAAGCAGTGCTACGGCAAGTATGGCAATAATTCTCTTATGGTTTACACAATCAATGACGAATATGTTGACATAGCAACATTAAATATTGTCATCTTATTTACATGATTTTTTTTGTCACTTATTTCATAATAATAATATAATAATTTTTCAATTTTTTTTGCATTGTAATATAAAACATAGTTTTTAATCATACCTTTATTTTATTTCTAACACAACATATTTACAACATGATCACACTACTTACCTTTCTACTACTTCGGGCTTCGGCATCAGACAAAATTTCTCAAGTCATCTCCAGCACCTCGGGTCAATAATTTTGACTGTACCCTGAACAGGCATGAACTAACTGTATATTATTTCATATCAGTTCTAAATTCGACTTTTTCATTGGTGTAGAGATGGTCATGAGTCATGCATTAGTCTGCGTTAAAGAAATTCACCAGTCATTAACATGATAATGCCCACGGCCATTATCATGTTAATAACCGCTCGAGGTGTTAGAGTTGCGACGTCCCTTTTTTAAAACGCAACGGAGATCGTGCAGTTGTCAATGTATACCAACATTGTACTAAAATGAGCAAAATTATTTAGAAATTCTCATTTCCGTCAATGAAATAAAAATAATAGTTACTTATGTATATGACATTATCGTGATAGATAAACTGCCCTTGGGACAGTAGTATTGACTTCAACAATGATAATGCTCTTGCCTGCAGCTCAGGCATTATCACATGTTTCAGTCAATACTATTGTACCTTGGGGCAGTCTATGCATCACATAATGCCCTATACATAAGTAACTATTATATAATTACTACTCATTTTCCTGGTGGTTTAAAGTCAAGTTAAAGATTTGGTGAGAATGATGTACTTTTTGATGAGATAATAATGGATGTGTTTACCACTCGGAGTTCGATGCGTATATTGCGAGCATACTGTAAGCACGGATATATTTAATACTCTCAGTTGGATTCGAGTAGTGCTATTCTACTGTAACAACATACCACGGATAGACACATAGCTCCATTAGAACACATTATTACAACCAGTCTTTACCCACCCTCTTTTATATAATATATCGCTGAACTTGTTCTCGTAGGACGTTGCCCCGGGTGGCCTCTCTCTCTCTCTCTCTCTCTCTCTCTCTCTCTCTCTCTCTCTCTCTCTCTCTCTCTCTCTCTCTCTCTCTCTCAATCAACATTTGGAACAATTCCGACAGTCTGGTATGTTTCCCGTTCAATTAATATCCCATTCACCTCTGTAATATTATAGTGTGTTCAGATCCACCAACGGTTCCAAATGCTGTATTCTCATTAGAGTTGGCCGAGACCGTGATATTTAAGTACAACTGTAGTGGCGGATTAAATTTGATTGGAGACAACGCTATCCAATGTCAAGATGATGCTACCTGGACTAATATAATGTTTACCTGTACCAGTAAGTATCAATGTACACCTACCAATAATTACCTATATTGAGATAATATGCCATATAACTTTTTGTTGCAATTAAAACACAATTCAAGTACACTGCATGCCATATTTTGGCTATGCACTTTTAAATCCTTCCATTTGTGTTGCAATTAAGCATAATTCAAGTACATCGCATGCCATATTTTGGCAATAAACTTTTAAATCCTTCAATTTCTTTTACAATTAAGCACAATTCAAGTACATCTCGTGCCATATTTTGGCTATGCACTTTTAAATCCTTCCATTTGTGTTGCAATTAAGCATAATTCAAGTACATCTCATGCCATATTTTGGCAATAAACTTTTAAATCCTTCAATTTTTGTTGCAATTAAGCACAATTCAAGTACATCGCATGCCATATTTTGGCAATAAACTTTTAAATCCTTCAATTTCTTTTGCAATTAAGCACAATTCAAGTACACCTCATGCCATATTTTGGCAATAAACTTTAATATCCTTCAATTTGTGTTGCAATTGAGCACAATTCAAGTACACATCATGCCATATTTTGGTAATATGTTTTGATAACCTCTAAAACCTTCATTGTAATTACAGACACTTTTCTATGCACTTTTAGTTTTCCAATAATAATTTTAAAACAGAAAGCAGTGCTACGGCAAGTATGGCAATAATTCTCTTATGGTTTACACAATCAATGACGAATATGTTGACATAGCAACATTAAATATTGTCATCTTATTTACATGATTTTTTTTTGTCACTTATTTCATAATAATAATATAATAATTTTTCAATTTTTTTTGCATTGTAATATAAAACATAGTTTTTAATCATACCTTTATTTTATTTCTAACACAACATATTTACAACATGATCACACTACTTACCTTTCTACTACTTCGGGCTTCGGCATCAGACAAAATTTCTCAAGTCATCTCCAGCACCTCGGGTCAATAATTTTGACTGTACCCTGAACAGGCATGAACTAACTGTATATTATTTCATATCAGTTCTAAATTCGACTTTTTCATTGGTGTAGAGATGGTCATGAGTCATGCATTAGTCTGCGTTAAAGAAATTCACCAGTCATTAACATGATAATGCCCACGGCCATTATCATGTTAATAACCGCTCGAGGTGTTAGAGTTGCGACGTCCCTTTTTTAAAACGCAACGGAGATCGTGCAGTTGTCAATGTATACCAACATTGTACTAAAATGAGCAAAATTATTTAGAAATTCTCATTTCCGTCAATGAAATAAAAATAATAGTTACTTATGTATATGACATTATCGTGATAGATAAACTGCCCTTGGGACAGTAGTATTGACTTCAACAATGATAATGCTCTTGCCTGCAGCTCAGGCATTATCACATGTTTCAGTCAATACTATTGTACCTTGGGGCAGTCTATGCATCACATAATGCCCTATACATAAGTAACTATTATATAATTACTACTCATTTTCCTGGTGGTTTAAAGTCAAGTTAAAGATTTGGTGAGAATGATGTACTTTTTGATGAGATATTAATGGATGTGTTTACCACTCGGAGTTTGATGCGTATATTGCGAGCATACTGTAAGCACGGGTATATTTAATACTCTCAGTTGGATTCGAGTAGTGCTAATCTACTGTAACAACATACCACGGATAGACACATAGCTCCATTAGAACACATTATTACAACCAGTCTTTACCCACCCTCTTTTATATAATATATCGCTGAACTTGTTCTCGTAGGACGTTGCCCCGGGTTGCCTCTCTCTCTCTCTCTCTCTCTCTCTCTCTCTCTCTCTCTCTCTCTCTCTCTCTCTCTCTCTCTCTCAAACAACATTTGGAACAATTCCGACAGTCTGGTATGTTTCCCGTTCAATTAATATCCCATTCTCCTCTTTGTAATATTATAGTGTGTTCAGATCCACCAACGGTTCCAAATGCTGTATTCTCATTAGAGTTGGCCGAGACCGTGATATTTAAGTACAACTGTAGTGGCGGATTAAATTTGATTGGAGACAACGCTATCCAATGTCAAGATGATGCTACCTGGACTAATATAATGTTTACCTGTACCAGTAAGTATCAATGTACACCTACCAATAATTACCTATATTGAGATAATATGCCATATAACTTTTTGTTGCAATTAAAACACAATTCAAGTACACTGCATGCCATATTTTGGCTATGCACTTTTAAATCCTTCCATTTGTGTTGCAATTAAGCATAATTCAAGTACATCGCATGCCATATTTTGGCAATAAACTTTTAAATCCTTCAATTTCTTTTACAATTAAGCACAATTCAAGTACATCTCGTGCCATATTTTGGCTATGCACTTTTAAATCCTTCCATTTGTGTTGCAATTAAGCATAATTCAAGTACATCTCATGCCATATTTTGGCAATAAACTTTTAAATCCTTCAATTTTTGTTGCAATTAAGCACAATTCAAGTACATCGCATGCCATATTTTGGCAATAAACTTTTAAATCCTTCAATTTCTTTTGCAATTAAGCACAATTCAAGTACACCTCATGCCATATTTTGGCAATAAACTTTAATATCCTTCAATTTTTGTTGCAATTGAGCACAATTCAAGTACACATCATGCCATATTTTGGTAATATGTTTTGATAACCTCTAAAACCTTCATTGTAATTACAGACACTTTTCTATGCACTTTTAGTTTTCCAATTATAATTTTAAAACAGAAAGCAGTGCTACGGCAAGTATGGCAATAATTCTCTTATGGTTTACACAATCAATGACGAATATGTTGACATAGCAACATTAAATATTGTCATCTTATTTACATGATTTTTTTTTGTCACTTATTTCATAATAATAATATAATAATTTTTCAATTTTTTTTGCATTGTAATATAAAACATAGTTTTTAATCATTCCTTTATTTTATTTCTAACACAACATATTTACAACATGATCACACTACTTACCTTTCTACTACTTCGGGCTTCGGCATCAGACAAAATTTCTCAAGTCATCTCCAGCACCTCGGGTCAATAATTTTGACTGTACCCTGAACAGGCATGAACTAACTGTATATTATTTCATATCAGTTCTAAATTCGACTTTTTCATTGGTGTAGAGATGGTCATGAGTCATGCATTAGTCTGCGTTAAAGAAATTCACCAGTCATTAACATGATAATGCCCACGGCCATTATCATGTTAATAACCGCTCGAGGTGTTAGAGTTGCGACGTCCCTTTTTTAAAACGCAACGGAGATCGTGCAGTTGTCAATGTATACCAACATTGTACTAAAATGAGCAAAATTATTTAGAAATTCTCATTTCCGTCAATGAAATAAAAATAATAGTTACTTATGTATATGACATTATCGTGATAGATAAACTGCCCTTGGGACAGTAGTATTGACTTCAACAATGATAATGCTCTTGCCTGCAGCTCAGGCATTATCACATGTTTCAGTCAATACTATTGTACCTTGGGGCAGTCTATGCATCACATAATGCCCTATACATAAGTAACTATTATATAATTACTACTCATTTTCCTGGTGGTTTAAAGTCAAGTTAAAGATTTGGTGAGAATGATGTACTTTTTGATGAGATAATAATGGATGTGTTTACCACTCGGAGTTCGATGCGTATATTGCGAGCATACTGTAAGCACGGATATATTTAATACTCTCAGTTGGATTCGAGTAGTGCTAATCTACTGTAACAACATACCACGGATAGACACATAGCTCCATTAGAACACATTATTACAACCATTTTTTACCCACCCTCTTTTATATAATATATCGCTGAACTTGTTCTCGTAGGACGTTGCCCCGGGTGGCCTCTCTCTCTCTCTCTCTCTCTCTCTCTCTCTCTCTCTCTCAATCAACATTTGGAACAATTCCGACAGTCTGGTATGTTTCCCGTTCAATTAATATCCCATTCTCCTCTTTGTAATATTATAGTGTGTTCAGATCCACCAACGGTTCCAAATGCTGTATTCTCATTAGAGTTGGCCGAGACCGTGATATTTAAGTACAACTGTAGTGGCGGATTAAATTTGATTGGAGACAACGCTATCCAATGTCAAGATGATGCTACCTGGACTAATATAATGTTTACCTGTACCAGTAAGTATCAATGTACACCTACCAATAATTACCTATATTGAGATAATATGCCATATAACTTTTTGTTGCAATTAAAACACAATTCAAGTACACTGCATGCCATATTTTGGCTATGCACTTTTAAATCCTTCCATTTGTGTTGCAATTAAGCATAATTCAAGTACATCGCATGCCATATTTTGGCAATAAACTTTTAAATCCTTCAATTTCTTTTACAATTAAGCACAATTCAAGTACATCTCGTGCCATATTTTGGCTATGCACTTTTAAATCCTTCCATTTGTGTTGCAATTAAGCATAATTCAAGTACATCTCATGCCATATTTTGGCAATAAACTTTTAAATCCTTCAATTTTTGTTGCAATTAAGCACAATTCAAGTACATCGCATGCCATATTTTGGCAATAAACTTTTAAATCCTTCAATTTCTTTTGCAATTAAGCACAATTCAAGTACACCTCATGCCATATTTTGGCAATAAACTTTAATATCCTTCAATTTGTGTTGCAATTGAGCACAATTCAAGTACACATCATGCCATATTTTGGTAATATGTTTTGATAACCTCTAAAACCTTCATTGTAATTACAGACACTTTTCTATGCACTTTTAGTTTTCCAATAATAATTTTAAAACAGAAAGCAGTGCTACGGCAAGTATGGCAATAATTCTCTTATGGTTTACACAATCAATGACGAATATGTTGACATAGCAACATTAAATATTGTCATCTTATTTACATGATTTTTTTTTGTCACTTATTTCATAATAATAATATAATAATTTTTCAATTTTTTTTGCATTGTAATATAAAACATAGTTTTTAATCATACCTTTATTTTATTTCTAACACAACATATTTACAACATGATCACACTACTTACCTTTCTACTACTTCGGGCTTCGGCATCAGACAAAATTTCTCAAGTCATCTCCAGCACCTCGGGTCAATAATTTTGACTGTACCCTGAACAGGCATGAACTAACTGTATATTATTTCATATCAGTTCTAAATTCGACTTTTTCATTGGTGTAGAGATGGTCATGAGTCATGCATTAGTCTGCGTTAAAGAAATTCACCAGTCATTAACATGATAATGCCCACGGCCATTATCATGTTAATAACCGCTCGAGGTGTTAGAGTTGCGACGTCCCTTTTTTAAAACGCAACGGAGATCGTGCAGTTGTCAATGTATACCAACATTGTACTAAAATGAGCAAAATTATTTAGAAATTCTCATTTCCGTCAATGAAATAAAAATAATAGTTACTTATGTATATGACATTATCGTGATAGATAAACTGCCCTTGGGACAGTAGTATTGACTTCAACAATGATAATGCTCTTGCCTGCAGCTCAGGCATTATCACATGTTTCAGTCAATACTATTGTACCTTGGGGCAGTCTATGCATCACATAATGCCCTATACATAAGTAACTATTATATAATTACTACTCATTTTCCTGGTGGTTTAAAGTCAAGTTAAAGATTTGGTGAGAATGATGTACTTTTTGATGAGATAATAATGGATGTGTTTACCACTCGGAGTTCGATGCGTATATTGCGAGCATACTGTAAGCACGGGTATATTTAATACTCTCAGTTGGATTCGAGTAGTGCTAATCTACTGTAACAACATACCACGGATAGACACATAGCTCCATTAGAACACATTATTACAACCAGTCTTTACCCACCCTCTTTTATATAATATATCGCTGAACTTGTTCTCGTAGGACGTTGCCCCGGGTTGCCTCTCTCTCTCTCTCTCTCTCTCTCTCTCTCTCTCTCTCTCTCTCTCAAACAACATTTGGAACAATTCCGACAGTCTGGTATGTTTCCGGTTCAATTAATATCCCATTCTCCTCTTTGTAATATTATAGTGTGTTCAGATCCACCAACGGTTCCAAATGCTGTATTCTCATTAGAGTTGGCCGAGACCGTGATATTTAAGTACAACTGTAGTGGCGGATTAAATTTGATTGGAGACAACGCTATCCAATGTCAAGATGATGCTACCTGGACTAATATAATGTTTACCTGTACCAGTAAGTATCAATGTACACCTACCAATAATTACCTATATTGAGATAATATGCCATATAACTTTTTGTTGCAATTAAAACACAATTCAAGTACACTGCATGCCATATTTTGGCTATGCACTTTTAAATCCTTCCATTTGTGTTGCAATTAAGCATAATTCAAGTACATCGCATGCCATATTTTGGCAATAAACTTTTAAATCCTTCAATTTCTTTTACAATTAAGCACAATTCAAGTACATCTCGTGCCATATTTTGGCTATGCACTTTTAAATCCTTCCATTTGTGTTGCAATTAAGCATAATTCAAGTACATCTCATGCCATATTTTGGCAATAAACTTTTAAATCCTTCAATTTTTGTTGCAATTAAGCACAATTCAAGTACATCGCATGCCATATTTTGGCAATAAACTTTTAAATCCTTCAATTTCTTTTGCAATTAAGCACAATTCAAGTACACCTCATGCCATATTTTGGCAATAAACTTTAATATCCTTCAATTTTTGTTGCAATTGAGCACAATTCAAGTACACATCATGCCATATTTTGGTAATATGTTTTGATAACCTCTAAAACCTTCATTGTAATTACAGACACTTTTCTATGCACTTTTAGTTTTCCAATTATAATTTTAAAACAGAAAGCAGTGCTACGGCAAGTATGGCAATAATTCTCTTATGGTTTACACAATCAATGACGAATATGTTGACATAGCAACATTAAATATTGTCATCTTATTTACATGATTTTTTTTTGTCACTTATTTCATAATAATAATATAATAATTTTTCAATTTTTTTTTGCATTGTAATATAAAACATAGTTTTTAATCATACCTTTATTTTATTTCTAACACAACATATTTACAACATGATCACACTACTTACCTTTCTACTACTTCGGGCTTCGGCATCAGACAAAATTTCTCAAGTCATCTCCAGCACCTCGGGTCAATAATTTTGACTGTACCCTGAACAGGCATGAACTAACTGTATATTATTTCATATCAGTTCTAAATTCGACTTTTTCATTGGTGTAGAGATGGTCATGAGTCATGCATTAGTCTGCGTTAAAGAAATTCACCAGTCATTAACATGATAATGCCCACGGCCATTATCATGTTAATAACCGCTCGAGGTGTTAGAGTTGCGACGTCCCTTTTTTAAAACGCAACGGAGATCGTGCAGTTGTCAATGTATACCAACATTGTACTAAAATGAGCAAAATTATTTAGAAATTCTCATTTCCGTCAATGAAATAAAAATAATAGTTACTTATGTATATGACATTATCGTGATAGATAAACTGCCCTTGGGACAGTAGTATTGACTTCAACAATGATAATGCTCTTGCCTGCAGCTCAGGCATTATCACATGTTTCAGTCAATACTATTGTACCTTGGGGCAGTCTATGCATCACATAATGCCCTATACATAAGTAACTATTATATAATTACTACTCATTTTCCTGGTGGTTTAAAGTCAAGTTAAAGATTTGGTGAGAATGATGTACTTTTTGATGAGATAATAATGGATGTGTTTACCACTCGGAGTTCGATGCGTATATTGCGAGCATACTGTAAGCACGGGTATATTTAATACTCTCAGTTGGATTCGAGTAGTGCTAATCTACTGTAACAACATACCACGGATAGACACATAGCTCCATTAGAACACATTATTACAACCAGTCTTTACCCACCCTCTTTTATATAATATATCGCTGAACTTGTTCTCGTAGGACGTTGCCCCGGGTTGCCTCTCTCTCTCTCTCTCTCTCTCTCTCTCTCTCTCTCTCTCTCAAACAACATTTGGAACAATTCCGACAGTCTGGTATGTTTCCCGTTCAATTAATATCCCATTCTCCTCTTTGTAATATTATAGTGTGTTCAGATCCACCAACGGTTCCAAATGCTGTATTCTCATTAGAGTTGGCCGAGACCGTGATATTTAAGTACAACTGTAGTGGCGGATTAAATTTGATTGGAGACAACGCTATCCAATGTCAAGATGATGCTACCTGGACTAATATAATGTTTACCTGTACCAGTAAGTATCAATGTACACCTACCAATAATTACCTATATTGAGATAATATGCCATATAACTTTTTGTTGCAATTAAAACACAATTCAAGTACACTGCATGCCATATTTTGGCTATGCACTTTTAAATCCTTCCATTTGTGTTGCAATTAAGCATAATTCAAGTACATCGCATGCCATATTTTGGCAATAAACTTTTAAATCCTTCAATTTCTTTTACAATTAAGCACAATTCAAGTACATCTCGTGCCATATTTTGGCTATGCACTTTTAAATCCTTCCATTTGTGTTGCAATTAAGCATAATTCAAGTACATCTCATGCCATATTTTGGCAATAAACTTTTAAATCCTTCAATTTTTGTTGCAATTAAGCACAATTCAAGTACATCGCATGCCATATTTTGGCAATAAACTTTTAAATCCTTCAATTTCTTTTGCAATTAAGCACAATTCAAGTACACCTCATGCCATATTTTGGCAATAAACTTTAATATCCTTCAATTTTTGTTGCAATTGAGCACAATTCAAGTACACATCATGCCATATTTTGGTAATATGTTTTGATAACCTCTAAAACCTTCATTGTAATTACAGACACTTTTCTATGCACTTTTAGTTTTCCAATTATAATTTTAAAACAGAAAGCAGTGCTACGGCAAGTATGGCAATAATTCTCTTATGGTTTACACAATCAATGACGAATATGTTGACATAGCAACATTAAATATTGTCATCTTATTTACATGATTTTTTTTTGTCACTTATTTCATAATAATAATATAATAATTTTTCAATTTTTTTTTGCATTGTAATATAAAACATAGTTTTTAATCATACCTTTATTTTATTTCTAACACAACATATTTACAACATGATCACACTACTTACCTTTCTACTACTTCGGGCTTCGGCATCAGACAAAATTTCTCAAGTCATCTCCAGCACCTCGGGTCAATAATTTTGACTGTACCCTGAACAGGCATGAACTAACTGTATATTATTTCATATCAGTTCTAAATTCGACTTTTTCATTGGTGTAGAGATGGTCATGAGTCATGCATTAGTCTGCGTTAAAGAAATTCACCAGTCATTAACATGATAATGCCCACGGCCATTATCATGTTAATAACCGCTCGAGGTGTTAGAGTTGCGACGTCCCTTTTTTAAAACGCAACGGAGATCGTGCAGTTGTCAATGTATACCAACATTGTACTAAAATGAGCAAAATTATTTAGAAATTCTCATTTCCGTCAATGAAATAAAAATAATAGTTACTTATGTATATGACATTATCGTGATAGATAAACTGCCCTTGGGACAGTAGTATTGACTTCAACAATGATAATGCTCTTGCCTGCAGCTCAGGCATTATCACATGTTTCAGTCAATACTATTGTACCTTGGGGCAGTCTATGCATCACATAATGCCCTATACATAAGTAACTATTATATAATTACTACTCATTTTCCTGGTGGTTTAAAGTCAAGTTAAAGATTTGGTGAGAATGATGTACTTTTTGATGAGATAATAATGGATGTGTTTACCACTCGGAGTTCGATGCGTATATTGCGAGCATACTGTAAGCACGGGTATATTTAATACTCTCAGTTGGATTCGAGTAGTGCTAATCTACTGTAACAACATACCACGGATAGACACATAGCTCCATTAGAACACATTATTACAACCAGTCTTTACCCACCCTCTTTTATATAATATATCGCTGAACTTGTTCTCGTAGGACGTTGCCCCGGGTGGCCTCTCTCTCTCTCTCTCTCTCTCTCTCTCTCTCTCTCTCTCTCTCTCTCTCTCAATCAACATTTGGAACAATTCCGACAGTCTGGTATGTTTCCCGTTCAATTAATATCCCATTCTCCTCTGTAATATTATAGTGTGTTCAGATCCACCAACGGTTCCAAATGCTGTATTCTCATTAGAGTTGGCCGAGACCGTGATATTTAAGTACAACTGTAGTGGCGGATTAAATTTGATTGGAGACAACGCTATCCAATGTCAAGATGATGCTACCTGGACTAATATAATGTTTACCTGTACCAGTAAGTATCAATGTACACCTACCAATAATTACCTATATTGAGATAATATGCCATATAACTTTTTGTTGCAATTAAAACACAATTCAAGTACACTGCATGCCATATTTTGGCTATGCACTTTTAAATCCTTCCATTTGTGTTGCAATTAAGCATAATTCAAGTACATCGCATGCCATATTTTGGCAATAAACTTTTAAATCCTTCAATTTCTTTTACAATTAAGCACAATTCAAGTACATCTCGTGCCATATTTTGGCTATGCACTTTTAAATCCTTCCATTTGTGTTGCAATTAAGCATAATTCAAGTACATCTCATGCCATATTTTGACAATAAACTTTTAAATCCTTCAATTTTTGTTGCAATTAAGCACAATTCAAGTACATCGCATGCCATATTTTGGCAATAAACTTTTAAATCCTTCAATTTCTTTTGCAATTAAGCACAATTCAAGTACACCTCATGCCATATTTTGGCAATAAACTTTAATATCCTTCAATTTGTGTTGCAATTGAGCACAATTCAAGTACACATCATGCCATATTTTGGTAATATGTTTTGATAACCTCTAAAACCTTCATTGTAATTACAGACACTTTTCTATGCACTTTTAGTTTTCCAATAATAATTTTAAAACAGAAAGCAGTGCTACGGCAAGTATGGCAATAATTCTCCTATGGTTTACACAATCAATGACGAATATGTTGACATAGCAACATTAAATATTGTCATCTTATTTACATGATTTTTTTTTGTCACTTATTTCATAATAATAATATAATAATTTTTCAATTTTTTTTGCATTGTAATATAAAACATAGTTTTTAATCATACCTTTATTTTATTTCTAACACAACATATTTACAACATGATCACACTACTTACCTTTCTACTACTTCGGGCTTCGGCATCAGACAAAATTTCTCAAGTCATCTCCAGCACCTCGGGTCAATAATTTTGACTGTACCCTGAACAGGCATGAACTAACTGTATATTATTTCATATCAGTTCTAAATTCGACTTTTTCATTGGTGTAGAGATGGTCATGAGTCATGCATTAGTCTGCGTTAAAGAAATTCACCAGTCATTAACATGATAATGCCCACGGCCATTATCATGTTAATAACCGCTCGAGGTGTTAGAGTTGCGACGTCCCTTTTTTAAAACGCAACGGAGATCGTGCAGTTGTCAATGTATACCAACATTGTACTAAAATGAGCAAAATTATTTAGAAATTCTCATTTCCGTCAATGAAATAAAAATAATAGTTACTTATGTATATGACATTATCGTGATAGATAAACTGCCCTTGGGACAGTAGTATTGACTTCAACAATGATAATGCTCTTGCCTGCAGCTCAGGCATTATCACATGTTTCAGTCAATACTATTGTACCTTGGGGCAGTCTATGCATCACATAATGCCCTATACATAAGTAACTATTATATAATTACTACTCATTTTCCTGGTGGTTTAAAGTCAAGTTAAAGATTTGGTGAGAATGATGTACTTTTTGATGAGATAATAATGGATGTGTTTACCACTCGGAGTTCGATGCGTATATTGCGAGCATACTGTAAGCACGGGTATATTTAATACTCTCAGTTGGATTCGAGTAGTGCTAATCTACTGTAACAACATACCACGGATAGACACATAGCTCCATTAGAACACATTATTACAACCAGTCTTTACCCACCCTCTTTTATATAATATATCGCTGAACTTGTTCTCGTAGGACGTTGCCCCGGGTGGCCTCTCTCTCTCTCTCTCTCTCTCTCTCTCTCTCTCTCTCTCTCTCTCTCTCTCTCTCAAACAACATTTGGAACAATTCCGACAGTCTGGTATGTTTCCCGTTCAATTAATATCCCATTCTCCTCTTTGTAATATTATAGTGTGTTCAGATCCACCAACGGTTCCAAATGCTGTATTCTCATTAGAGTTGGCCGAGACCGTGATATTTAAGTACAACTGTAGTGGCGGATTAAATTTGATTGGAGACAACGCTATCCAATGTCAAGATGATGCTACCTGGACTAATATAATGTTTACCTGTACCAGTAAGTATCAATGTACACCTACCAATAATTACCTATATTGAGATAATATGCCATATAACTTTTTGTTGCAATTAAAACACAATTCAAGTACACTGCATGCCATATTTTGGCTATGCACTTTTAAATCCTTCCATTTGTGTTGCAATTAAGCATAATTCAAGTACATCGCATGCCATATTTTGGCAATAAACTTTTAAATCCTTCAATTTCTTTTACAATTAAGCACAATTCAAGTACATCTCGTGCCATATTTTGGCTATGCACTTTTAAATCCTTCCATTTGTGTTGCAATTAAGCATAATTCAAGTACATCTCATGCCATATTTTGGCAATAAACTTTTAAATCCTTCAATTTTTGTTGCAATTAAGCACAATTCAAGTACATCGCATGCCATATTTTGGCAATAAACTTTTAAATCCTTCAATTTCTTTTGCAATTAAGCACAATTCAAGTACACCTCATGCCATATTTTTGCAATAAACTTTAATATCCTTCAATTTGTGTTGCAATTGAGCACAATTCAAGTACACATCATGCCATATTTTGGTAATATGTTTTGATAACCTCTAAAACCTTCATTGTAATTACAGACACTTTTCTATGCACTTTTAGTTTTCCAATAATAATTTTAAAACAGAAAGCAGTGCTACGGCAAGTATGGCAATAATTCTCTTATGGTTTACACAATCAATGACGAATATGTTGACATAGCAACATTAAATATTGTCATCTTATTTACATGATTTTTTTTTGTCACTTATTTCATAATAATAATATAATAATTTTTCAATTTTTTTTGCATTGTAATATAAAACATAGTTTTTAATCATACCTTTATTTTATTTCTAGCACAACATATTTACAACATGATCACACTACTTACCTTTCTACTACTTCGGGCTTCGGCATCAGACAAAATTTCTCAAGTCATCTCCAGCACCTCGGGTCAATAATTTTGACTGTACCCTGAACAGGCATGAACTAACTGTATATTATTTCATATCAGTTCTAAATTCGACTTTTTCATTGGTGTAGAGATGGTCATGAGTCATGCATTAGTCTGCGTTAAAGAAATTCACCAGTCATTAACATGATAATGCCCACGGCCATTATCATGTTAATAACCGCTCGAGGTGTTAGAGTTGCGACGTCCCTTTTTTAAAACGCAACGGAGATCGTGCAGTTGTCAATGTATACCAACATTGTACTAAAATGAGCAAAATTATTTAGAAATTCTCATTTCCGTCAATGAAATAAAAATAATAGTTACTTATGTATATGACATTATCGTGATAGATAAACTGCCCTTGGGACAGTAGTATTGACTTCAACAATGATAATGCTCTTGCCTGCAGCTCAGGCATTATCACATGTTTCAGTCAATACTATTGTACCTTGGGGCAGTCTATGCATCACATAATGCCCTATACATAAGTAACTATTATATAATTACTACTCATTTTCCTGGTGGTTTAAAGTCAAGTTAAAGATTTGGTGAGAATGATGTACTTTTTGATGAGATAATAATGGATGTGTTTACCACTCGGAGTTCGATGCCTATATTGCGAGCATACTGTAAGCACGGATATATTTAATACTCTCAGTTGGATTCGAGTAGTGCTAATCTACTGTAACAACATACCACGGATAGACACATAGCTCCATTAGAACACATTATGACAACCAGTCTTTACCCACCCTCTTTTATTTAATATATCGCTGAACTTGTTCTCGTAGGACGTTGCCCCGGGTGGCCTCTCTCTCTCTCTCTCTCTCTCTCTCTCTCTCTCAAACAACATTTGGAACAATTCCGACAGTCTGGTATGTTTCCCGTTCAATTAATATCCCATTCTCCTCTTTGTAATATTATAGTGTGTTCAGATCCACCAACGGTTCCAAATGCTGTATTCTCATTAGAGTTGGCCGAGACCGTGATATTTAAGTACAACTGTAGTGGCGGATTAAATTTGATTGGAGACAACGCTATCCAATGTCAAGATGATGCTACCTGGACTAATATAATGTTTACCTGTACCAGTAAGTATCAATGTACACCTACCAATAATTACCTATATTGAGATAATATGCCATATAACTTTTTGTTGCAATTAAAACACAATTCAAGTACACTGCATGCCATATTTTGGCTATGCACTTTTAAATCCTTCCATTTGTGTTGCAATTAAGCATAATTCAAGTACATCGCATGCCATATTTTGGCAATAAACTTTTAAATCCTTCAATTTCTTTTACAATTAAGCACAATTCAAGTACATCTCGTGCCATATTTTGGCTATGCACTTTTAAATCCTTCCATTTGTGTTGCAATTAAGCATAATTCAAGTACATCTCATGCCATATTTTGGCAATAAACTTTTAAATCCTTCAATTTTTGTTGCAATTAAGCACAATTCAAGTACATCGCATGCCATATTTTGGCAATAAACTTTTAAATCCTTCAATTTCTTTTGCAATTAAGCACAATTCAAGTACACCTCATGCCATATTTTGGCAATAAACTTTAATATCCTTCAATTTGTGTTGCAATTGAGCACAATTCAAGTACACATCATGCCATATTTTGGTAATATGTTTTGATAACCTCTAAAACCTTCATTGTAATTACAGACACTTTTCTATGCACTTTTAGTTTTCCAATAATAATTTTAAAACAGAAAGCAGTGCTACGGCAAGTATGGCAATAATTCTCTTATGGTTTACACAATCAATGACGAATATGTTGACATAGCAACATTAAATATTGTCATCTTATTTACATGATTTTTTTTTGTCACTTATTTCATAATAATAATATAATATTTTTTCAATTTTTTTTGCATTGTAATATAAAACATAGTTTTTAATCATACCTTTATTTTATTTCTAACACAACATATTTACAACATGATCACACTACTTACCTTTCTACTACTTCGGGCTTCGGCATCAGACAAAATTTCTCAAGTCATCTCCAGCACCTCGGGTCAATAATTTTGACTGTACCCTGAACAGGCATGAACTAACTGTATATTATTTCATATCAGTTCTAAATTCGACTTTTTCATTGGTGTAGAGATGGTCATGAGTCATGCATTAGTCTGCGTTAAAGAAATTCACCAGTCATTAACATGATAATGCCCACGGCCATTATCATGTTAATAACCGCTCGAGGTGTTAGAGTTGCGACGTCCCTTTTTTAAAACGCAACGGAGATCGTGCAGTTGTCAATGTATACCAACATTGTACTAAAATGAGCAAAATTATTTAGAAATTCTCATTTCCGTCAATGAAATAAAAATAATAGTTACTTATGTATATGACATTATCGTGATAGATAAACTGCCCTTGGGACAGTAGTATTGACTTCAACAATGATAATGCTCTTGCCTGCAGCTCAGGCATTATCACATGTTTCAGTCAATACTATTGTACCTTGGGGCAGTCTATGCATCACATAATGCCCTATACATAAGTAACTATTATATAATTACTACTCATTTTCCTGGTGGTTTAAAGTCAAGTTAAAGATTTGGTGAGAATGATGTACTTTTTGATGAGATAATAATGGATGTGTTTACCACTCGGAGTTCGATGCGTATATTGCGAGCATACTGTAAGCACGGATATATTTAATACTCTCAGTTGGATTCGAGTAGTGCTAATCTACTGTAACAACATACCACGGATAGACACATAGCTCCATTAGAACACATTATTACAACCAGTCTTTACCCACCCTCTTTTATTTAATATATCGCTGAACTTGTTCTCGTAGGACGTTGCCCCGGGTGGCCTCTCTCTCTCTCTCTCTCTCTCTCTCTCAAACAACATTTGGAACAATTCCGACAGTCTGGTATGTTTCCCGTTCAATTAATATCCCATTCTCCTCTTTGTAATATTATAGTGTGTTCAGATCCACCAACGGTTCCAAATGCTGTATTCTCATTAGAGTTGGCCGAGACCGTGATATTTAAGTACAACTGTAGTGGCGGATTAGATTTGATTGGAGACAACGCTATCCAATGTCAAGATGATGCTACCTGGACTAATATAATGTTTACCTGTACCAGTAAGTATCAATGTACACCTACCAATAATTACCTATATTGAGATAATATGCCATATAACTTTTTGTTGCAATTAAAACACAATTCAAGTACACTGCATGCCATATTTTGGCTATGCACTTTTAAATCCTTCCATTTGTGTTGCAATTAAGCATAATTCAAGTACATCGCATGCCATATTTTGGCAATAAACTTTTAAATCCTTCAATTTCTTTTACAATTAAGCACAATTCAAGTACATCTCGTGCCATATTTTGGCTATGCACTTTTAAATCCTTCCATTTGTGTTGCAATTAAGCATAATTCAAGTACATCTCATGCCATATTTTGGCAATAAACTTTTAAATCCTTCAATTTTTGTTGCAATTAAGCACAATTCAAGTACATCGCATGCCATATTTTGGCAATAAACTTTTAAATCCTTCAATTTCTTTTGCAATTAAGCACAATTCAAGTACACCTCATGCCATATTTTGGCAATAAACTTTAATATCCTTCAATTTGTGTTGCAATTGAGCACAATTCAAGTACACATCATGCCATATTTTGGTAATATGTTTTGATAACCTCTAAAACCTTCATTGTAATTACAGACACTTTTCTATGCACTTTTAGTTTTCCAATAATAATTTTAAAACAGAAAGCAGTGCTACGGCAAGTATGGCAATAATTCTCTTATGGTTTACACAATCAATGACGAATATGTTGACATAGCAACATTAAATATTGTCATCTTATTTACATGATTTTTTTTTGTCACTTATTTCATAATAATAATATAATAATTTTTCAATTTTTTTTGCATTGTAATATAAAACATAGTTTTTAATCATACCTTTATTTTATTTCTAACACAACATATTTACAACATGATCACACTACTTACCTTTCTACTACTTCGGGCTTCGGCATCAGACAAAATTTCTCAAGTCATCTCCAGCACCTCGGGTCAATAATTTTGACTGTACCCTGAACAGGCATGAACTAACTGTATATTATTTCATATCAGTTCTAAATTCGACTTTTTCATTGGTGTAGAGATGGTCATGAGTCATGCATTAGTCTGCGTTAAAGAAATTCACCAGTCATTAACATGATAATGCCCACGGCCATTATCATGTTAATAACCGCTCGAGGTGTTAGAGTTGCGACGTCCCTTTTTTAAAACGCAACGGAGATCGTGCAGTTGTCAATGTATACCAACATTGTACTAAAATGAGCAAAATTATTTAGAAATTCTCATTTCCGTCAATGAAATAAAAATAATAGTTACTTATGTATATGACATTATCGTGATAGATAAACTGCCCTTGGGACAGTAGTATTGACTTCAACAATGATAATGCTCTTGCCTGCAGCTCAGGCATTATCACATGTTTCAGTCAATACTATTGTACCTTGGGGCAGTCTATGCATCACATAATGCCCTATACATAAGTAACTATTATATAATTACTACTCATTTTCCTGGTGGTTTAAAGTCAAGTTAAAGATTTGGTGAGAATGATGTACTTTTTGATGAGATAATAATGGATGTGTTTACCACTCGGAGTTCGATGCGTATATTGCGAGCATACTGTAAGCACGGATATATTTAATACTCTCAGTTGGATTCGAGTAGTGCTAATCTACTGTAACAACATACCACGGATAGACACATAGCTCCATTAGAACACATTATTACAACCAGTCTTTACCCACCCTCTTTTATTTAATATATCGCTGAACTTGTTCTCGTAGGACGTTGCCCCGGGTGGCCTCTCTCTCTCTCTCTCTCTCTCTCTCTCAAACAACATTTGGAACAATTCCGACAGTCTGGTATGTTTCCCGTTCAATTAATATCCCATTCTCCTCTTTGTAATATTATAGTGTGTTCAGATCCACCAACGGTTCCAAATGCTGTATTCTCATTAGAGTTGGCCGAGACCGTGATATTTAAGTACAACTGTAGTGGCGGATTAGATTTGATTGGAGACAACGCTATCCAATGTCAAGATGATGCTACCTGGACTAATATAATGTTTACCTGTACCAGTAAGTATCAATGTACACCTACCAATAATTACCTATATTGAGATAATATGCCATATAACTTTTTGTTGCAATTAAAACACAATTCAAGTACACTGCATGCCATATTTTGGCTATGCACTTTTAAATCCTTCCATTTGTGTTGCAATTAAGCATAATTCAAGTACATCGCATGCCATATTTTGGCAATAAACTTTTAAATCCTTCAATTTCTTTTACAATTAAGCACAATTCAAGTACATCTCGTGCCATATTTTGGCTATGCACTTTTAAATCCTTCCATTTGTGTTGCAATTAAGCATAATTCAAGTACATCTCATGCCATATTTTGGCAATAAACTTTTAAATCCTTCAATTTTTGTTGCAATTAAGCACAATTCAAGTACATCGCATGCCATATTTTGGCAATAAACTTTTAAATCCTTCAATTTCTTTTGCAATTAAGCACAATTCAAGTACACCTCATGCCATATTTTGGCAATAAACTTTAATATCCTTCAATTTGTGTTGCAATTGAGCACAATTCAAGTACACATCATGCCATATTTTGGTAATATGTTTTGATAACCTCTAAAACCTTCATTGTAATTACAGACACTTTTCTATGCACTTTTAGTTTTCCAATAATAATTTTAAAACAGAAAGCAGTGCTACGGCAAGTATGGCAATAATTCTCTTATGGTTTACACAATCAATGACGAATATGTTGACATAGCAACATTAAATATTGTCATCTTATTTACATGATTTTTTTTTGTCACTTATTTCATAATAATAATATAATATTTTTTCAATTTTTTTTGCATTGTAATATAAAACATAGTTTTTAATCATACCTTTATTTTATTTCTAACACAACATATTTACAACATGATCACACTACTTACCTTTCTACTACTTCGGGCTTCGGCATCAGACAAAATTTCTCAAGTCATCTCCAGCACCTCGGGTCAATAATTTTGACTGTACCCTGAACAGGCATGAACTAACTGTATATTATTTCATATCAGTTCTAAATTCGACTTTTTCATTGGTGTAGAGATGGTCATGAGTCATGCATTAGTCTGCGTTAAAGAAATTCACCAGTCATTAACATGATAATGCCCACGGCCATTATCATGTTAATAACCGCTCGAGGTGTTAGAGTTGCGACGTCCCTTTTTTAAAACGCAACGGAGATCGTGCAGTTGTCAATGTATACCAACATTGTACTAAAATGAGCAAAATTATTTAGAAATTCTCATTTCCGTCAATGAAATAAAAATAATAGTTACTTATGTATATGACATTATCGTGATAGATAAACTGCCCTTGGGACAGTAGTATTGACTTCAACAATGATAATGCTCTTGCCTGCAGCTCAGGCATTATCACATGTTTCAGTCAATACTATTGTACCTTGGGGCAGTCTATGCATCACATAATGCCCTATACATAAGTAACTATTATATAATTACTACTCATTTTCCTGGTGGTTTAAAGTCAAGTTAAAGATTTGGTGAGAATGATGTACTTTTTGATGAGATAATAATGGATGTGTTTACCACTCGGAGTTCGATGCGTATATTGCGAGCATACTGTAAGCACGGATATATTTAATACTCTCAGTTGGATTCGAGTAGTGCTAATCTACTGTAACAACATACCACGGATAGACACATAGCTCCATTAGAACACATTATTACAACCAGTCTTTACCCACCCTCTTTTATTTAATATATCGCTGAACTTGTTCTCGTAGGACGTTGCCCCGGGTGGCCTCTCTCTCTCTCTCTCTCTCTCTCTCTCAAACAACATTTGGAACAATTCCGACAGTCTGGTATGTTTCCCGTTCAATTAATATCCCATTCTCCTCTTTGTAATATTATAGTGTGTTCAGATCCACCAACGGTTCCAAATGCTGTATTCTCATTAGAGTTGGCCGAGACCGTGATATTTAAGTACAACTGTAGTGGCGGATTAGATTTGATTGGAGACAACGCTATCCAATGTCAAGATGATGCTACCTGGACTAATATAATGTTTACCTGTACCAGTAAGTATCAATGTACACCTACCAATAATTACCTATATTGAGATAATATGCCATATAACTTTTTGTTGCAATTAAAACACAATTCAAGTACACTGCATGCCATATTTTGGCTATGCACTTTTAAATCCTTCCATTTGTGTTGCAATTAAGCATAATTCAAGTACATCGCATGCCATATTTTGGCAATAAACTTTTAAATCCTTCAATTTCTTTTACAATTAAGCACAATTCAAGTACATCTCGTGCCATATTTTGGCTATGCACTTTTAAATCCTTCCATTTGTGTTGCAATTAAGCATAATTCAAGTACATCTCATGCCATATTTTGGCAATAAACTTTTAAATCCTTCAATTTTTGTTGCAATTAAGCACAATTCAAGTACATCGCATGCCATATTTTGGCAATAAACTTTTAAATCCTTCAATTTCTTTTGCAATTAAGCACAATTCAAGTACACCTCATGCCATATTTTGGCAATAAACTTTAATATCCTTCAATTTGTGTTGCAATTGAGCACAATTCAAGTACACATCATGCCATATTTTGGTAATATGTTTTGATAACCTCTAAAACCTTCATTGTAATTACAGACACTTTTCTATGCACTTTTAGTTTTCCAATAATAATTTTAAAACAGAAAGCAGTGCTACGGCAAGTATGGCAATAATTCTC
The DNA here is from genome assembly GCA_963680875.1 of Bathymodiolus brooksi. Taxonomy (NCBI): domain Eukaryota; kingdom Metazoa; phylum Mollusca; class Bivalvia; order Mytilida; family Modiolidae; genus Bathymodiolus; species Bathymodiolus brooksi. Next base: position 9,750,131 of record OY804590.1, read on the forward strand.
TTATGGTTTACACAATCAATGACGAATATGTTGACATAGCAACATTAAATATTGTCATCTTATTTACATGATTTTTTTTTGTCACTTATTTCATAATAATAATATAATAATTTTTCAATTTTTTTTGCATTGTAATATAAAACATAGTTTTTAATCATACCTTTATTTTATTTCTAACACAACATATTTACAACATGATCACACTACTTACCTTTCTACTACTTCGGGCTTCGGCATCAGACAAAATTTCTCAAGTCATGTCCAGCACCTCGGGTCAATAATTTTGACTGTACCCTGAACAGGCATGAACTAACTGTATATTATTTCATATCAGTTCTAAATTCGACTTTTTCATTGGTGTAGAGATGGTCATGAGTCATGCATTAGTCTGCGTTAAAGAAATTCACCAGTCATTAACATGATAATGCCCACGGCCATTATCATGTTAATAACCGCTCGAGGTGTTAGAGTTGCGACGTCCCTTTTTTAAAACGCAACGGAGATCGTGCAGTTGTCAATGTATACCAACATTGTACTAAAATGAGCAAAATTATTTAGAAATTCTCATTTCCGTCAATGAAATAAAAATAATAGTTACTTATGTATATGACATTATCGTGATAGATAAACTGCCCTTGGGACAGTAGTATTGACTTCAACAATGATAATGCTCTTGCCTGCAGCTCAGGCATTATCACATGTTTCAGTCAATACTATTGTACCTTGGGGCAGTCTATGCATCACATAATGCCCTATACATAAGTAACTATTATATAATTACTACTCATTTTCCTGGTGGTTTAAAGTCAAGTTAAAGATTTGGTGAGAATGATGTACTTTTTGATGAGATAATAATGGATGTGTTTACCACTCGGAGTTCGATGCGTATATTGCGAGCATACTGTAAGCACGGATATATTTAATACTCTCAGTTGGATTCGAGTAGTGCTAATATTTTTCAAACAAAATTCATAAAGGTAAAACATGCTACTCCGAGGAACAAGTGATCAGTATGCGGGAGTTCCTCATTGATAACATATTTGTCTCCTTTGGAGGGACACTGTTTCAGCAGGTCGTCGGCATACCAATGGGTACGAATTGTGCCCCTCTTCTAGCCGATTTATTTTTATACTCATATGAGTCGGAGTTTCTTCAAAAGCTTGTAAAAGATAAGAAGATTCATGAGGCTAGAGCCTTTAATTTCACATTCAGGTTTATTGATGACGTTTTATCTATCAATAATTCTAGATTTGCAGAATTTCTTCCATTGATATATCCTCCAGAGCTGGAAGTTAAAGAGACCACCGATACAGCTTCGTCCGCATCATTTTTGGACTTATACCTCGAATGTGACGACAGTGGTCAACTCAGTACTAAAATTTATGATAAGCGAGACGACTTCAATTTTAAAATCATAAATTTTCCAAACATGTGCAGCAATATACCAGCTTCTCCTGCATATGGTGTTTACATCTCGCAATTGATTCGCTATGCAAGGGCCAGTAGCAATTATTCTGATTTCCTGAAACGTCATCTTCATCTGAGAAACAGGCTACTGGACCAGGGCTATAAAAAGATTCGCCTTATTCGATCTCTTAAAAAGTTTATATTCCGATATCAATATCTTGTCGAAATATATTCCGTCTCTGCAGAAAAAATTATAAGCGATGCATTTTCATATAGTGAAAATGTATAAAGATAAAGAATTAAAAATGTCAATAATTTTTTTTGTTAATGTGTGACGTAAAAATATTTTTGACATTTGCGTCACCGAATATGGTACTGCTTTGACAAATATTTTACCTATTTTGTTCCTGTATTTAAATACTGTTACAGTGACAGCCGGAACCTTTGAACCGTAATGAGAGCGGGAGGTTTGGCGCCTTAAAATCTGATTCAACCCACCATTTCTTTAGAAATGCCTGTACCAAGTCAGGGTCATTACGGTTTTCACAGTTTTCCGGTTGTTGACTGATTTTGTCTGTTTATATAATTATGAGTTTGGACTTTCCCTTTGTAAGATTGTTCGGAGTTCGGTAATTTTGTTATTACCTTTATTTACTATAACCATGCCCAATGTCACTGCTGGTGGAATTTGTTTCCCCGAGGTCATTGCAACTTGGTAGCTTTACTTAAGCAATTATGAATAACGAAATTAACGACAACATACCGGCTAGGACGTCACCCGGGTTAACAAGGTCCTCATTTGCTACTACACGGAACAGGGTGGCAAATGATATATGCGTTCCACGGAATATCCTACGGGATACCCCCGATTTGTCTTACGTTCAGCCAGAGGGTAATTATTATTTCAAAACTTCAGATTCGTATCAAATTTTAAAATCTTGTTCTATTAATATTTCGGACTGTCTTAAATCTCCAGGTACTTGTGACTCTTCTCCATGCATTACTACTTGCAAAATAAAAACTGACAAAAATAATACTTGTAAAACATGCGTCATGCTAATAACTTCTCCTGAATTTACAAGTAATTTAACTGGAAAAACGTACTACACCAAATCGTTTGAACCTCTGGACTGTTCTACTAAAAATGTCATTTACGGTATAGAATGTACACTCTGTGGACTTTTGTATGTTGGTGAAACTCGTCAAACATTGCGAAGTAGGATGAGCCAACATCGATATGATGCAAAAGATCCCAAATACAGGATTTTGTATAATCATTTCAATCAACCGGGTCATGACCGCTGTTTGACGATGAAAGTTCGAATCATCGAGAAGATTTACCACCATACTAACAGTCATATTCTTAGTACACCTTACCGCACCGATAGAGAGTTGTTCTGGATAAAAGAATTAGGCACTGCAATGCCTTACGGTTGCAATGATAACATCAAAGGAGTGGGAAATTTGTCAAGTCCTGGATGCAACGAAATCAACGTGATGAGCCTTTTTAATACTATTCCAAGAACTAAACGTAGCCATGGTCATAAAAGAATTCAACATCCTAATGTTAAAAAGTCCTCTAAACCACGAACGTTAGAAGATACTTTTAATGATTTACTTTCTAATATACAGAAACCTCTTGGAATTCATCATATTCGTACAATCTTATTTTCACTACCTGTAAACTACCTGAAAGATCTTAGGGATTTTGGACTTGACAAAGGAGGCGTAGATCCTTTTTCTCCTAAGTACAGATTGTCTAGTATTATATGTGACGTGGCGTCCTTTCGTCTATTTAAACCAGTTCGATCTGAACCTCTTCATGATAACAACAGAAAATTCCTCCATATTCCGTTTGCTAACAAAGGAATCGATGCTATTAACATCAGCAACATTCTTAATAGAAAAGAGGTCGTAAAAGAAATTCCACCATATTTCAAAAATCAATCTGTTCCCATTGTCTCCTATAGCTACACTAACAGCATTGGCCGTAAAATTTTCAACTACAAAGAAGCATTGCAAGATATTAACATAGAAGAGTACCTTAACAACCCTCTGACTTGTGACTGCTCCCACTCTCCTTTTCAATACAACCCATCTGGACATGTAATCACTGGTGATCTGAATATCATTCAACATGAGAGTCTCCGAAAGGTGATTTCTCATGGTCCTAAATTCAGAGAACCTCAACACATCAATTGGAAACATAATTTCAAGATAATTATGGATGCTGTTGAAGATTATGCCAGAAGGTGGATAAAGAGAGAAGTAGACCAAGATCCTGAGTTAGAGTCCTTGTCAGACTGGGTTAGAACAATTAGGTCTCTAGTATAAGGTCGGATTCACAGACTCAAAAATTGTGTTAATAGTCGACCTAAGTCTGTATTTAAAGACCAAGACGCTGTTAAGTGTCTTTCCTCTCTTCATGACAAATATGTTATCGTTCCTGTGGACAAGGCTTCCAACAATATCGTGTTTGTATGTAAATCATATTACTTCGAATGCCTAATCAAGGAATTAGGCATAAATAGCAACACCTCTAGTAATACCACATACAAACCTACTTCGTTCGACAAAGATGAAATCCTAGTTAACCACAGATCATTCATGACCTCTTTAAGCATTCCCTCTGGTAAAGAGTCTGAGGATTTACCCTATTTATATTGGATACCTAAACTCCATAAGACACCATACAAGGAAAGGTACATAGCGGGATCATCAACTTGTTCGACGAAAGAATTGTCTATTCACCTGACAAAGATTCTGTCTGCAGTAAAAGAGGGACAACAGAAATATTGTGAAACTGTTTACTCGCGTAGTGGCATAAATCACATGTGGATTTTGAAAAACTCTAAAGATCTTTTGGATAACCTGAAATCAAGATCTTTCTCTCAGGTATCCTCCATCAAAACTTTTGATTTTTCAACTCTATATACCACCCTACCGCATGACAAATTAAAAACCCGTTTAAAAGAAACAATTCATAAAGCTTTTAGTCATAGAAACTATGGCTCAAAATTTGTTGTGTTAGGCTACAATTCCACATATTTTTCAAACAAAATTCATAAAGGTAAAACATGCTACTCCGAGGAACAAGTGATCAGTATGCTGGAGTTCCTCATTGATAACATATTTGTCTCCTTTGGAGGGACACTGTTTCAGCAGTCGTCGGCATACCAATGGGTACGAATTGTGCCCCTCTTCTAGCCGATTTATTTTTATACTCATATGAGTCGGAGTTTCTTCAAAAGCTTGTAAAAGATAAGAAGATTCATGAGGCTAGAGCCTTTAATTTCACATTCAGGTTTATTGATGACGTTTTATCTATCAATAATTCTAGATTTGCAGAATTTCTTCCATTGATATATCCTCCAGAGCTGGAAGTTAAAGAGACCACCGATACAGCTTCGTCCGCATCATTTTTGGACTTATACCTCGAATTTGACGACAGTGGTCAACTCAGTACTAAAATTTATGATAAGCGAGACGACTTCAATTTTAAAATCATAAATTTTCCAAACATGTGCAGCAATATACCAGCTTCTCCTGCATATGGTGTTTACATCTCGCAATTGATTCGCTATGCAAGGGCCAGTAGCAATTATTCTGATTTCCTGAAACGTCATCTTCATCTGAGAAACAGGCTACTGGACCAGGGCTATAAAAAGATTCGCCTTATTCGATCTCTTAAAAAGTTTATATTCCGATATCAATATCTTGTCGAAATATATTCCGTCTCTGCAGAAAAAATTATAAGCGATGCATTTTCATATAGTGAAAATGTATAAAGATAAAGAATTAAAAATGTCAATAATTTTTTTTGTTAATGTGTGACGTAAAAATATTTTTGACATTTGCGTCACCGAATATGGTACTGCTTTGACAAATATTTTACCTATTTTGTTCCTGTATTTAAATACTGTTACAGTGACAGCCGGAACCTTTGAACCGTAATGAGAGCGGGAGGTTTGGCGCCTTAAAATCTGATTCAACCCACCATTTCTTTAGAAATGCCTGTACCAAGTCAGGGTCATTACGGTTTTCACAGTTTTCCGGTTGTTGACTGATTTTGTCTGTTTATATAATTATGAGTTTGGACTTTCCCTTTGTAAGATTGTTCGGAGTTCGGTAATTTTGTTATTACCTTTATCTACTGTAACAACATACCACGGATATTATTTCATAATAATAATATAATAATTTTTCAATTTTGTTTGCATTGTAATATAAAACATAGTTTATAATCATACCTTTATTTTATTTCTAACACAACATATTTACAACATGATCACACTACTTACCTTTCTACTACTTCGGGCTTCGGCATCAGACAAAATTTCTCAAGTCATCTCCAGCACCTCGGGTCAATAATTTTGACTGTACCCTGAACAGGCATGAACTAACTGTATATTATTTCATATCAGTTCTAAATTCGACTTTTTCATTGGTGTAGAGATGGTCATGAGTCATGCATTAGTCTGCGTTAAAGAAATTCACCAGTCATTAACATGATAATGCCCACGGCCATTATCATGTTAATAACCGCTCGAGGTGTTAGAGTTGCGACGTCCCTTTTTTAAAACGCAACGGAGATCGTGCAGTTGTCAATGTATACCAACATTGTACTAAAATGAGCAAAATTATTTAGAAATTCTCATTTCCGTCAATGAAATAAAAATAATAGTTACTTATGTATATGACATTATCGTGATAGATAAACTGCCCTTGGGACAGTAGTATTGACTTCAACAATGATAATGCTCTTGCCTGCAGCTCAGGCATTATCACATGTTTCAGTCAATACTATTGTACCTTGGGGCAGTCTATGCATCACATAATGCCCTATACATAAGTAACTATTATATAATTACTACTCATTTTCCTGGTTGTTTAAAGTCAAGTTAAAGATTTGGTGAGAATGATGTACTTTTTGATGAGATAATAATGGATGTGTTTACCACTCGGAGTTCGATGCGTATATTGCGAGCATACTGTAAGCACGGGTATATTTAATACTCTCAGTTGGATTCGAGTAGTGCTAATCTACTGTAACAACATACCACGGATAGACACATAGCTCCATTAGAACACATTATTACAACCAGTCTTTACCCACCCTCTTTTATATAATATATCGCTGAACTTGTTCTCGTAGGACGTTGCCCCGGGTGGCCTCTCTCTCTCTCTCTCTCTCTCTCTCTCTCTCTCTCTCTCTCAATCAACATTTGGAACAATTCCGACAGTCTGGTATGTTTCCCGTTCAATTAATATCCCATTCTCCTCTTTGTAATATTATAGTGTGTTCAGATCCACCAACGGTTCCAAATGCTGTATTCTCATTAGAGTTGGCCGAGACCGTGATATTTAAGTACAACTGTAGTGGCGGATTAAATTTGATTGGAGACAACGCTGTCCAATGTCAAGATGATGCTACCTGGACTAATATAATGTTTACCTGTACCAGTAAGTATCAATGTACACCTACCAATAATTACCTATATTGAGATAATATGCCATATAACTTTTGTTGCAATTAAAACACAATTCAAGTACACTGCATGCCATATTTTGGCTATGCACTTTTAAATCCTTCCATTTGTGTTGCAATTAAGCATAATTCAAGTACATCGCATGCCATATTTTGGCAATAAACTTTTAAATCCTTCAATTTCTTTTACAATTAAGCACAATTCAAGTACATCTCGTGCCATATTTTGGCTATGCACTTTTAAATCCTTCCATTTGTGTTGCAATTAAGCATAATTCAAGTACATCTCATGCCATATTTTGGCAATAAACTTTTAAATCCTTCAATTTTTGTTGCAATTAAGCACAATTCAAGTACATCGCATGCCATATTTTGGCAATAAGCTTTTAAATCCTTCAATTTCTTTTGCAATTAAGCACAATTCAAGTACACCTCATGCCATATTTTGGCAATAAACTTTAATATCCTTCAATTTTTGTTGCAATTGAGCACAATTCAAGTACACATCATGCCATATTTTGGTAATATGTTTTGATAACCTCTAAAACCTTCATTGTAATTACAGACACTTTTCTATGCACTTTTAGTTTTCCAATAATAATTTTAAAACAGAAAGCAGTGCTACGGCAAGTATGGCAATAATTCTCTTATGGTTTACACAATCAATGACGAATATGTTGACATAGCAACATTAAATATTGTCATCTTATTTACATGATTTTTTTTTGTCACTTATTTCATAATAATAATATAATAATTTTTCAATTTTTTTTGCATTGTAATAAAAAACATAGTTTTTAATCATACCTTTATTTTATTTCTAACACAACATATTTACAACATGATCACACTACTTACCTTTCTACTACTTCGGGCTTCGGCATCAGACAAAATTTCTCAAGTCATCTCCAGCACCTCGGGTCAATAATTTTGACTGTACCCTGAACAGGCATGAACTAACTGTATATTATTTCATATCAGTTCTAAATTCGACTTTTTCATTGGTGTAGAGATGGTCATGAGTCATGCATTAGTCTGCGTTAAAGAAATTCACCAGTCATTAACATGATAATGCCCACGGCCATTATCATGTTAATAACCGCTCGAGGTGTTAGAGTTGCGACGTCCCTTTTTTAAAACGCAACGGAGATCGTGCAGTTGTCAATGTATACCAACATTGTACTAAAATGAGCAAAATTATTTAGAAATTCTCATTTCCGTTAATGAAATAAAAATAATAGTTACTTATGTATATGACATTATCGTGATAGATAAACTGCCCTTGGGACAGTAGTATTGACTTCAACAATGATAATGCTCTTGCCTGCAGCTCAGGCATTATCACATGTTTCAGTCAATACTATTGTACCTTGGGGCAGTCTATGCATCACATAATGCCCTATACATAAGTAACTATTATATAATTACTACTCATTTTCCTGGTTGTTTAAAGTCAAGTTAAAGATTTGGTGAGAATGATGTACTTTTTGATGAGATAATAATAGATGTGTTTACCACTCGGAGTTCGATGCGTATATTGCGAGCATACTGTAAGCACGGGTATATTTCATACTCTCAGTTGGATTCGAGTAGTGCTAATCTACTGTAACAACATACCACGGATAGACACATAGCTCCATTAGAACACATTATTACAACCAGTCTTTACCCACCCTCTTTTATATAATATATCTCTGAACTTGTTCTCGTAGGACGTTGCCCCGGGTGGCCTCTCTCTCTCTCTCTCTCTCTCTCTCTCTCTCTCTCTCTCTCTCTCAATCAACATTTGGAACAATTCCGACAGTCTGGTATGTTTCCCGTTCAATTAATATCCCATTCTCCTCTTTGTAATATTATAGTGTGTTCAGATCCACCAACGGTTCCAAATGCTGTATTCTCATTAGAGTTGGCCGAGACCGTGATATTTAAGTACAACTGTAGTGGCGGATTAAATTTGATTGGAGACAACGCTGTCCAATGTCAAGATGATGCTACCTGGACTAATATAATGTTTACCTGTACCAGTAAGTATCAATGTACACCTACCAATAATTACCTATATTGAGATAATATGCCATATAACTTTTTGTTGCAATTAAAACACAATTCAAGTACACTGCATGCCATATTTTGGCTATGCACTTTTAAATCCTTCCATTTGTGTTGCAATTAAGCATAATTCAAGTACATCGCATGCCATATTTTGGCAATAAACTTTTAAATCCTTCAATTTCTTTTACAATTAAGCACAATTCAAGTACATCTCGTGCCATATTTTGGCTATGCACTTTTAAATCCTTCCATTTGTGTTGCAATTAAGCATAATTCAAGTACATCTCATGCCATATTTTGGCAATAAACTTTTAAATCCTTCAATTTCTTTTGCAATTAAGCACAATTCAAGTACACCTCATGCCATATTTTGGCAATAAACTTTAATATCCTTCAATTTGTGTTGCAATTGAGCACAATTCAAGTACACATCATGCCATATTTTGGTAATATGTTTTGATAACCTCTAAAACCTTCATTGTAATTACAGACACTTTTCTATGCACTTTTAGTTTTCCAATAATAATTTTAAAACAGAAAGCAGTGCTACGGCAAGTATGACAATAATTCTCTTATGGTTTACACAATCAATGACGAATATGTTGACATAGCAACATTAAATATTGTCATCTTATTTACATGATTTTTTTTTGTCACTTATTTCATAATAATAATATAATAATTTTTCAATTTTTTTTGCATTGTAATATAAAACATAGTTTTTAATCATATCTTTATTTTATTTCTAACACAACATATTTACAACATGATCACACTACTTACCTTTCTACTACTTCGGGCTTCGGCATCAGACAAAATTTCTCAAGTCATCTCCAGCACCTCGGGTCAATAATTTTGACTGTACCCTGAACAGGCATGAACTAACTGTATATTATTTCATATCAGTTCTAAATTCGACTTTTTCATTGGTGTAGAGATGGTCATGAGTCATGCATTAGTCTGCGTTAAAGAAATTCACCAGTCATTAACATGATAATGCCCACGGCCATTATCATGTTAATAACCGCTCGAGGTGTTAGAGTTGCGACGTCCCTTTTTTAAAACGCAACGGAGATCGTGCAGTTGTCAATGTATACCAACATTGTACTAAAATGAGCAAAATTATTTAGAAATTCTCATTTCCGTCAATGAAATAAAAATAATAGTTACTTATGTATATGACATTATCGTGATAGATAAACTGCCCTTGGGACAGTAGTATTGACTTCAACAATGATAATGCTCTTGCCTGCAGCTCAGGCATTATCACATGTTTCAGTCAATACTATTGTACCTTGGGGCAGTCTATGCATCACATAATGCCCTATACATAAGTAACTATTATATAATTACTACTCATTTTCCTGGTTGTTTAAAGTCAAGTTAAAGATTTGGTGAGAATGATGTACTTTTTGATGAGATAATAATAGATGTGTTTACCACTCGGAGTTCGATGCGTATATTGCGAGCATACTGTAAGCACGGGTATATTTAATACTCTCAGTTGGATTCGAGTAGTGCTAATCTACTGTAACAACATACCACGGATAGACACATAGCTCCATTAGAACACATTATTACAACCAGTCTTTACCCACCCTCTTTTATATAATATATCGCTGAACTTGTTCTCGTAGGACGTTGCCCCGGGTGGCCTCTCTCTCTCTCTCTCTCTCTCTCTCTCTCTCTCTCTCTCTCTCTCTCAATCAACATTTGGAACAATTCCGACAGTCTGGTATGTTTCCCGTTCAATTAATATCCCATTCTCCTCTTTGTAATATTATAGTGTGTTCAGATCCACCAACGGTTCCAAATGCTGTATTCTCATTAGAGTTGGCCGAGACCGTGATATTTAAGTACAACTGTAGTGGCGGATTAAATTTGATTGGAGACAACGCTATCCAATGTCAAGATGATGCTACCTGGACTAATATAATGTTTACCTGTACCAGTAAGTATCAAGGTACACCTACCAATAATTACCTATATTGAGATAATATGCCATATAACTTTTTGTTGCAATTAAAACACAATTCAAGTACACTGCATGCCATATTTTGGCTATGCACTTTTAAATCCTTCCATTTGTGTTGCAATTAAGCATAATTCAAGTACATCGCATGCCATATTTTGGCAATAAACTTTTAAATCCTTCAATTTCTTTTACAATTAAGCACAATTCAAGTACATCTCGTGCCATATTTTGGCTATGCACTTTTAAATCCTTCCATTTGTGTTGCAATTAAGCATAATTCAAGTACATCGCATGCCATATTTTGGCAATAAACTTTTAAATCCTTCAATTTCTTTTACAATTAAGCACAATTCAAGTACATCTCGTGCCATATTTTGGCTATGCACTTTTAAATCCTTCCATTTGTGTTGCAATTAAGCATAATTCAAGTACATCTCATGCCATATTTTGGCAATAAACTTTTAAATCCTTCAATTTTTGTTGCAATTAAGCACAATTCAAGTACATCGCATGCCATATTTTGGCAATAAACTTTTAAATCCTTCAATTTCTTTTGCAATTAAGCACAATTCAAGTACACCTCATGCCATATTTTGGCAATAAACTTTAATATCCTTCAATTTGTGTTGCAATTGAGCACAATTCAAGTACACATCATGCCATATTTTGGTAATATGTTTTGATAACCTCTAAAACCTTCATTGTAATTACAGACACTTTTCTATGCACTTTTAGTTTTCCAATAATAATTTTAAAACAGAAAGCAGTGCTACGGCAAGTATGGCAATAATTCTCTTATGGTTTACACAATCAATGACGAATATGTTGACATAGCAACATTAAATATTGTCATCTTATTTACATGATTTTTTTTTGTCACTTATTTCATAATAATAATATAATAATTTTTCAATTTTTTTTGCATTGTAATATAAAACATAGTTTTTAATCATACCTTTATTTTATTTCTAACACAGCATATTTACAACATGATCACACTACTTACCTTTCTACTACTTCGGGCTTCGGCATCAGACAAAATTTCTCAAGGCATCTCCAGCACCTCGGGTCAATAATTTTGACTGTACCCTGAACAGGCATGAACTAACTGTATATTATTTCATATCAGTTCTAAATTCGACTTTTTCATTGGTGTAGAGATGGTCATGAGTCATGCATTAGTCTGCGTTAAAGAAATTCACCAGTCATTAACATGATAATGCCCACGGCCATTATCATGTTAATAACCGCTCGAGGTGTTAGAGTTGCGACGTCCCTTTTTTAAAACGCAACGGAGATCGTGCAGTTGTCAATGTATACCAACATTGTACTAAAATGAGCAAAATTATTTAGAAATTCTCATTTCCGTCAATGAAATAAAAATAATAGTTACTTATGTATATGACATTATCGTGATAGATAAACTGCCCTTGGGACAGTAGTATTGACTTCAACAATGATAATGCTCTTGCCTGCAGCTCAGGTATTATCACATGTTTCAGTCAATACTATTGTACCTTGGGGCAGTCTATGCATCACATAATGCCCTATACATAAGTAACTATTATATAATTACTACTCATTTTCCTGGTTGTTTAAAGTCAAGTTAAAGATTTGGTGAGAATGATGTACTTTTTGATGAGATAATAATAGATGTGTTTACCACTCGGAGTTCGATGCGTATATTGCGAGCATACTGTAAGCACGGGTATATTTAATACTCTCAGTTGGATTCGAGTAGTGCTAATCTACTGTAACAACATACCACGGATAGACACATAGCTCCATTAGAACACATTATTACAACCAGTCTTTACCCACCCTCTTTTATATAATATATCGCTGAACTTGTTCTCGTAGGACGTTGCCCCGGGTGGCCTCTCTCTCTCTCTCTCTCTCTCTCTCTCTCTCTCTCTCTCTCTCTCTCTCTCTCTCTCTCTCTCAATCAACATTTGGAACAATTCCGACAGTCTGGTATGTTTCCCGTTCAATTAATATCCCATTCTCCTCTTTGTAATATTATAGTGTGTTCAGATCCACCAACGGTTCCAAATGCTGTATTCTCATTAGAGTTGGCCGAGACCGTGATATTTAAGTACAACTGTAGTGGCGGATTAAATTTGATTGGAGACAACGCTATCCAATGTCAAGATGATGCTACCTGGACTAATATAATGTTTACCTGTACCAGTAAGTATCAATGTACACCTACCAATAATTACCTATATTGAGATAATATGCCATATAACTTTTTGTTGCAATTAAAACACAATTCAAGTACACTGCATGCCATATTTTGGCTATGCACTTTTAAATCCTTCCATTTGTGTTGCAATTAAGCATAATTCAAGTACATCGCATGCCATATTTTGGCAATAAACTTTTAAATCCTTCAATTTCTTTTACAATTAAGCACAATTCAAGTACATCTCGTGCCATATTTTGGCTATGCACTTTTAAATCCTTCCATTTGTGTTGCAATTAAGCATAATTCAAGTACATCTCATGCCATATTTTGGCAATAAACTTTTAAATCCTTCAATTTTTGTTGCAATTAAGCACAATTCAAGTACATCGCATGCCATATTTTGGCAATAAACTTTTAAATCCTTCAATTTCTTTTGCAATTAAGCACAATTCAAGTACACCTCATGCCATATTTTGGCAATAAACTTTAATATCCTTCAATTTTTGTTGCAATTGAGCACAATTCAAGTACACATCATGCCATATTTTGGTAATATGTTTTGATAACCTCTAAAACCTTCATTGTAATTACAGACATTTTTCTATGCACTTTTAGTTTTCCAATAATAATTTTAAAACAGAAAGCAGTGCTACGGCAAGTATGGCAATAATTCTCTTATGGTTTACACAATCAATGACGAATATGTTGACATAGCAACATTAAATATTTTCATCTTATTTACATGATTTTTTTTTGTCACTTATTTCATAATAATAATATAATATTTTTTCAATTTTTTTTGCATTGTAATATAAAACATAGTTTTTAATCATACCTTTATTTTATTTCTAACACAACATATTTACAACATGATCACACTACTTACCTTTCTACTACTTCGGGCTTCGGCATCAGACAAAATTTCTCAAGTCATCTCCAGCACCTCGGGTCAATAATTTTGACTGTACCCTGAACAGGCATGAACTAACTGTGTATTATTTCATATCAGTTCTAAATTCGACTTTTTCATTGGTGTAGAGATTGTCATGAGTCATGCATTAGTCTGCGTTAAAGAAATTCACCAGTCATTAACATGATAATGCCCACGGCCATTATCATGATAATAACCGCTCGAGGTGTTAGAGTTGCGTCGTCCCTTTTTTAAAACGCAACGGAGATCGTGCAGTTGTCAATGTATACCAACATTGTACTAAAATGAGCAAAATTATTTAGAAATTCTCATTTCCGTCAATGAAATAAAAATAATAGTTACTTATGTATATGACATTATCGTGATAGATAAACTGCCCTTGGGACAGTAGTATTGACTTCAACAATGATAATGCTCTTGCCTGCAGCTCAGGCATTATCACATGTTTCAGTCAATACTATTGTACCTTGGGGCAGTCTATGCATCACATAATGCCCTATACATAAGTAACTATTATATAATTACTACTCATTTTCCTGGTTGTTTAAAGTCAAGTTAAAGATTTGGTGAGAATGATGTACTTTTTGATGAGATAATAATGGATGTGTTTACCACTCGGAGTTCGATGCGTATATTGCGAGCATACTGTAAGCACGGATATATTTAATACTCTCAGTTGGATTCGAGTAGTGCTAATCTACTGTAACAACATACCACGGATAGACACATAGCTCCATTAGAACACATTATTACAACCAGTCTTTACCCACCCTCTTTTATATAATATATCGCTGAACTTGTTCTCGTAGGACGATGCCCCGGGTGGCCTCTCTCTCTCTCTCTCTCTCTCTCTCTCTCTCTCTCTCTCTCTCTCTCAATCAACATTTGGAACAATTCCGACAGTCTGGTATGTTTCCCGTTCAATTAATATCCCATTCTTCTCTTTGTAATATTATAGTGTGTTCAGATCCACCAACGGTTCCAAATGCTGTATTCTCATTAGAGTTGGCCGAGACCGTGATATTTAAGTACAACTGTAGTGGCGGATTAAATTTGATTGGAGACAACGCTATCCAATGTCAAGATGATGCTACCTGGACTAATATAATGTTTACCTGTACCAGTAAGTATCAATGTACACCTACCAATAATTACCTATATTGAGATAATATGTCATATAACTTTTTGTTGCAATTAAAACACAATTCGAGTACACAGCATGCCATATTTTGGCAACAAACTTTTAAATCCTTCAATTTGTGTTGCAATTAAGCACAATTCAAGTGCATCGCATGCCATATTTTGGAAATAAACTATTAAATCCTTCAATTTCTTTTGCAATTAAGCACAATTCAAGTACACCTTATGCCATATGTTGGCAATACCCTTTTAAATCCTTCAATTTTTGTTGCAATTAAGCACGATTCAAGTACATTGCATGCCATATTTTGGCAATCAACTTTTAAATCCTTCAATTTGTGTTGCAATTAAGCACAATTCAAGTACACCGCATGCCATATTTTGGCAATAAACTTTTAAATCCTTCATTTTTTGGCAATTAAGCACAATTCAAGTTTATCTCATGCCATATTTTGGCAATAAACTTTTAAATTCTTCAATTTTTGCTGCAATTAAGCACAATTCAAATACATCTCATGCCATATGTTGGCAATAAACTTTTAAATCCTTCAATTTTTGTTGCAATTAAGCACAATTCAAGTACACACTTTTCTATGCCCTTTTTGTTTTCCAATAATAATTTTAAAACAGAAAGCAGTGCTACGGCTAGTATGAGAATAATCCTCTTATGGTTTACACAATGACGAATATGTTGACATAGCAACACTAAATATTGTGATCTTATTGACATGATTTATTTTCTGTTCATTTTTTCACTTATTTCATAATAATAATAGATTTTTTTTTTTTTTTTTTTTTTTGCATTATAATATAAAACATCGTTTTCAATCATACCTTCATTTTATATCTAACACAACATATTTAACTTTCCTTTCTACTACTTCAAGCACACCAAGGTTTGACATGAGAAGCCTTGTGTAAATTAAAAATTGTACTTTTTATGATTTTGTGTTTTGTAATTTATAATTTATTCTAGCTTGCCAACAGCCTTATGCATTGTCATACATGTACAAGCATTCCTGTACACACCAATATAAATAAATAATAAATTCCCGTATACACTAATACATGTCAGAAAGTCCCGTACACATATCAAATAGTTCCGGACACATGTCATAGAGTTCCCGCACACATGTCAAAGAGTTCCCGCACACATGTCAAAGAGATCCCGTACACATGTCAAAGAGTTCCCGCACACATTAATACATGTCAGAGAGTTCTCGTACACATAAATACAGGTAAAACAAATTCCCGTTCACGTTCCAGCTTGTCCACAGCCCCATATACATCAGCACTGACAAACTTTATCACATATTAAATGTTGCATCGCGTACTCCTCGCCTGAGCGGGATTCGAACTCCCAACGTTAGTGGTGAAACAACAACGTTAGCAACAAAACATGGCTATATAGCTAGCATCTGTAATAATCGCCTCAATTAAAAATTAATCTTACATTCGTGGCTTACATAGATTTAATTCATCTGAATGTTATGCTTTCCCTTTAATATAGAATAATTACAGAATATAATAATCTTGTACACTAGTAACACGACGTGTGCTTCTAGGGGAGCAGGAATCCTTCCATTTACGGTTTTTAAACTACCACTTTTGACATCGTCAAAATTGATAATAGAGTTATGCATATGTTGCTTTATTCTTCTACAAGACGTTTAAATCTGAATTGTGTATACACATCCTTTGCTCAATCAGGTAAACAATCTTTAATTGCAGTTGACAGTGGCGTTAACCACCATCAATCGTGCAAGCAAACAATTCAATCCTTTATGTTACCCCATTATGTGTCATCTGATACTGTATGCATCTACTGAACGCTTAAATCTGAATTGTGCATACAGGCCCTTTGCTCAGTTGGGAAAAATATCTCTAGTTGCAGTTTTAAATGGTTTTATAGATGCAGACGTGTTTCCTTAATCTTGCATTCTAACAATAAATCACCTTGATTACAAATTGTCCTGATCCACCGTCTGTTACCAATGCTGAAATCATCAATGCTATAGTTGACATTAATATGCCAGACATTAATCAGACTGTTCTGTTTTACAAATGTGAGGATGGCTTCAATATGGTTGGTTCTGATTTTATAACCTGTCAAAGCGATTCTACCTGGACAGAATCAATATTTGTATGTACCAGTAAGTGTTTAATAATTAAAGGTTATAATCATGAAATCTGATCTGTAAAACTGACCTAGCTCCTCCACTTTGTATTGAAGTCCTGATGTCAAGAAATGTCAGCTGTCATGTGTATTATGGATATAGATTTGGCCTCTGTTTCTGCAATTTTTCAATTTAATTTTGAAAATGTATCAATTGTACGGCATGTTATTTCTTCATTTTATTGTTAAAATACGTATATCAGCTGCCAATCATAATGTTACAGAGATTGCCTTGATTGTAATACGTGGAGATAAAGACGAAGGCAGGAACGAATATGTTTCTTGTAACGAGCCACTGATCATATTGATAATTAAGCGTGTTCACTAGCTGTTTTTGCCATTTTTCTATAGCATACAAGGAGTGGTGAATTCTTCAAACACACGAACATATATTAATCCCCTCCCCCGAGATTTTCGAACTGATCTAGTGGTGGTTTTTGTCTTTCATTTTGCTGCCCATAATTTGTAGTAATTTCATTATAGAGACATTATATATTTTATTTAACTACAAATATTTAATACTTTTTTTTTATCAAGCATGCATTAACACTTTTACAACTACCTATGCAATCAGTGTCTATCACCAATTATATTGTGAGTTCGAATCTCGATCAGGGCGAGGTGTACTCGATACAACATTATGTGATAGAGTTTGTCAGTGGTTTTCTCTGGGTTGTCCAGTCTCCTCCACCAGTAAAACTGACCACCACGATTTGACGATATAGCTGAAATATTGTTGAAAGTGGCGTTAAACACCATCAAACAAACAAGCAAAAACATATATTTAATGTTTATTATCAAACAGACGTAGGATAATTTAATTAGGATCTACCAATGAAATCAATGTCTCTTAGCATTGACTTGTGAGTTCGATTCGCGTCCATGGTGAAAACAATTTTATATGATAAAGTTTGTGGGTGACTTTCGGTGATTTTCTCAGATATTTGTACTGTGTCTTCCACCAGTAGGTGAAGTTTGAAGGTACCAAAGGGGTAATCAGCATCCGTCAATCGAAGAAGGATAGACAATGCAATGGTGTGGTGTTTTTTGTTATTTTAACTCCACTTTCAACAATATTTTAGCTATATCATGGCCACCAGTTTTAGTGGTGGAGGAAGCCGGAGTACCCGGAGAACCACCGACCAGGGCAAGCAACTGGTAAACTTTGTCACCTGCGGCTGCCAGTCGAGTGCACCCTTTTGTGATTTACACAGCCGGGTGCGAACCCACGCCGTATTGGTGATATGCTTGTATGAGTTCTTAGATCCAGCGATCTAACTCATTGAGCCACCCGGGCTCCCGACAATGCAATGGATAAAAGAAAAAGGACAATGGGACAAGCAATGATATAAAAGAAAAAGGACAATGGGAGGAGCAATGATATAAAAGAAAAATGACAATGGGACAAGCAATGGTATAAAAGAAATGGGACAATGGGACAAGCAGTGATATAAAAGAAGGACAATGGGACAAGCAATGATATAAAAGAAAAAGGGCAATGGAACAACCAATGATATGAAAGAAAAGAGAAAATGGGACAATGGGACAAGCAATGATATAAAGGGAAAAGGACCATGGGAAAAGCAATGATATAAAAGAAAAGGGACAATGGGACAATGGGACAAGCAATGATATAAAAGAAAAAGGACAATGGGACAATCAATGATATAAAAGAAAAAGGACAATGGGACAAGCAATGATATACATAACTCAACAAAGAAACATAAAGATTGAGCAACATGAACATCACTTAAACCGGAAATTTTAAACTTAAATCTTTAGGAGTATGATTTAGTTAACCGAAGAGTTATTGAAGTGTCTGTACCAAGCAGGAAAAGTGTATTGTTATATATGTGTTTTAGCTATATGTATATATCGATTCTGCTGGTTTCTACAAGTTTCCTTTTGGATTTTGATGTTCTGGCTGTGGTATTTTTTTTCTTCATTTTATTACATAAGATTTATAATTAAAATGTAAAATTGTCGTTGTTATTAAATATATGAAATCTGTATTTTCAGATTGTGGTGTACCACCGACCATTCTAAACGCTAATGTCACAGTGGAAATCGAAAACGACGAGGCCACTACCAAATATATGTGTGATAGTGGTTATATCATGAATGGCACACCAAGTTTACAGTGTGAAATAGGCGTTTGGGTTGTTGGAAATTTTACATGCGTTTCTGTATAATAGTTATGGCGAATGGATTTTGTTATGCAAATAAATATGAAGAGACAGCATGAATGCGGAGGTCAATATTGTTTTATACTGACCAGGAAATAATCGACTGGCAACAAGAACCAATACACCGAGAGGAAATGTAGTGAAGATAGACACATGCTTTTTCACTCTATTTTATTTATACAAAACTGAAATACAGTGTCTTAAATTTTCAATTTTCAGACATATTGTGTGCTCGCCTATATCAGAGTCATTCTCAAAATTTGTCAAAATTGGATTCTGGCAATTGAAAAAAATACAAATGCTTTGGATTCCAAATTTTATTATGAATAATGATCAGGTTACACATGAGAAGTTAACAAACACAATATACAACCTTAAACAGATGATATACATGCACACATTTGTGATCAAAATTGTAATGGCATATTTAAAGTTAAATAGAATATTAATTTTTGATCATTTCAAAGATATGTATTTGTATTTTCGTCTAAAAGACATCTAATAACCAATAGAAAAGATAAAATCCCTAATTGTTTATATGAAATTACATATACTTGAAAATTTAGACCATAACATTTTGCATTTCAATGTTTTAATGGATGAACTACATTGTTTCAAGCATAAATTGAATATTTCAGAGAAAATGTTTTGTTTAAATTATTGATTCATACCAATATTGTCATTTTAGATTAATGTATTCTTTTTATATCATATATATTTTCTCTCAGATTATAAAATATTGCTTGCTACAGGAAGGACATTATCGTTACTGGATGGACTGGTATGTTGCAGGATGGACATTTTACATGTTAAAAATTACTCTTAATATTATACAATACAACAAATCAAGATTGTCCAAACTGGCTTTTTGCTAAACAGTTAATATCCATTTAAGAGTAAGATCCAAGACAAAATTGATCATAAAAATCATATTTGATCATTTTAATTCATGCATTATTTGGTTCCATATTGGTTCCTGAATTTGATAGTGCGAGTAAGATCCATCCTTCTTTTCAGATTCTGGGATAACTACTAACACATCATCATACTCATACCAGCACCTATCTTTAATTGTCTTTGGCCAGAAAAAAAACCAATTGTTATCTTTTTTACCCACTCTGTGCATACACTGTACAAACATATCACTCTGAACAGAGTTCTCTACAATACCAGGGTATGGTTTGTTGTCATACTTAATAACAACATATTTCCTAACACACTCTGATGGATCTGGGATATTTTTCCAATCTGTATCTACATCTCCAACCTCTCTTTCACCTTTCGGCTTTCTCCTTATCACCAACCTCTCTCGCCTTTCTCATTATTGTCAACCTCTCTTTCGCCTTTCTCATTATTGCCAACCTCTCTCGCCTTTCTCATTATTGCCAACCTCTCTCTCGCCTTTCTCATTATTGCCAACCTCTCTCTCGCCTTTCTCATTATTGCCAACCTCTCTCTCGCCTTTCTCATTATTGCCAACCTCTCTCTCGCCTTTCTCATTATTGCCAACCTCTCTCGCCTTTCTCATTATTGCCAACCTCTCTCGCCTTTCTCATTATTGCCAACCTCTCTCGCCTTTCTCATTATTGCCAACCTCTCTCGCCTTTCTCATTATTGTCAACCTCTCTTTCGCCTTTCTCATTATTGCCAGCCTCTCTTTTGCCTTTCTCATTATTGTCAACCTCTTTTTCGCCTTTCTAATTATTGCCAACCTCTCTTTCGCCTTTCTCATTATTGCCAACTTCTCTTTCATCTGTCCCATCATTGTCAATCTCTATTTCACCTTTCTCATTGTCGCCACTCTCTCTTTCACCTTTCTCATCAACTCCAACTTCTACTTCACCTTTCTCATTATTTCCAATCTCTGCTTTACCTTTCTCATTGTCGCCACCCTCTCTTTCACCTTTCTCATCAACTCCAACTTCTACTTCACATTTCTTATTATTTCCACCCTCTCTTTCATCTTTCTCATCATCTCCAACTTCTATTTCACCTTTCTCATTATTTCCAATCTCTACTTCACCTTTCTCATTGATGCCACCCTCTCTTTCACCTTTCTCATCATCTCCAACTTCCATTTCACCTTTCTCATTATTTCCAATCTCTGCTTTACCTTTCTCATTGTCGCCACCCTCTCTTTCACCTTTCTCATCATCTCCAACTTCCATTTCATCTTTCTCATTATATCCAATCTCTACTTCACCTTCCTCATTGTCGCCACCCTCTCTTTAACCTTTCTCGTCATCTCCAACGTCCATTTCACCTTTCTCACCATCTCCAACTTCAATTTCTACTTTTTCATCACTACGAAGCTCCATTTTGTTTTTCTCACCATTGCCAACTTCTATTTCCCCTTTCTCATCATCAGTTACATTTTGTCTTCCTCGGTATCTCCAATTACTTTTTCAGATTCTTTTGTAATGTCATGTTCTATTTCATCAACTTTTCCATTTATCTTTTCATTTGTTTTTCCATTTAAAGTAATTCTAGTGGTGTCTATTGATAAAACAGGAACAAAGTGGCTTGGAAATAAAGGTAATAACAAAATTATCGAACAATCTTACAACGGGAAAGTCAAAACTCATAAGTATTATAAACAGACAAAATCAGTCAACCGGGAAACTGTGAAAACCGTAATGACCCTGACTTGGTACAGGCATTTCTAAAGAAATGGTGTGTTGAATCAGATTTTAAAGCGCCAAACCTCCCGCTTTCATTACGGCTCAAAGGTTCCGGCTGTCACTATAACAGTATTTATAACAGCCCAGTGCTCATTTGTCATATCATTTGTCCTGATGCTTGTCCATAAGATGTAAATAGCATCTTTATGATTGCCATTGTTTCTGGGTATAATTAGTCGGTTGAGATCTGTTCGTACATTAGGATTTCTTAGTTTAGGATAGATTGAATATATTGGTGTGTCAGGCACACCTGCAAGTGTATGTAATTGCCATATGCCCATATAGGTTTTGTCGATTCTTATTTTCATTACTTCTTTGTGATAAATGTCCTTCACAATATTTTAAGTTAGATGAATTCCTGCAACATACATGTCTGAATATTGTGCATGGATAAAGGAGAGATTCTTTGATCTAGTGTTTGTCAAACCTGTCTTCAAGAAATCATTATTTAAGTAGAAGTCTTCATTTTGAACCATCTCTATTATGATTCTTAGTCTCATCTCAGCTGCATATATTTCTTTGTTTATGTGCAAAAACACTGCCACATGCTGGAAGACAATTACTGTCACTGCTAACCCTACAAGAATATTATGCTCATACACCTGGAACACCATTGGGATATGAATCCATTGAATCGACATCAACTTCCATTCTTTGGTCCATAATATTTATTAGCAAAGGATTATTTTCCAATTGATGAAGGTCTTTTTTAAGTTCTTGACATCAAAATTCTATACCAAAGACTTCTAAACTTAGTGATCCCACCAACTAAAACACAAGTCCTTCCTGTAACAAAAAATATAAAGTTATATAGTTACTCTCTATTTCTGAAATTATTTTGACATTAGATGATCTACCATTCAACACAAATTTGATGTTTATTCATGCATTTAATTTGAATCGATAACATACTTGAACACATTAAATGAAAAGTTGAAGTGAGAAAAATGTCTTACCCGTAACAAATATGTGATGGTGTTATATTATGTATATTGTGCATTTCAAAATTAAGATCATTTGTGTTACTATTGCATATTCTATTGTTGTAATTTCAATGACTGAAACTAATTTATTATTTAAAAAAAAATCTAAAATAAAGTATATAATTATGTGGTGACAGTGGTATATAAATAAAATGTCTTTTCAAATTGAGCAAAATGATGTCATTACTGTAACAGCTATTAATTAATTACATTTCCTTTAATCTATATCAAATTTTCCTTTAGTGTTGTGTCTATCAAAACAATACCTAAAAGGAAACTGTAAGAATCATTTAAGGAATTTTTTTCTTTCTTATGTCAGACTATATACTAAACAACTCTGTCTACCAGATAATCTCAATGTTCTACTGTGTAAATATTAAGATATATATCATAATAAAGTTAACTATCAAATATAGATCAAGATCATATCATTTAATTAATGTGGATAAAAGAAGTTAAAAATGTTCTTTCCAATAACACAATCATGTCTTTCCAGTGAGAAAAGTAAGTGTGACATGTATTTGTTTAATATTTTTGGTGTTTTTTAGCTGTTTTTTTTTCAATTTGTATTTTGTATCTCATGTAAATTGAGTGACAAAGCATTGAAACAGAAATTATTATTCCTAAATACTCATTACAAAATAATAGAATAAGAAATGTCTTTTCCCGTAACAGAATGTGTCTTTCCTGTAACATGAAGTGAAGATTTATATTGTTACCATTTATCGACTTTTTATTTTGCTCCTTTAGTACTATGTATCTTTTACATATTCATAGTTAAAATAGATAGCACTTTAATTTGATATCAATATGCTTCAGAATACTAGATTTTAAGCATAAAACTGCATAAAAAGTCTTTCCAGTAACAATTTGCGTCTTTCCTGTAGCAAATCACACTGTTACTGGAATGACATATTCATGAAAAAGGCAATAATGCAGCAATAATTGCTCCCTTAAGGAGATTCCCCTTCTGCTATTAAATACTAACATAAGTTGTTTATTCTCTATGAAAAAAGCAAATTAATAAAGAATTGTCTTGGTTTTCAAAAAGCTGTTACAGTAATGACATTAACAAAATATATGTATACCCCCCGCAAGCAAAGTTTGGGAGGGGGTATATAGGAATCACCCTGTCCATCCGTCCGTCTGTCCGTCCGTCTGCCATGTACGAAAAGGGGATTGTGTACCTTGTAAGCGCAACTTCTCCTAAGCGGCTTATTGGAGTTTTGTGAAACATTACACAGTTGTAGTACACTACCTGCAGATGTGCTTGAAGAAGTATGGTTGCTGTCCAAAATTTAAAAGGGAAGATAATTCAACTTATACTTTCATGAAAAGGGGGGATATGTACCTTGTAAGTGCAACTCCTACTAAGCTGCTTATTGAATTTGTGTGAAACTTTACACAGTTGTAGTACACAACCTGTAAATGTGGATGAAGGAATACCGTTGCTGTCTCAAATTTAGAAGGGGAGATAATTCAACTTATACTTTCACGAAAAGGGGGGCCGTGTACCTTGTAAGCGCAACTCCTCCTAAGCGGCTTATTGGAGTTTTGTGAAACTTTACAGAGTTATAGTACAGTACCTGCATATGTGCATGAAGGAATATGGTTGCTGTCCAAAATTTGGAAGGGGAGATAATATACTCTGAAATACGTTCTGTATGGAGAGATGGGCTTATTAGCGCAACGCCTCCTAAACGGCTCATTGGATTTAAATGAAACTTTACACAGTTGTAATACACTGCCTGCAGATGTGCATGAAGGAATATGGTTAACAATAACAACAGCACCAAACAACTGAGTGATCTGTGCAAGTATTGCGATTTCAATCACACAAGAGAGGAGGACTGATAGATCTCTGTTACACTAACATTCACTCAGAGGATGTCATCTTGTCACAGATCCCTGTTTACTACAGTGGTCACCAGCTTCTCTGTGTTGCTGTCCCATTCAAAGTTGTTATGGAAATGACAGGTGTTTCCTTCAAATGGTAAATGCAGTATGATGTAGATTTTTATAGGTCACATCAATATTACTTTGAAACATATGAAATGAAGGCATGAGTTTTGAAAAGCTGACAGTTTAGCAATGGTTTTCGAAGATGTTGTCTCTTTTCTAACTTTAATATTATAAGAAAAAGTAGAAATAGCAAAATTTCCCAATATAAAAACTACTCAAGAATAAATAATTAACTTTGAATCAATAACATTTGATGTGACCTATTAGATACGATAACGTAACCTTCATTCCAGTCTAAGTAGCTTTTGGGATCCTTTATTATTTCATATCTATAGAAAGTGTTACTGGAATGACCTAATATTAGGTTACATCTATAAAATTGACTTTTTATGTTTTATATATTGTTATTTCACCTTGTATCATGCTAAATTCATTTTCTTATTTGGCCTTTTAAATAGAATATCAGATTGGTTTGTGGAAGATTGATAGGAATAATATTTCCCAATAAACTGAAATAAAAAGAATGATGTCAGCTACACATAAAATCCAGAGGAATTACTATTTATTTTTTTTTTATTTTTTTCTACAAATATAATAACTATTGAGATTCGTTGTCCTTAAATAATCATTTTATGAAATAAACAAAACAATGAGTCATCAAAGGAAACACAATCATTTCTTAAGATATAATAATTCATGAAATACATAAATTTTGACAAATTTTGAGAATGATTCATATATATCAACATTCCGCCCCAATTCCTTCTCCCCTCTTGTTTTATATATTTGGAAGTGTGTTAAACAAATATAATTATATTACGTGTAGCTAAGCAACACTATTTATCAACGAATGGAGTTATCACATGTGTTTTTCAGTAAAATTCCCATTTGCTGGACATTAAGCTTAATGCCATGTTATGCTTTTATCATTTGGTATTCCCATTTGCTATATTTTTAGCTTCATACTAAAATAGATATCTACGGTGTTTTAACTTATTTACCAGCTGTCTGTTTTTACTTATCTACTGGCTGTCTGTTTTTTACTTATCTACTGGTTGTCTGTTTTTTACTTATCTACTGGCTGTCTGTTTTTTACTTATCTACTGGCTGTCTGTTTTTCTATAAGAAAGGTTTGAAGATACCAAAGAAGTAATCAGAAACGGAGATTCGAAGGACAGACAATACAATGGCCAAAAGGGCAAACAATGATCTAAAAAACACTACACAGAAAACTAAAGATTAACAACTCGAACCTTACTAACAACGGGGTGAACGCAGGTGCTCCCTTAAGAAGTAAATAGGAGTTCATAGGACACTTCCTGTGACAACAAAGTGACCATGGGATACTTGTCATATAGCATTAACAATTTCACTATCGATGTGAAAGGCTCATTATGTATGAAAGGTTTGTGGTTACCAAAGGGGTAAGCCGAAGGACAGAAAGACCATATATAAAACACTTTGATGATCAACTATCACAATGTAAAAAAAAGTAAAAAAATACAGAGAAAAATGTAGAAACAGTACCCAAAACTAAAATTAAGCATAAACACAAACACCAAAACATAAAAATCCATGGAACAGCATAGCAAACTAAAGAGTGAGAAACCAACACTACTTAGAACCAGGGGTGAACTCAGATGATCCTGGAGGGTAAGCAGTTCCTGTTGCGCATATGGCACCGGTATTGTAACTCGTCTTTCACAGATAGCAAGGGAAAGAGGTCTATTGTAACCTGTGACTGTAATACATTGCAGGGATTGATCAAATGGATATGGATGATCATAAATTGGTTGTTGTGATAACGTACAACATTACTGCAAGAACAGTATGTTTGTAAATAGCATTTAATCCTCCACTCCAAACAGTTTGATGGGTGGAAACAAATGTGGCAATTAATTAGCCAATAGTCGCTGCCTTTTACTTAAGATGGTCAGGTGAAAATAAATATACAGAGATATATGTGGTAATGTAAACGAGGCAACAACCTTATTAAAAAGAAAAATCCAAAATAAGTTCAGAAGAGGTTGTAACTAATTAACAGTATCTTCGGTAATTCAAAGTACCTGTTGATGATAGGACAAATTAAAATACGAATAAACGTACAACACAAAGTAAAGTAGCAATTTGTTCAATATTTTTGACCCCAGAAATGAAATTTAGTTGCATTTTTTTTAAATGATGCACAGTTAATACAGTGGGGAGGGGGCACTTCAATAACATTTTGCTACATGGATGCCACTGGAATTTGAAAACACCACATTCATATATTCACTAGGATTAAAAATCCAACCCATTCATATATAAATGCATCAAATTGTTGACTGCAAAACATATTTAATGGGGGAGGGGGGATGTTACCACAGGCACTTGTTTCATTCAAAAAATATATCCCCCTCTTCCTTACTTCAAGGTAAACATCTATCCTTTTCCCTTTCCCCACTTCGCCTCAATATTTTTCGTTTATTTGTGATCCTTTCGCTGACCCAATTATATCGTTACACTCCCGAGATATTTCTCTTTTCGACTGCCACATTTAAATATAGCTACCGGGGCCACCTCAGACGAATTTGACAAGAATAGTCAGTGAACGTGGCTTAGTGAAAATGTAGTCATTGAAACGGATACAGTCACTTCCGGTCCGGTTTAAATTGATTTAGAAAATTAAAAAAGGTGCTTTAAAAATCAAATGTCAGTAATTTGGAGTTGAACATATTTTTATAATCTGCATTGGAACAATTATCTGTATTTTAAAGGCTTACTTTACATTTGAGAGGAGTTGATCATGTGGCATTGTTACACATGGCCGGTGTAGAGAATTCCGAATGCATATGAAAATTCCAGCGCAAACCGGAAGTGGCTGTATCCGTTTCAATGACTGAAATTTTCACTAAGCCACGTTCACTGACTATTCTTGTCCAATTCGTCTGAGGGGGGCCCGGTAGGTTTATTTAAATGTAGCAGTCGAGAAAGAGAAATATCTCGGGAGTGTAACGATATAATTTGTTCAGCGAAAGGATCACAAATAAGCGAAAAATATTGAGGCGAAGTGGGTAAGGGGAATAGGGTAGATGTTTACCTTGAAGTAAGGAAGAGGAGGGGGATATATTTTTTAAAGGAAACAAGTTCCTGTGGGTGTTACACTGGTCAATACAGTTTTATGATTTAATTGTGTTGTTTAATTGTAAATTTAATGAAGCACAAAGAGCAAAGAGTTCCACTGCAGTGAAACAACTACAGCTGAAAATCTGAAGGAATAATTACAATGATACCCTGTCTAGTCATTACATTGAAATTCACACCCAATCGTATGTAAACTAGAAATGTATGTACCAATCACATATATGTAAAGTTTTAACCAGAGGCACTCAAGAGCCTGTATCGTTCGCCTGGTTATAAAAAGAACCAATTGGTCCTATGTAAAAACTATGTCCTGCAGTGGTAGTCATCTTGGAATTCCAATCAACATAAAACACACAAAGTTTGTAAAGGACCTTCCAATGATTGATGCACAGTTTAGGTTCAATCAGTGTGCAATAGTTTCAGAGAAAAA
This sequence comes from Bathymodiolus brooksi, assembly GCA_963680875.1. Classification (NCBI taxonomy): domain Eukaryota; kingdom Metazoa; phylum Mollusca; class Bivalvia; order Mytilida; family Modiolidae; genus Bathymodiolus; species Bathymodiolus brooksi. Next base: position 9,778,853 of record OY804590.1, read on the forward strand.
AATATTTCTGTATTTTCCCATATGGTCCTGTGTTAATACTATGACCTGTGGTGGCAGCCATCTTGGATTTCAGATCGACATAAAAAGCTCAAACTTTTTAGAGTACCTTCAAATGATTATTCCTGGGCAGTTTGGTTTCAATTGTCCAAGTGTTTTAAGAGAAGAAACTTTTTGAAACATTTTTCCCATAGGGTCCAATGTTAAACTAAATTCTGCCGTAGCCGCCATTTTGAATTTCATATCGGAACAAAAGCCTAAAGTTTGTAGAGGACCAACCAATGAACATTCATGTACAGTTTGGCTTTAATCATATTTGTAGTTTCTGAGAAGACATTTGAACATTTTCCTATAGGATCAAATGTTAAACTATGTCCTGCGATGGCGGCCATCTTGGATTTTCGATCGGCATAAAAAACAGAGACTTTGTCGAATACCTTTCAATGATCATTCCTGGGCAGTTTGGTTTCAATTGTCCAAGTGGTGTCAGAGAAGAGGCGTTTTGAAACATTTTTCCCATAGGGTCCAATGTTAAACTAAGTCCTGCCGTAGCCGCCATTTTGAATTTCATATCGGAACAAAAAACCTGAAGTTTGTAGAAGACCATCCAATGAACATTCATGTACAGTTTGGCTTTAATCATATTTGTAGTTTCTGAGAAGAAGGCATTTGAACATTTTCCCATAGAGTCCAATGTTAATATATGTCCTGCGGTGGCGGACATCTTGGATTTCCGATCGGCAGAAAAAAGCAGAAACTTGGTAAAGGATATTCCAATGGTCATTCATTTACAGTTTGGGTTCAGTCAGTTCTTTAGTTTCAGAGAAGAAGATCTTTGAAATTTCAGACAATCAAAGCATGTTATTAGCCCTGGCAGCCATGTTGAATATCCGACTGAAACGAAACACAGAAAATTTGTAGAGGACCATCCAAGGAACATTCCTGCTAAGTTTGGTTCCAATTGGCCCAGTGGTTTCGGAGGAAAACGATGAACGGGTAATGCAATCATGAATCAACGAGCACATTGTACCAATGATAATAACCTTTAAAATCTACCTTTAAAAAAGTTGTATTTAAAGTAGAAGGCCATGGTCTTAACAAGTTAGCGTGAAAATTTAAATGACAGTAAATAAAGGACATTTGTGCTAATGAATGTTAAAAATAGTATACCGTAAGGTAAAATTTGGTTATTGAAGTTGCCTGTAGCACCAAATAATGGGGATCGCCATTTTTCAAAACTCTTCAATGTGGAGGAGACAAAAGGCATAATTCATTCTCGGATTTATCCTGCCCGTGACGTCGTACAATTGGTATGGTATCATATATCAGCATTGATCAGGTGCAATTTTATCATTAAAAATTATGTAAATCGTAAAATAACGTCTTATATTTATCTTTTGATATTTACAATATCATTATGGCTTCATGTCAAACATTTTATTACACTAAAGCACGAAAAGGGAAAGTGTGAGAAGATTCTTTTTTCGTAATTACCGGTCAGGACTATCCTTGTCAACACATCGACCAGTGACCACGAAAAACACCGGAAAGTACGATAACATTGGCCACAAAAAAGAAAAAAGCATGTGTACGCATAAAATAAGATAAAACTGACAGTTATTTAACCCACGGACATTCACGTAAAGCATGAAATTATACGTAGATACCCCCCAACTACAATAATAAACTCATTTGTCTTATGAAAATGGGAATAATAAGAAAAAAATGAGGACGATATACAATTGTAAACATTGCATTGCAGTTGATCTGATATTAAAACATAACCAAAAGGGCACGATGTTGGGAAGAGTCAGATAGATTATTTATTCAAATAATAGGAACGGACTGTGTGACGTCACATGAAGAGTTGTCATGGCCGCTTACACTACGACAGGAAATTCCAAATATTCATATTTTTAATTGGGCATATTAATGTTAATAAAGGTGGGTTTTTTTTGTTTAATAATTAGTTATTTACAAATAAAAAGTTACAATGTATTGAATTATAACAATTCTTCAACTGACTGGCCTTTTCCTTTAAAGTCGGAGTTTTTGCTCTGTAGAGCTTTTTACCGACATATAGCATCGTGTTATGGGCTTTCATACTATTATCGATTTTCCGAAATAGCGATTAACAGTGTTAACCCTTCATTCATATGACGATTGGAATTTTCAAAGAATGGCTAGTTAAATATTTCTTTGTACATAAGATTGTTTTAAAAGCCATTCTTGTATTTTAATATACTCGCGATTATCTGGCAACTTTTGCTGTCAGTAAAATGGCGTCATATGTTTTCGTATAAAGTAAAAACAGGGCCAAGATACGGGATGGAAACGAATATAAAATCCGGAAATTGCTGGTTTTAAAATTTCATGGTTCTGGCCATCTACAAATCATACTACATCAAAATAAAATAACAGAATGTTTGAAAATGACCACTTTCAAAATTGTGTTTACTTTTGATGTTTTTTTTAGTGCTGGAACCACATGCACTGCAAGATGACATGTATTTTATATAAGAAACAGGCACATTTCAGTCAGCTCTTTTGTTTACAAGTACGATCAGTGACCCCATGACAGTCACATGACAGGAAGAGCCGGTGTCTGAGAGGCAGACGACATAGTTCAATTTTATATAGCCCTTCTGGATTTTTTTCCCAGCTACTTTATAAATGAAGGAAATTTTTAGCATTACAAAAAGTATGGTTCAGTAGGTAGGTTCACTATTTTTGGTACTTACGTCTTTAAAAGCAACCTTGAACTTTTTGACAGATGTCATGTTGGAGTCCTGTTTACGTTCCAGAAATAGAAACCGGAAGACACGTCAAAAATAACGCGTGCACTGTGGAAATCAAAATAAAATGGATGATACGAAAACATATGACATACGAAAACACATACCGTGACGATATAACAACAGACAAAACATATAATGACAGAAGGCATCAATCTTCCATACAGAGTTGTGGATCCTTGCAGGCTCTGTATCTCTGTAAACGTCTCGATTTTACAACATTTTTGTAAAATATTAATATACTCTAGATTTTGCTTCTAAGGCGCTATTCGTCTTTTTTGAATATATCTTTAGTTTTGACGTGAAATATGATTTTATTTGAGGCGAAATACCATTTTAAGAAAACTATATTTATAGGTACTATATTTTTGTTAAACGTTTCCCTATTCTGAGTAATTTGGTTTACTTATTCATCCGATAAAATGTCAACATTAGATACAATTGTTAAAGATTATGAAAAGAACATCGTGTTGAGGGACTGATGGGGCGTTATATTCATCGTTCTTCTGCCATTTTGATCAAGAATTGTCACATGATCGTTCGTTACATGATCACGTGTTTTGGGACTACTTTTGAGACGCTTACAGAGATAGAGAGCCTGCAAGGACCGACAACTCTGAATGGGGGATTGAGAAGGCATACAAACATCTGCATATTACATACAAAGCAAAGCAGCTTTGTTTATATTTGTCTTATTTACAAGATTTTATTTCCAATCATTATTACCAGAAACGATGTTATTGTTATTACCCACAAACGTACGTATTTATAAATGGGTATTTCCAAAGTTTATTTTAGGAATCTATAATGCGCATGCACATGCACTCTAAGTCGGGCATCGTAAACAGTCTGTTTCCGGATCGCAATCGACTCGTTGTGAAAAAGGTCTTCCCCTTTGCTACATTAACGAGTAACGATAGCGGATAGAGGGCGCTGAATTATTCGAGTTAATAGGTATCCGGTTTTCCCCGAGTTAAATATAAATCAAGAAGTAAAATTAAAAGAGGTCAGGGTCTTCAAAAACACGTTATTTTATTCTAACAGTTATTAGGGAACTGCTTAAATATTTTTTCTTTGTCTTTGTTAATGATCTTATGCGTTTCTTTTTTCATGATGATAAAATAATATGTTTTTCGTTCCCACTGTGTTCATACCACGTGACTTGTCCTTTATTCTAATATGAGACAGGCACAACCTGTTTGAAGGACGAAGCCCTATAATGTTTAGAGGGAGGCATGAGAAGGGAATGTATTATTTTTTTCTTCAAGTACTTTTAAAGTTTTTTTAAAATTTACTATTTGGCTGGAGTTATCTCTCTTTGACTTGTGTAACTGAAGACTGAAGGTATGTTTGTTTGCAAAAAATCTAATAAAATATATATAATAGATCTTTTAAAAGATATTATATAGATCGAAACATACTTTACTATAATAAAAATAAGATTCAAATTCAGATGTCTGGTCTCCTTCCTAATATATTCGAAACTAAGCAATATTTTGTTTTGTGTTGGATTTTTCTGTTCTACATTTGTGTTAGATTTTGTCAGTTTAATTTTTTCCCAGATGTGGATGATTTTTCTTGTGGTTATTTTCTCTTTTCATGTTTTTTTCCTTTTGATATTTTTTTTTATATATATATATATTATTCAGTTTTGAAAATGAATCTTAATTGTTTTTCTGCTGTATTGCAATGCTTGTCGAATGAAACTGGAAACCATTTTGTTCAGTAGAATTCTGTATAATAATTTGAAATGATTCAGGTGTAGAAGCCAATCCACATTTCGACTGAGAGAAGAATTTATATATTCTTCCCTAGTGAAACAGATATTGTTATATCCATCTCTTCAGTGTAACCAAATATATATATTGCTTTGCAAAATTCTAGTAGCAAATGAAATATCAGTGCTTGTAGCCTATTGGTTACCATGAACCATTTTATTCAGATATTCATGCCTTGAAATATTGGAATGGTGGTCTTCATAAAAATCAAAGTTGTTGTAAATTTCTGAGCAGATCAATGACCTATAAACCAAGCTTTGTGATAAATTGCCAGTGATGGCTAAACTATGAGCATGAAAACATTTAAATTATTGTGTGGGTGCTTAAATTGTTCATAGCCTATAGGCATAGGTGAACCCTGTAGGCTGTACATGCTGTAAATTTGGTTGTTGTGGGGTTATATTTTGTTAATGGTCATTCTCTATCTTTATTTTCTTAGAGTTATATATATACTTATTATCCCCCTGCAATAGCGGTAAGGGGATATAGTAATAGCGGCCGTCTGTCCGTCCGTTAGTCTGTCCGTCCGTCACACTTTCTTGTTTACACGATAACTTGAGTAAACATGGATAGATTTGAATATTTTTTTGCATGTGGCTTGTAATTATCATTATCTTGGATGGGTTCTAACATGGAAATATTTGAAGCAAGGGTTTCGGGGGGAAATCTTAGTTTTTGGTTGAAAAATCACCAATATTGAGAATTGGGTCTTGCTTACGCGATAACTTTAGTAAACATGGATAGATTTGAATAATTGTTTGCATGTGGCTTGTAATTATCATTATCTTGGATGGATTCTTACATGGAAATATTTGAAGCAAGGGCTTTGGGGGAGAATCTTAGTTTTTGGTTGAACAATCACCAATATTGAGAATTGTGTCTTGTTTACGCGATAACTTTAGTAAACATGGATCGATTTGGATAATGTTTTGCATGTGGCTTGTAGTTATCATTATCTTGGATGTGTTCTAACATGGAAATATTTGAAGCAAGTTTTTTTGGGGAGAATCTTAGTTTTTGGTTGAAAATCACCAATATTGAGAATTGTGTCTTGTTTACGCGATAACTTTAGTAAACATGGATAGATTTGAATAATGTTATGCATGTGGCCTGTAGTTATCATTATCGTGGATGTGTTCTAGCATGGAAATATTTGAAGCAAGGGTTTTTGGGAAAAATCTTAGTTTTTGGTTGAAAAATCACCGATTTTGAGAATTGTGTCTTCTTTACGCGATAATTTCAGTAAACATGGATAGATTTGAATAATGTTTTACATGTGGCTTGTAATTATCATTATCTTGGATGGGTTCTTACATGGAAATATTTGAAACATGGGTTTTGGGAGAAAATCTTAGTTTTTGGTTGAAAAATCACCAATTTTGAGAATTGTGTCTTGTTTACGTGATAACTTCAGTAAACATGGATACATAGATTTGAATATTTTTGTGCATGAGGCTTGTAATTATCATTATCTTGGATGGGTTCTTACATGGAAATATATGAAGCAAGGGTTTTGGGGGAAAATCTATATTTACATCAGAGGTTCAAAGTGGAGTACTTCCTGTATGTTATTCAGATCATACTGCAATATACTCCATCCTTCAATACAGTATGCTATACATTAAGACTGCAAGGCTGCTTTCTATGAATATATAAAACTAAATATAATGCAAGTGCGGGGGGATATGTCGCGCATTTATGCGCTAGGCGGTTCTTTTATTGGCATTTAAATTACTTGATGGTGGTTGAAATTGTTCATAGCCCATGGCAGGTGTACCTTGAAAATGTGATGGGTATGGGATTATATTTTGAGAAGGAGAGCTCATCTTAATAAGTTCAACATAAATTTCCTTAGGGATACAGTCGGAGGTTTTAGTCTCAGTGTCTAAATTGTTGGGTAGGACTTTTGCAGGCACATGTTTTTCATGGGTAGGGTTCTTTTTATTTGTATTGTGAGTTTGTGCCATGTAACCCTTTAAAATATCAGCATATGAATGCTCTTTGGTCACCATTCTTTTTTACTACAGCCACACTAAAACAACACGAAAATACAGGAAATAACGATCAACTGGTCAAATGCAAATCCTTCAATGAAATTTCAATAATACGATGATTCGTACACGTTATTATCTTTTATTTTGAATGAATTTTGTAGCAGATTTGTTATGGCTGTTCCGTTCATTTTACCTACGCCGCTCTTCCGTCGAGAGACAATGCACGTGACTTTGTACAGAGAAGACGCACCATTTTTTCACAGCACCAAGAATCTTGATTTTTACAATTTATTCACACTTTCGCACGGAGATTTATATCTCAAAACATTATTATTGTGTTTAATGAGTGACCTATATCCATTTACACACAACAGTTCGTCCGGAAAACACAAATATTACAGAAAATTACCAGACACTCTGGCCATTTTCCTGCGCTGGAACATTTTCCGGCCTCCATGTACATATACTCTCATAGCTGTCCCATAGATATATTATAGTGTGTAAAATAGAAACATTTGACTATTATCAATATTTGTACGCTCTCTTTCGTTCCATATATACATTTCGTTCGGTTCGCTACATGTGACGGAACAGAAGCTTTTGAAATTTCTGAGCAGGCCGGCTAGTCCACCGCCATTTGATCCAATCCACTACACTCATATACTACTCTTCGACAGCAAAGGAAGATACCTAAAGGAATTCCTTGTAAACTCTGTTGTTAAAAATAGAGTACAATTCTGGTACAAATGCTTCTCCACCACCAGACAAACCTTTGACTGGCTCAGAGATAACATAGACAGGAAAATACAACGTCCCGGCCCTCTCTGGATTTATATATGGGTTGGCACATGTGACCTGACAACAAAAAACGGTAACTACGTCCATATTACATCATAGTCTGACAATAGTTCAGTGTCATATATTACTGAATACTACCAACTCTTTGCAGATCTCATAAACAGCCGTCCAAACTGTAAATATACCTTCCTGGAAACTCCAGTATACTCTATTCAACATTTCAACGAATCAAGAGACCACCCCGATCCGAAAGAGTTCAAAATGCAGGACAGAGAACTTCAGAGCCAAACTTATGAGCTGAATGGTTACAGCCAACAAACAAATACATCAAATAACACAAAATCACCGCTGTTTTCTGCTGATCTGTGCAGGCGATTAAATTACCGCCTATGTTATCATCACCGACACTCAGCTCGCTGAGCTACATACAACTTTTTTCTATAGTTTGACAGTATTCATCCAGAAAGAATTTTATCACAATTCTGGTTACGAAAGATTCTAAAGCAAATGAAAACTGACTGCTGGTAAAAACCACGACAAAAGTTCATATTCATCTTGTAGCCATCTGTGAGGTCCAGTCAGTGTGGGATTTTCTACGCTAAACTGGTCGACAGTTCATTTTGCTACACAGAAAATCAACACATATAACTTCAATTTCTATTATCCTGTCATAAAACCGAAATATCACCAAGATTACTAAAACAGGGTTAGTCTGTCACCACCACACCGAACTGTGCAGCCTTAGTCAGCGTGGGATTTTCTACGCTAAACTAGGTTGACAGTACGTAAATCAGCCATCATCAAAAATCTAAAACTACCACAGCTGATAAAATCAAGATTTCAATATCGCCACGTCAGCGTGGGATTTTCTACGCTAAACTTGTGTGACAAGAACATCAACCATGTTGACGAGAAGAAACACCTCCTCAAGTAATATCCACTCTGAGAATGCTACACTAAAGCCTTATAATTTAAATAAGACTAAAGCACTCAGGAAAAAGGGAGACAACCGTAATATGCAGCATCTCACTGCAGAATTAAAACTTGGAAAAAATCTGGTTATAACATTAAGCACTGCAGTCTATGAACTTGCAAAACAAGCCACCACCCCCCCCCCCCCTCCCCATATTCTATCTGTTCATAAAGACATTCTTACTACTGAGCAAATAGATGGGCTAGATGATAATGGATCACAAGTAGATAAAATATATAAAGTTTTCAATAAGAAAATAGATGGAACCATTGGCAAACAACAGAAGTGTACAATACATTTATATCATACCTCCTCACAGATACTGGTTAATGGAAATCGAATTGACATATTTGTAGAACTGCTATATCAAAAACTGTGTGATGAAATAAAGAAGGAATACGACAACCTAAGCATCATAAATAACAACATATTTTCAGCCATTGAACAGAATAGTATTAGACAAGGCCAAAGTCTCGCAATACAAAATTCAGCAGAGAAAGTACCGAACAATCCGAGAGAGACAGTTGAGGTTAACAATACCACCATAACTGAACATAACATCGAAAATAACACCTCTGATAATATGGAAAAGAAAGAACCTGAGCAATTAAATACTACCAACTTAGAGCAGTCTAGTAACATCAATGTACAGTTTGTATGTCCCATCTGCAATCAGTCTGCGGGGGTTGACACTATAGAGTGCAGTGAATGTAGACTATGGATACATTTTGAATGTGCAAAAATCTCAAATAAAAACCTGCCACTTTACAAGAAAAAGGATTACATATGTATTATCTGTAGAGACAATATGATATATAATAAAGAACATAAACAATCGCAAGATGAATGTCATGAAATTGCACTTGCAACAACTCAAAATAATGAAAATTCACTAGATGACAGTCTTACCTATGTAAAAACCAGACTACCAGTTGCTACCACCAGTATACATATTTCAACACCAGAACTAACGGATAAAACTAAGAATATGTCAACCGATCAAAATCTGAATGGCGAAAAAACCATACCAATAGCTACTGCCACCAGTTTACATAGTTCAGCTCAAGAAACGCCCGAACCAATTACCGAAACACCAACTACAAATAATCATGAAAAGAGGGCCAGCATGGATAAGATGGAGGACAATACCAACACGTTAAGAGCAAACAGGACAACAAAATCAAAATCGAAAGATGAAATAAACATTGATAAGGCTTATATTACACAATTAGAACTACAAGTAGAACGTCTCACCTCAAAAGTAGAACTTCTCCATCAATCTCAGAATCTGAAGCAAAGGGAAAACAATAATGTGCCACACACATATGAACCAACAAGACGCATATCTGGATTTGATACTTATCAAACAGCAGATTCCATTCACATATCTTGTAGCCAACTGATTGACCAAAAACTGAATGAACATCGTATCAGGTCCCTTGAAATGCAAATGATACAAAACATGCAAATAATACAGGCGCAACAAATGCAGATGATGATGCACTTCCAAAATACCCAGGCAAGACCGTACGCTACACCTCAGTACTCTCCATATCTGGCTAATAGCCAATATGTCATACCACCGTATATACAACAGCAGCATGTACAGGCAAGCCATCATATATCATCGACCACCAATTGGGCATTATATACCGCCACCTACTTATCAGGTTCCACAACAAAATCACCAACAGATGCCAATGGGAAACCAATATCAGCAAATACCAAATCAAAATACCAATCCATCACAAAGACCATATATACCAACAAATACCCAGCTGGACAGAAGAACTAACAGGACTCAATTAAACCATAAAACTCAACAAGAGACAGTACCTCAATGCACCAATCTAGAATCAAAAATTACAAATTCAAAGATGCCCAAAAAGGTACCAACTCAAGCCAGAAAAGAGTTTTCTGACACATACTCTGTCAGCACGCTCATTATAGAGACAAGCCCTATAGTAAACCATTCTGATACAACAGAGAAGGATGAGAGGATGCATTCAATGATCCAAAATAAATACGAACAACAAAAGCCTTTTCTAGACCCTACCAAAATAAATCCAAAACCACCAGAGAAAGAAAGAAAGAAAGAAAGAAAGAAAGAAAGAAAGAAAGAAAGAAAGAAAGAAAGAAAGAAAGAAAGAAAGAAAAAGAAAGAAAGAAAGAAAGAAAGAAAGAAGGAAAGAAAGAAAGAAAGAAAGAAAGAAAGTTTTGTAGAATTATTAGAATTTTATTTCAAGTTTATTTTGATTTTGCATAGAGTAAATAATTAAAGAATTGGGAATTTTTCATTGAAATATATTTCTTTTGCGTTTCTAACTATCAATTGATCTATTTTTAAAACTTCCGGTGAAAAGATATTTGGCTATGAATAGATCTATACAGATGCGACTCCTTTAGAAAGGAGGAAACATCGTACAGCCTACAGTTTATTATGGAACGCCAAATTCATAGAAATACGCCGAGAACAATGTCTTTTCATAGAAAATTAGCATTGTTGATGAGCCTAGTTGTAGAACGAGAAAGACAAAACCGGCTATAATTTATTTGCCAAACAAATTAATTTCAATTCTTTCTTTCACAGAAACCTAAAAACAACATGTAACTGTATACATCATTTATAACTTTTTCATGATGACATATGGACAATTTTCAGAAGTCACTATAATACATCAATTTCTTTTTGTTATGCGTAATGAATTAAAGGTTGTTTTTTAATTGGCGCAATATTTCAGTAATTCAGTTTTAGATCTTTTAATACCGGTTTTCGCGCACTTCAAAGTTATCGAGAATTGTTCACACCAAACTGTGACCCGTTCGACAACTATATTAACAATATTATATGTATTTAAATGTATTTCACATTGTGTCACCTCTGTGATATATATTTTTTCTCTTTGTAGAACTGTACCAGATTATATTTGCAGTATTTATGCTGTTTTGGACTTAAAAACTAATGCTTTGTTTATTCACTATTCATTAAAATAAAACTGTTTGGTGTGCATCTCAATCGAGAATTGTTCACACCAAACCAGTTCGACAACTATATTGTTAGTAATAAGTGACGATGAAATTTCACGAGACCCTGAAACACGTGGACCAGAAGCGAGGAGCAGTACATTTATACCTTTTTCAGTATTGCTGGATGAAGAATACTGGAGCTTCCAGTATCGTGTGTTTTACAATACTAGTATTACCAGTATTGTTGGATGAAGAATACTGGAGCTTCCGGTATTGTGCATAGATCAACGATTCTGGTATTCCAGTATTGTAAATGCACGATACTGGTACATCCAGTATTGTATATGTACGATACTGGTATTACCAGTATTCTAACATTACAATACTGGTATTTCTAGTATTGTACAGATTTACAATACTGGTATTACCAGTATTGTAATATTTACAATACTGGTATTTCCAGTATTGTAAATATTATAATACTGGTAATACCAGTATTGCAAATATTACAATACAGGTAGTACCAGTATCGTGGCCGGCTTCTTCATATTATCCAAATGTAGAATACGACTAACGACTAATCTTATCTATTGAACCATCATAGTATATGATTCAGTGCTTTGTGTGAACGGTAGTGTCGTATACTACTAAAATGTAGAATACGACTAACGACTAATCTTATCTATTGAACCATCATAGCATAGGATTCATTGCTTTGTGTGAACGGTAGTGTCGTATGCTACTAAAATGTAGAATACGACTAACGACTAATCTTATCTATTGAACCATCATAGCATAGGATTCATTGCTTTGCGTGAACGGTAGTGTCGTATACTACTAAAATGTAGAATACGACTAACGACTAATCTTATCTATTGAACCATCATAGTATAGGATTCATTGCTTTGTGTGAACGGTAGTGTCGTATACTACTAAAATGTAGAATACGACTAACGACTAATCTTATCTATTGAACCATCATAGTATAGGATTCATTGCTTTGTGTGAACGGTAGTTTCGTATACTACTAAAATGTAGAATACGACTAACGACTAATCTTATCTATTGAACCATCATAGTATAGGATTCATTGCTTTGTGTGAACGGTAGTGTCGTATACTACTAAAATGTAGAATACGACTAACGACTAATCTTATCTATTGAACCATCATAGTATAGGATTCATTGCTTTGTGTGAACGGTAGTGTCGTATACTACTAAAATGTAGTATACGACTAACCACTAATCTTATCTATTGAACCATCATAGTATAGGATTCATTGCTTTGTGTGAACGGTAGTGTCGTATACTACTAAAATGTAGAATACGACTAACGACTAATCTTATCTATTGAACCATCATAGTATAGGATTCATTGCTTTGTGTGAAAGGTAGTGTCGTATACTACTAAAATGTAGAATACGACTAACGACTAATCTTATCTATTGAACCATCATAGTATAGGATTCATTGCTTTGTGTGAACGGTAGTGTCGTATACTACTAAAATGTAGAATACGACTAACCACTAATCTTATCTATTGAACCATCATAGTATAGGATTCATTGCTTTGTGTGAACGGTAGTGTCGTATACTACTAAAATGTAGAATACGACTAACGACTAATCTTATCTATTGAACCATCATAGTATAGGATTCATTGCTTTGCGTGAACGGTAGTGTCGTATACTACTAAAATGTAGAATACGACTAACGACTAATCTTATCTATTGAACCATCATAGTATAGGAATCATTGCTTTGTGTGAACGGTAGTGTCGTATACTACTAAAATGTAGAATACGACTAACGACTAATCTTTTCTATTGAACCATCATAGTATAGGAATCATTGCTTTGTGTGAACGGTAGTGTCGTATACTACTAAAATGTAGAATACGACTAACGACTAATCTTATCTATTGAACCATCATAGTATAGGATTCATTGCTTTGCGTGAACGGTAGTGTCGTATACTACTAAAATGTAGAATACGACTAACGACTAATCTTATCTATTGAACCATCATAGTATAGGATTCATTGCTTTGTGTGAACGGTAGTGTCGTATACTACTAAAATGTAGAATACGACTAACCACTAATCTTATCTATTGAACCATCATAGTATAGGATTCATTGCTTTGTGTGAACGGTAGTGTCGTATACTACTAAAATGTAGAATACGACTAACGACTAATCTTATCTATTGAACCATCATAGTATAGGAATCATTGCTTTGTGTGAACGGTAGTGTCGTATACTACTAAAATGTAGAATACGACTAACGACTAATCTTTTCTATTGAACCATCATAGTATAGGATTCATTGCTTTGTGTGAAAGGTAGTGTCGTATACTACTAAAATGTAGAATACGACTAACGACTAATCTTATCTATTGAACCATCATAGTATAGGATTCATTGCTTTGTGTGAACGGTAGTGTCGTATACTACTAAAATGTAGAATACGACTAACGACTAATCTTATCTATTGAACCATCATAGTATAGGATTCATTGCTTTGTGTGAACGGTAGTGTCGTATACTACTACAATGTAGAATACGACTAACGACTAATCTTATCTATTGAACCATCATAGTATAGGAATCATTGCTTTGTGTGAAAGGTAGTGTCGTATACTACTAAAATGTAGAATACGACTAACGACTAATCTTATCTATTGAACTATCATAGTATAGGAATCATTGCTTTGTGTGAACGGTAGTGTCGTATACTACTAAAATGTAGAATACGACTAATGACTAATCTTATCTATTGAACCATCATAGTATAGGATTCATTGCTTTGTGTGAAAGGTAGTGTCGTATACTACTAAAATGTAGAATACGACTAACGACTAATCTTATCTATTGAACTATCATAGTATTGGATTCATTGCTTTGTGTGAACGGTAGTGTCGTATACTACTAAAATGTAGAATACGACTAACGACTAATCTTATCTATTGAACCATCATAGTATAGGATTCATTGCTTTGTGTGAACGGTAGTGTCGTATACTACTACAATGTAGAATACGACTAACGACTAATCTTATCTATTGAACCATCATAGTATAGGATTCATTGCTTTGTGTGAACGGTAATGTCGTATACTACTACAATGTAGAATACGACTAACGACTAATCTTATCTATTGAACCATCATAGTATAGGAATCATTGCTTTGTGTGAAAGGTAGTGTCGTATACTACTAAAATGTAGAATACGACTAACGACTAATCTTATCTATTGAACTATCATAGTATAGGAATCATTGCTTTGTGTGAACGGTAGTGTCGTATACTACTACAATGTAGAATACGACTAACGACTAATCTTATTTATTGAACCATCATAGTATAGGATTCATTGCTTTGTGTGAAAGGTAGTGTCGTATACTACTAAAATGTAGAATACGACTAACGACTAATCTTATCTATTGAACCATCATAGTATAGGATTCATTGCTTTGTGTGAAAGGTAGTGTCGTATACTACTAAAATGTAGAATACGACTAACGACTAATCTTATCTATTGAACTATCATAGTATAGGATTCACTGCTTTGTGTGAACGGTAGTGTCGTATACTACTAAAATGTAGAATACGACTAACGACTAATCTTATCTATTGAACCATCATAGTATAGGATTCATTGCTTTGTGTGAACGGTAGTGTCGTATACTACTAAAATGTAGAATACGACTAACGACTAATCTTATCTATTGAACCATCATAGTATAGGATTCATTGCTTTGTGTGAACGGTAGTGTCGTATACTACTAAAATGTAGAATACGACTAACGACTAATCTTATCTATTGAACCATCATAGTATAGGAATCATTGCTTTGTGTGAACGGTAGTGTCGTATACTACTACAATGTAGAATACGACTAACGACTAATCTTATCTATTGAACCATCATAGTATAGGATTCATTGCTTTGTGTGAACGGTAGTGTCGTATACTACTAAAATGTAGAATACGACTAACGACTAATCTTATCTATTGAACCATCATAGTATAGGATTCATTGGTTTATGTGAACGGTAGTGTCGTATACTACTAAAATGTAGAATACGACTAACGACTAATCTTATCTATTGAACCATCATAGTATAGGAATCATTGCTTTGTGTGAACGGTAGTGTCGTATACTACTACAATGTAGAATACGACTAACGACTAATCTTATCTATTGAACCATCATAGTATAGGATTCATTGCTTTGTGTGAAAGGTAGTGTCGTATACTACTAAAATGTAGAATACGACTAACGACTAATCTTATCTATTGAACCATCATAGTATAGGATTCATTGCTTTGTGTGAAAGGTAGTGTCGTATACTACTAAAATGTAGAATACGACTAACGACTAATCTTATCTATTGAACTATCATAGTATAGGATTCACTGCTTTGTGTGAACGGTAGTGTCGTATACTACTAAAATGTAGAATACGACTAACGACTAATCTTATCTATTGAACCATCATAGTATAGGATTCATTGCTTTGTGTGAACGGTAGTGTCGTATACTACTAAAATGTAGAATACGACTAACGACTAATCTTATCTATTGAACCATCATAGTATAGGATTCATTGCTTTGTGTGAACGGTAGTGTCGTATACTACTAAAATGTAGAATACGACTAACGACTAATCTTATCTATTGAACCATCATAGTATAGGAATCATTGCTTTGTGTGAACGGTAGTGTCGTATACTACTACAATGTAGAATACGACTAACGACTAATCTTATCTATTGAACCATCATAGTATAGGATTCATTGCTTTGTGTGAACGGTAGTGTCGTATACTACTAAAATGTAGAATACGACTAACGACTAATCTTATCTATTGAACCATCATAGTATAGGATTCATTGCTTTGTGTGAACGGTAGTGTCGTATACTACTAAAATGTAGAATACGACTAACGACTAATCTTATCTATTGAACCATCATAGTATATGATTCATTGCTTTGTGTGAACGGTAGTGTCGTATACTACTAAAATGTAGAATACGACTAACGACTAATCTTATCTATTGAACCATCATAGTATAGGATTCATTGCTTTGTGTTAAAGGTAGTGTCGTATACTACTAAAATGTAGAATACGACTAACGACTAATCTTATCTATTGAACCATCATAGTATAGGAATCATTGCTTTGTGTGAACGGTAATGTCGTATACTACTAAAATGTAGAATACGACTAACGACTAATCTTATCTATTGAACCATCATAGTATAGGATTCATTGCTTTGTGTGAACGGTAGTGTCGTATACTACTAAAATGTAGAATACGACTAACGACTAATCTTAGCTATTGAACCATCATAGTATATGATTCATTGCTTTGTGTGAAAGGTAGTGTCGTATACTACTAAAATGTAGAATACGACTAACGACTAATCTTATCTATTGAACCATCATAGTATAGGATTCATTGCTTTGTGTGAAAGGTAGTGTCGTATACTACTACAATGTAGAATACGACTAACGACTAATCTTATCTATTGAACCATCATAGTATAGGATTCATTGCTTTGTGTGAACGGTAGTGTCGTATGCTACTAAAATGTAGAATACGACTAACGACTAATCTTATCTATTGAACCATCATAGTATATGATTCATTGCTTTGTGTGAAAGGTAGTGTCGTATACTACTAAAATGTAGAATACGACTAACGACTAATCTTATCTATTGAACCATCATAGTATAGGATTCATTGCTTTGTGTGAACGGTAGTGTCGTATACTACTAAAATGTAGAATACGACTAACCACTAATCTTATCTATTGAACCATCATAGTATAGGATTCATTGCTTTGTGTGAACGGTAGTGTCGTATGCTACTACAATGTAGAATACGACTAACGACTAATCTTATCTATTGAACCATCATAGTATAGGATTCATTGCTTTGTGTGAACGGTAGTGTCGTATACTACTAAAATGTAGAATACGACTAACGACTAATCTTATCTATTGAACCATTATAGCATAGGATTCATTGCTTTGTGTGAATAAAGGTAATAACAAAATTACCGAACTCCGAACAATCTTACAAAGGGAAAGTCCAAACTCATAATTATATAAACAGACAAAATCAGTCAACAACCGGAAAACTGTGAAAACCGTAATGACCCTGACTTGGTACAGGCATTTCTAAAGAAATGGTGGGTTGAATCAGATTTTAAGGCGCCAAACCTCCAGCTCTCATTACGATTCATATTCTACTAAAATGTAGAATACGACTAACGACTAATCTTATGTATTGAACCGACATAGTATAGGATTCATTGCTTTGTGTGAACGGTAGTGTCGTATTCTACTAAAATGTAGAATACAACTAACGGCTAATCTTATCTATTGAACCATCATAGTATAGGATTCATTGCTTTGTGTGAACGGTAGTGTCGTATACTACTACAATGTAGAATACGACTAACCACTAATCTTATCTATTGAACCATCATAGTATAGGATTCATTGCTTTGTGTGAACGGTAGTGTCGTATACTACTACAATGTAGAATACGACTAACGACTAATCTTATCTATTGAACCATCATAGTATAGGATTCATTGCTTTGTGTGAACGGTAGTGTCGTATACTACTAAAATGTAGAATACGACTAACGACTAATCTTATCTATTGAACCATCATAGTATAGGATTCATTGCTTTGTGTGAACGGTAGTTTCGTATACTACTAAAATGTAGAATACGACTAACGACTAATCTTATCTATTGAACCATCATAGTATAGGATTCATTGCTTTGTGTGAACGGTAGTGTCGTATACTACTAAAATGTAGAATACGACTAACGACTAATCTTATCTATTGAACCATCATAGTATAGGATTCATTGCTTTGTGTGAACGGTAGTGTCGTATACTACTAAAATGTAGAATACGACTAACGACTAATCTTATCTATTGAACCATCATAGTATAGGATTCATTGCTTTGTGTGAACGGTAGTGTCGTATACTACTAAAATGTAGAATACGACTAACGACTAATCTTATCTATTGAACCATCATAGTATAGGATTCATTGCTTTGTGTGAACGGTAGTGTCGTATACTACTAAAATGTAGAATACGACTAACGACTAATCTTATCTATTGAACCATCATAGTATAGGATTCATTGCTTTGTGTGAAAGGTAGTGTCGTATACTACTAAAATGTAGAATACGACTAACGACTAATCTTATCTATTGAACCATCATAGTATAGGATTCATTGCTTTGTGTGAACGGTAGTGTCGTATACTACTAAAATGTAGAATACGACTAACGACTAATCTTATCTATTGAACCATCATAATATAGGATTCCTTGCTTTGCGTGAACGGTAGTGTCGTATACTACTAAAATGTAGAATACGACTAACGACTAATCTTATCTATTGAACCATCTAGTATAGGAATCATTGCTTTGTGTGAACGGTAGTGTCGTATACTACTAAAATGTAGAATACGACTAACGACTAATCTTTTCTATTGAACCATCATAGTATAGGAATCATTGCTTTGTGTGAAAGGTAGTGTCGTATACTACTAAAATGTAGAATACGACTAACGACTAATCTTATCTATTGAACCATCATAGTATAGGATTCATTGCTTTGTGTGAACGGTAGTGTCGTATGCTACTACAATGTAGAATACGACTAACGACTAATCTTATCTATTGAACCATCATAGTATAGGATTCATTGCTTTGTGTGAACGGTAGTGTCGTATACTACTAAAATGTAGAATACGACTAACGACTAATCTTATCTATTGAACCATTATAGCATAGGATTCATTGCTTTGTGTGAATAAAGGTAATAACAAAATTACCGAACTCCGAACAATCTTACAAAGGGAAAGTCCAAACTCATAATTATATAAACAGACAAAATCAGTCAACAACCGGAAAACTGTGAAAACCGTAATGACCCTGACTTGGTACAGGCATTTCTAAAGAAATGGTGGGTCAAATCAGATTTTAAGGCGCCAAACCTCCAGCTCTCATTACGATTCATATTCTACTAAAATGTAGAATACGACTAACGACTAATCTTATGTATTGAACCGACATAGTATAGGATTCATTGCTTTGTGTGAACGGTAGTGTCGTATTCTACTAAAATGTAGAATACAACTAACGGCTAATCTT
Source organism: Bathymodiolus brooksi (assembly GCA_963680875.1). Classification (NCBI taxonomy): domain Eukaryota; kingdom Metazoa; phylum Mollusca; class Bivalvia; order Mytilida; family Modiolidae; genus Bathymodiolus; species Bathymodiolus brooksi. The sequence continues at coordinate 9,798,347 of OY804590.1, forward strand.
ATCTATTGAACCATCATAGTATAGGATTCATTGCTTTGTGTGAACGGTAGTGTCGTATACTACTACAATGTAGAATACGACTAACCACTAATCTTATCTATTGAACTATCATAGTATAGGATTCATTGCTTTGTGTGAACGGTAGTGTCGTATACTACTACAATGTAGAATACGACTAACGACTAATCTTAACTATTGAACCATCATAGTATAGGATTCATTGCTTTGTGGGAAAGGTAGTGTCGTATACTACTAAAATGTAGAATACGACTAACGACTAATCTTATCTATTGAACCATCATAGTATAGGATTCATTGCTTTGTGTGAACGGTAGTTTCGTATACTACTAAAATGTAGAATACGACTAACGACTAATCTTATCTATTGAACCGACATAGTATAGGATTCATTGCTTTGTGTGAACGGTAGTGTCGTATACTACTACAATGTAGAATACGACTAACGACTAATCTTATCTATTGAACCATCATAGTATAGGATTCATTGCTTTGTGTGAACGGTAGTGTCGTATACTACTAAAATGTAGAATACGACTAACGACTAATCTTATCTATTGAACCATCATAGTATAGGATTCATTGCTTTGTGTGAACGGTAGTGTCGTATACTACTAAAATGTAGAATACGACTAACGACTAATCTTATCTATTGAACCATCATAGTATAGGATTCATTGCTTTGTGTGAACGGTAGTGTCGTATACTACTAAAATGTAGAATACGACTAACGACTAATCTTATCTATTGAACCATCATAGTATAGGATTCATTGCTTTGTGTGAAAGGTAGTGTCGTATACTACTAAAATGTAGAATACGACTAACGACTAATCTTATCTATTGAACCATCATAGTATAGGATTCATTGCTTTGTGTGAACGGTAGTGTCGTATACTACTAAAATGTAGAATACGACTAACGACTAACCTTATCTATTGAACCATCATAGTATAGGATTCATTGCTTTGCGTGAACGGTAGTGTCGTATACTACTAAAATGTAGAATACGACTAACGACTAATCTTATCTATTGAACCATCATAGTATAGGAATCATTGCTTTGTGTGAACGGTAGTGTCGTATACTACTAAAATGTAGAATACGACTAACGACTAATCTTTTCTATTGAACCATCATAGTATAGGAATCATTGCTTTGTGTGAACGGTAGTGTCGTATACTACTAAAATGTAGAATACGACTAACGACTAATCTTATCTATTGAACCATCATAGTATAGGATTCATTGCTTTGCGTGAACGGTAGTGTCGTATACTACTAAAATGTAGAATACGACTAACGACTAATTTTATCTATTGAACCATCATAGTATAGGATTCATTGCTTTGTGTGAACGGTAGTGTCGTATACTACTAAAATGTAGAATACGACTAACCACTAATCTTATCTATTGAACCATCATAGTATAGGAATCATTGCTTTGTGTGAACGGTAGTGTCGTATACTACTAAAATGTAGAATACGACTAATGACTAATCTTATCTATTGAACCATCATAGTATAGGATTCATTGCTTTGTGTGAAAGGTAGTGTCGTATACTACTAAAATGTAGAATACGACTAACGACTAATCTTATCTATTGAACTATCATAGTATAGGATTCATTGCTTTGTGTGAACGGTAGTGTCGTATACTACTAAAATGTAGAATACGACTAACGACTAATCTTATCTATTGAACCATCATAGTATAGGATTCACTGCTTTGTGTGAACGGTAGTGTCGTATACTACTAAAATGTAGAATACGACTAACGACTAATCTTATCTATTGAACCATCATAGTATAGGATTCATTGCTTTGTGTGAACGGTAGTGTCGTATACTACTAAAATGTAGAATACGACTAACGACTAATCTTATCTATTGAACCATCATAGTATAGGAATCATTGCTTTGTGTGAACGGTAGTGTCGTATACTACTACAATGAAGAATACGACTAACGACTAATCTTATCTATTGAACCATCATAGTATAGGATTCATTGCTTTGTGTGAACGGTAGTGTCGTATACTACTAAAATGTAGAATACGACTAACGACTAATCTTATCTATTGAACCATCATAGTATATGATTCATTGCTTTGTGTGAACGGTAGTGTCGTATTCTACTAAAATGTAGAATACAACTAACGGCTAATCTTAACTATTGAACCATCATAGTATAGGATTCATTGCTTTGTGTGAACGGTAGTGTCGTATACTACTACAATGTAGAATACGACTAACCACTAATCTTATCTATTGAACTATCATAGTATAGGATTCATTGCTTTGTGTGAACGGTAGTGTCGTATACTACTACAATGTAGAATACGACTAACGACTAATCTTATCTATTGAACCATCATAGTATAGGATTCATTGCTTTGTGGGAAAGGTAGTGTCGTATACTACTAAAATGTAGAATACGACTAACGACTAATCTTATCTATTGAACCATCATAGTATAGGATTCATTGCTTTGTGTGAACGGTAGTTTCGTATACTACTAAAATGTAGAATACGACTAACGACTAATCTTATCTATTGAACCGACATAGTATAGGATTCATTGCTTTGTGTGAACGGTAGTGTCGTATACTACTACAATGTAGAATACGACTAACGACTAATCTTATCTATTGAACCATCATAGTATAGGATTCATTGCTTTGTGTGAACGGTAGTGTCGTATACTACTAAAATGTAGAATACGACTAACGACTAATCTTATCTATTGAACCATCATAGTATAGGATTCATTGCTTTGTGTGAACGGTAGTGTCGTATACTACTAAAATGTAGAATACGACTAACGACTAATCTTATCTATTGAACCATCATAGTATAGGATTCATTGCTTTGTGTGAACGGTAGTGTCGTATACTACTAAAATGTAGAATACGACTAACGACTAATCTTATCTATTGAACCATCATAGTATAGGATTCATTGCTTTGTGTGAAAGGTAGTGTCGTATACTACTAAAATGTAGAATACGACTAACGACTAATCTTATCTATTGAACCATCATAGTATAGGATTCATTGCTTTGTGTGAACGGTAGTGTCGTATACTACTAAAATGTAGAATACGACTAACGACTAACCTTATCTATTGAACCATCATAGTATAGGATTCATTGCTTTGCGTGAACGGTAGTGTCGTATACTACTAAAATGTAGAATACGACTAACGACTAATCTTATCTATTGAACCATCATAGTATAGGAATCATTGCTTTGTGTGAACGGTAGTGTCGTATACTACTAAAATGTAGAATACGACTAACGACTAATCTTTTCTATTGAACCATCATAGTATAGGAATCATTGCTTTGTGTGAACGGTAGTGTCGTATACTACTAAAATGTAGAATACGACTAACGACTAATCTTATCTATTGAACCATCATAGTATAGGATTCATTGCTTTGCGTGAACGGTAGTGTCGTATACTACTAAAATGTAGAATACGACTAACGACTAATTTTATCTATTGAACCATCATAGTATAGGATTCATTGCTTTGTGTGAACGGTAGTGTCGTATACTACTAAAATGTAGAATACGACTAACCACTAATCTTATCTATTGAACCATCATAGTATAGGAATCATTGCTTTGTGTGAACGGTAGTGTCGTATACTACTAAAATGTAGAATACGACTAATGACTAATCTTATCTATTGAACCATCATAGTATAGGATTCATTGCTTTGTGTGAAAGGTAGTGTCGTATACTACTAAAATGTAGAATACGACTAACGACTAATCTTATCTATTGAACCATCATAGTATATGATTCATTGCTTTGTGTGAACGGTAGTGTCGTATTCTACTAAAATGTAGAATACAACTAACGGCTAATCTTATCTATTGAACCATCATAGTATAGGATTCATTGCTTTGTGTGAACGGTAGTGTCGTATACTACTACAATGTAGAATACGACTAACCACTAATCTTATCTATTGAACTATCATAGTATAGGATTCATTGCTTTGTGTGAACGGTAGTGTCGTATACTACTACAATGTAGAATACGACTAACGACTAATCTTATCTATTGAACCATCATAGTATAGGATTCATTGCTTTGTGGGAAAGGTAGTGTCGTATACTACTAAAATGTAGAATACGACTAACGACTAATCTTATCTATTGAACCATCATAGTATAGGATTCATTGCTTTGTGTGAACGGTAGTTTCGTATACTACTAAAATGTAGAATACGACTAACGACTAATCTTATCTATTGAACCGACATAGTATAGGATTCATTGCTTTGTGTGAACGGTAGTGTCGTATACTACTACAATGTAGAATACGACTAACGACTAATCTTATCTATTGAACCATCATAGTATAGGATTCATTGCTTTGTGTGAACGGTAGTGTCGTATACTACTAAAATGTAGAATACGACTAACGACTAATCTTATCTATTGAACCATCATAGTATAGGATTCATTGCTTTGTGTGAACGGTAGTGTCGTATACTACTAAAATGTAGAATACGACTAACGACTAATCTTATCTATTGAACCATCATAGTATAGGATTCATTGCTTTGTGTGAACGGTAGTGTCGTATACTACTAAAATGTAGAATACGACTAACGACTAATCTTATCTATTGAACCATCATAGTATAGGATTCATTGCTTTGTGTGAAAGGTAGTGTCGTATACTACTAAAATGTAGAATACGACTAACGACTAATCTTATCTATTGAACCATCATAGTATAGGATTCATTGCTTTGTGTGAACGGTAGTGTCGTATACTACTAAAATGTAGAATACGACTAACGACTAACCTTATCTATTGAACCATCATAGTATAGGATTCATTGCTTTGCGTGAACGGTAGTGTCGTATACTACTAAAATGTAGAATACGACTAACGACTAATCTTATCTATTGAACCATCATAGTATAGGAATCATTGCTTTGTGTGAACGGTAGTGTCGTATACTACTAAAATGTAGAATACGACTAACGACTAATCTTTTCTATTGAACCATCATAGTATAGGAATCATTGCTTTGTGTGAACGGTAGTGTCGTATACTACTAAAATGTAGAATACGACTAACGACTAATCTTATCTATTGAACCATCATAGTATAGGATTCATTGCTTTGCGTGAACGGTAGTGTCGTATACTACTAAAATGTAGAATACGACTAACGACTAATTTTATCTATTGAACCATCATAGTATAGGATTCATTGCTTTGTGTGAACGGTAGTGTCGTATACTACTAAAATGTAGAATACGACTAACCACTAATCTTATCTATTGAACCATCATAGTATAGGAATCATTGCTTTGTGTGAACGGTAGTGTCGTATACTACTAAAATGTAGAATACGACTAATGACTAATCTTATCTATTGAACCATCATAGTATAGGATTCATTGCTTTGTGTGAAAGGTAGTGTCGTATACTACTAAAATGTAGAATACGACTAACGACTAATCTTATCTATTGAACTATCATAGTATAGGATTCATTGCTTTGTGTGAACGGTAGTGTCGTATACTACTAAAATGTAGAATACGACTAACGACTAATCTTATCTATTGAACCATCATAGTATAGGATTCACTGCTTTGTGTGAACGGTAGTGTCGTATACTACTAAAATGTAGAATACGACTAACGACTAATCTTATCTATTGAACCATCATAGTATAGGATTCATTGCTTTGTGTGAACGGTAGTGTCGTATACTACTAAAATGTAGAATACGACTAACGACTAATCTTATCTATTGAACCATCATAGTATAGGAATCATTGCTTTGTGTGAACGGTAGTGTCGTATACTACTACAATGTAGAATACGACTAACGACTAATCTTATCTATTGAACCATCATAGTATAGGATTCATTGCTTTGTGTGAACGGTAGTGTCGTATACTACTAAAATGTAGAATACGACTAACGACTAATCTTATCTATTGAACCATCATAGTATATGATTCATTGCTTTGTGTGAAAGGTAGTGTCGTATACTACTAAAATGTAGAATACGACTAACGACTAATCTTATCTATTGAACCATCATATTATATGATTCATTGCTTTGTGTGAACGGTAATGTCGTATACTACTAAAATGTAGAATACGACTAACGACTAATCTTATCTATTGAACCATCATAGTATAGGATTCATTGCTTTGTGTGAACGGTAGTGTCGTATACTACTAAAATGTAGAATACGACTAACGACTAATCTTATCTATTGAACCATCATAATATAGGATTCCTTGCTTTGCGTGAACGGTAGTGTCGTATACTACTAAAATGTAGAATACGACTAACGACTAATCTTATCTATTGAACCATCTAGTATAGGAATCATTGCTTTGTGTGAACGGTAGTGTCGTATACTACTAAAATGTAGAATACGACTAACGACTAATCTTTTCTATTGAACCATCATAGTATAGGAATCATTGCTTTGTGTGAAAGGTAGTGTCGTATACTACTAAAATGTAGAATACGACTAACGACTAATCTTATCTATTGAACCATCATAGTATAGGATTCATTGCTTTGTGTGAACGGTAGTGTCGTATGCTACTACAATGTAGAATACGACTAACGACTAATCTTATCTATTGAACCATCATAGTATAGGATTCATTGCTTTGTGTGAACGGTAGTGTCGTATACTACTAAAATGTAGAATACGACTAACGACTAATCTTATCTATTGAACCATTATAGCATAGGATTCATTGCTTTGTGTGAATAAAGGTAATAACAAAATTACCGAACTCCGAACAATCTTACAAAGGGAAAGTCCAAACTCATAATTATATAAACAGACAAAATCAGTCAACAACCGGAAAACTGTGAAAACCGTAATGACCCTGACTTGGTACAGGCATTTCTAAAGAAATGGTGGGTTGAATCAGATTTTAAGGCGCCAAACCTCCAGCTCTCATTACGATTCATATTCTACTAAAATGTAGAATACGACTAACGACTAATCTTATGTATTGAACCGACATAGTATAGGATTCATTGCTTTGTGTGAACGGTAGTGTCGTATTCTACTAAAATGTAGAATACAACTAACGGCTAATCTTATCTATTGAACCATCATAGTATAGGATTCATTGCTTTGTGTGAACGGTAGTGTCGTATACTACTACAATGTAGAATACGACTAACCACTAATCTTATCTATTGAACTATCATAGTATAGGATTCATTGCTTTGTGTGAACGGTAGTGTCGTATACTACTACAATGTAGAATACGACTAACGACTAATCTTATCTATTGAACCATCATAGTATAGGATTCATTGCTTTGTGGGAAAGGTAGTGTCGTATACTACTAAAATGTAGAATACGACTAACGACTAATCTTATCTATTGAACCATCATAGTATAGGATTCATTGCTTTGTGTGAACGGTAGTTTCGTATACTACTAAAATGTAGAATACGACTAACGACTAATCTTATCTATTGAACCGACATAGTATAGGATTCATTGCTTTGTGTGAACGGTAGTGTCGTATACTACTACAATGTAGAATACGACTAACGACTAATCTTATCTATTGAACCATCATAGTATAGGATTCATTGCTTTGTGTGAACGGTAGTGTCGTATACTACTAAAATGTAGAATACGACTAACGACTAATCTTATCTATTGAACCATCATAGTATAGGATTCATTGCTTTGTGTGAACGGTAGTGTCGTATACTACTAAAATGTAGAATACGACTAACGACTAATCTTATCTATTGAACCATCATAGTATAGGATTCATTGCTTTGTGTGAACGGTAGTGTCGTATACTACTAAAATGTAGAATACGACTAACGACTAATCTTATCTATTGAACCATCATAGTATAGGATTCATTGCTTTGTGTGAAAGGTAGTGTCGTATACTACTAAAATGTAGAATACGACTAACGACTAATCTTATCTATTGAACCATCATAGTATAGGATTCATTGCTTTGTGTGAACGGTAGTGTCGTATACTACTAAAATGTAGAATACGACTAACGACTAACCTTATCTATTGAACCATCATAGTATAGGATTCATTGCTTTGCGTGAACGGTAGTGTCGTATACTACTAAAATGTAGAATACGACTAACGACTAATCTTATCTATTGAACCATCATAGTATAGGAATCATTGCTTTGTGTGAACGGTAGTGTCGTATACTACTAAAATGTAGAATACGACTAACGACTAATCTTTTCTATTGAACCATCATAGTATAGGAATCATTGCTTTGTGTGAACGGTAGTGTCGTATACTACTAAAATGTAGAATACGACTAACGACTAATCTTATCTATTGAACCATCATAGTATAGGATTCATTGCTTTGCGTGAACGGTAGTGTCGTATACTACTAAAATGTAGAATACGACTAACGACTAATTTTATCTATTGAACCATCATAGTATAGGATTCATTGCTTTGTGTGAACGGTAGTGTCGTATACTACTAAAATGTAGAATACGACTAACCACTAATCTTATCTATTGAACCATCATAGTATAGGAATCATTGCTTTGTGTGAACGGTAGTGTCGTATACTACTAAAATGTAGAATACGACTAATGACTAATCTTATCTATTGAACCATCATAGTATAGGATTCATTGCTTTGTGTGAAAGGTAGTGTCGTATACTACTAAAATGTAGAATACGACTAACGACTAATCTTATCTATTGAACTATCATAGTATAGGATTCATTGCTTTGTGTGAACGGTAGTGTCGTATACTACTAAAATGTAGAATACGACTAACGACTAATCTTATCTATTGAACCATCATAGTATAGGATTCACTGCTTTGTGTGAACGGTAGTGTCGTATACTACTAAAATGTAGAATACGACTAACGACTAATCTTATCTATTGAACCATCATAGTATAGGATTCATTGCTTTGTGTGAACGGTAGTGTCGTATACTACTAAAATGTAGAATACGACTAACGACTAATCTTATCTATTGAACCATCATAGTATAGGAATCATTGCTTTGTGTGAACGGTAGTGTCGTATACTACTACAATGTAGAATACGACTAACGACTAATCTTATCTATTGAACCATCATAGTATAGGATTCATTGCTTTGTGTGAACGGTAGTGTCGTATACTACTAAAATGTAGAATACGACTAACGACTAATCTTATCTATTGAACCATCATAGTATATGATTCATTGCTTTGTGTGAACGGTAGTGTCGTATTCTACTAAAATGTAGAATACAACTAACGGCTAATCTTATCTATTGAACCATCATAGTATAGGATTCATTGCTTTGTGTGAACGGTAGTGTCGTATACTACTACAATGTAGAATACGACTAACCACTAATCTTATCTATTGAACTATCATAGTATAGGATTCATTGCTTTGTGTGAACGGTAGTGTCGTATACTACTACAATGTAGAATACGACTAACGACTAATCTTATCTATTGAACCATCATAGTATAGGATTCATTGCTTTGTGGGAAAGGTAGTGTCGTATACTACTAAAATGTAGAATACGACTAACGACTAATCTTATCTATTGAACCATCATAGTATAGGATTCATTGCTTTGTGTGAACGGTAGTTTCGTATACTACTAAAATGTAGAATACGACTAACGACTAATCTTATCTATTGAACCGACATAGTATAGGATTCATTGCTTTGTGTGAACGGTAGTGTCGTATACTACTACAATGTAGAATACGACTAACGACTAATCTTATCTATTGAACCATCATAGTATAGGATTCATTGCTTTGTGTGAACGGTAGTGTCGTATACTACTAAAATGTAGAATACGACTAACGACTAATCTTATCTATTGAACCATCATAGTATAGGATTCATTGCTTTGTGTGAACGGTAGTGTCGTATACTACTAAAATGTAGAATACGACTAACGACTAATCTTATCTATTGAACCATCATAGTATAGGATTCATTGCTTTGTGTGAACGGTAGTGTCGTATACTACTAAAATGTAGAATACGACTAACGACTAATCTTATCTATTGAACCATCATAGTATAGGATTCATTGCTTTGTGTGAAAGGTAGTGTCGTATACTACTAAAATGTAGAATACGACTAACGACTAATCTTATCTATTGAACCATCATAGTATAGGATTCATTGCTTTGTGTGAACGGTAGTGTCGTATACTACTAAAATGTAGAATACGACTAACGACTAACCTTATCTATTGAACCATCATAGTATAGGATTCATTGCTTTGCGTGAACGGTAGTGTCGTATACTACTAAAATGTAGAATACGACTAACGACTAATCTTATCTATTGAACCATCATAGTATAGGAATCATTGCTTTGTGTGAACGGTAGTGTCGTATACTACTAAAATGTAGAATACGACTAACGACTAATCTTTTCTATTGAACCATCATAGTATAGGAATCATTGCTTTGTGTGAACGGTAGTGTCGTATACTACTAAAATGTAGAATACGACTAACGACTAATCTTATCTATTGAACCATCATAGTATAGGATTCATTGCTTTGCGTGAACGGTAGTGTCGTATACTACTAAAATGTAGAATACGACTAACGACTAATTTTATCTATTGAACCATCATAGTATAGGATTCATTGCTTTGTGTGAACGGTAGTGTCGTATACTACTAAAATGTAGAATACGACTAACCACTAATCTTATCTATTGAACCATCATAGTATAGGAATCATTGCTTTGTGTGAACGGTAGTGTCGTATACTACTAAAATGTAGAATACGACTAATGACTAATCTTATCTATTGAACCATCATAGTATAGGATTCATTGCTTTGTGTGAAAGGTAGTGTCGTATACTACTAAAATGTAGAATACGACTAACGACTAATCTTATCTATTGAACTATCATAGTATAGGATTCATTGCTTTGTGTGAACGGTAGTGTCGTATACTACTAAAATGTAGAATACGACTAACGACTAATCTTATCTATTGAACCATCATAGTATAGGATTCACTGCTTTGTGTGAACGGTAGTGTCGTATACTACTAAAATGTAGAATACGACTAACGACTAATCTTATCTATTGAACCATCATAGTATAGGATTCATTGCTTTGTGTGAACGGTAGTGTCGTATACTACTAAAATGTAGAATACGACTAACGACTAATCTTATCTATTGAACCATCATAGTATAGGAATCATTGCTTTGTGTGAACGGTAGTGTCGTATACTACTACAATGTAGAATACGACTAACGACTAATCTTATCTATTGAACCATCATAGTATAGGATTCATTGCTTTGTGTGAACGGTAGTGTCGTATACTACTAAAATGTAGAATACGACTAACGACTAATCTTATCTATTGAACCATCATAGTATATGATTCATTGCTTTGTGTGAAAGGTAGTGTCGTATACTACTAAAATGTAGAATACGACTAACGACTAATCTTATCTATTGAACCATCATATTATATGATTCATTGCTTTGTGTGAACGGTAATGTCGTATACTACTAAAATGTAGAATACGACTAACGACTAATCTTATCTATTGAACCATCATAGTATAGGATTCATTGCTTTGTGTGAACGGTAGTGTCGTATACTACTAAAATGTAGAATACGACTAACGACTAATCTTATCTATTGAACCATCATAGTATAGGAATCATTGCTTTGTGTGAACGGTAGTGTCGTATACTACTACAATGTAGAATACGACTAACGACTAATCTTATCTATTGAACCATCATAGTATAGGATTCATTGCTTTGCGTGAACGGTAGTGTCGTATACTACTACAATGTAGAATACGACTAACGACTAATCTTATCTATTGAACCATCATAGTATAGGAATCATTGCTTTGTGTGAAAGGTAATGTCGTATACTACTAAAATGTAGAATACGACTAACGACTAATCTTATCTATTGAACCATTATAGCATAGGATTCATTGCTTTGTGTGAATAAAGGTAATAACAAAATTACCGAACTCCGAACAATCTTACTAAGGGAAAGTCCAAACTCATAATTATATAAACAGACAAAATCAGTCAACAACCGGAAAACTGTGAAAACCGTAATGACCCTGACTTGGTACAGGCATTTCTAAAGAAATGGTGGGTTGAATCAGATTTTAAGGCGCCAAACCTCCAGCTCTCATTACGATTCATATTCTACTAAAATGTAGAATACGACTAACGACTAATCTTATGTATTGAACCGACATAGTATAGGATTCATTGCTTTGTGTGAACGGTAGTGTCGTATTCTACTAAAATGTAGAATACAACTAACGGCTAATCTTATCTATTGAACCATCATAGTATAGGATTCATTGCTTTGTGTGAACGGTAGTGTCGTATACTACTACAATGTAGAATACGATTAACCACTAATCTTATCTATTGAACTATCATAGTATAGGATTCATTGCTTTGTGTGAACGGTAGTGTCGTATACTACTACAATGTAGAATACGACTAACGACTAATCTTATCTATTGAACCATCATAGTATAGGATTCATTGCTTTGTGTGAACGGTAGTGTCGTATACTACTACAATGTAGAATACGACTAACGACTAATCTTATCTATTGAACCATCATAGTATAGGATTCATTGCTTTGTGTGAACGGTAGTGTCGTATACTACTAAAATGTAGAATACAACTAACGGCTAATCTTATCTATTGAACCATCATAGTATAGGATTCATTGCTTTGTGTGAACGGTAGTGTCGTATACTACTACAATGTAGAATACGACTAACCACTAATCTTATCTATTGAACTATCATAGTATAGGATTCATTGCTTTGTGTGAACGGTAGTGTCGTATACTACTACAATGTAGAATACGACTAACGACTAATCTTATCTATTGAACCATCATAGTATAGGATGCATTGCTTTGTGTGAACGGTAGTGTCGTATACTACTACAATGTAGAATACGACTAACGACTAATCTTATCTATTGAACCATCATAGTATAGGATTCATTGCTTTGTGTGAAAGGTAATGTCGTATACTACTAAAATGTAGAATACGACTAACGACTAATCTTATCTATTGAACCATCATAGTATAGGATTCATTGCTTTGTGTGAACGGTAGTGTCGTATACTACTACAATGTAGAATACGACTAACGACTAATCTTATCTATTGAACCATCATAGTATAGGATTCATTGCTTTGTGTGAAAGGTAGTGTCGTATACTACTACAATGTAGAATACGACTAACGACTAATCTTATCTATTGAACCATCATAGTATAGGATTCATTGCTTTGTGTGAAAGGTAGTGTCGTATACTACTACAATGTAGAATACGACTAACGACTAATCTTATCTATTGAACCATCATAGTATATGATTCATTGCTTTGTGTGAACGGTAGTGTCGTATACTACTAAACTGTAGAATACGACTAACGACTAATCTTATCTATTGAACCGACATAGTATAGGATTCATTGCTTTGTGTGAACGGTAGTGTCGTATACTACTAAAATGTAGAATACGACTAACGACTAATCTTATCTATTGAACCATCATAGTATAGGATGCATTGCTTTGTGTGAACGGTAGTGTCGTATACTACTACAATGTAGAATACGACTAACGACTAATCTTATCTATTGAACCATCATAGTATAGGATTCATTGCTTTGTGTGAAAGGTAGTGTCGTATACTACTACAATGTAGAATACGACTAACGACTAATCTTATCTATTGAACCATCATAGTATAGGATTCATTGCTTTGTGTGAACGGTAGTGTCGTATACTACTAAAATGTAGAATACGACTAACGACTAATCTTATCTATTGAACCATCATAGTATATGATTCATTGCTTTGTGTGAAAGGTAGTGTCGTATACTACTACAATGTAGAATACGACTAACGACTAATCTTATCTATTGAACCATCATAGTATAGGATTCATTGCTTTGTGTGAACGGTAATGTCGTATACTACTAAAATGTAGAATACGACTAACGACTAATCTTATCTATTGAACCATCATAGTATAGGATTCATTGCTTTGTGTGAACGGTAGTGTCGTATACTACTAAAATTTAGAATACGACTAACGACTAATCTTATCTATTGAACCATCATAGTATAGGATTCATTGCTTTGTGTGAACGGTAGTGTCGTATACTACTAAAATGTAGAATACGACTAACGACTAATCTTATCTATTGAACCATCATAGTATAGGATTCATTGCTTTGTGTGAACGGTAGTGTCGTATACTACTAAAATGTAGAATACGACTAACGACTAATCTTATCTATTGAACCATCATAGTATAGGATTCATTGCTTTGTGTGAACGGTAATGTCGTATACTACTAAAATGTAGAATACGACTAACGACTAATCTTATCTATTGAACCATCATAGTATAGGAATCATTGCTTTGTGTGAACGGTAGTGTCGTATACTACTAAAATGTAGAATACGACTAACGACTAATCTTATCTATTGAACCGACATTTAGATAAATACATTATTATCAAAAAACTAAGGTTCTCCTCAATTGGGCATAGATGACATTAGCCGATTATGAGCGTACCTGGTGACGGTTTTTCCAGAATCAAGTGAGATTTGATATCACCATGATTTCATTAAACGTTAGGGAATATATGCGTCACAAATGATCACGGAAACATTCCGTTTGTCGTATTCACACTCCGGTCCTGTCGTCATTCATTACTCATCACAGGATTTGTAGGAAGACTAACACGACGGATACAACTAGTAGAGCAGGAACTGATTACACTTTTGGATCATTTTAGTTCATCCACGGTTGTTAGTGGATTCGTGTTAAATGCTGGAAAATATATTTTAGAGTCAAGTGAAGGAAATAAGGGAAATAACAAAATTACCGAACACCGAGCAATCTTCCAAAGGGAAAGGCAAAACTCGTAAGACAACAAACCGACAAAATCAGTCAACAACCGGAAAACTGGGAAAACCGCAATGGCCCTGACTTGGTACAGGCATTTCCAAAGAAATGGTGGGTTGAATCAGATTTTACGGCGCCAAACGTCCCACTTCCATTACGGTTTAAAGGTTCCAGTTGTCACTATAACAGCATTTTTAACAATGCTGGGACAAAATAGGTATAATAGTAGTCAACGCAGTACTTTATGAAAATCCATCGTTTATTATCGTCTCTGTAGAAAGACAACTTTATTTCTTAAGCTATTATAGTTTACAATTAATTGTGCTCATCGTGGAACATTTGTCTCCGGTATTGATAGAGATGTAACACGTTGAAGTGAGCTAGTTAAAATTCTGCTGTTACCCGTCTTAGTATTATTATATATATAGGGATTTTGGTCATTTCGTGCGATGATTGTTATATTCTTATATAGCTGGCGCGGGGGAGTGGTCATGCGCTGATGCCAATACCTTTAAACAAGATGTCGAGACCTTCCTATACAATATTTTTGATTGATAAGATGGGATGATTCTTTATAAATCATTGACCTAATGGTTTAGTACTCGGGAGACGGTGACGTGGCAACAAAGTCTATTAGATATATTTATTACTGAAATTTACAGTTCTTAAATAATGTAATTAATAAAACTTAGGTTCTCCTACCTCAGCCATAGGTGACCTTAGTTGATTTACAGTTCCTAAATAATGTAATTATTAATAAAACTAAGGTTCTCCTCCCTCAGACATAGGTGACCTTAGCTGATTTACAGTTCCTAAATAATGTAATTATTAATAAAACTAAGGTTCTCCTCCCTCAGACATAGGTGGCCGTAGCTGATTTACAGTTCCTACATAATGTAATTATTAATAAAACTAAGGTTCTCCTACCTCAGTCATAGGTGACCTTAGCCGATTTCAGATATCCTGTTTAGGTGCATTTATTGCTCATACAATTTTAAATTATTTGGCTGTCAAATCTCTAGAATTTGAGCGTACCCGATGAAGGTTATTCCAGAAACGCGTCGTGCGCACTAAATTTGATATCTACGTTTTTATTAATACACATTGCATGGTTTTTTCCTTAAAAAAATATTTTGATTCTGAATCTTGAAGAAAAACATTTGGCTGGACAGGAGAGAAAAAAAAATATTCCGACTTGACATTTTCACAGTATAATCATATACAAAATGTTGAAGAAAAACAATTATTCCAGCACTTCGCCAATCTAATTAAAATTAGATCTGCGCACTTGTTCCCTATTTTCTATCTTTTTTTTGGCCCTCGTGTACGTAGATCTAATTATACACTCGCTCCCCGAAGGGGGACGGGGGTATACTGTTTTACCTCTGTTTGTCCGTCCTTCCAAGATATTTTTCGTCGCATTTTTCTCAGCAACTATTGATGGCAGAAATTTGATATTTGGTCACAAGTTTCATATAGGTACCCCATATCATGGGAAGTGGCAGGGGTGTCATAAGTGAGCTTTAGCTCACAGTTTACCTTGTTTTAATTAGATTGGCACTTCGCCGGAAAATAAGAAAATATGATTTTTGTGGCGTCTGAAAAAAAAAAAAATCTACGGCGAAAAAAGTTAAATGGTCAGTCCCATATTATTTTGCAGCAACTGTCTTGTGGAACTAGAAGAAGGTCTCTTTTGTTTTTAATCCAGCCCAAATTTATCTGAAACATTCCAGTCAATTAACAAATAAAACAACACTGGCTTCGTCATTCGTTTTCACCAGACACTGTGTTCTACATGTATGTCTCTGTTTTCATATTGTCGGTAAAACTGGCTAAAATAAATTAATTTAACATGTGTATCAAAATCTCGGGGAACAACTTCATAATTTATATGAGTAAAAAAACTAATTTAGTTATTTTCAAGGCCGGCAAAAATTTGCGATCGAAAATACGTAGTTGCTACGAAACAATTTGTCCCCATGGGGTACCTCCTGGCATGTTTTCAATGGTTATCGTGGAAATATCGTCTGAATCTGCTAAGGCATGTAGTTTTCACCAAAGAAAATATATTCCTGATACAGAAATTATTTATTCTACGTCTTTTAGATACAATCGGTTCGCATATAGCTTTTTTCCTCAACTTTTATAGATACTTACCTCAATATCCATGCTGCAGCATCCGGGCTACTGGCATAAAAATAGATAAATAAATAGAGTTGGCCTCGCCCAGGTCAGTGCATAATTAATTAGCTTCCGGTAACGATGGTCAGCTTTTTTAGTCGAAAAAGCAACGTTTCGGTGCGTATTCGTCCATAATTCGGTGTTTAATCTTCATTTTATGAAGGTCAGTACGGAAATCGACAATAATTTTGGGTATGAAAAAATTACGCAGCTGGTAAACAATATCCCTTTAAGCTTGTATTGTGCTTATTAATGAGAGAACACATGCTGTTTTGTTTAAGCCTGTATTGTACTTATTAATGAGAGAACACAAGGTGTTTTGTCTAAGCCTGCACTGTACTTATTAATGAGAGAACACATGGTGTTTTGCTTAAGCCGGTATTGTACTTATTAATGAGAGTACGCATGGTGTGTTGTACTCATTAATGAGAGTATGCATAGTGTTGTGTACTTATTAATGAGAGAACGCATGGTGCTTTGTACTTATTAATGAGAGTACGCATGGTGTTTTGCTTAAGATACATGTAGTAGTGTTATTATTAATGAGAGAACGCATGGTGTTTTATTTAAGCCTGTATTGTATTTATTAATGTGAGTACGCATGGTGTGTTGCTTATGCCTGTATTGTTGTTATTAATGAAAGTACGCATGGTGTTTTATACTTATTAATGAGAGTACGCATGGTGCTTTCATTAAGTTTGTATTGTGCTTATTAGCAAGAGTACGCAAGGTGCTTTGTACTTGTTCTTATTCAGCCTGTATTGTGCTTTATTTGAGAGTACGCATGGCGTTTTTCTTAAGAATGTATTGTGCTTATTAATGAGAGTAGACATAGTGCTTTGTACTTAGTAATGAGAGTATGCATGGTGTTTGGCTTAAGCTTGTATTGTGCTAATTAATGAGAGACCGCGTGATGTTTTACTGAAGCCTGTATTGTTCGTATTAATGAGAGTACGCATGGTGCTTTGCTTAAGTTTGTATTGTGCTTATTAATAAGAGTACGCACGATGCTTTATACTTGTTCTTATTCAGCCTGTATTGTGGTTTTTTTGAGAGTACGCATTGCGTTTTTCTTAAGCTTGTACTGTGCTTATTAATGAGGGTACGCATGGTGCTTTGTACTTATTAATGAGAGTACGCATGGTGTTTTGTTTAAGCTTGTATTGTACTTATTAATGAGAGTACGCATGGTGTTTTGTTTTAGCCTATATTGTACTTATTAATGAGAGTACCCATGGTGTTTTGCTTAAGCCTGTATTGTACTTATTAATGAGAGTACGCATGGTGTTTTGTATTAGTCTGTATTGTACTTATTAATGAGAGAACGCATGGTGTTTTGTTTTAGTCTGTATTGACTTATTAATGAGAGTACGTATGGTGTTTTGTTTTAGCCTGTATTTTACTTATTAATGAGAGTATGCATGGTGTTTTGTTTTAGCCTGTATTGTACTTATTAATGAGAGTACGCATGGTGTTTTGTTTTAGTCTGTATTGTACTTATTAATGAGAGTACGCATGGTGTTTTGTTTTAGTCTGTATTGTACTTATTAATGAGAGAACGCATGGTGTTTTGTTTTAGCCTGTATTGTGCTTATTAATAAGAGTACGCACGGTGCTTTGTACTTGTTCTTAGTCAGCCTGTATTGTGCTTTTCTTGAGAGTACGCATTGCGTTTTTCTCAAGCTTGTACTGTGCTTATTAATGAGAGTACGCATGGTGCTTTGTATTTATTAATGAGAGTACGCATGGTGTTTTGTACTTAGTAATGAGAGTATGCATTGTGTTTTGCTTAAGCTTGTATTGTGCTAATTAATGAGAGAACGCATGATGTTTTGCTTAAGCCTGTATTGTACTTAGTAATGAGAGAACATATGGTGTTTTGCTGAAGCCTGTATTGTACTTATTAATGAGAGAACGCATGGCGATTTGCTTAAGGATGTGTTGTTCTTATTAATGAGAGAACGCATGGTGTTTTGCTTAAAGCTGTGTTATACTTAATAATGAGAGAACGCATGGTGTTTTGTTTAAACCTGTATTGTACTTACTAGTGTGAGTACGCATGATGTTTTGCTTAAGCCCGTATTGTTCTTATTAATGAGAGTACGCATGGTGTTTTGTATTAGCCTGTATTGTATTTATTAATGAGAGAACGCATGATGTTTTGAATTAGCTTGTATTGTGCTAATTAATGAGAGAACGCGTGATGTTTTGCTTAAGCCTGTATTGTACTTAGTAATGAGAGAACGCATGGTATTTTACTGAAGCCTTTATTGTACTTATTGATGAGAGAACGCATGGCGATTTGCTTTAGGATGTGTTGTTCTTATTAATGAGAGAACGCATTGGTGCTTTGCTTAAAGCTGTGTTATACTTAATAATGAGAGAATGCATGGTGTTTTGTTTAAACCTATATTGTACTTACTAGTGTGAGTACGCATGATGTTTTGCTTTTGCCTGTATTGTTCTAATTAATGAGAGTACTCATGGTAATATGTATTAGCCTGTATTGTACTTATTAATGAGAGAACGCATGGTGTTTTGATTAAGCCTGTATTGTACTTATTAATGAGAGTACGCATGGCGTTTTGCTTAAGCTTGTATTGTACTAATTAATGAGAGTACGCATGGTGTTTTGTTTAAGCTTATATTGTACTTATTAATGAGAGTACGCATGGTGTTTTGTTTTAGCCTGTATTGTACTTATTAATGAGAGTACCCATGATGTTTTGCTTAAGCCTGTATTGTACTTATTAATGAGAGTACGCATGGTGTTTTGTATTAGCCTGTATTGTACTTATTAATGAGAGAACGCATGGTGTTTTTTTATTTTAGCCTGTATTGTACTTATTAATGAGAGAACGCATGGTGTTTTGTATTAGCCTGTATTGTACTTATTAATGATAGTACACATGGTGTTTTGTTTTAGCCTGTATTTTACTTATTAATGAGAGTACACATGGTGCTTTGTTTTAGCCTGTATTGTACTTATTAATGAGAGTACGCATTGTGTTTTGCTTAAGCTTGTATTGTACTAATTAATGAGATAACGCATGATGTTTTGCTTAAGCCTGTATTGTACTTAGTAATGAGAGAACGCATGGTGTTTTGCTGAAGGCTGTATTGTACTTATTAATGAGAGAACACATGGAGATTTGCTTAAAGATGTGTTGTTCTTATTTATGAGAGAACGCATGGTGTTTTGCTTAAAGCTGTGCTATACTTAATAATGAGAGAAGCATGATGTTTTGTTTAAGCCTCTATTGTACTTATTAATGAGAGTACGCATGGTGTTTTGTATTAGCCTGTATTGTACTTATTAATGAGAGAACGCATGGTGTTTTGATTTAGCCTGTATTGTACTTATTAATGAGAGTACACATGGCGTTTTGTTTAAACTTGTATTGTACTTATTAATGAGAGTGCGCATGGTGTTTTGTATTAGCCTGTATTGTACTTATTAATGAGAGAACGCATGGTGCTTTGATTTAGCCTGTATTGTACTTATTAATGAGAGTACACATGGCGTTTTGCTTAAGCTTGTATTGTACTTATTAATGAGAGTACGCATGGTGCTTTCATTAAGTTTGTATTGTTCTTATTAACAAGAGTACGCAAGGTGCTTTGTACTTGTTCTTATTCATCCTGTTTTGTACTTTTTTTTGAGAGTACGCATGGCGTTTTTCTTAAGAGTGTATTGTGCTTATTAATGAGAGTAGACATAGTGCTTTGTACGTAGTAATGAGAGTATGCATGATGTTTGGCTTAAAGCTTGTATTGTGCTAATTAATGAGAGACCGCGTGATGTTTTGCTGAAGCCTGTATTGTTCGTATTAATGAGAGTACGCATGGTGCTTTGCTTAAGTTTGTATTGTGCTTATTAATAAGAGTACGCACGATGCTTTATACTTGTTCTTATTCAGCCTGTATTGTGGTTTTTTTTGAGAGTACGCATTGCGTTTTTCTTAAGCTTGTACTGTGCTTATTAATGAGGGTACGCATGGTGTTTTGTTTTAGCCTATATTGTACTTATTAATGAGAGTACCCATGGTGTTTTGTTTAAGCCTGTATTGTACTTATTAATGAGAGTACGCATGGTGTTTTGTTTTAGTCTGTATTGTACTTATTAATGAGAGAACGCATTGTGATTTGCTTTAGTTTGTATTGTACTTGTTAATGAGAGAACGCATGTCGTTTTGTTTAAGCTTGTATTGTACTTATTAATGAGAGAACGCATGTCGTTTTGTTTTAGCCTGTATTGTACTTATTAATGAGAGTACGCATGGTGTTTTGTTTTAGCCTGTATTGTACTTGTTAATGAGAGAACGCATGTCGTTTTGTTTTAGCCTGTATTGTACTTATTAATGAGAGTACGCATGGTGTTTTGTATTAGCCTGTATTGTACTTATTAATGAGAGTACGCATGGTGTTTTGTTTTAGCCTGTATTGTACTTATTAATGAGAGTACGCATGGTGTTTTGTTTAAGCCTGTATTGTACTTAGTAATGAGAGTACATATGGTGTTTTGTTTAAGCCTGTATTGTACTTATTAATGAGAGTACGCATGGTGTTTTGTTTTAGCCTGTATTGTACTTGTTAATGAGAGAACGCATGTCGTTTTGTTTAAGCTTGTATTGTACTTATTAATGAGAGTACGCATGGTGTTTTGTTTTAACCTGTATTGTACTTATTAATGAGAGTACGCATGGTGTTTTGTTTTAACCTGTATTGTACTTATTAATGAGAGTACGTATGGTGTTTTGTTTTAACCTGTATTGTACTTATTAATGAGAGTACGCATGGTGTTTTGTTTTAGCCTGTATTGTACTTATTAATGAGAATACACATGGGGCTTTGTTTTAGCCTATATTGTACTTATTAATGAGAGTAATCATGGTGTTTTGTTTTAGCCTGTATTGTACTTAGTAATGAGAGAACGCATGGTGCTTTGTTTTAGCCTGTATTGTACTTATTAATGAGAGTACGCATGGTGTTTTGTTTTAGCCTGTATTGTACTTATTAATGAGAGTACGCATGGTGTTTTGTTTTATCCTGTATTGTACTTATTAATGAGAGTACTCATGGTGTTTTCTTTTAACCTGTATTGTGCTTATTAATGAGAGTACGCATTGTGTTTTGTTTTAACCTGTATTGTACTTATTAATGAGAGTACGCATGGTGTTTTGTTTTATCCTGTATTGTACTTATTAATGAGAGTACTCATGGTGTTTTGTTTTAACCTGTATTGTGCTTATTAATGAGAGTACGCATTGTGTTTTGTGTTAAGCTGTATTGTACTTATTAATGAGAGTACACATGGTGTTTTGTTTTAGCCTGTATTTCGCTTATTAATGAGAGAACGCATGGTGTTTTGTATTAGCCTGTATTGTACTTATTAATGATAGTACAGATGGTGCTTTGTTTTAGCCTGTATTTTACTTATTAATGATAGTACACATGGTGTTTTGTTTTAGTCTGTATTTTACTTATTAATGAGAGAGCACATGGTGTTTTGTTTTAGCCTGTATTTTACTTATTAATGAGAGTACACATAGTGCTTTTTTTAGGCTGTATTGTATTTATTAATGAGAGTACGCATTGTGTTTTGCTTAAGCTTGTATTGTACTAATTAATGAGATAACGCATGATGTTTTGCTTAAGCCTGTATTGGACTTAGTAATGAGAGAACGCATGGTGTTTTGCTGAAGCCTGTATTGTACTTATTAATGAGAGAACGCATAGCGATTTGCTTAAGGATGTGTTGTTCTTATTAATGAGAGAACGCATGTTGTTTTGCTTAAAGCTGTGCTATACTTAATAATGAGAGAACGCATGATGTTTTGTTTAAGCCTGTATTGTACTTATTAATGAGAGAACGCATGGTGTTTTGTATTAGCCTGTATTGTACTTATTAATGATAGTACACATGGTGTTTTGTTTTAGCCTGTATTGTACTTATTAATGATAGTACACATGGTGTTTTGTATTAGCCTGTATTGTACTTATTAATGAGAGTACGTATTGTGTTTTGCTTAAGCTTGTATTGTACTAATTAATGAGATAACGCATGATGTTTTGCTTAAGCCTGTATTGTACTTAGTAATGAGAGAACGCATGGTGTTTTGCTGAAGCCTGTATTGTACTTATTAATGAGAGAACGCATGACGATTCGCTTAAAGATGTGTTGTTCTTATTAATGAGAGAACGCATGGTGTTTTGCTTAAAGCTGTGCTATACTTAATAATGAGAGAACTCATGATGTTTTGTTGAAGACTGTATTGTACTTATTAATGAGAGTACGCATGGTGTTTTGTATTAGCCTGTATTGTACTTATTAATGAGAGAACGCATGGTGTTTTGATTTAGCCTGTATTGTTCTTATTAATGAGAGTACACATGGCGTTTTGTTTAAGCTTATATTGTACTTATTAATGAGAGTACGCATGGTGTTTTGTTTTAGCCTGTATTGTGCTTATTAATGAGAATACCCATGGTGTTTTGCTTAAGCCTGTATTGTACTTATTAATGAGAGAACGCATGGCGTTTTGTTTTAGTCTGTATTGAAACTTATTAATGAGAGAACGTATTGTGCTTTGCTTAAGCTTGTATAGTACTTAGTAATGAGAGAACGCATGTGGTTTTGTGTAAGCTTGTATTGTACTTATTAATGAGAGTACGCATGGTGTTTTGCTTTAGTCTGTATTGTACTTATTAATGAGATTACGTATGGTGCTTTGTTTTAGCCTGTATTGTACTTATTGATGAGAGTACGCATGGTGTTTTGTTTTAGTCTGTATTGTACTTATTAATGAGAGTACACATGGTGCTTTGTTTTAGTCTGTATTGTACTTATTGATGAGAGTACGCATGGTGATTTGTTTTAGCTTGTATTGTACTTATTAATGATAGTACTCATGGTGTTTTGTTTTAGCCTGTATTGTACTTATTAATGAGAGAATGCATGGTGTTTTGTTTTAGCCTGTATTGTACTTATTAATGAGAGTACACATGGTGCTTTGTTTTAGTCTGTATTGTACTTATTGATGAGAGTACGCATGGTGCTTTGTTTTAGCTTGTATTGTACTTATTAATGAGAGTACTCATGGTGTTTTGTTTTAACCTGTATTATACCTATTAATGAGAGTACACATGGTGCTTTGTTTTATCCTGTATTGTACATATTAATGAGAGTACATATGGCGTTTTGCTTAAGCCTGTATTGTACTTATTAATGAGAGTACGCATGGTGTTTTGTTTTAGCCTGTATTGTACTTATTAATGAGAGTACACATGGTGCTTTGTTTTATCCTGTATTGTACTTATTAATGAGAGAATGCATGGTGTATTGCTTAAGCCCGTATTGTACTTATTAATGAGAGTACGCATGGTGTTTTGTTTTAGCCTGTATTGTACTTATTAATGAGAGTACGCATGGTTCTTTGTTTTTGTCTGTATTGTACTTAGTGATGAGAGAACGCATGGTGTTTTGCTTAAGCCTGCATTGTACTTATTAATGAGAGTACACATGGTGTTTTGTTTTAGCCTGTATTGTACTTATTAATGAGAGAATGCATGGTGTTTTGTTTAAGCCTGTATTGTACTTATTAATGTGAGTACAGATGGTGCTTTGTTTTAGCCTGTATTGTACTTATTAATGAGAGTACAGATGGTGCTTTGTTTTAGCCTGTATTGTACTTATTAATGAGAGTACGTATGGTGTTTTGTTTTAGCCTGTATTGTACTTATTAATGAGAAAACACATGGTGTTTTGTTTAAGCCTGTATTGTACTTATTAATGAGAGTACGCATGGTGTTTTGTTTTAGCCTGTATTGGACTTATTAATGAGAGAACACATGGTGTTTTGTTTTAGCTTGTATTGTACTTATTAATGAGAGTACGCATGGTTTTTTGTTTTAGCCTGTATTGTACTTATTAATGAGAGTACACATGGTGCTTTGTTTTAGCCTGTATTGTACTTATTAATGAGAGCACATATGGCGTTTTGCTTAAGCTTGTATTGTACTTATTAATGAGAGTACGGATGGTGTTTTGTTTTAGCCTGTATTGTACTTATTAATGAGAGTACACATGGTGCTTTGTTTTATCCTGTATTGTACTTATTAATAAGAGAATGCATGGTGTTTTGTTTAAGCCCGTATTGTACTTATTAATGAGAGTACAGATGGTGCTTTGTTTTAACCTGTATTGTACTTATTAATGAGAGTACACCTGGTGCTTTGTTTTAGCCTGTATTGTACTTACTAATGAGAGTACGCATGGTGTTTTGTCTAAGCCTGTATTGTACTTATTAATGAGATAACGCATGGTGTTTTGTTTTAGCCTGTATTGTACTTATTAATGAGAGTACACATGGTGTTTTGTTTTAGCCTGTATTGTACTTATTAATGAGAGTACACATGGTGTTTTGTTTTAGCCTGTATTTTACTTATTAATGAGAGTACACATGGTACTTTGTTTTAGCCTGTATTGTATTTATTAATGAGAGTACGCATGGTGTTTTGTACTTAGTAATGAGAGTATGCATTGTGTTTTGCTTAAGCTTGTATTGTGCTAATTAATGAGAGAACGCATGATGTTTTGCTTAAGCCTGTATTGTACTTAGTAATGAGAGAACATATGGTGTTTTGCTGAAGCCTGTATTGTACTTATTAATGAGAGAACGCATGGCGATTTGCTTAAGGATGTGTTGTTCTTATTAATGAGAGAACGCATGGTGTTTTGCTTAAAGCTGTGTTATACTTAATAATGAGAGAACGCATGGTGTTTTGTTTAATCCTGTATTGTACTTACTAATGAGAATACGCATGGTGTTTTGCTTAAGCCTGTATTGTTCTTATTAATGAGAGTACGCATGGTGTTTTGTATTAGCCTGTATTGTATTTATTAATGAGAGAACGCATGGTGTTTTGAATTAGCTTGTATTGTGCTAATTATTGAGAGAACGCGTGATGTTTTGCTTAAGCCTGTATTGTACTTAGCAATGAGAGAACGCATGGTGTTTTGCTGAAGACTGTATTGTTCTTATTAATGAGAGTACGCATGGTGCTTTGCTTAAGTTTGTATTGTGCTTATTAATAAGAGTACGCACGGTGCTTTGTACTTGTTCTTATTCAGCTTGTATTGTGCTTTTTTGAGAGTACGCATTGCGTTTTTCTTAAGCTTGTACTGAGCTTATTAATGAGGGTACGCATGGTGCTTTGTACTTCTTAATGAGAATACCCATGGTGTTTTGTACTTAGTAATGAGAGTATGCATCGTGTTTTGCTTAAGCTTGTATTGTGCTAATTAATGAGAGAACGCATGATGTTTTGCTTAAGCCTGTATTGTACTTAGTAATGAGAGAACGCATGGTATTTTACTGAAGCCTGTATTGTACTTATTAATGAGAGAACGCATGGCGATTTGCTTTAGGATGTCTTGTTCTTATTAATGAGAGAACGCATTGGTGCTTTGCTTAAAGCTGTGTTATACTTAATAATGAGAGAATGCATGGTGTTTTGTTTAAACCTGTATTGTACTTACTAGTGTGAGTACGCATGATGTTTTGCTTTAGCCTGTATTGTTCTAATTAATGAGAGTACGCATGGTATTATGTATTAGCCTGTATTGTACTTATTATTGAGAGAACGCATGGTGTTTTGATTAAGCCTGTATTGTACTTATTAATGAGAGTACGCATGGCGTTTTGCTTAAGCTTGTATTGTACTTATTAATGAGAGTACGCATGGTGTTTTGTTTAAGCTTATATTGTACTTATTAATGAGAGTACGCATGGTGTTTTGTTTTAGCCTGTATTGTACTTATTAATGAGAGTACCCATGATGTTTTGCTTAAGCCTGTATTGTACTTATTAATGAGAGTACGCATGGTGTTTTGTATTAGCCTGTATTGTACTTATTAATGAGAGAACGCATGGTGTTTTGTTTTAGCCTGTATTGTACTTATTAATGAGAGAACGCATGGTGTTTTGTATTAGCCTGTATTGTACTTATTATTGATAGTACACATGGTGTTTTGTTTTAGCCTGTATTTTACTTATTAATGAGAGTACACATGGTGGTTTGCTTTAGCCTGTATTGTACTTATTAATGAGAGTACGTATTGTGTTTTGCTTAAGCTTGTATTGTACTAATTAATGAGATAACGCATGATGTTTTGCTTAAGCCTGTATTGTACTTAGTAATGAGAGAACGCATGGTGTTTTGCTGAAGCCTGTATTGTACTTATTAATGAGAGAACGCATGGCGATTTGCTTAAAGATGTGTTGTTCTTATTAATGAGAGAACGCATGGTGTTTTGCTTAAAGCTGTGCTATACTTAATAATTAGAGCACGCATGATGTTTTGTTTAAGCCTGTATTGTACTTATTAATGAGAGTAAGCATGGTGTTTTGTATTAGCCTGTATTGTACTTATTAATGAGAGAACGCATGGTGTTTTGATTTAGCCTGTATTGTACTTATTAATGAGAGTACACATGGCGTTTTGTTTAAGCTTGTATTGTACTTATTAATGAGAGTGCGCATGGTGTTTTGTTTTAGCCTGTATTGTGTTTATTAATGAGAGTACCCATGGTGTTTTGCTTAAGCCTGTATTGTACTTATTAATGAGAGAACGCATGGTGTTTTGTTTTAGTCTGTATTGTACTTATTAATGAGAGAACGCAAGGTGCTTTGCTTACGCTTGTATTGTACTTAGTAATGAGAGAACGCATGTCGTTTTGTTTAAGCTTGTATTTTACTTATTAATGAGAGAACGCATGGTGTTTTGTTTTAGTCTGTATTGTACTTATTAATGAGAGAACACAAGGTGTTTTTCTTAAGCTTGTATTGTACTTAGTAATGAGAGAACGCATGGTGTTTTGTTTTAACTTGTATTGTACTTATTAATGAGAGTACGCATGGTGTTTTGTTTTAGCCTGTATTGTACTTATTAATGAGAGAACGCATGGTGTTTTGTATTAGCCTGTATTGTACTTATTAATGATATTACAGATGGTGTTTTGTATTAGCCTGTATTGTACTTATTAATGAGAGTACTCATGGTGTTTTGTTTTAACCTGTATTGTACTTATTAATGAGAGTACTCATGGTGTTTTGTTTTAACCTGTATTGTACTTATTAATGAGAGTACGCATGGTGTTTTGTTTTAGCCTGTATTGTACTTATTAATGAGAGAACGCATGGTGTTTTGTATTAGCCTGTATTGTACTTATTAATGATAGTACAGATGGTGTTTTGTATTAGCCTGTATTGTACTTATTAATGAGAGTACACATGGTGCTTTGTTTTAGGCTGTATTGTACTTATTAATGAGAGTACGCATTGTGTTTTGCTTAAGCTTGTATTGTACTAATTAATGAGATAACGCATGATGTTTTGCATAAGCCTGTATTGTACTTAGTAATGAGAGAACGCATGGTGTTTTGCTGAAGCCTGTATTGTACTTATTAATGAGAGAACGCATAGCGATTTGCTTTAGGATGTGTTGTTCTTATTAATGAGAGAACGCATGTTGTTTTGCTTAAAGCTGTGCTATACTTAATAATGAGAGAACGCATGATGTTTTGTTTAAGCCTGTATTGTACTTATTAATGAGAGAACGCATGGTGTTTTGTATTAGCCTGTATTGTACTTATTAATGATAGTACACATGGTGTTTTGTTTTAGCCTGTATTTTACTTATTAATGAGAGTGCGTATTGTGTTTTGCTTAAGCTTGTATTGTACTAATTAATGAGATAACGCATGATGTTTTGCTTAAGCCTGTATTGTACTTAGTAATGAGAGAACGCATGGTGTTTTGCTGAAGCCTGTATTGTACTTATTAATGAGAGAACGCATGACGATTTGCTTAAAGATGTGTTGTTCTTATTAATGAGAGAACGCATGGTGTTTTGCTTAAAGCTGTGCTATACTTAATAATGAGAGAACTCATGATGTTTTGTTGAAGCCTGTATTGTACTTATTAATGAGAGTACGCATGGTGTTTTGTATTAGCCTGTATTGTACTTATTAATGAGAGAACGCATGGTGTTTTGATTTAGCCTGTATTGTTCTTATTAATGAGAGTACACATGGCGTTTTGCTTAAGCTTATATTGTACTTATTAATGAGAGTACGCATGGTGTTTTGTTTAACCTTGTATTGTACTTATTAATGAGAGTGCGCATGGTGTTTTGTTTTAGCCTGAATTGTGCTTATTAATGAGAGTACCCATGGTGTTTTGCTTAAGAATATATTGTACTTATTAATGAGAGAACGCATGGTGTTTTGTTTTAGTCTGTATTGTACTTATTAATGAGAGAACGCATGGTGTTTTGTTTTAGTCTGTACTGTACCTATTAATGAGAGAACGTATTGTGCTTTGCTTAAGCTTGTATTGTACTTAGTAATGAGAGAACGCATGTCGTTTTGTGTAAGCTTGTATTGTACTTATTAATGAGAGTACGCATGGTGTTTTGTTTTAGTCTGTATTGTACTTATTAATGAGATTACGTATGGTGCTTTGTTTTAGCCTGTATTGTATTTATTGATGAGACTACGCATGGTGCTTTGTTTGAGCTTGTATTGTACTTATTAATGAGAGAACGCATGGTGCTTTGCTTAAGCTTGTATTGTACTTATTATTGAGAGAATGCATGGTGTTTTGTTTAAGCCTGTATTGTACTTATTATTGAGAGTATACATGGTGCTTTGTTTTATCCTGCATTGTACTTATTAATGAGAGAATGCATGGTGTTTTGTT
The DNA here is from genome assembly GCA_963680875.1 of Bathymodiolus brooksi. Lineage (NCBI taxonomy): Eukaryota > Metazoa > Mollusca > Bivalvia > Mytilida > Modiolidae > Bathymodiolus > Bathymodiolus brooksi. The sequence continues at coordinate 9,828,263 of OY804590.1, forward strand.
TAAGCCCGATTTGTACTTATTAATGGGAGTACAGAGGGCGCTTTTTTTTAGCCTGTATTGTACTTATTAATGAGAGTACGCATGGTGTTTTGTTTTAGCCTGTATTGTACTTATTAATGAGAGAACGCATTGTGCTTTGCTTAAGCTTGTATTGTACTTAGTAATGAGAGAACGCATGGCGTTTTGCTTAAGAATGTATTGTACTTATTAATGAGAGTACGCATGGTGCTTTGTTTTCATCAGTATTGTACTTAGTATTGAGAGAACGAATGGTGTTTTGTTTAAGCCTGTATTGTACTTATTAATGAGAGTACACATGGTGTTTTGCTTAAGCCTATATTGTACTTATTAATGAGAGAACGCATGGTGTTTTGTTTTAGTCTGTATTGTACTTATTAATGAGAGAACGCATGGTGTTTTGTTTTAGTCTGTACTGTACCTATTAATGAGAGAACGTATTGTGCTTTGCTTAAGCTTGTATTGTACTTAGTAATGAGAGAACGCATGTCGTTTTGTGTAAGCTTGTATTGTACTTATTAATGAGAGTACGCATGGTGTTTTGTTTTAGTCTGTATTGTACTTATTAATGAGATTACGTATGGTGCTTTGTTTTAGCCTGTATTGTATTTATTGATGAGACTACGCATGGTGCTTTGTTTGAGCTTGTATTGTACTTATTAATGAGAGAACGCATGGTGTTTTGTTTTAGTCTGTATTGTACTTATTAATGAGGGAACGCATGGTGTTTTGTTTTAGTCTGTACTGTACCTATTAATGAGAGAACGTATTGTGCTTTGCTTAAGCTTGTATTGTACTTAGTAATGAGAGAACGCATGTCGCTTTGTGTAAGCTTGTATTTTACTTATTAATGAGAGTACGCATGGTGTTTTGTTTTAGTTTGTATTGTACTTATTAATGAGATTACGTATGGTGCTTTGTTTTAGCCTGTATTGTATTTATTGATGAGACTACGCATGGTGCTTTGTTTGAGCTTGTATTGTACTTATTAATGAGAGAACGCATGGTGCTTTGCTTAAGCTTGTATTGTACTTATTATTGAGAGAATGCATGGTGTTTTGTTTAAGCCTGTATTGTACTTATTATTGAGAGTATACATGGTGCTTTGTTTTATCCTGTATTGTACTTATTAATGAGAGAATGCATGGTGTTTTGTTTAAGCCCGTATTGTACTTATTAATGAGAGTACAGAGGGCGCTTTTTTTTAGCCTGTATTGTACTTATTAATGAGAGTACGCATGGTGTTTTGTTTTAGGCTGTATTGTACTTATTAACGAGAGAACGCATTGTGCTTTGCTTAAGCTTGTATTGTACTTAGTAATGAGAGAACGCATGGCGTTTTGCTTAAGAATGTATTGTACTTATTAATGAGAGTACGCATGGTGCTTTGTTTTCATCAGTATTGTACTTAGTATTGAGAGAACGAATGGTGTTTTGTTTAAGCCTGTATTGTACTTATTAATGAGAGTACACATGGTGTTTTGCTTAAGCCTATATTGTACTTATTAATGAGAGAACGCATGGTGTTTTGTTTTAGTCTGTATTGTACTTATTAATGAGAGAACGCATGGTGTTTTGTTTTAGTCTGTACTGTACCTATTAATGAGAGAACGTATTGTGCTTTGCTTAAGCTTGTATTGTACTTAGTAATGAGAGAACGCATGTCGTTTTTTTGTAAGCTTGTATTGTACTTATTAATGAGAGTACGCATGGTGTTTTGTTTTAGTCTGTATTGTACTTATTAATGAGATTACGTATGGTGCTTTGTTTTAGCCTGTATTGTATTTATTGATGAGACTACGCATGGTGCTTTGTTTGAGCTTGTATTGTACTTATTAATGAGAGAACGCATGGTGCTTTGCTTAAGCTTGTATTGTACTTATTATTGAGAGAATGCATGGTGTTTTGTTTAAGCCTGTATTGTACTTATTATTGAGAGTATACATGGTGCTTTGTTTTATCCTGTATTGTACTTATTAATGAGAGAATGCATGGTGTTTTGTTTAAGCCCGCATTGTACTTATTAATGAGAGTACAGAGGGCGCTTTTTTTTAGCCTGTATTGTACTTATTAATGAGAGAACGCATGGTGTTTTGTATTAGCCTGTATTGTACTTATTAATGATAGTACAGATGGTGTTTTGTATTAGCCTGTATTGTACTTATTAATGAGAGTACACATGGTGCTTTGTTTTAGGCTGTATTGTACTTATTAATGAGAGTACGCATTGTGTTTTGCTTAAGCTTGTATTGTACTAATTAATGAGATAACGCATGATGTTTTGCTTAAGCCTGTATTGTACTTAGTAATGAGAGAACGCATGGTGTTTTGCTGAAGCCTGTATTGTACTTATTAATGAGAGAACGCATAGCGATTTGCTTTAGGATGTGTTGTTCTTATTAATGAGAGAACGCATGTTGTTTTGCTTAAAGCTGTGCTATACTTAATAATGAGAGAACGCATGATGTTTTGTTTAAGCCTGTATTGTACTTATTAATGAGAGAACGCATGGTGTTTTGTATTAGCCTGTATTGTACTTATTAATGATAGTACACATGGTGTTTTGTTTTAGCCTGTATTTTACTTATTAATGAGAGTGCGTATTGTGTTTTGCTTAAGCTTGTATTGTACTAATTAATGAGATAACGCATGATGTTTTGCTTAAGCCTGTATTGTACTTAGTAATGAGAGAACGCATGGTGTTTTGCTGAAGCCTGTATTGTACTTATTAATGAGAGAACGCATGACGATTTGCTTAAAGATGTGTTGTTCTTATTAATGAGAGAACGCATGGTGTTTTGCTTAAAGCTGTGCTATACTTAATAATGAGAGAACTCATGATGTTTTGTTGAAGCCTGTATTGTACTTATTAATGAGAGTACGCATGGTGTTTTGTATTAGCCTGTATTGTACTTATTAATGAGAGAACGCATGGTGTTTTGATTTAGCCTGTATTGTTCTTATTAATGAGAGTACACATGGCGTTTTGCTTAAGCTTATATTGTACTTATTAATGAGAGTACGCATGGTGTTTTGTTTAACCTTGTATTGTACTTATTAATGAGAGTGCGCATGGTGTTTTGTTTTAGCCTGAATTGTGCTTATTAATGAGAGTACCCATGGTGTTTTGCTTAAGAATATATTGTACTTATTAATGAGAGAACGCATGGTGTTTTGTTTTAGTCTGTATTGTACTTATTAATGAGAGAACGCATGGTGTTTTGTTTTAGTCTGTACTGTACCTATTAATGAGAGAACGTATTGTGCTTTGCTTAAGCTTGTATTGTACTTAGTAATGAGAGAACGCATGTCGTTTTGTGTAAGCTTGTATTGTACTTATTAATGAGAGTACGCATGGTGTTTTGTTTTAGTCTGTATTGTACTTATTAATGAGATTACGTATGGTGCTTTGTTTTAGCCTGTATTGTATTTATTGATGAGACTACGCATGGTGCTTTGTTTGAGCTTGTATTGTACTTATTAATGAGAGAACGCATGGTGCTTTGCTTAAGCTTGTATTGTACTTATTATTGAGAGAATGCATGGTGTTTTGTTTAAGCCTGTATTGTACTTATTATTGAGAGTATACATGGTGCTTTGTTTTATCCAGCATTGTACTTATTAATGAGAGAATGCATGGTGTTTTGTTTAAGCCCGATTTGTACTTATTAATGGGAGTACAGAGGGCGCTTTTTTTTAGCCTGTATTGTACTTATTAATGAGAGTACGCATGGTGTTTTGTTTTAGCCTGTATTGTACTTATTAATGAGAGAACGCATTGTGCTTTGCTTAAGCTTGTATTGTACTTAGTAATGAGAGAACGCATGGCGTTTTGCTTAAGAATGTATTGTACTTATTAATGAGAGTACGCATGGTGCTTTGTTTTCATCAGTATTGTACTTAGTATTGAGAGAACGAATGGTGTTTTGTTTAAGCCTGTATTGTACTTATTAATGAGAGTACACATGGTGTTTTGCTTAAGCCTATATTGTACTTATTAATGAGAGAACGCATGGTGTTTTGTTTTAGTCTGTATTGTACTTATTAATGAGAGAACGCATGGTGTTTTGTTTTAGTCTGTACTGTACCTATTAATGAGAGAACGTATTGTGCTTTGCTTAAGCTTGTATTGTACTTAGTAATGAGAGAACGCATGTCGTTTTGTGTAAGCTTGTATTGTACTTATTAATGAGAGTACGCATGGTGTTTTGTTTTAGTCTGTATTGTACTTATTAATGAGATTACGTATGGTGCTTTGTTTTAGCCTGTATTGTATTTATTGATGAGACTACGCATGGTGCTTTGTTTGAGCTTGTATTGTACTTATTAATGAGAGAACGCATGGTGTTTTGTTTTAGTCTGTATTGTACTTATTAATGAGGGAACGCATGGTGTTTTGTTTTAGTCTGTACTGTACCTATTAATGAGAGAACGTATTGTGCTTTGCTTAAGCTTGTATTGTACTTAGTAATGAGAGAACGCATGTCGCTTTGTGTAAGCTTGTATTTTACTTATTAATGAGAGTACGCATGGTGTTTTGTTTTAGTTTGTATTGTACTTATTAATGAGATTACGTATGGTGCTTTGTTTTAGCCTGTATTGTATTTATTGATGAGACTACGCATGGTGCTTTGTTTGAGCTTGTATTGTACTTATTAATGAGAGAACGCATGGTGCTTTGCTTAAGCTTGTATTGTACTTATTATTGAGAGAATGCATGGTGTTTTGTTTAAGCCTGTATTGTACTTATTATTGAGAGTATACATGGTGCTTTGTTTTATCCTGTATTGTACTTATTAATGAGAGAATGCATGGTGTTTTGTTTAAGCCCGTATTGTACTTATTAATGAGAGTACAGAGGGCGCTTTTTTTTAGCCTGTATTGTACTTATTAATGAGAGTACGCATGGTGTTTTGTTTTAGGCTGTATTGTACTTATTAATGAGAGAACGCATTGTGCTATGCTTAAGCTTGTATTGTACTTAGTAATGAGAGAACGCATGGCGTTTTGCTTAAGAATGTATTGTACTTATTAATGAGAGTACGCATGGTGCTTTGTTTTTATCAGTATTGTACTTAGTATTGAGAGAACGAATGGTGTTTTGTTTAAGCCTGTATTGTACTTATTAATGAGAGTACACATGGTGTTTTGCTTAAGCCTATATTGTACTTATTAATGAGAGAACGCATGGTGTTTTGTTTTAGTCTGTATTGTACTTATTAATGAGAGAACGCATGGTGTTTTGTTTTAGTCTGTACTGTACCTATTAATGAGAGAACGTATTGTGCTTTGCTTAAGCTTGTATTGTACTTAGTAATGAGAGAACGCATGTCGTTTTTTTGTAAGCTTGTATTGTACTTATTAATGAGAGTACGCATGGTGTTTTGTTTTAGTCTGTATTGTACTTATTAATGAGATTACGTATGGTGCTTTGTTTTAGCCTGTATTGTATTTATTGATGAGACTACGCATGGTGCTTTGTTTGAGCTTGTATTGTACTTATTAATGAGAGAACGCATGGTGCTTTGCTTAAGCTTGTATTGTACTTATTATTGAGAGAATTCATGGTGTTTTGTTTAAGCCTGTATTGTACTTATTAATGAGAGTACAGAGGGCGCTTTTTTTTAGCCTGTATTGTACTTATTAATGAGAGTACGCATGGTGTTTTGTTTTAGCCTGTATTGTACTTATTAATGAGAGAACGCATTGTGCTTTGCTTAAGCTTGTATTGTACTTAATAATGAGAGAACGCATGGCGTTTTGCTTCAGAATGTATTGTACTTATTAATGAGAGTACGCATGGTGCTTTGTTTTCATCAGTATTGTACTTAGTATTGAGAGAACGAATGGTGTTTTGTTTAAGCCTGTATTGTACTTATTAATGAGAGTACACATGGTTTTTTGCTTTAGCCTGTATTGTACTTATTAATGAGAGTACACATGGTGCTTTGTTTTAGCCTGTATTGTACTTATTAATGAGAGTGCATATGGTGCTTTGTTTTAGCCTGTATTGTACTTATTAATGAGAGAATGCATGGTGTTTTGCTTAAGCCCGTATTGTACTTATTAATGAGAGTACAGATGGTGCTTTGTTTTAACCTGTATTGTCCGTACTAATGAGAGTACACATGGTATTTTGTTTTAGCCTATATTGTACTTATTAATGAGGGTACACATGGTGCTTTGTTTTAGCCTGTATTGTACTTATTAATGAGAGTACACATGGTGCTTTGTTTTAGCATGTATTGTACTTATTAATGAGGGTACACATGCTGCTTTGTTTTAGCCTGTATTGTACTTATTAATGAGAGTACACATGGTGCTTTGTTTTATCCTGTATTGTACTTATTAATAAGAGAATGTATGGTGTTTTGTTTAAGCCCGTATTGTACTTATTAATGAGAGTACGCATGGTGCTTTGTTTTAGCCTGTATTGTACTTACTAATGAGAGTACGCATGGTGTTTTGTCTAAGCCTGTATTGTACTTATTAATGAGAGTACGCATGGTGTTTTGTTTTAGCCTGTATTGTACTTATTAATGAGGGTACACATGCTGCTTTGTTTTAGCCTGTATTGTACTTATTGATGAGAGTACGCATGGTGCTTTGTTTTAGCCTGTATTGTACTTATTAATGAGAGTACATATGGCGTTTTGTTTTAGCCTGTATTGTACTTATTAATGAGAGTACACATGGTGCTTTGTTTTAGCCTGTATTGTACTTATTAATGAGAGTACGCATGATGTTTTGTTTTAGCCTGTATTGTACTTATTAATGAGAGTACATATGGCGTTTTGTTTTAGCCTGTATTGTACTTATTAATGAGAGTACACATGGTGCTTTGTTTTAGCCTGTATTGTACTTATTAATGAGGGTACACATGGTGCTTTGTTTTAGCATGTATTGTACTTATTAATGGGAGAACGCATTGTGCTTTGTTTAAGCCTGTATTGTACTTAGTAATGAGAGAACGCATGGCATTTTGTTTAAGCCTGTATTGTACTTATTAATGAGAGTACACATGGTGTTTTGTTTTAGGCTGTATTGTACTTATTAATGAGAGAATGCATGGTGTTTTGTTTTAGCCCGTATTGTACTTATTAATGAGAGTACAGATGGTGCTTTGTTTTAGCCTGTATTGTACTTATTAATGAGAGTACACAAGGTGTTTTGCTTTGGCCTGTGTTGTACTTATTAATGAGAGAACGCATGGTGTTTTGCTTTAGCCTGTATTGTACTTATTAATGAGAGTACGCATGGTGTTTTGTTTTAGCCTGTATTGTACTTATTAATGAGAGAACACATGGTGTTTTGTTTAAGCCTGTATTGTACTTATTAATGAGAGTACGCATGGTGTTTTGTTTTAGCCTGTATTGTACTTATTAATGAGAGAACACATGGTGTTTTGTTTTTAGCTTGTATTGTACTTATTAATGAGAGTACGCATGGTTTTTTGTTTTAGCCTGTACTGTACTTATTAATGAGAGTACACATGGTGCTTTGTTTTATCCTGTATTGTACTTATTAATAAGAGAATGCATGGTGTTTTGTTTAAGCCCGTATTGTACTTATTAATGAGAGTACGCATGGTGTTTTGTTTTAGCCTGTATTGTACTTATTAATGAGAGAACACATGGTGTTTTGTTTTAGCTTGTATTGTACTTATTAATGAGAGTACGCATGGTTTTTTGTTTTAGCCTGTATTGTACTTATTAATGAGAGTACACATGGTGCTTTGTTTTATCCTGTATTGTACTTATTAATAAGAGAATGCATGGTGTTTTGTTTAAGCCCGTATTGTACTTATTAATGAGAGTACGCATGGTTTTTTGTTTTAGCCTGTATTGTACTTATTAATGAGAGTACACATGGTGTTTTGTTTTAGCATGTATTGTACTTATTAATAAGAGAATGCATGGTGTTTTGTTTTAGCCTGTATTGTACTTACTAATGAGAGTACGCATGGTGTTTTGTCTAAGCCTGTATTGTACTTATTAATGAGAGTACGCATGGTGCTTTGTTTTAGCCTGTATTGTACTTATTAATGAGAGAACGCAGGTGTTTTGTATTAGCCTGTATTGTACTTATTAATGAGAGTACGCATGGTGTTTTGTTTTAGCCTGTATTTTACTTATTAATGAGAGTACACATGGTGTTTTGCTGAAGCCTGTATTGTACTTATTAATGAGAGAACGCATGGCGATTTGTTTAAGGATGTGTTATTCTTATTAATGAGAGAACGCATGGTGTTTTGCTTAAAGCTGTGTTATACTTAATAATGAGAGAACGCATGGTGTTTTGTTTAAGCCTGTATTGTACTTACTAATAAGAGTACGCATGGTATTTTGTTTAAGCCTGTATTGTTCTTGTTAATGAGAGTACGCATGGTGTTTTGTATTAGTCTGTATTGTACTTATTAATGAGAGAACGCATGGTGTTTTGATTTAGCCTGTATTGTACTTATTAATGAGAGTACACATGGCGTTTTGCTTAAGCTTGTATTGTACTTATTAATGAGAGTGCGCATGGTGTTTTGTTTTAGTGTGTATTGTGCTTATTAATGAGAGTACCCATGGTGTTTTGCTTAACCCTGTATTGTACTTATTAATGAGAGTACGCATGTTGTTTTGTATTAGCCTGTATTGTACTAATCAATGAGAGAACGCATGGTGTTTTGTTTTATTCTGTATTGTACTTATTAAAGAGAGAACGCATGGTGTTTTGTTTTAGCCTGTATTGTACTTATTAATGAGAGTTCACATGGTGCTTTGTTTTAGCCTGTATTGTAATCATTAATGAGAGAACGCATGTTGTTTTGTTTATGCCTGTATTGTACTTATTAATGAGAGTACACATGATGCTTTGATTTAGCCTGTATTGTACTTATTAATGAGAGTACGCATGGTGTTTTGTTTTAGCCTGTATTTTACTTATTAATGAGAGTACGTATGGTGCTTTGTTTTAGCCTGTATTGTACTTATTGATGAGAGTACGCATGGTGCTTTCTTTTAGCCTGTATTGTACTTATTAATGAGAGAACGCATGGTGTTTTGTTTTAGCCTGTATTGTACTTATTATTGAGAGAATGCATGGTGTTTTGTTTAAGCCCGTATTGTACTTATTAATGAGAGAAAACATGGTGCTTTGTTTTAGCCTGTATTGTACTTATTAATGAGAGAACGCATTGTGCTTTGCTTAAGCTTGTATTGTACTTAGTAATGAGAGTACGCATGGTGTTTTGTTTAAGCCTCTATTGTACTTATTAATTAGAGTACACATGGTGCTTTGTTTTAGCCTGTATTGTATTTATTAATGAGAGTACGCATGGTGTTTTGTTTTAGCCGGTATTGTACTTATTAATGAGAGTACGCATGGTGCTTTGTTTTAGCCTGTATTGTACTTATTGATGAGAGTACGCATGGTGCTTTCTTTTAGCCTGTATTGTACTTATTAATGAGAGAACTCATGGTGTTTTATTTTAGCCTGTATTGTACTTATTAATGAGAGAATGCATGGTGTTTTGTTTAAGCCCGTATTGTACTTATTAATGAGAGAAAACATGGTGCTTTGTTTTAGCCTGTATTGTACTTATTAATGAGAGAACGCATGGTGTTTTGCTTTACCCTGTATGGTACATATTAATGAGAGAACGCATGGTGTTTTGTTATAGCCTGTATGGAACTTATTAATGAGAGTACACATGGTGTTTTGTTTTAGCCTGTATTGTACTTATTAATGAGGGTACACATGGTGCTTTGTTTTAGCCTGTATTGTACTTATTAATGAGAGTACATATGGCGTTTTGTTTTAGCCTGTATTGTACTTATTAATGAGAGTACACATGGTGCTTTGTTTTAGCCTGTATTGTACTTATTAATTAGGGTACACATGGTGCTTTGTTTTAGCCTGTATTGTACTTATTAATGAGAGAACCCATTGTGCTTTTCTTAAGCTTGTATTGTACTTAGTAATGAGAGAACGCATGGCGTTTTGTTTAAGCCTGTATTGTACTTATTAATGAGAGTACGCATGGTGTTTTGTTTTAGCCTGTATTGTACTTATTAATGAGAGTACGCATGGTGCTTTGTTTTAGTCTGTATTGTACCTAGTAATGAGAGAACGCATGGTGTTTTGCTTAAGCCTGTATTGTACTTATTAATGAGAGTACACATGGTGTTTTGTTTTAGCTTGTATTGTACTTATTAATGAGAGAATGCATGGTGTTTTGTTTAAGCCTGTATTGTACTTAGTAATGAGAGTACAGATGGTTCTTTGTTTTAGCCTGTATTGTACTTATTAATGAGAGTACACAAGGTGCTTTGTTTTAGCCTGTATTGTACTTATTAATGAGAGTACACATGGTGTTTTGCTTTAGACTGTATTGTATTTATTAATGAGAGTACGCATGGTGCTTTGTTTTAGCCTGTATTGTACTTATTAATGAGAGAACGCATGGTGTTTTGTTTTAGCCTGTATTGTACTTATTAATGAGAGTACATATGGCGTTTTGTTTTAGCCTGTATTGTACTTATTAATGAGAGTACACATGGTGCTTTGTTTTAGCCTGTATTGTACTTATTAATTAGGGTACACATGGTGCTTTGTTTTAGCCTGTATTGTACTTATTAATGAGAGAACCCATTGTGCTTTTCTTAAGCTTGTATTGTACTTAGTAATGAGAGAACGCATGGCGTTTTGTTTAAGCCTGTATTGTACTTATTAATGAGAGTACGCATGGTGTTTTGTTTTAGCCTGTATTGTACTTATTAATGAGAGTACGCATGGTGCTTTGTTTTAGTCTGTATTGTACCTAGTAATGAGAGAACGCATGGTGTTTTGTTTTAGCCTGTATTGTACTTATTAATGAGAGTACATATGGCGTTTTGTTTTAGCCTGTATTGTACTTATTAATGAGAGTACACATGGTGCTTTGTTTTAGCCTGTATTGTACTTATTAATGAGGGTACACATGGTGCTTTGTTTTAGCATGTATTGTACTTATTAATGGGAGAACGCATTGTGCTTTGTTTAAGCCTGTATTGTACTTATTAATGAGAGTACACATGGTGTTTTGCTTTAGACTGTATTGTATTTATTAATGAGAGTACGCATGGTGCTTTGTTTTAGCCTGTATTGTACTTATTAATGAGAGAACGCATGGTGTTTTGTTTTAGCCTGTATTGTACTTATTAATGAGAGTACACATGGTGCTTTGTTTTATCCTGTATTGTACTTATTAATGAGAGAATGCATGGTGTATTGCTTAAGCCGTATTGTACTTATTAATGAGAGTACATATGGTGCTTTGTTTTAGCCTGTATTGTACTTATTAATGAGAGTACATATGGTGCTTTGTTTTAGCCTGTATTGTACTAATTAATGAGAGTATACATGGTGCTTTGTTTTAGCCTGTATTGTACTTATTAATGAGAGTACATATGGTGCTTTGTTTTATGCTGTATTGGACTTATTAATGAGAGAATGCATGGTGTATTGCTTAAGCCTGTATTGTACTTATTAATGAGAGTACGCATGGTGTTTTGTTTTATCCTGTATTGTAATTATTAATGAGAGAACGCATGGTGTTTTGTTTTATCCTGTATTGTACTTATTAATGAGAGTACGCATGGTGTTTTGTTTTAACCTGTATTGTACTTATTGATGAGAGTACGCATGGTGTTTTGTTTTATCCTGTATTGTACTTGTTAATGAGAGAATGCATTGTGTTTTGTTTAAGCCTGTATTGTACTTATTAATGAGAGAACGCATGGTGTTTTGTTTTAGCCTGTATGGTACTTATTAATGAGAGTACGCATGGTGTTTTGTCTAAGCCTGTATTGTACTTATTAATGAGAGTACGCATGGTGTTTTGGTTTAACCTGTATGGTACTTATTAATGAGAGTACACATGGTGCTTTGTTTTATTCTGTATTGTACTTATTAATGAGAGAACGCATGGTGTTTTGTTTTAGCCTGTATGGTACTTATTAATGAGAGTACGCATGGTGTTTTGTCTAAGCCTGTATTGTACTTATTAATGAGAGTACGCATGGTGTTTTGTTTAAGCCTGTATTGTACTTATTAATGAGATTACGCATGGTGTTTTGTTTTATCCTGTATTGTACTTATTAATGAGAGTACACATGGTGCTTTGCTTTATCCTGTATTGTACTTATTAATGAGAGAATGCATTGCGTTTTGTTTAAGCCGTATTGTACTTATTAATGAGAGAACGCATGGTGTTTTGTTTTAGCCTGTAAGGTACTTATTAATGAGAGTACGCATGGTGTTTTGTCTAAGCCTGTATTGTACTTATTAATGAGAGTACGCATGGTGTTTTGTTTTTTGCCTGTATGGTACTTATTAATGAGAGTACGCATGGTGTTTTGTCTAAGCCTGTATTGTACTTATTAATGAGAGTACTCATGGTGTTTTGTTTTAGCTTGTATTGTACTTATTAATGAGAGTACGCATGGTGTTTTGTTTTAGCCTGTAATGTACTTATTAATGAGAGAACGCATTGTGCTTTGCTTAATCTTGTATTGTACTTAGTAATGAGAGAACGCATGGCGTTTTGCTTAAGCCTGTATTGTACTTATTAATGAGAGTACGCATGGTGTTTTGTTTTAGCCTGTATTGTACTTGTTAATGAGAGAACACATGGTGTTTTGTTTTAGCCTGTATTGTACTTGTTAATGAGAGTACGCATGGTGTTTTGTTTTAGCTTGTATTGTACTTATTAATGAGGGTGCACATGGTGCTTTGTTTTAGCCTGTATTGTACTTATTAATGAGAGTACACATGGTGTTTTGTTTTAGCTTGTATTGTACTTATTAATGAGAGTACACATGGTGCTTTGTTTTAGCCTGTATTGTACTTATTAATGAGAGAACGCATTGTGCTTTGCTTAAGCTTGTATTGTACTTAGTAATGAGAGAACGCATGGCGTTTTCTTTAACCCTGCATTGTACTTATTAATGAGAGTACACATGGTGCTTTGTTTTAGCCTGTATTGTACTTATTAATGAGGGTACACATGGTGCTTTGTTTTAGCCTGTATTGTATTTATTAATGAGAGAACGCATTGTGCTTTGCTTAAGCTTGTATTGTACTTAGTAATGAGAGAACGTATGGCGTTTTGGTTAAGCCTGCATTGTACTTATTAATGAGAGTACGCATGGTGTTTTGTTTTAGCCTGTATTGTACTTATTAATGAGAGTACACATGGTGTTTTGTGTTAGCCTGTATTGTACTTATTAATGAGAGTACACATGGTGTTTTGTTTTAGCCTGTATTGTACTTATTAATGAGGGTACACATGGTGCTTTGTTTTAGCCTGTATTGTACTTATTAATGAGAGAACGCATTGTGCTTTGCTTAAGCTTGTATTGTACTTATTAATGAGAGAACGCATGGCGTTTTGCTTAAGCCTGTATTGTACTTATTAATGAGAGTACGCATGGTGTTTTGCATTAGCCTGTATTGTACTTATTAATGAGAGAACACATGGTGTTTTGTTTAAGCTTGTATTGTACTTATTAATGAGAGTACACATGGTGTTTTGCTTAAGCTTGTATTGTACTTATTAATGAGAGTACGCATGGTGTTTTGTTTAAGCCTGTATTGTACTTATTAAAGAGAGTACGCATGGTGTTTTGTTTAAGCTTGTATTGTACTTATTAATGAGAGTACGTATGGTGTTTTCCTTAACCTGTAATTTACTTATTAATGAGAGAATGCATGGTGTTTTGTTTAAGCCTGTATTGTACTTATTAATGAGAGTACAGATGGTGCTTTGTTTTAGCCTGTGTTGTACTTATTAATGAGAGTACACATGGTGCTTTGCTTAAGCTTGTATTGTACTTAGTAATGAGAGAACGCATGGCGTTTTGCTTAAGCCTGTATTGTACTTATTAATGAGAGTTCGCATGGTGTTTTGTTTTAGCCTGTATTGTACTTGTTAATGAGAGAACACATTTTGTTTTGTTTAAGCCTGTATTGTTCTTATTAATGAGAGTACGCATGGTGCTTTGTTTTAGCCTGTATTGTACTTATTAATGAGAGAATTCATGGTGTTTTGTTTAAGCCCGTATTGTACTTATTAATGAGAGTACAGATGGTGCTTTGTTTTAGCCTGTATTGTACTTATTAATGAGGGTACACATTGTGCTTTGTTTTAGCCTGTATTGTACTTATTAATGAGAGAACACATTGTGCTTTGCTTAAGCTTGTATTGTACTTATTAATGAGAGAACGCATGGCGTTTTGTTTAAGCCTGCATTGTACTTATTAATGAGAGTACGCATGGTGTTTTGTTTTAGCCTGTATTGTACTTATTAATGAGAGTACACATGGTGTTTTGTTTTAGCCTGTATTGTACTTATTAATGAGAGAATGCATGGTGTTTTGTTTAAGCGTATTGTACTTAGTAATGAGAGTACAGATGTATCTTTGTTTTAGCCAGTATTGTACTTATTAATGAGAGTACACAAGGTGCTTTGTTTTAGCCTGTATTGTACTTATTAATGAGAGTACGCATGGTGTTTTGTTTTAGACTGTATTGTACTTATTAATGAGAGTACGCATGGTCCTTTGTTTTAGCCTGTATTGTACTTATTAATGAGAGAATGCATGGTGTATTGCTTAAGCCCGTATTGTACTTATTAATGAGAGTACATATGGTGCTTTGTTTTAGCCTGTATTTTACATATTAATGAGAGTACATATGGTGCTTTGTTTTAGCCTGTATTGTACTTATTAATGAGAGTACGCATGGTGCTTTGTTTTTGTCAGTATTGTACTTATTAATGAGAGAACACATGGTGTTTTGTTTACGCCTGTATTGTACTTATTACTGAGAGAACGCATGGTGTGTTGTTTTAGCCTGTATTGTACTTATTAATAAGAGTACACATGGTGCTTTGTTTTATCCTGTATTGTACTTATTAATGAGAGAACGCATGGTGTTTTGTTTTAGCCTGTATTGTACTTATTAATGAGAGTACATATGGTGCTTTGTTTTAGCCTGTATTGTACTTATTAATGAGAGTACACATGGTGCTTTGTTTTAGCCTGTATTGTATTTTCAAATGAGAGTACGCATGGTGTTTTGTCTAAGCCTGTATTGTACTTATTAATGAGAGAACGCATGGTGTTTTGTTTTAGCATATATGGTACTTATTAATGAGATTACGCATGGTGTTTTTGTTTTAGCCTGTATTGTACTTATTAATGAGAGTACACATGGTGCTTTGTTTTAGCCTGTATTGTACTTATTAATAAGAGTACGCATGGTGTTTTGGTTTAGCCTGTATTGTACTTATTAATGATAGAGCGCATTGTGCATTGTTTAAGCTTGCATTGTACTTAGTAATGAGAGAACGCATGGCGTTTTGCTTAAGCCTGTATTGTACTTATTAATGAGAGTACGCATGGTGTTTTGCATTAGCCTGTATTGTACTTATTAATGAGAGAACACATGGTGTTTTGTTTAAGCTTGTATTGTACTTATTAATGAGAGTACACATGGTGTTTTGTTTAAGCTTGTATTGTACTTATTAATGAGAGTACGCATGGTGTTTTGTTTAAGCCTGTATTGTACTTATTAAAGAGAGTACGCATGGTGTTTTGTTTAAGCTTGTATTGTACTTATTAATGAGAGTACGTATGGTGTTTTGTTTTAGCCTGTATTGTACTTGTTAATGAGAGAACACATGGTGTTTTGTTTTAGCCTGTATTGTTCTTATTAATGAGAGTACGCATGGTGCTTTGTTTTAGCCTGTATTGTACTTATTAATGAGGGTACACATTGTGCTTTGTTTTAGCCTGTATTGTACTTATTAATGAGAGAACGCATTGTGCTTTGCTTAACCTTGTATTGTACTTAGTAATGAGAGAACGCATGGCGTTTTGTTTAAGCCTGCATTGTACTTATTAATGAGAGTACGCATGGTGTTTTGTTTTAGCCTGTATTGTACTTATTAATGAGAGTACACATGTTGTTTTGTTTTAGCCTGTATTGTACTTATTAATGAGAGTACACATGGTGTTTTGTTTAAGCCTGTATTGTACTTATTAATGAGAGTACAGATGGTGCTTTGTTTTAGCCTGTGTTGTACTTATTAATGAGAGTACACATGGTGCTTTGCTTAAGCTTGTATTGTACTTAGTAATGAGAGAACGCATGGCGTTTTGCTTAAGCCTGTAGTGTACTTATTAATGAGAGTTCGCATGGTGTTTTGTTTTAGCCTGTATTGTACTTGTTAATGAGAGAACACATGGTGTTTTGTTTTAGCCTGTATTGTTCTTATTAATGAGAGTACGCATGGTGCTTTGTTTTAGCCTGTATTGTACTTATTAATGAGAGAATTCATGGTGTTTTGTTTAAGCCCGTATTGTACTTATTAATGAGAGTACAGATGGTGCTTTGTTTTAGCCTGTATTGTACTTATTAATGAGGGTACACATGGTGCTTTGTTTTAGCCTGTATTGTACTTATTAATGAGAGAAGGCATTGTGCTTTGCTTAAGCTTGTATTGTACTTATTAATGAGAGAACGCATGGCGTTTTGTTTAAGCCTGCATTGTACTTATTAATGAGAGTACGCATGGTGTTTTGTTTTAGCCTGTATTGTACTTATTAATGAGAGTACACATGGTGTTTTGTTTTAGCCTGTATTGTACTTATTAATGAGAGAATGCATGGTGTTTTGTTTAAGCGTATTGTACTTAGTAATGAGAGTACAGATGGTTCTTTGTTTTAGCCAGTATTGTACTCATTAATGAGAGTACACAAGGTGCTTTGTTTTAGCCTGTATTGTACTTATTAATGAGAGTACGCATGGTGTTTTGTTTTAGACTGTATTGTACTTATTAATGAGAGTACGCATGGTCCTTTGTTTTAGCCTGTATTGTACTTATTAATGAGAGAATGCATGGTGTATTGCTTAAGCCCGTATTGTACTTATTAATGAGAGTACATATGGTGCTTTGTTTTAGCCTGTATTTTACTTATTAATGAGAGTACATATGGTGCTTTGTTTTAGCCTGTATTGTACTTATTAATGAGAGTACGCATGGTGCTTTGTTTTTGTCAGTATTGTACTTATTAATGAGAGAACACATGGTGTTTTGTTTACGCCTGTATTGTACTTATTACTGAGAGAACGCATGGTGTGTTGTTTTAGCCTGTATTGTACTTATTAATAAGAGTACACATGGTGCTTTGTTTTATCCTGTATTGTACTTATTAATGAGAGAACGCATGGTGTTTTGTTTTAGCCTGTATTGTACTTATTAATGAGAGTACATATGGTGCTTTGTTTTAGCCTATATTGTACTTATTAATGAGAGTACACATGGTGCTTTGTTTTAGCCTGTATTGTATTTTCAAATGAGAGTACGCATGGTGTTTTGTCTAAGCCTGTATTGTACTTATTAATGAGAGAACGCATGGTGTTTTGTTTTAGCATATATGGTACTTATTAATGAGATTACGCATGGTGTTTTTGTTTTAGCCTGTATTGTACTTATTAATGAGAGTACACATGGTGCTTTGTTTTAGCCTGTATTGTACTTATTAATAAGAGTACGCATGGTGTTTTGGTTTAGCCTGTATTGTACTTATTAATGATAGAGCGCATTGTGCATTGTTTAAGCTTGCATTGTACTTAGTAATGAGAGAACGCATGGCGTTTTGCTTAAGCCTGTATTGTACTTATTAATGAGAGTACGCATGGTGTTTTGCATTAGCCTGTATTGTACTTATTAATGAGAGAACACATGGTGTTTTGTTTAAGCTTGTATTGTACTTATTAATGAGAGTACACATGGTGTTTTGTTTAAGCTTGTATTGTACTTATTAATGAGAGTACGCATGGTGTTTTGTTTAAGCCTGTATTGTACTTATTAAAGAGAGTACGCATGGTGTTTTGTTTAAGCTTGTATTGTACTTATTAATGAGAGTACGTATGGTGTTTTGTTTTAGCCTGTATTGTACTTGTTAATGAGAGAACACATGGTGTTTTGTTTTAGCCTGTATTGTTCTTATTAATGAGAGTACGCATGGTGCTTTGTTTTAGCCTGTATTGTACTTATTAATGAGGGTACACATTGTGCTTTGTTTTAGCCTGTATTGTACTTATTAATGAGAGAAGGCATTGTGCTTTGCTTAAGCTTGTATTGTACTTATTAATGAGAGAACGCATGGCGTTTTGTTTAAGCCTGCATTGTACTTATTAATGAGAGTACGCATGGTGTTTTGTTTTAGCCTGTATTGTACTTATTAATGAGAGTACACATGGTGTTTTGTTTTAGCCTGTATTGTACTTATTAATGAGAGAATGCATGGTGTTTTGTTTAAGCGTATTGTACTTAGTAATGAGAGTACAGATGGTTCTTTGTTTTAGCCAGTATTGTACTTATTAATGAGAGTACACAAGGTGCTTTGTTTTAGCCTGTATTGTACTTATTAATGAGAGTACGCATGGTGTTTTGTTTTAGACTGTATTGTACTTATTAATGAGAGTACGCATGGTCCTTTGTTTTAGCCTGTATTGTACTTATTAATAAGAGAATGCATGGTGTATTGCTTAAGCCCGTATTGTACTTATTAATGAGAGTACATATGGTGCTTTGTTTTAGCCTGTATTTTACTTATTAATGAGAGTACATATGGTGCTTTGTTTTAGCCTGTATTGTACTTATTAATGAGAGTACGCATGGTGCTTTGTTTTTGTCAGTATTGTACTTATTAATGAGAGAACACATGGTGTTTTGTTTACGCCTGTATTGTACTTATTACTGAGAGAACGCATGGTGTGTTGTTTTAGCCTGTATTGTACTTATTAATAAGAGTACACATGGTGCTTTGTTTTATCCTGTATTGTACTTATTAATGAGAGAACGCATGGTGTTTTGTTTTAGCCTGTATTGTACTTATTAATGAGAGTACATATGGTGCTTTGTTTTAGCCTATATTGTACTTATTAATGAGAGTACACATGGTGCTTTGTTTTAGCCTGTATTGTATTTTCAAATGAGAGTACGCATGGTGTTTTGTCTAAGCCTGTATTGTACTTATTAATGAGAGAACGCATGGTGTTTTGTTTTAGCAGATATGGTACTTATTAATGAGATTACGCATGGTGTTTTTGTTTTAGCCTGTATTGTACTTATTAATGAGAGTACACATGGTGCTTTGTTTTAGCCTGTATTGTACTTATTAATAAGAGTACGCATGGTGTTTTGGTTTAGCCTGTATTGTACTTATTAATGATAGAGCGCATTGTGCATTGTTTAAGCTTGCATTGTACTTAGTAATGAGAGAACGCATGGCGTTTTGCTTAAGCCTGTATTGTACTTATTAATGAGAGTACGCATGGTGTTTTGCATTAGCCTGTATTGTACTTATTAATGAGAGAACACATGGTGTTTTGTTTAAGCTTGTATTGTACTTATTAATGAGAGTACACATGGTGTTTTGTTTAAGCTTGTATTGTACTTATTAATGAGAGTACGCATGGTGTTTTGTTTAAGCCTGTATTGTACTTATTAAAGAGAGTACGCATGGTGTTTTGTTTAAGCTTGTATTGTACTTATTAATGAGAGTACGTATGGTGTTTTGTTTTAGCCTGTATTGTACTTGTTAATGAGAGAACACATGGTGTTTTGTTTTAGCCTGTATTGTTCTTATTAATGAGAGTACGCATGGTGCTTTGTTTTAGCCTGTATTGTACTTATTAATGAGGGTACACATTGTGCTTTGTTTTAGCCTGTATTGTACTTATTAATGAGAGAACGCATTGTGCTTTGCTTAACCTTGTATTGTACTTAGTAATGAGAGAACACATGGCGTTTTGTTTAAGCCTGCATTGTACTTATTAATGAGAGTACGCATGGTGTTTTGTTTTAGCCTGTATTGTACTTATTAATGAGAGTACACATGTTGTTTTGTTTTAGCCTGTATTGTACTTATTAATGAGAGTACACATGGTGTTTTGTTTAAGCCTGTATTGTACTTATTAATGAGAGTACAGATGGTGCTTTGTTTTAGCCTGTGTTGTACTTATTAATGAGAGTACACATGGTGCTTTGCTTAAGCTTGTATTGTACTTAGTAATGAGAGAACGCATGGCGTTTTGCTTAAGCCTGTATTGTACTTATTAATGAGAGTTCGCATGGTGTTTTGTTTTAGCCTGTATTGTACTTGTTAATGAGAGAACACATGGTGTTTTGTTTTAGCCTGTATTGTTCTTATTAATGAGAGTACGCATGGTGCTTTGTTTTAGCCTGTATTGTACTTATTAATGAGAGAATTCATGGTGTTTTGTTTAAGCCCGTATTGTACTTATTAATGAGAGTACAGATGGTGCTTTGTTTTAGCCTGTATTGTACTTATTAATGAGGGTACACATGGTGCTTTGTTTTAGCCTGTATTGTACTTATTAATGAGAGAAGGCATTGTGCTTTGCTTAAGCTTGTATTGTACTTATTAATGAGAGAACGCATGGCGTTTTGTTTAAGCCTGCATTGTACTTATTAATGAGAGTACGCATGGTGTTTTGTTTTAGCCTGTATTGTACTTATTAATGAGAGTACACATGGTGTTTTGTTTTAGCCTGTATTGTACTTATTAATGAGAGAATGCATGGTGTTTTGTTTAAGCGTATTGTACTTAGTAATGAGAGTACAGATGGTTCTTTGTTTTAGCCAGTATTGTACTTATTAATGAGAGTACACAAGGTGCTTTGTTTTAGCCTGTATTGTACTTATTAATGAGAGTACGCATGGTGTTTTGTTTTAGACTGTATTGTACTTATTAATGAGAGTACGCATGGTCCTTTGTTTTAGCCTGTATTGTACTTATTAATGAGAGAATGCATGGTGTATTGCTTAAGCCCGTATTGTACTTATTAATGAGAGTACATATGGTGCTTTGTTTTAGCCTGTATTTTACTTATTAATGAGAGTACATATGGTGCTTTGTTTTAGCCTGTATTGTACTTATTAATGAGAGTACGCATGGTGCTTTGTTTTTGTCAGTATTGTACTTATTAATGAGAGAACACATGGTGTTTTGTTTACGCCTGTATTGTACTTATTACTGAGAGAACGCATGGTGTGTTGTTTTAGCCTGTATTGTACTTATTAATAAGAGTACACATGGTGCTTTGTTTTATCCTGTATTGTACTTATTAATGAGAGAACGCATGGTGTTTTGTTTTAGCCTGTATTGTACTTATTAATGAGAGTACATATGGTGCTTTGTTTTAGCCTATATTGTACTTATTAATGAGAGTACACATGGTGCTTTGTTTTAGCCTGTATTGTATTTTCAAATGAGAGTACGCATGGTGTTTTGTCTAAGCCTGTATTGTACTTATTAATGAGAGAACGCATGGTGTTTTGTTTTAGCATATATGGTACTTATTAATGAGATTACGCATGGTGTTTTTGTTTTAGCCTGTATTGTACTTATTAATGAGAGTACACATGGTGCTTTGTTTTAGCCTGTATTGTACTTATTAATAAGAGTACGCATGGTGTTTTGGTTTAGCCTGTATTGTACTTATTAATGATAGAGCGCATTGTGCATTGTTTAAGCTTGCATTGTACTTAGTAATGAGAGAACGCATGGCGTTTTGCTTAAGCCTGTATTGTACTTATTAATGAGAGTACGCATGGTGTTTTGCATTAGCCTGTATTGTACTTATTAATGAGAGAACACATGGTGTTTTGTTTAAGCTTGTATTGTACTTATTAATGAGAGTACACATGGTGTTTTGTTTAAGCTTGTATTGTACTTATTAATGAGAGTACGCATGGTGTTTTGTTTAAGCCTGTATTGTACTTATTAAAGAGAGTACGCATGGTATTTTGTTTAAGCTTGTATTGTACTTATTAATGAGAGTACGTATGGTGTTTTGTTTTAGCCTGTATTGTACTTGTTAATGAGAGAACACATGGTGTTTTGTTTTAGCCTGTATTGTTCTTATTAATGAGAGTACGCATGGTGCTTTGTTTTAGCCTGTATTGTACTTATTAATGAGGGTACACATTGTGCTTTGTTTTAGCCTGTATTGTACTTATTAATGAGAGAACGCATTGTGCTTTGCTTAACCTTGTATTGTACTTAGTAATGAGAGAACACATGGCGTTTTGTTTAAGCCTGCATTGTACTTATTAATGAGAGTACGCATGGTGTTTTGTTTTAGCCTGTATTGTACTTATTAATGAGAGTACACATGTTGTTTTGTTTTAGCCTGTATTGTACTTATTAATGAGAGTACACATGGTGTTTTGTTTAAGCCTGTATTGTACTTATTAATGAGAGTACAGATGGTGCTTTGTTTTAGCCTGTGTTGTACTTATTAATGAGAGTACACATGGTGCTTTGCTTAAGCTTGTATTGTACTTAGTAATGAGAGAACGCATGGCGTTTTGCTTAAGCCTGTATTGTACTTATTAATGAGAGTTCGCATGGTGTTTTGTTTTAGCCTGTATTGTACTTGTTAATGAGAGAACACATGGTGTTTTGTTTTAGCCTGTATTGTTCTTATTAATGAGAGTACGCATGGTGCTTTGTTTTAGCCTGTATTGTACTTATTAATGAGAGAATTCATGGTGTTTTGTTTAAGCCCGTATTGTACTTATTAATGAGAGTACAGATGGTGCTTTGTTTTAGCCTGTATTGTACTTATTAATGAGGGTACACATGGTGCTTTGTTTTAGCCTGTATTGTACTTATTAATGAGAGAAGGCATTGTGCTTTGCTTAACCTTGTATTGTACTTATTAATGAGAGAACGCATGGCGTTTTGTTTAAGCCTGCATTGTACTTATTAATGAGAGTACGCATGGTGTTTTGTTTTAGACTGTATTGTACTTATTAATGAGAGTACACATGGTGTTTTGTTTTAGCCTGTATTGTACTTATTAATGAGAGTACACATGGTGTTTTGTTTTAGCCTGTATTGTACTTATTAATGAGGGTACACATGGTGTTTTGTTTTAGCCTGTATTGTACTTATTAATGAGAGAATGCATGGTGTTTTGTTTAAGCCCGTATTGTACTTAGTAATGAGAGTACAGATGGTTCTTTGTTTTAGCCAGTATTGTACTTATTAATGAGAGTACACAAGGTGCTTTGTTTTAGCCTGTATTGTACTTATTAATGAGAGTACGCATGGTGTTTTGTTTTAGACTGTATTGTACTTATTAATGAGAGTACGCATGGTGCTTTGTTTTAGCCTGTATTGTACTTATTAATGAGAGAATGCATGGTTTATTGCTTAAGCCCGTATTGTACTTATTAATGAGAGTACATATGGTGCTTTGTTTTAGCCTGTATTGTACTTATTAATGAGAGTACATATGGTGCTTTGTTTTAGCCTGTATTGTACTTATTAATGAGAGTACGCATGGTGCCTTGTTTTTGTCTGTATTGTACTTATTAATGAGAGAACACATGGTGTTTTGTTTAAGACTGTATTGTACTTATTAATGAGAGAACGCATGGTGTTTTGTTTTAGCCTGTATTGTACTTATTAATAAGAGTACACATGGTGCTTTGTTTTATCCTGTATTGTACTTATTAATGAGAGAACGCATGGTGTTTTGTTTTAGCCTGTATTGTACTTATTAATGAGAGTACATATGGTGCTTTGTTTTAGCCTGTATTGTACTTATTAATGAGAGTACACATGGTGTTTTGTTTTAGCCTGTATTGTACTTTCAAATGAGAGTACGCATGGTGTTTTGTCTAAGCCTGTATTGTACTAATTAATGAGAGAACGCATGGTGTTTAATTTTAGCATATATGGTACTTATTAATGAGATTACGCATGGTGTTTTGTTTTAGCCTGTATTGTACTTATTAATGAGAGTACACACGGTGCTTTGTTTTAGCCTGTATTGTACTTATTAATGAGAGAACGCATTGTGCTTTGCTTAACCTTGTATTGTACTTAGTAATGAGAGAACGCGTGGTGCTTTGTTTTAGCCTGTATTGTACTTATTAATGAGAGTACACATGTTGTTTTGTTTTAGCCTGTATTGTACTTATTAATGAGAGTACACATGGTGTTTTGTTTAAGCCTGTATTGTACTTATTAATGAGAGTACACATGGTGCTTTGCTTAAGCTTGTATTGTACTTAGTAATGAGAGAACGCATGGCGTTTTGCTTAAGCCTGTATTGTACTTATTAATGAGAGTTCGCATGGTGTTTTGTTTTAGCCTGTATTGTACTTGTTAATGAGAGAACACATGGTGTTTTGTTTAAGCCTGTATTGTTCTTATTAATGAGAGTACGCATGGTGCTTTGTTTTAGCCTGTATTGTACTTATTAATGAGAGAATTCATGGTGTTTTGTTTAAGCCCGTATTGTACTTATTAATGAGAGTACAGATGGTGCTTTGTTTTAGCCTGTATTGTACTTATTAATGAGGGTACACATGGTTCTTTGTTTTAGCCTGTATTGTACTTATTAATGAGAGAACGCATTGTGCTTTGCTTAACCTTGTATTGTACTTATTAATGAGAGAACGCATGGCGTTTTGTTTAAGCCTGCATTGTACTTATTAATGAGAGTACGCATGGTGTTTTGTTTTAGCCTGTATTGTACTTATTAATGAGAGTACACATGGTGTTTTGTTTTAGCCTGTATTGTACTTATTAATGAGAGTACACATGGTGTTTTGTTTTAGCCTGTATTGTACTTATTAATGAGGGTACACATGGTGCTTTGTTTTAGCCAGTATTGTACTTATTAATGAGAGAACGCATTGTGCTTTGCTTAAGCTTGTATTGTACTTATTAATGAGAGAACGCATGGCGTTTTGTTTAAGCCTGCATTGTACTTATTAATGAGAGTACGCATGGTGTTTTGTTTTAGCCTGTATTGTACTTATTAATGAGAGTACACATGGTGTTTTGTTTTAGCCTGTATTGTACTTATTAATGAGAGAATGCATGGTGTTTTGTTTAAGCCCGTATTGTACTTAGTAATGAGAGTACAGATGGTTCTTTGTTTTAGCCAGTATTGTACTTATTAATGAGAGTACACAAGGTGCTTTGTTTTAGCCTGTATTGTACTTATTAATGAGAGAACGCATGGCGTTTTGTTTAAGCCTGCATTGTACTTATTAATGAGAGTACGCATGGTGTTTTGTTTTAGACTGTATTGTACTTATTAATGAGAGTACACATGGTGTTTTGTTTTAGCCTGTATTGTACTTATTAATGAGAGTACACATGGTGTTTTGTTTTAGCCTGTATTGTACTTATTAATGAGGGTACACATGGTGTTTTGTTTTAGCCTGTATTGTACTTATTAATGAGAGAATGCATGGTGTTTTGTTTAAGCCCGTATTGTACTTAGTAATGAGAGTACAGATGGTTCTTTGTTTTAGCCAGTATTGTACTTATTAATGAGAGTACACAAGGTGCTTTGTTTTAGCCTGTATTGTACTTATTAATGAGAGTACGCATGGTGTTTTGTTTTAGACTGTATTGTACTTATTAATGAGAGTACGCATGGTGCTTTGTTTTAGCCTGTATTGTACTTATTAATGAGAGAATGCATGGTTTATTGCTTAAGCCCGTATTGTACTTATTAATGAGAGTACATATGGTGCTTTGTTTTAGCCTGTATTGTACTTATTAATGAGAGTACATATGGTGCTTTGTTTTAGCCTGTATTGTACTTATTAATGAGAGTATGCATGGTGCCTTGTTTTTGTCTGTATTGTACTTATTAATGAGAGAACACATGGTGTTTTGTTTAAGACTGTATTGTACTTATTAATGAGAGAACGCATGGTGTTTTGTTTTAGCCTGTATTGTACTTATTAATAAGAGTACACATGGTGCTTTGTTTTATCCTGTATTGTACTTATTAATGAGAGAACGCATGGTGTTTTGTTTTAGCCTGTATTGTACTTATTAATGAGAGTACATATGGTGCTTTGTTTTAGCCTGTATTGTACTTATTAATGAGAGTACACATGGTGTTTTGTTTTAGCCTGTATTGTACTTTCAAATGAGAGTACGCATGGTGTTTTGTCTAAGCCTGTATTGTACTAATTAATGAGAGAACGCATGGTGTTTAATTTTAGCATATATGGTACTTATTAATGAGATTACGCATGGTGTTTTGTTTTAGCCTGTATTGTACTTATTAATGAGAGTACACACGGTGCTTTGTTTTAGCCTGTATTGTACTTATTAATGAGAGAACGCATTGTGCTTTGCTTAACCTTGTATTGTACTTAGTAATGAGAGAACGCGTGGTGCTTTGTTTTAGCCTGTATTGTACTTATTAATGAGAGTACACATGTTGTTTTGTTTTAGCCTGTATTGTACTTATTAATGAGAGTACACATGGTGTTTTGTTTAAGCCTGTATTGTACTTATTAATGAGAGTACACATGGTGCTTTGCTTAAGCTTGTATTGTACTTAGTAATGAGAGAACGCATGGCGTTTTGCTTAAGCCTGTATTGTACTTATTAATGAGAGTTCGCATGGTGTTTTGTTTTAGCCTGTATTGTACTTGTTAATGAGAGAACACATGGTGTTTTGTTTAAGCCTGTATTGTTCTTATTAATGAGAGTACGCATGGTGCTTTGTTTTAGCCTGTATTGTACTTATTAATGAGAGAATTCATGGTGTTTTGTTTAAGCCCGTATTGTACTTATTAATGAGAGTACAGATGGTGCTTTGTTTTAGCCTGTATTGTACTTATTAATGAGGGTACACATGGTGCTTTGTTTTAGCCTGTATTGTACTTATTAATGAGAGAACGCATTGTGCTTTGCTTAACCTTGTATTGTACTTATTAATGAGAGAACGCATGGCGTTTTGTTTAAGCCTGCATTGTACTTATTAATGAGAGTACGCATGGTGTTTTGTTTTAGCCTGTATTGTACTTATTAATGAGAGTACACATGGTGTTTTGTTTTAGCCTGTATTGTACTTATTAATGAGAGTACACATGGTGTTTTGTTTTAGCCTGTATTGTACTTATTAATGAGGGTACACATGGTGCTTTGTTTTAGCCAGTATTGTACTTATTAATGAGTGAACGCATTGTGCTTTGCTTAAGCTTGTATTGTACTTATTAATGAGAGAACGCATGGCGTTTTGTTTAAGCCTGCATTGTACTTATTAATGAGAGTACGCATGGTGTTTTGTTTTAGCCTGTATTGTACTTATTAATGAGAGTACACATGGTGTTTTGTTTTAGCCTGTATTGTACTTATTAATGAGAGAATGCATGGTGTTTTGTTTAAGCCCGTATTGTACTTAGTAATGAGAGTACAGATGGTTCTTTGTTTTAGCCAGTATTGTACTTATTAATGAGAGTACACAAGGTGCTTTGTTTTAGCCTGTATTGTACTTATTAATGAGAGTACGCATGGTGTTTTGTTTTAGACTGTATTGTACTTATTAATGAGAGTACGCATGGTGTTTTGTTTTAGCCTGTATTGTACTTATTAATGAGAGTACACATGTTGTTTTGTTTTAGCCTGTATTGTACTTATTAATGAGAGTACACATGGTGTTTTGTTTAAGCCTGTATTGTACTTATTAATGAGAGTACAGATGGTGCTTTGTTTTAGCCTGTGTTGTACTTATTAATGAGAGTACACATGGTGCTTTGCTTAAGCTTGTATTGTACTTAGTAATGAGAGAACGCATGGCGTTTTGCTAAAGCCTGTATTGTACTTATTAATGAGAGTTCGCATGGTGTTTTGTTTTAGCATGTATTGTACTTGTTAATGAGAGAACACATGGTGTTTTGTTTAAGCCTGTATTGTTCTTATTAATGAGAGTACGCATGGTGCTTTGTTTTAGCCTGTATTGTACTTATTAATGAGAGAATTCATGGTGTTTTGTTTAAGCCCATATTGTACTTATTAATGAGAGTACAGATGGTGCTTTGTTTTAGCCTGTATTGTACTTATTAATGAGGGTACACATGGTGCTTTGTTTTAGCCTGTATTGTACTTATTAATGAGAGTACACACGGTGCTTTGTTTTAGCCTGTATTGTACTTATTAATGAGAGAACGCATTGTGCTTTGCTTAACCTTGTATTGTACTTAGTAATGAGAGAACGCATGGCGTTTTGTTTAAGCCTGCATTGTACTTATTAATGAGAGTACGCATGGTGTTTTGTTTTAGCCTGTATTGTACTTATTAATGAGAGTACACATGTTGTTTTGTTTTAGCCTGTATTGTACTTATTAATGAGAGTACACATGGTGTTTTGTTTAAGCCTGTATTGTACTTATTAATGAGAGTACAGATGGTGCTTTGTTTTAGCCTGTGTTGTACTTATTAATGAGAGTACACATGGTGCTTTGCTTAAGCTTGTATTGTACTTAGTAATGAGAGAACGCATGGCGTTTTGCTTAAGCCTGTATTGTACTTATTAATGAGAGTTCGCATGGTGTTTTGTTTTAGCATGTATTGTACTTGTTAATGAGAGAACACATGGTGTTTTGTTTAAGCCTGTATTGTTCTTATTAATGAGAGTACGCATGGTGCTTTGTTTTAGCCTGTATTGTACTTATTAATGAGAGAATTCATGGTGTTTTGTTTAAGCCCATATTGTACTTATTAATGAGAGTACAGATGGTTTTTTGTTTTAGCCTGTATTGTACTTATTAATGAGGGTACACATGGTGCTTTGTTTTAGCCTGTATTGTACTTATTAATGAGAGAACGCATTGTGCTTTGCTTAATCTTGTATTGTACTTATTAATGAGAGAACGCATGGCGTTTTGTTTAAGCCTGCATTGTACTTATTAATGAGAGTACGCATGGTGTTTTGTTTTAGTCTGTATTGTACTTATTAATGAGAGTACACATGGTGTTTTGTTTTAGGCTGTATTGTACTTATTAATGAAAGTACACATGGTGTTTTGTTTTAGCCTGTATTGTACTTATTAATGAGGGTACACATGGTGCTTTGTTTTAGCCTGTATTGTATTTATTAATGAGAGAACGCATTGTGCTTTGCTTAAGCTTGTATTGTACTTATTAATGAGAGAACGCATGGCGTTTTGTTTAAGCCTGCATTGTACTTATTAATGAGAGTACGCATGGTGTTTTGTTTTAGCCTGTATTGTACTTATTAATGAGAGTACACATGGTGTTTTGTTTTAGCCTGTATTGTACTTATTAATGAGAGTACACATGGTGTTTTGGTTTAGCCTGTATTGTACTTATTAATGAGAGAATGCATGGTGTTTTGTTTAAGCCCATATTATACTTATTAATGAGAGTACACAAGGTGCTTTGTTTTAGCCTGTATTGTACTTATTAATGAGAGTACGCATGGTGTTTTGTTTTAGACTGTATTGTACTTATTAATGAGAGTACGCATGGTGCTTTGTTTTAGCCTGTATTGTACTTATTAATGAGAGAATGCATGGTTTATTGCTTAAGCCCGTATTGTACTTATTAATGAGAGTACATATGGTGCTTTGTTTTAGCCTGTATTGTACTTATTAATGAGAGTACATATGGTGCTTTGTTTTAGCCTGTATTGTACTTATTAATGAGAGTACGCATGGTGCCTTGTTTTTGTCTGTATTGTACTTATTAATGAGAGAACACATGGTGTTTTGTTTAAGACTGTATTGTACTTATTAATGAGAGAACGCATGGTGTTTTGTTTTAGCCTGTATTGTACTTATTAATAAGAGTACACATGGTGCTTTGTTTTATCCTGTATTGTACTTATTAATGAGAGAACGCATGGTGTTTTGTTTTAGCCTGTATTGTACTTATTAATGAGAGTACATATGGTGCTTTGTTTTAGCCTGTGTTGTACTTATTAATGAGAGTACACATGGTGCTTTGTTTTAGCCTGTATTGTACTTTCAAATGAGAGTACGCATGGTGTTTTGTCTAAGCCTGTATTGTACTTATTAATGAGAGAACGCATGGTGTTTTGTTTTAGCATATATGGTACTTATTAATGAGATTACGCATGGTGTTTTGTTTTAGCCTGTATTGTACTTATTAATGAGAGTACACACGGTGCTTTGTTTTAGCCTGTATTGTACTTATTAATGAGAGTACGCATGGCGTTTTGGTTTAGCCTGTATTGTACTTATTAATGAGAGTACATATGGCGTTTTGCTTAAGCCTGTATTGTACTTATTAATGAGAGTACGCATGGTGTTTTGCATTAGCCTGTATTGTACTTATTAATGAGAGAACACATGGTGTTTTGTTTAAGTTTGTATTGTACTTATTAATGAGAGAACGCATGATGTTTTGTTTTAGCCTGTATTGTACTTATTAATGAGAGTACGCATGGTGTTTTGTTTAAGCCTGTATTGTACTTATTAACGAGAGTACGCATGGTGTTTGGTTTAAGCTTGTATTGTACTTATTAATGAGAGTACGTATAGTGTTTTCCTTAACCTGTAATTTACTTATTAATGAGAGAATGCATGGTGTTTTGTTTAAGCCTGTATTATACTTATTAATGAGAGTACAGATGGTGCTTTGTTTTAGCCTATGGTGTACTTATTAATGAGAGTACACATGGTGCTTTGCTTACGCTTGTATTGTACTTAGTAATGAGAGAACGCATGGCGTTTTGCTTAAGCCTGTATTGTACTTATTAATGAGATTTCGCATGGTGTTTTGTTTTAGCCTGTATTGTACTTATTAATGAGAGAATTCATGGTGTTTTGTTTAAGCCCGTATTGTACTTATTAATGAGAGTACAGATGGTGCTTTGTTTTAGCGTGTATTGTACTTATTAATGAGAGTACACATGGTGCTTTGTTTTAAGCTGTATTGTAATCATTTATGAGAGTACACATGGTGTTTTGTTTTAGCCTGTATTGTACTTATTAATGAGGGAACACATGGTGCTTTGTTTTAGCGTGTATTGTACTTATTAATGAGAGTACACATGGTGCTTTGTTTTAGCCTGTATTGTACTTATTAATGAGAGAATTCATGGTGTTTTGTTTAAGCCTGTATTGTATTTATTAATGAGAGTACAGATGGTGCTTTGTTTTAGCGTGTATTGTACTTATTAATGAGAGTACACATGGTGCTTTGTTTTAGCCTGTATTGTAATCATTAATGAGAGTACACATGGTGTTTTGTTTTAGCCTGTATTGTACTTATTAATGAGAGAACGCATTGTGCTTTGCTTAAACTTGTATTGTACTTAGTAATTAGAGAACGCATGGCGTTTTGTTTAAGTCTGTATTGTACTTTTAATGAGAGTACGCATGGTGTTTTGTTTTTGCTTGTATTGTACTTATTAATGAGAGTACGCATTGTGCTTTGTTTTAGTCTGTATTGTACTTAGTAATGAGAGAACGCATGGTGTTTTGCTTAAGCCTGTATTGTACTTATTAATGAGAGTACACATGGTGTTTTGTTTTAGCCTGCATTGTACTTATTAATGAGAGAATGCATCGTGTTTTGCTTAAGCCCGTATTGTACTTAGTAATGAGAGTACAGATGGTTCTTTGTTTTAGCCTGTATTGTACTTATTAATGAGAGTACACAAGGTGCTTTGTTTTAGCCTGTATTGTACTTATTAATGAGAGTACGCATGGTGTTTTGTTTTGGACTGTATTGTACTTATTAATGAGAGTACGCATGGTGCTTTGTTTTGGACTGTATTGTACTTATTAATGAGAGTACGCATGGCGTTTTGTTTTATCCTGTATTGTACTTATTAAGGAGAGAATGCATGGTGTATTGCTTAAGCCCGCATTGTACTTATTAATGAGAGTACATATGGTGCTTTTTTTTAGCCTGTATTGTACTTATTAATGAGAGTACATATGGTGCTTTGTTTTAGCCTGTATTGTACTTATTAATGAGAGTACACATGGTGCTTTGTTCTAGCCTGTATTGTACTTACTAATGAGAGTACGCATGGTGTTTTGTCTAAGCCTGTAGTGTACTTATTAATGAGAGAACGCATGGTGTTTTGTTTTAGCATATATGGTACTTATTAATGAGATTACGCATGGTGTTTTGTTTTAGCCTGTATTGTACTTATTAAAGAGAGTACGCATGGTGTTTTGTTTTAGCCTGTATTGTACTTATTAATGAGAGTACGCATGGTGTTTTGGTTTAGCCTGTATTGTACTTATTAATGAGAGAACGTATTGTGCATTGTTTAAGGTTGTATTATACTTAGTAATGAGAGAACGCATGGCGTTTTGCTTAAGCCTGTATTGTACTTATTAATGAGAGTACGCATGGTGTTTTGTTTTAGCCTGTATTGTACTTATTAATGAGAGAACGCATGGTGCTTTGTTTTAGCCTGTATTGTACTTATTAATGAGAGTACACATGGTGTTTTGTTTAAGCCTGTATTGTACTTATTAATGAGAGTACACATGGTGCTTTGTTTTAGCCTGTATTGTACTTATTAATGAGAGAACACATGGTGTTTTGTATTAGCCTGTATTGTACTTATTAATGAGAGAACACATGGTGTTTTGTTTAAGCTTGTATTGTACTTATTAATGAGAGAACGCATGGTTCTTTGTTTTAGCCTGTATTGTACTTATTAATGAGAGAACACATGGTGTTTCGGTTTAGCTTGTATTGTACTTATTAATGAGAGTACGCATGGTGTTTTGTTTTAGCCTGTATTGTACTTATTAAAGAGAGTACGCATGGTGTTTTGTTTAAGCTTGTATTGTACTTATTAATGAGAGTACACAAGGTGCTTTGCTTAAGCTTGTATTGTACTTAGTAATGAGAGAACGCATGGCGTTTTGCTTAAGCCTGTATTGTACTTATTAATGAGAGTTCGCATGGTGTTTTGTTTTAGCCTGTATTGTACTTGTTAATGAGAGAACACATGGTGTTTTGTTTAAGCCTGTATTGTTCTTATTAATGAGAGTACGCATGGTGCTTTGTTTTAGCCCTGTATTGTACTTATTAATGAGAGAATTCATGGTGTTTTGTTTAAGCCCGTATTGTACTTATTAATGAGAGTACAGATGGTGCTTTGTTTTAGCGTGTATTGTACTTATTAATGAGAGTACACATGATGCTTTGTTTTAGTCTGTATTGTAATCATTAATGAGAGTACACATGGTGTTTTGTTTTAGCCTGTATTGTACTTATTAATGAGGGTACACATGGTGCTTTGTTTTAGCGTGTATTGTACTTAGTAATGAGAGAACGCATGGCGTTTTGTTTAAGCCTGTATTGTACTTATTAATGAGAGTACGCATGGTGTTTTGTTTTAGCTTGTATTGTACTTATTAATGAGAGTACGCATTGTGCTTTGTTTTAGTCTGTATTGTACTTAGTAATGAGAGAACGCATGGTGTTTTGCTTAAGCCTGTATTGTACTTATTAATGAGAGTACACATGGTGTTTTGTTTTAGCCTGCATTGTACTTATTAATGAGAGAATGCATGGTGTTTTGCTTAAGACCGTATTGTACTTAGTAATGAGAGTACAGATGGTTCTTTGTTTTAGCCTGTATTGTACTTATTAATGAGAGTACACAAGGTGCTTTGTTTTAGCCTGTATTGTACTTATTAATGAGAGTACGCATGGTGTTTGTTTTGGACTGTATTGTACTTATTAATGAGAGTACGCATGGTGCTTTGTTTTAGCCTGTATTGTACTTACTAATGAGAGTACATATGGCGTTTTGTTTTATCCTGTATTGTACTTATTAATGAGAGAATGCATTGTGTATTGCTTAAGCCCGCATTGTACTTATTAATGAGAGTACATATGGTGCTTTTTTTAGCCTGTATTGTACTTATTAATGAGAGTACATATGGTGCTTTGTTTTAGCCTGTATTGTACTTATTAATGAGAGTACACATGGTGCTTTGTTCTAGCCTGTATTGTACTTACTAATGAGAGTACGCATGGTGTTTTGTCTAAGGCTGTAGTGTACTTATTAATGAGAGAACGCATGGTGTTTTGTTTTAGCATATATGGTACTTATTAATGAGATTACGCATGGTGTTTTGTTTTAGCCTGTATTGTACTTATTAAAGAGAGTACGCATGGTGTTTTGTTTTAGCCTGTATTGTACTTATTAATGAGAGTACGCATGGTGTTTTGGTTTAGCCTGTATTGTACTTATTAATGAGAGAACGTATTGTGCATTGTTTAAGGTTGTATTGTACTTAGTAATGAGAGAACGCATGGCGTTTTGCTTAAGCCTGTATTGTACTTATTAATGAGAGTACGCATGGTGTTTTGTTTTAGCCTGTATTGTACTTATTAATGAGAGAACGCATGGTGCTTTGTTTTAGCCTGTATTGTACTTATTAATGAGAGTACACATGGTGTTTTGTTTAAGCTTGTATTGTACTTATTAATGAGAGTACACATGGCGTTTTGTTTAAGCCTGTATTGTACTTATTAATGAGAGTACACATGGTGCTCTGTTTTAGACTGTATTGTACTTATTAATGAGAGAACGCATGGTGTTTTGTATTAGCCTGTATTGTACTTATTAATGAGAGAACACATGGTGTTTTGTTTAAGCTTGTATTGTACTTATTAATGAGAGAACGCATGGTGTTTTGTTTTAGCCTGTATTGCACTTATTAATGAGAGTACAGATGGTGCTTTGTTTTCGCCTGTGTTGTACTTATTAATGAGAGTACACATGGTGCTTTGTTTTATCCTGTATTGTACTTATTAATGAGAGAATGCATTGTGTTTTGTTTTAGCCCGTATCGTACTTATTAATGAGAGAACGTGTGGTGCTTTGTTTTAGCCTGTATTGTACTTATTAATGAGAGTACACATGGTGTTTTGTTTTAGCCTGTATTGTACTTATTAATGAGAGTACACATGGTGCTTTGTTCTAGCCTGTATTGTACTTACTAATGAGAGTACGCATGGTGTTTTGTCTAAGCCTGTAGTGTACTTATTAATGAGAGAACGCATGGTGTTTTGTTTTAGCATATATGGTACTTATTAATGAGATTACGCAAGGTGTTTTGTTTTAGCCTGTATTGTACTTATTAAAGAGAGTACGCATGGTGTTTTGTTTTAGCCTGTATTGTACTTATTAATGAGAGTACGCATGGTGTTTTGGTTTAGCCTGTATTGTACTTATTAATGAGAGAACGTATTGTGCATTGTTTAAGGTTGTATTGTACTTATTAATGAGAGAACGCATGGCGTTTTGCTTAAGCCTGTATTGTACTTATTAATGAGAGTACGCATGGTGTTTTGTTTTAGCCTGTATTGTACTTATTAATGAGAGAACGCATGGTGCTTTGTTTTAGCCTGTATTGTACTTATTAATGAGAGTACACATGGTGTTTTGTTTAAGCTTGTATTGTACTTATTAATGAGAGTACACATGGTGTTTTGTTTAAGCCTGTATTGTACTTATTAATGAGAGTACACATGGTGCTCTGTTTTAGCCTGTATTGTACTTATTAATGAGAGAACGCATGGTGTTTTGTATTAGCCTGTATTGTACTTATTAATGAGAGAACACATGGTGTTTTGTTTAAGCTTGTATTGTACTTATTAATGAGAGAACGCATGGTGCTTTGTTTTAGCCTGTATTGTACTTATTAATGAGAGTACAGATGGTGCTTTGTTTTAGCCTGTGTTGTACTTATTAATGAGAGTACACATGGTGCTTTGTTTTATCCTGTATTGTACTTATTAATGAGAGAATGCATTGTGTTTTGTTTATGCCCGTATTGTACTTATTAATGAGAGAACGCGTGGTGCTTTGTTTTAGCCTGTATTGTACTTATTAATGAGAGTACACATGGTGTTTTGCTTTAGCTTGTATTGTACTTATTAATGAGAGTACGCATGGTGTTTTGTTTAAGCCTGTATTGTACTTATTAAAGAGAGTACGCATGGTGTTTTGTTTAAGCTTGTATTGTACTTATTAATGAGAGTACGTATTGTGTTTTCCTTAACCTGTAATTTACTTATTAATGAGAGAATGCATGGTGTTTTGTTTAAGCCTGTATTGTACTTATTAATGAGAGTACAGATGGTGCTTTGTTTTAGCCTGTGTTGTACTTATTAATGAGAGTATACATGGTGCTTTGCTTAAGCTTGTATTGTACTTAGTAATGAGAGAACGCATGGCGTTTTGCTTAAGCCTGTATTGTACTTATTAATGAGAGTACGCATGGTGCTTTGTTTTAGCCTGTATTGTACTTATTAATGAGAGTACGCATGGTGTTTTGTTTTATCCTGTATTGTACTTATTAATGAGAGAATTCATGGTGTTTTGTTTAAGCCCGTATTGTACTTATTAATGAGAGTACAGATGGTGCTTTGTTTTAGCGTTTATTGTACTTATTAATGAGAGTACACATGGTGCTTTGTTTTAGCCTGTATTGTAATCATTAATGAGAGTACACATGGTGTTTTGTTTTAGCCTGTATTGTACTTATTAATGAGGGTACACATGGTGCTTTGTTTTAGCGTGTATTGTACTTATTAATGAGAGTACACATGGTGCTTTGTTTTAGCCTGTATTGTACTTATTAATGAGAGAACGCATGGTGCTTTGTTTAAGCCCGTATTGTACTTATTAATGAGAGTACACATGGTGCTTTGTTTTAGCCTGTATTGTAATCATTAATGAGAGTACGCATGGTGCTTTGTTTTAGTCTGTATTGTACTTAGTAATGAGAGAACGCATGGTGTTTTGCTTAAGCCTGTATTGTACTTATTAATGAGAGTACACATGGTGTTTTGTTTTAGACTGCATTGTACTTATTAATGAGAGAATGCATGGTGTTTTGCTTAAGCCCGTATTGTACTTAGTAATGAGAGTACAGATGGTTCTTTGTTTTAGCCTGTATTGTACTTATTAATGAGAGTACACAAGGTGCTTTGTTTTAGCCTGTATTGTACTTATTAATGAGAGTACGCATGGTGTTTTGTTTTGGACTGTATTGTACTTATTAATGAGAGTACGCATGGTGCTTTGTTTTAGCCTGTATTGTACTTATTAATGAGAGTACATATGGCGTTTTGTTTTATCCTGTATTGTACTTATTAATGAGAGAATGCATGGTGTATTGCTTAAGCCCGCATTGTACTTATTAATGAGAGTACATATGGTGCTTTTTTTAACCTGTATTGTACTTATTAATGAGAGTACATATGGTGCTTTGTTTTAGCCTGTATTGTACTTATTAATGAGAGTACACATGGTGCTTTGTTCTAGCCTGTATTGTACTTACTAATGAGAGTACGCATGGTGTTTTGTCTAAGCCTGTAGTGTACTTATTAATGAGAGAACGCATGGTGTTTTGTTTTAGCATATATGGTACTTATTAATGAGATTACGCATGGTGTTTTGTTTTAGCCTGTATTGTACTTATTAAAGAGAGTACGCATGGTGTTTTGTTTTAGCCTGTATTGTACTTATTAATGAGAGTACGCATGGTGTTTTGGTTTAGCCTGTATTGTACTTATTAATGAGAGAACGTATTGTGCATTGTTTAAGGTTGTATTGTTCTTAGTAATGAGAGAACGCATGGCGTTTTGCTTAAGCCTGTATTGTACTTATTAATGAGAGAACGTATGGTGTTTTGTTTTAGCCTGTATTGTACTTATTAATGAGAGAACGCATGGTGCTTTGTTTTAGCCTGTATTGTACTTATTAATGAGAGTACACATGGTGTTTTGTTTAAGCTTGTATTGTACTTATTAATGAGAGTACACATGGTGTTTTGTTTAAGCCTGTATTGTACTTATTAATGAGAGTACACATGGTGCTTTGTTTTAGCCTGTATTGTACTTATTAATGAGAGAACGCATGGTGTTTTGTATTAGCCTGTATTGTACTTATTAATGAGAGAACACATGGTGTTTTGTTTATGCTTGTATTGTACTTATTAATGAGAGAACGCACGGTGCTTTGTTTTAGCCTGTATTGTACTTATTAATGAGAGTACACATGGTGCTTTGTTTTATCCTGTATTGTACTTATTAATGAGAGAATGCATTGTGTTTTGTTTAAGCCCGTATTGTACTTATTAATGAGAGAACGCATGGTGTTTTGTTTTAGCCTGTATGGTACTTATTAATGAGAGTACGCATGGTGTTTTGTCTAAGCCTGTATTGTACTTATTAATGAGAGTACGCATGGTGTTTTGTTTTAGCCTGTATTGTACTTATTAATGAGAGTACGCATGGTGTTTTGTTTTAGCCTGTATTGTACTTATTAATGAGAGTACGCATGGTGTTTTGTTTTAGCATGTATTGTACTTATTAATGAGAGTACGCATAGTGTTTTGTCTAAGCCTGTATTGTACTTATTAATGAGAGTACGCATGGTGTTTTGTTTTAGCCTGTATTGTACTTATTAATGAGAGTACGCATGGTGTTTTGTTTTAGCCTGTAATGTACTTATTAATGAGAGGACGCATTGTGCTTTGCTTAAGCTTGTATTGTACTTATTAATGAGAGTACACATGGTGCTTTGTTTTAGCCTGTATTGTACTTATTAATGAGAGTACGCATGGTGTTTTGTTTTAGCCTGTAATGTACTTATTAATGAGAGTACGCATTGTGCTTTGCTTTAGCTTGTATTGTACTTAGTAATGAGTGAACGCATGGCGTTTTGCTTAAGCCTGTATTGTACTTATTAATGAGAGTTCGCATGGTGTTTTGTTTTAGCTTGTATTGTACTTGTTAATGAGAGAACACATGGTGTTTTGTTTAAGCCTGTATTGTTCTTATTAATGAGAGTACGCATGGTGCTTTGTTTTAGCCTGTATTGTATTTATTAATGAGAGAATTCATGGTGTTTTGTTTAAGCCCGTATTGTACTTATTAATGAGAGTACAGATGGTGCTTTGTTTTAGCGTGTATTGTACTTATTAATGAGAGTACACATGGTGCTTTGTTTTAGCCTGTATTGTACTTATTGATGAGAGTACACATGGTGTTTTGTATTAGCCTGTATTGTACTTATTAATGACGGTACACATGGTGCTTTGTTTTAGCGTGTATTGTACTTATTAATGAGAGTACACATGGTGCTTTGTTTTAGCCTGTATTGTACTTATTAATGAGAGAATTCATGGTGTTTTGTTTAAGCCTGTATTGTACCTATTAATGAGAGTACAGATGGTGCTTTGTTTTAGGGTGTAATGTACTTATTAATGAGAGTACACATGGTGCTTTGTTTTAGCCTGTATTGTAATCATTAATGAGAGTACACATGGTGTTTTGTTTTAGCCTGTATGGAACTTATTAATGAGGGTACACATGGTGCTTTGTTTTAGCCTGTATTGTACTTATTAATGAGGGTACACATGGTGCTTTGTTTAAGCCTGTATTGTTCTTATTAATGAGAGTACGCATGGTGCTTTGTTTTAGCCTGTATTGTACTTATTAATGAGAGAATTCATGGTGTTTTGTTTTTAGCCCGTATTGTACTTATTAATGAGAGTATAGATGGTGCTTTGTTTTAGCGTGTATTGTACTTATTAATGAGAGTACACATGGTTCTTTGTTTTAGCCTGTATTGTACTTATTGATGAGAGTACACATGGTGTTTTGTTTTAGCCTGTATTGTACTTATTAATGAGAGTACACATGGTGCTTTGTTTTAGCCTGTATTGTACTTATTAATGAGAGTACACATGGTGCTTTGTTTTAGCCTGTATTGTAATCATTAATGAGAGTACACATGGTGCTTTGTTTTAGCCTGTATTGTACTTATTAATGAGAGAATGCATGGTGTTTTGTTTAAGCCTGTATTGTACTTATTAATGATAGTACGCATGGTGCTTTGTTTTAGCCTGTATTGCACTTATTAATGAGAGTACACATGGTGCTTTGTTTTAGCCTGTATTGTAATCATTAATGAGAGTACACATGGTGCTTTGTTTTAGCCTGTATTGTACTTATTAATGAGAGAATGCATGGTGTTTTGTTTAAGCCCGTATTGTACTTATTAATGAGAGTACGCATGGTGCTTTGTTTTAGCCTGTATTGTACTTATTAATGAGAGAATGCATGGTGTTTTGTTTAAGCCTGTATTGTACTTATTAATGAGAGTACACATGGTGTTTTGTTTTAGCCTGTATTGTACTTATTAATGAGAGTACACATGGTGCTTTGTTTTAGCCTGTATTGTAATCATTAATGAGAGAACGCATGGCGTTTTGTTTAAGCCTGTATTGTACTTATTAATGAGAGTTCGCATGGTGTTTTGTTTTAGCCTGTATTGTACTTATTAATGAGAGTACGGATGGTGTTTTGGTTTAGCCTGTATTGTACTTATTAATGAGAGAACGTATTGTGCATTGTTTAAGGTTGTATTGTACTTAGTAATGAGAGAACGCATGGCGTTTTGCTTAAGCCTGTATTGTACTTATTAATGAGAGTACGCATGGTGTTTTGTTTTAGCCTGTATTGTACTTATTAATGAGAGAACGCATGGTGCTTTGTGTTAGCCTGTATTGTACTTATTAATGAGAGAACGCATTGTGCTTTGCTTAAGCTTGTATTGTACTTAGTAATGAGAGAACGCATGGCGTTTTGTTTAAGCCTGTATTGTACTTATTAATGAGAGTACGCATGGTGTTTTGGTTTAGCTTGTATTGTACTTATTAATGAGAGTACGCATTGTGCTTTGTTTTAGTCCGTATTGTACTTAGTAATGAGAGAACGCATGGTGTTTTGCTTAAGCCTGTATTGTACTTATTAATGAGAGTACACATGGTGTTTTGTTTTAGCCTGCATTGTACTTATTAATGAGAGAATGCATGGTGTTTTGCTTAAGCCCGTATTGTACTTAGTAATGAGAGTACAGATGGTTCTTTGTTTTAGCCTGTATTGTACTTATTAATGAGAGTACACAAGGTGCTTTGTTTTAGCCTGTATTGTACTTATTAATGAGAGTACGCATGGTGCTTTGTTTTAGCCTGTATTGTACTTATTAATGAGAGTACATAAGGCGTTTTGTTTTATCCTGTATTGTACTTATTAATGAGAGAATGCATGGTGTATTGCTTAAGCCCGCATTGTACTTATTAATGAGAGTACATATGGTGCTTTTTTAGCCTGTATTGTACTTATTAATGAGAGTACATATGGTGCTTTGTTTTAGCCTGGATTGTACTTATTAATGAGAGTACACATGGTGCTTTGTTCTAGCCTGTATTGTACTTACTAATGAGAGTACGCATGGTGTTTTGTCTAAGCCTGTAGTGTACTAATTAATGAGAGAACGCATGGTGTTTTGTTTTAGCATATATGGTACTTATTAATGAGATTACGCATGGTGTTTTGTTTTAGCCTGTATTGTACTTATTAATGAGAGTACGCATGGTGTTTTGTTTTAGCCTGTATTGTACTTATTAATGAGAGTACGCATGGTGTTTTGGTTTAGCCTGTATTGTACTTATTAATGAGAGTACGCATGGTGTTTTGGTTTAGCCTGTATTGTACTTAGTAATGAGAGAACGTATTGTGCATTGTTTAAGGTTGTATTGTACTTAGTAATGAGAGAACGCATGGCGTTTTGCTTAAGCCTGTATTGTACTTATTAATGAGAGTACGCATGGTGTTTGTTTTAGCCTGTATTGTACTTATTAATGAGAGAACGCATGGTGCTTTGTTTTAGCCTGTATTGTACTTATTAATGAGAGTACAGATGGTGCTTTGTTTTATCCTGTATTGTACTTATTAATGAGAGAACGCATTGTGCTTTGTTTTAGGCTGTATTGTACTTATTAATGAGAGTACACATGGTGTTTTGTTTAAGCCTGTATTGTACTTATTAATGAGAGTACACATGGTGCTTTGTTTTAGCCTGTATTGTACTTATTAATGAGAGAACGCATGGTGTTTTGTATTAGCCTGTATTGTACTTATTAATGAGAGAATGTATGGTGTATTGGTTAAGCCCGTATTGTACTTATTAATGAGAGTACATATGGTGCTTTGCTTTAGCCTGTATTGTACTTATTAATGAGAGTGCACATGGTGTTTTGTTTAAGATTGTATTGTACTTATTAATGAGAGAACGCATGGTGCTTTGTTTTAGCCTGTATTGTACTTATTAATGAGAGTACACATGGTGTTTTGTTTAAGCTTGTATTGTACTTATTAATGAGAGTACGCATGGTGTTTTGTTTAAGCCTGTATTGTACTTATTAAAGAGAGTACGCATGGTGTTTTGTTTAAGCTTGTATTGTACTTATTT
Source organism: Bathymodiolus brooksi (assembly GCA_963680875.1). Classification (NCBI taxonomy): domain Eukaryota; kingdom Metazoa; phylum Mollusca; class Bivalvia; order Mytilida; family Modiolidae; genus Bathymodiolus; species Bathymodiolus brooksi. Next base: position 9,870,480 of record OY804590.1, read on the forward strand.
ATGAGAGTACGTATGGTGCTTTGTTTTAGCCTGTATTGTACTTATTAATGAGAGTACATATGGCGTTTTGTTTAAGCCTGTATTGTACTTATTAATGAGAGTACGCATGGTGTTTTGTTTTAGCCTGTATTGTACTTATTAATGAGAGAATGTATGGTGTATTGGTTAAGCCCGTATTGTACTTATTAATGAGAGTACATATGGTGCTTTGCTTTAGCCTGTATTGTACTTATTAATGAGAGAATGCATGGTGCTTTGTTTTATCATGTATTGTACTTATTAATGAGAGAATGCATGGTGTATTGCTTAAGCCCGTATTGTACTTATTAATGAGAGTACATATGGTGCTTTGTTTTAGCCTGTATTGTACTTATTAATGAGAGTACATATGGTGCTTTGTTTTAGCCTGTATTGTACTTATTAATGAGAGTACACATGGTGTTTTGTTTTAGCCTGTATTGTACTTACTAATGAGAGAACGCATGGTGTTTTGTTTAAGCTTGTATTGTACTTATTAATGAGAGTACGCATGGTGTTTTGTTTAAGCCTGTATTGTACTTATTAAAGAGAGTACGCATGGTGTTTTGTTTAAGCTTGTATTGTACTTATTAATGAGAGTACGTATGGTGTTTTCCTTTACCTGTAATTTACTTATTAATGAGAGAATGCATGGTGTTTTGTTTAAGCCTGTATTGTACTTATTAATGAGAGTACAGATGGTGCTTTGTTTTAGCCTGTGTTGTACTTATTAATGAGAGTACACATGGTGCTTTGTTTTAGCCTGTGTTGTACTTATTAATGAGAGTACGCATGGTGTTTTGTCTAAGCCTGTATTGTACTTATTAATGAGAGAACGCATGGTGTTTTGTTTTAGCCTGTATTGTACTTAGAAATGAGAGAACGCATGATGTTTTGTTTTAGCTTGTATTGTACTTGTTAATGAGAGAACACATGGTGTTTTGCTTAAGCGTGTATTGTACTTATTAATGAGAGAACACATGGTGTTTTGTTTAAGCTTGTATTGTACTTATTAATGAGAGTACGCATGGTGTTTTGCTTAAGCGTGTATTGTAGTTATTAATGAGAGTACATATGGCGTTTTGTTTAAGCCTGTATTGTACTTATTAATGAGAGTACTCATGGTGTTTTGTTTTAGCCTGTATTATACTTATTAATGAGAGTACGCATGGTGTTTTGTTTTAGTCTGTATTGTACTTATTAATGAGAGAACACATGGTGTTTTGTTTTAACCTGCATTGTACTTATTAATGAGAGAACGCATGATGTTTTGTTTAAGCCTGTATTGTAATTAGTAATGAGAGAACGCATGGTGTTTTGTTTTATCCTGTATTGTACTTATTAATGAGAGAACACATGGTGTTTTGTTTAAGCCTGTATTGTACTTAGTAATGAGAGAACGCATGGTGTTTGTTTTAGCCTGTATTGTACTTATTAATGAGAGAATGCATGCTGTTTTGCTTAAGCCTGTATTGTACTTATTAATGAGAGAACACATGGTGTTTTGTTTTAGCCTGCATTGTACTTATTAATGAGAGAACACATGGTGTTTTGCTTAAGCCTATATTGTACTTATTTATGAGAGTACGCATGGTGCGTTGTTTCCGATACAAACTACAAAGCATTATCAGATTCAATTAAGCGATTTAATTGCTTTGCAATGTTAGAAAATATCATTCTTTTAAAAATTTGTATTGAATTATATGTATTTCCCCAGGTGTAAACCTGCTTCCATGAATAAATCATTTTTCAATTTCAGATGAACACATTATTGAACCTTAAAGTTGAATTTTTAAGAATTTCAAGAAATTATTTATGAACGATTAGTAACAAACTTTGGGAATGACAGTGTCATATCGTATTGACAATTATTGAATAATTACCCAAATAAAAACATAATATCGCATAGCAAGGAAATGGGCGGAATGTAGACGAACGTTGTACAAAATATATTTAAATTAAAAGAAAACGTTTAGTACAAGTTGAAAGATGAATTGGAACTGGAGTATTTTTCTATCAACTCATTTGCTGTTGTTCTCTCATATAATTTTAATAAAATGTGAGAATTTAACAAGTTTGTTAGACTTGACAACAATAGGACAAAAACAATGTACCGGGGAATGCTATGATCATGGAAGTTGTAAATCTTTCACATACAACAGAGGTCATCTTGAATGTTCACTGTTTATTAACACTATGGCAAGTGACGAAGACTATGTTTATAATGGAAAAGTACAACTTGGACTTCGAAGTCGTGACGATATCAATACCGTAAGTTTGTTGTAAGATAACTATATTATTGAGTCACACCCACCCAACTGACCACTCGATTCCTACGTAATTAGTTTCTTATTCATAAAAAGAAAATTTCAACAGTGATGGTCAACAATTACACCAATATCAATAACACAAAGAAAGTTTCAACAGTGATGGTTAACAATAGGAATCATTCACCGCTTCTCCCGTTTGGTGACACTACTGTTCCATAAGTGGTTAATTGTGCGTTTGAATCACAAAGACGCTTGTATCTTAACGTTAACCTAATAACGGTGTTATAGAGCCATTTTCCCCCTAGCAATCTCCCCCCCCCCCCCCCCCCCGGAAAAATGGCTATATAGTCATCTTTCCCCCCGGAACATTGGCTATATAGCCATCTTTCCCCCTTCCTTATCAGGGAGGGAAAATGGCTATATAGTAGAATTTCCCCCCGGAAAAATGGCTATATAGTGGGGTTTCCCCCTAAATGTTATTTCTAATTTATTATAAATAAGTTATGATTTATTTGCACTAAGAATACATTTATTCATTTTTATTATTATTATTATTATTATTATTATTATTATTATTATTTATATACTTAGAGTAAAATACATATACATTTTTATTATGCATGATGCATGACTTTGTAAGACATGTATCACCTACCCTATATCGCACCCCTACTCAGGTGCTATAGTTATACATGAGTTATACATGATCAAACTTATACCACATGCTATGTCAAGCCTCGACCAATATCACACCTAATATAAGATAATACTAATACTAATACAATGTACTACTACAACTACTACTAATAATAATAATAATAACTAGATGACATGAAGATGGAAACTATCTCTATGGACCCCGCCGTTGCAAAATAAAGTCAATGTCTAAAGAATCTGTTGGGGTACCAAAATTATCGTCCCATCAAAAACTCTAAGTTTGAGACCTTGACCTTTGAAGGACAAAAATTAATTAAGTAAGACCTTCTCAAAGTGGTTAACAATCACAAAATATCATCCCTCTACAATAATTAGAGCGGACACGATTTTCTGTAGTTCACAAGAAGAGTTTGAAGTAACCAAAGGGGTAATCAGAAACCGTATATTGAAGAACAGACAACACAATAGCCAAAAGAAAAAGTACAAAAGAACAAACAACGATCGGGAAAACATACATATAAAACTAAAGATCGAGTAACACGAACCCCACTAAAAACCGGGGGTGAACTCAGGTGCTCCGGAAGGGTAAGCAGTTCCTGCTCCACTAGTGGCACCCGTCGTGTTAATCTAGTTACAAATCCGGTAATAAGTCGTGAATGAGGAAAGGACCGGGAAGTGCTTACGACAAGTGGAACATATCTGTGGTCATTTGTGACACAGATATTCCAAAACGGCCGTAAAATTTTCCCAGTGATCACTTCAACTTTACCAAAAGGAACCCTTGGTTCAGTTGCTTCCTTGTTAGCAGCAACCCTCTATCAAGGAAATCCTGATAAGAACCACAAGGGGTCCCATGAAATGAAAAGTTTGAGATCTTGACTTTAGGAGAACAAACAAGAATATGATATGTGACACACCTTCTAATAGTAGTTAACAATCATGCAAAGTTTCATCCATCTACTATAGAATAGAGAAATGAATGGTTATAAAGTTATGAAGAGGACACGAATGTGTTTCGAACGGACGGACAGAGCGATCAGTATAGGACGCTCGCCACTATGTGGCGGGTCCCTGATAATCTGTTGCATGTTTTTTTTAACATTAATGCACACTTTGGAAGTGATTACTTCGTTTTGATATCCCAACATAATTTTGGGGGAAAAACTACTATATAGCCACCCCCCCCCCCTATTTGACAAGGGGAGAGATATGGCTATATGGCCATTTTTCCGGGGGAAAAACTATATAGCCATTTTCTCGCCTATCCAGGTAAGGGGGAAATATGGCTATATAGCCTAATGAAGAATTTGTTAAATTTTGAAAATGAATTGATTGAAAATAGAAAATCGTGAATTTAATGGTAAAAAGTGGGAAGGGAGGGGATGAGAATCTAAAAAGATTTTTTTTTTGTGTGGCTTAAACTAAAAATTGAAACACAAATGAGAAAAGGAAAATATGTTTCAAAGATTAAAACTGTGATTATCTAGGCAAGGATTTGTATAGTAGAACTACTATATAAATCCTTGATATAGGTAGGGAAGATCATTTAAGTTTTCCCTTTCCGTAAACTGGATATATCATACAGATGAAGAATATTTTTTGCTGATATTTTTGGAAAATAATCATAAATGTGTTCCCTTTGGATTGTTAATTACAAACATAAATTTATTATTGCTATTAATTTTTTTGTATTATTGGCCGTTTTTATATTTATTTTGAATAAGCTTTTTATATGTGATATAAATGATATAAAGTACCAACTATGCTACTTGAAAAGGAGTCTATGCACACAGAAATTCTATTTGTTCATTGTTGCAAGTTTTTTTTTATTATTACTTGTTCTTTTTCTGTGTTTGTTGAAAATTGCATATTACTGCCTATGAGCTATAAATGAATTTGTTGTGTTCCTGTGTATTTTACATGTATAGTTTTGATATTTTATCCTTTTACGCAGATTTTTATTATTAGTCATAAAGGGACAATTTTTTCCCAGAACAAAAATTCTGTTTCAGAGTGCATTTTGTTTCAGGTACAAAAATGTAGCGTCGAAATCTTTTTATCAGAATAAAATACACCCTTTCCCCCTAATGCTAATGCAAATAAATGAAATGTGATACACGTATACACCGCTAGGAATTTAATTAATAACCTAATATCCCTATCGTTCTGTAGTCAACTGTTCCAGCGCAATGGTTGTAAGTATAGGATACAGTACTTTAAAAAAAAAAGAAGCGGCCCGTATTGAATATCCCGCAATACGAGTAACTTCTTTTGTTTCATAGTAGTTTATCTAACTTGTACAATAATGTTATAATTTATAGTATAAAAAAAGTCGTGAGAACAGTTTTGTTTGTCAACGAAATGCACAGATTTTCCTATTCATGTTATAAGGGCATTTTATATTGACGTGTCCTTGTACCTAACGTTAACAATTCAAGCGTCATCGAGATTAAAACGTTCCGCTAACCACATATGGAACAACAGCGACGTCTGTCGAAAGAAATTTGGTGAATGATCCCCAGTAAACCGATATCAATAAAACAAACAACCACTTCTCACTTCAAATTACTGAATGCAAGAGAAAATAAGATATTCCTATGGACATCCAGATCCTGACTTGAGACAGGTACAAAAAAGTAGCGGCATTAAACCGGTTGAGACGAATAAGTTCATCATTAAAACCAAACGTTCGGCCTGGTGTTCATTTTTCAAAGCTCTGCATTGTACGTCATTTTAACGGTTCTGCACGAAGTTTTAACATAGGATCTGGTGTCCATTGATTACACCTAATATACTTCCAGGAGACCTTACTTACGTTTCTAAGACATACGTGGACATTATTGATTAAGAAATAATTCATGGAAGCCATATGTATTTACTGTTTTTACCACGGGTAGGCCTTTTGTAAAAAGCTGACATAAAGACCTACCCGTGGTAAAAACAATATATACATATGGCTTCCATGAATTATTTCGATTCTAATATGTAAAAAATGGTAAAATATCGCAATAAATTGTCGATTACGTCATACATTTAATCGGTCATAGATTAATATTATTTTTACCACGGGTTTGGACTCAAAGCGTTTGAAGGACGTCATATTAGAATTAAGAATATTCATGGTAGCCATAAGTTTGTTGGAGATTTTAACATGGATTCATTTGGTTCGCGTTTTAGTTAGTTGGTCTTGACAGTATTGACGACAAGGTGATTTTTGTTGCAGGTTGGATGGTGTCAATATTCACTTTGCAATCATTTACTATACTAGTATCTTATTTACACTGTTCCCCATCAGATACGCTATTGGTGCCATTATATACGGCTATTACATGTACATCCAGTTTGCAATGTAATATATCAGACATTCTTCTATGGCCTTAATTTTCCCACCACGCAACGTCTTCACTTAAAACATAATTCATGGAAGCCATAGTTTGAATCCAATTTTTGATGGCATTTTGCATTTAGCTACTTAAACAAGTAAACAGCTCACAAAATCGTAAATAAATGAGTAACCAGCTTGTGTTAATGTTATCAGCGTTCCTTGTAAACTACGTCACCGGAAGACGGCAAATTACAAACAGCCAAGTCGACAGATAATTGTCTTAAGTATTTTTCCGGAAAAAATGATATTTCACAAACCATTCGAGAATTTTTATCTTTGTATGCACCACGTCACGGTCCTGTATGAATTCATGAATTTACTTAGGAATGATGTTTATAATTTGATCGTCAATACGCATGTGCGAATTAAAATATATGGGGAGTTTTATCACGGTATTATTTATATAGCCAATGAAGGACGTCATGGTAGAAGTCCAGGTTTATATCATTTACATACATCCTACACAGTAGCATTGTTTTAACAGCAGAACTAAGAATCAAGAACACATTGCTTTTCCTGTAAATGTTTGTATTTTCTACCATTTTGTCATCTATCAAATTAGGATTATCCTCCCCCAGACATAGGTGACTAAAGCCATTAGAATTATCCTCCACCAGACATAGGTGACTAAAGCCATTAGGAGTATCCTCCCCCAGACATGGGTGACTAAAGTCATTAGGGTTATCCTCCCCCATACATAGGTGACTAAAGCCATTAGGATTATCCTCCACCAGACATAGGTGACTAAATCCATTAGGGTTATCCTCCCTCAGACATAGGTGACTAAAGCCATTAGGATTATCCTCCCCAGACATAGGTGACTAAAGCTATTGGGGTTATCCTCCCCCAGACATAGGTGACTAAATCCATTAGGATTATCCTCCCCCAGACATAGGTGACTAAAGCCATTAGGGTTATCCTCCCCAGACATAGGTGACTAAAGCCATTAGGGTTATCCTCCCCCAGACATAGGTGACTAAAGCCATTAGGGTTATCCTCCCTCAGACATAGGTGACTAAAGCCATTAGGGTTATCCTCCACCAGACATAGGTGACTAAAGCTATTAGGGTTATCCTCCACCAGACATAGGTGACTAAAGCCATTAGGGTTATCCTCCCCCAGACATAGGTGACTAAAGCTATTAGGATTATCCTCCCCAGATATAGGTGACTAATACCATTAGGGTTATCCTCCCCAGACATATGTGACTAAAGCCATTAGGGTTATCCTCCACCAGACATAGGTGACTAAAGCCATTAGGGTTATCCTCCCCCAGACATAGGTGACTAAAGCTATTAGGGTTATCCTCCACCAGACATAGGTGACTAAAGCCATTAGGGTTATCCTCCACCAGACATAGGTGACTAAAGCCATTATGGTTATCCTCCCCCAAACATAGGTGACTAAAGCCATTAGGGTTATCCTCCCCCAGACATAGGTGACTAAAGCTATTAGGGTTATCCTCCACCAGACATAGGTGACTAAAGCCATTATGGTTATCTTCCCCCAGACATAGGTGACTAAAGCCATTAGGGTTATCCTCCCCAGACATAGGTGACTAAAACCATTAGGGTTATCCTCTCCCAGACATAGGTTACTAAAGCCATTAGAGTTATCCTCCCCCAGACATAGGTGACTAAAGCCATTAGGGTTATCCTCTCCCAGACATAGGTGACTAAAGCCATTAGGGTTATCCTCCCCCAGACATAGGTGACTAAAGCCATTAGGATTATCCTCCCCTGACATAGGTGTCTAAGACCATTAGGGTTATCCTCCCCCAGACATAGGTGACTAAAGCCATTAGGGTTATCCTCCCCCAGACATAGGTGACTAAATCCATTAGGGTTATCCTCCTCCACACAAAGGTGACTAAAGCCATTAGGATTATTCTCCCCAGACATGGGTGACTAAAGCCATTAGGGTGATCCTCCACCAGACATAGGTGACTAAAGCTATTAGGATTATCCTCCCCCAGACATAGGTGACTAAAGTCATTAGGGTTATTCTCCCCCAGACATAGGTGACTAAAGCCATTATGGTTATACTGCTTAGACCAGCATGAAGACTATCAAATCACTTGGCGTTCCAATCTGTTGATTATAATAAAGGTAATAACAAAATTACCGAACTCCGAACAATCTTACAAAGGGAAAGTCCAAACTCATAATTATATAAACAGACAAAATCAGTCAACAACCGGAAAACTGTGAAAACCGTAATGACCCTGACTTGGTACAGGCATTTCTAAAGAAATGGTGGGATGAATCAGATATTAAGGCGCCAAACCTTCCGCTCTCATTACGGTTCAAAGGTTCCGGCTGAAGGTTATTCTATAAACCAGATGAAGGTTATTCTATAAACTTACCGTGTACTAAATAAAATTTATGTTTCTATTCAACAGTGATGGTTCTACATTTAGCTCAGATAAAGAAGGGGATGGGTTCAAATATCTGCTTAACATCAATACTACCGGTGTATGTCCCGGTAGAGAGTATGTTACCCTGCTTAACAGCAGTATTACGGTGAACGCTGATTGGACAAATCTGCCGCAACTTTATGGAACAGTCTTCCTCAAAACATTCGACATGTGCAATCAGTTAGCATTTTCAAGAAACTTTTAAAAACTCATCTTTTTAGAGCAGCTTATGGTGACAGTATTTGATTTTAAACTCTTTTTTTTAATTATATTTATTTTTGGACATGTGCAATCAGTTGTCATTGTTTTAGAAACTTGTAAAGACTCATCATTATTTTTATTTTTTTTTTCTATTTTTTTTTATTTATTCTTGACTCTTATTGCTACTTTTACTTTTATTGATAGGATTAACATTTTATGTATTTTGTACAGCGCTTAGAGTAATTGTTTTATTAGATAGGCGCTATATAAATATTGTATAATAATAATAATAATAATAATAATAATTACTATATGTACACCATAAGGTCTACTATCTTTCTCGACACTATCACTGTATATCCCGAGAAAAGGGCTGATACATGCTTAACAGCATTACTGTATGTCACGGGAAAAGGACTGATACATGCTTAACAGCATTACTGTATATCACGGGACAATGACTGATACATGCTTAACAGCATTACTGTATGTCACGGGAGAAGGTTTGCTACACTGATTAACATGATTGCATGATTGTATGTTCTGGAAAAAAATCTGCTACCCCGAGGAACAACATTACTGTATGCCAAGGACTGTCTGTTACACTGCTGGATAGCTTTGATGTATGTCATAGAAGGTCTGGTACTCTGCTTAACAGCATTCCTGTGTGTCTCGGGAAAATGTCTGCAATCCTTTTATCATCGCTACTGTATGTCCTGGGCGAAGTTCTGTTATCCTCTTAACAGCATTATTGTATGTTCCAGGAAAAGATCTGCTATTCTCTTAACAGAGGTACTGTATGTCCCGGGAGAAGGTCTGGTGCCCGTCTTAACAGCATTACTGTATATACCGGGAGAAGGTCTGATAACCTGCATAACAGCATTACTGTATATCCTGGGAGAAGGTCTGGTACCCATCTTAACAGCATTACTGTATATCCTGGGAGAAGTTCTGGTACCCTGATGAACAGCATTACTATATGTCCATCAGAAAGACTGATGCCCTGCTTAACATCATTACTATATGCCCCGGGAGACGGTCAGGTATCCATCTTAGCAACATTACTACATATCCTGGGAGAATTTCTGGTACTCGTCTTAACAGCATTACTGTATATTCCGGGAGAAGGACTGATACCCTGCTTAACAGCATTATTGTATACTAGTATCCCGGGAAAAGGTCTGGTACCCATCTTAACAGCATTAGTGTATATCCCAGGAGAAGCTCTGGTACCCATCTTAACAGCATTGCTGTGTATGACGGGAGACAGACTGATACCTGGTTTAACAGCATTACGTAACATGACCGGAAAAGGTATGGTACCCAACTTAACAGCATTACTGTGTATGACGGGAGAAGGACTGATACCTGGCTTAGCAACATTACTTAATATGACGAGAAAAGGTATGGTACCCATCTTAACAGCATTACTGTATATCCTGCGAGAAAGTCTGGTACCCATCTTAACGGCATTACTGTATATCCCGGGAGAAGATCTGGTACCCATCTTAACAGCATTACTGTGTATGACGGGAGACGGACTGATACCCGGATTAACAGCATTACTTAATATGACAGGAACAGGTCTGGTACCCAACTTAACAGCATTACTGTATATCCCGGGAGTAGGTCTGGTACTCATCTTAACAGCATTACTGTGTATGACGGTAGAAGGTCTGATACCCGGCTTAACAGCATAACTTAATATGACGGTAAAAGGTCTGATGCCCAACTTAACAGCATTACTGTATATCGCAGGAGAAGGTCTGTTACCCATTTTAACAACATTAATGTGTATGACGGGAGAAGGTCTGATACCCGCTTAACATCATTACTATATGTCCACCAGAAGGTCTACTATCCTTTTTAACAGCATTACTGTATATCCCGGGAGAATGACTGGTGCCCTGCTTAACAGCATTATTATATGCCCCGGGAGACGGTCTTCTATCCTCTTAACAGCATTACTGTATGTCTCGGAAAAGGTCTGCTACCCTGCTTGTTCGTCCATGGTGAATCTCGTAATTTGATTATTTGACGTTTATTAACTGTTGACTGACCTGATGTTTTATTCAGGCTATTGTTCTTGATTTTATCCTTGTCGTATAGTTGACTCAACGGATTTCACAGCCTTCATTACACTTAATTCTTTCAAAACTGAATTAAGTTTATACCAAAGCAATTTGTTTTTAACTCCAACGTTCGACTTCAATAATTGCAATAATCGAGTTTCGCTATAAACATCTTCAATAGAAGTACATTTTTTTTGTAATTGCCGAATCTGTCTGAAGTTTAAACGATTTTGGATAATCGATAGTTACTATTGATTTCCTGGAAGCATTGTCAAGGTGATATTTCCTCAGTTATAGAAAACTGCAAATCTTCAACTCGCTTCAGGACTGACATAATCGATGGTAATATAATTAAGAAATTATTTCGATTCTGATATGTCTAAGAGTACAAATACGGTAGTATTCTTTGATTGGAAGACGGTTATTAATATTTACGTTTGCGGAATATATCGCACACAATTTATGCTGCCAAATTCGAGCAGACGACAATTCATCAACATGTACATTTACGACGGGAAAGTCAGTCACATGCACCAGCACATGTGCTAATGAGAATATACCCAATCGATAAATCTCTTGTTTGTTTACAAAGCGAAAGAAGGACGTCATGCTAGAATTATTGACGACTGTCGTAATCACAATACCGTCCTTTGCCCATTCATGACATATCGAGTTTTGTTGCAAGAATAACACGACGAGTGCAACTAGTAGAGCATGAACGGCTTACCCTTCCACAGCAGCATGAGTTCACCCCATTTTTGTTTGTGGAATACATGCTGCTCAATCTTTAGTTTTATGTGTAGCGCTTGGAGGATCCTTGTTTGTCCTATCGTCCGTTTTCTGTTGCCATTTTACCTTATGTCCTCCTTGGATATATATAGCTTCTGATTACCTCTGTGGTATCTTCAAACTTTTCTTACATTTTATAACACTCGTAAGTAGTATATGGGCACAGTTCAATTAGTATTTGAGGCGGATTGCGAGGTTGATTATGACGTCACCGGAAATGACCGGAAATGACGCTACCGGAAGATGCATCACCGGAACCGGAAATCGTGAACCGGAAGTGAAAGGGAGATAATTTCCTGCGTTTTTTCTAGGAACTCCTCTAGATTCTAGGTACGAACAATGGAATTTTGAATCCAACCAATCGTCGGCCTTCTGATATTTGAATCCCATCAATCGTAGCCCTTCTTGCTTCGAATTCAAAAACAGCCAATCGTATGCTTCCGATTTGAATCCAGTCATTTTCTGGATTGTTTTGCATCTGGCTGCTACTAAATCTTTCAATTTAAATTAAGCTTTCATATGCGAGGGTAATAATAATATTTTCTATATTTTCATCAGCATGCGATGACGTATTGTTATCAGCATACTATGCAGATTATCATATAATGGAAAATGCAGCTGCATGGTCGGTGGATTTGTTAATGATTGTACTATATTTTTTGTGAATGAATCAATCAATAACTACCATTATTTCATAGGACATTATTTTGCTTTACAAATGTACCGATGAATACAGGGCCAATATCCAAATGGTCAAAAGGGGTGATACTCATCAGAAGCTTGCTTTTATTCCCATTTCTATAGCTCATACAAATAAATAATATATTGTCGGACAATGTATATAAATTATATATATACAGTGTCAATTGGAGTGTAAATTCACTTGTTATGACTTTGACTGCCTTGTTATTATATTTAAGAATATAAAATACAAGTATTTTTTGTATATCATATTAAGAATTTTCTTTTGAAGAATTTAATTAGCATTATATTTTTGACAAACTTTTCGTCTGCTAAATCTATTGATTTTATGCTATCGGATAATCAAGATATTTAAAATGTCCTTTGTTAAAAGTCGGGTGGCGTCTGCTACATTCCTATTTATTTGTATGCTTCAGATGATACTTTTAATTATAATATAGTAGTGTATGTACCTCGACAGGTCGTCATGAATAAATACGATTGCCATTTATGGATTCAAAAGTAACTATTGAAAATATGTAAATTCGCTTTGAGGGCTTTATCAATTGTACATTACTCTTCTTTTTTTTGGCTACGTTTTAAGTTATCGGATAATTTACATGAATTAAATTACCATCATTAAATATTTAGTCGTGTGGCTTCACATGACCGAACACGTTTCAATGTTTTTTCAGGTGTTACTCTCAGATTGACTAATCACAGGGTATCAGATTGACATGTTTAAACAAGTCTATTAATAGTAAATATTTATGCTAAGACTTTGACTGCCTTGTTATTATATTTAAGAATATAAGATACAAGTTATTTAGTCTCCCAAACAAAGCTTGGAAGACTTATTGTTTTTGCTCCGTTTCTTATTATTATTATTATTATTATTATTATTCTCTTTCTCCTTTCTTTCCGCGGACCACGAACTTGACCACGGCAGATCTCAGGAACTACTGGACAGATTTTCATGAAACTTGGTGGAGTTATAGATATATGTTTCTAGTTGGCCCTAAAGTTTTCAACTTTTGTGGTCAAGAGGGTCAAAGTCATATTTTGAGGGGTTCAAAGGGAGTGGGGGTTACTATAAAATCCTATTGGAGAGTTGAAATTTCGTACATTAATGTTGATAACTTCTATATGGATAATGATAGAGACATAAAATTTGACGTAGTGATAGGTCCCCATTAGAGGAGCCATTCTGCGTTTTCAAAATTTTCGAGATGTCTGCCATTTAAAAAATGGCTGCCAAAACACGACATAAAAAATGGGCGGTAAAAATTCAACATTGTCCGATATCATCAACATTTGATATGTGGGTAGATAATAATGTTCCGAATTTATTCCCGACATTGCAAAATTTCTAGCGGTCGCCATTTTCAAAATGGTCGCCACAATACCGCAAAAATTCAACATTGTCCGATTTCAACAACATTTCATATGTGGGTAGATTATGATGTCCTAAATTTATTCCAGACATTGAGAAATTTCTAGCGGTCGCCATTTTCAAAATGGCGGCAAAAATTAAACATTGTCCGATATCATCAAAATTTGATATGTGAGTTGATAATGATGTCCCAAATTGATTACCGACATTGAACAATTTCTAGCTGTCGCCATTTTAAAAATGGCCGCCACAATACCGCACAAATTCAACATTGTCCGATTTCAACGACATTTCATATATGGGTAGATTATGATGTCCCGAATTTATTCCCGACATTGAACAATTTCTAGCGGTCGCCATTTTCAAAATGGCCGCAAAAATTAAACATTGTCCGTTATCATCAACATTTGATATGTGGGTAGATAATGATGTCCCGGATAGATTCCCGATATTGAAAAATTTCTAGCGGTTGCCATTTTCAAAATGGCCGCCACAATACAGCAAAAATTCAACATTGTCCGATTTCAACGACATTTCATTGTGGGTAGATTTTGATGTCCCGAATATATTCCCGACATTGAAAAATTTCTAGTGGTCGCCATTTTCAAAATGGCCACCACAATGCCTCACACATTCAACATTGTCCGATTTCAACGAAATTTCATATGTGGATAGATTATGATGTCCCGAATGTATTCCCGACATTGAATCATTTCTAGCGGTCGCCATTTTCAAAATGGCCGCAAAAATTAAACATTGTCCGATATCATCAAAATTTGATATGTGGGTAGATAATGATGTCCCGGATAGATTCCCGATATTGAAAAATTTCTAGCGGTTGCCATTTTCAAAATGGCCGCCACAATACAGCAAAAATTCAACATTGTCCGATTTCAACGACATTTCATTGTGGGTAGATTTTGATGTCCCGAATATATTCCCGACATTGAAAAATTTCTAGTGGTCGCCATTTTCAAAATGGCCACCACAATGCCTCACACATTCAACATTGTCCGATTTCAACGAAATTTCATATGTGGATAGATTATGATGTCCCGAATGTATTCCCGACATTGAATCATTTCTAGCGGTCGCCATTTTCAAAATGGCCGCAAAAATTAAACATTGTCCGATATCATCAAAATTTGATATGTGGGTAGATAGTGATGTCCCAAATTGATTACCGACATTGAACAATTTCTAGCTGTCGCCATTTTCAAAATGGCCGCCACAATACCGCACACATTCAACATTGTCCGATTTCAACATTTCATGTGGGTAGATTATGATGTCCCGAATTTATTCCCGACATTGAACAATTTCTAGCGGTCGCCATTTTCAAAATGGCCGCACAAATTAAACATTGTACGATATCATCAACATTTGATATGTGGGTAGATAATGATGTCCCAAATTGCTTCCCACCATTGAACAATTTTTACCGGTAGCCATTTTCAAAATGGCCGCCACAATACCGCACAAATTCAACATTGTTCGATTTCAACGAAATTTCATATGTAGGCAGATCATGATGACCTGAATTGATTCCCGACATCGAACAATTTCTACCGGTCTCCATTTTCAAAATGGCCGCCACAATACCGCAAAAATTCAACATTGTTCGATTTCAAAGGTAACTTTTAATTTAATTTTTTAACCGGTTGTAAGTGGCCGGTTTGGGAGACTTCATAATCGTTAGATTATAATCATATCTTGTTTTTGTATAGCATATTAAAAAATTTCTTTGGAAGAATTTAAATAGTATTTTTGACAAACTTTTCGTCTGCTAATGCCCCGCGTTTAATTATTCATACGCGTGCCAGTGAAGTAATCGAAAGAGATTAACTCTCCGACCTGCTAGATCATGCATCTGAATAAATGTCAACATCAGGTATGTGCCTTTCATGATTGTCTGTTTTTGCTTAAATGTATTCAGTGAAGAAAAGCAACCTTAGATGCTATGTTTGTATTTGATGATTGTAATGCTTTTAATTGAACCTGCTCAGTATTTCATTTTGTTCTGTATAAATAAAACTTAGTAAGCAGGATTATTAAATTTCTCATACAGTTTTTTTTTTTTTTTTTTTTTTCATAGATTTGTCTGTTATTCCAAATAAAATTATAGTCAATTTTAATGGCAGTTCTAGTTCAGTTTTTAAAATAAAAACAGTTATTTAAGTCTTCCCAAAGTTTAGATATTTTATTACATGATCAAAATATATGTTCAATTGTTTCTACTTCTTCTAATCAGAAACTACATTTATCATTTGGTTTTTGATTTATTTTATACAATAAACTATTTGTATCTAGAATTCTGTGAATAATTCTATATTGAAACCACTGTAGTTTTGAACTTTTTGTTGTAATGAAAGGCAAACGATAAATTTCTTTCCAATTTAAAATTACATTTAGAGCTTCCGTCCATTTTTCTTCACATTTTAATTTTATTAAATTTGATTTTAAAATATGGTACATGTCTTTTGATCCTTTTTGAGATTTCATATACATTTTAATGATGTTTGGAATTAGTGGTCCATTTAGTTTTTCTAAATCATTAATTGGCATATTTGATTTTTTAATGTAAAAACTTATTGCTGTAATAACACCATGATAAGTAAGAAAGTTTGTTTGTATATTTTAGGTGTCCTGAAACTTTTGAAATGACATTATTTTTCCAGTTTCATCCAACACATCATTTATCATGTAAACACCCCTTTTTGCCCAATCCTTATAAACAAACTGTTTGATATCCACCTTAATGTTTTCATTATTCCAAATATTACAAGTATTTATATTTAATTGGTCTATTTGTAATTTTAATTGCAGTTGTCTCCATGCATTGAAAACTTCTTCCCAAAAAGGATTTTTTAGTTGTATTTTATGCCCTGAGTTTAACAGCTGTGTAATATCTATTTTTTCAGAAGATAACAATAATTTTGTTATTTTAAGATCTTTTTTTTATAATTATTCTAATCCAGCTTATTTTTAAGCCTTTTATATACCTTTTGATATTTAACATTTTTAATTACACAAATATATATTTTACTTCAGGGAAATTGGAAGGCTGTTAGACATTCCATTTTTAAATATATAGAAGTCTGATCAAATGAGTTTGTCAATGACTTGCGACAGGTTGGTGGTTTTCTCTGGTTACTCTGGATTGCTCCACCAATAAAACTGACCGCAACAATATAACTGAAATATTGTTGAAAGTGGCGTTAAGCACCATAAAACCAAACCAAACCAAACTAATAAAATGAAAAACTACAAATACCACACTGCCAGAACTGTTCCAAATTAAAATAAAAAGATCAGATGATGATGGAATTGTTTATCGACATTGTCATATTCAAGGAACCGATATTAATATTTTCGCTGTAAAGTCCAAATAATTAACATTAGAATCAATTATAATTGTTGTACACACTTATCATTTATTCCCTTTGTGTCAAATTTAAGGTTGACCGATTTTTATTTTTTATTTGTCGATATATTCCACTGTCGTCAAAGAGCTCCGATCGAAAATATTTGGTCAACATCCGGGATATTTTAAGGCGGTATCTTTAAAGCAGACACGGATAATTATCGTAAGTATTTATAAATATACTGTGTATATAATGTTTTGAATTATGATGCTTTATGATTGTTATTATTATTAATTTAATTTTTTGTCCAAATATCATTTATTTTTGCAGTGTAAAATTAGATTGTTCTATAAGTTATAAGGAATCCGGCTTCAAAATCATTACAATCAACTGAAATATCGCTATATCTTGCACTTACGAATGAATTAAATGTTGCCCAAAAAGAAAAAAAATATTGATGAATGATTGATTTTACTTAAAAATACTATTTTGTTGATGAAAAGTCAATTAGTAACTAGTTATACCCTAAAACATGATGTCAACAGATGTTTTTGAAATCCGGCTTGGTCAAAATGTAAACATGTATATACAAACTGGTTGGGTCATTTATAAATAACCGGGTTTGTCAGTATGTAAATATCACTGATCTTATTGTTATTGAGCATTATATTGCAATTTAACAATATCGGGGTAGTTATGATTAGGAAATATCTCAAAGGCGATAAATATTGACCCATAGTATGAATATTCGCCGTGGGTGCTAATTTCAACTGCTTTGTACAATAAAAAAATCGTTATTTCTATGTTAAATTGCTACTGTCGCGAACACTTGATTTTTTTTAATGCTTTTTGCGGCACTGACATCACGGTTGGTGCTCAATACGCTACACTCACTTTAAGTAGCTGTCCAGGCGCATCAATTGAGTAGTGGGAGATTCTTTTTATAACGCAATATTTGAATGTTATACTCGTTGATATCGAAGTAAGTCACTCTGTGGAAATAACTTCATGGATACGATATTTAAGTTTCTTCACAGTATAATATTTACATTAACATTATAGATAAGCAAATTAACAAAGGCTGTAGTATTGAATTCCTTTCCGCACGGACGATTTTGGCAGTTTGAATACAAAGAAAATGTTAGGTGTACTCGATTAATGCAACGTTCGTTACAAGTTGTAATACGACAAATGTTCGTGCTTTGCTCACTGAAAATAGTATTACATGAAATTAAATATTTTTTTCTCAAATTACATTCTGATATTCAAATCCTTTTACAAATATGAATGATAGAGAAGAGGGTAGTAATGTGAGGGGGGACATTATTTCTATTTGTATTGATTTAAAAACGAAGTCTAAAGAAATATAGATGTAAGATACACGTAATATATGGTGTATCAAAGTCCACAATCCTGATACCACCAGTGATTAATAAAGGATTCTAACATGACGTGCAACCCCGCGGGAACCCCGGGGTATATAAATGGGATCGAGAGCTTCTTTGGCTTGAAGGGGCGTCCGTCGGTTGTGCGGAATGTATAAATTCACAACCAACCCGTCCTGCGGATGAGACGTAAATAAAACCGAGGTTCCGTGTTGAGAGATTGCCACCCTCTCCGCACGTTACAGAACCCAGTGTAACAGCTCATTATGAGCATTATGCTCATGATGAGTGGTGCATAAGAGACCTGTTGCACTGGCAAAATTATCCGTCCCTACCCATCACCTTTCCTTGTTTCGAGTCCCGCGGCGTTTAAATTTTTAAATGTTCTCGTCCTGAATATAGCTGAAAAATTGCTCGCTGGACGTTAAACACCAATCAATCAATCAATCATGACGTGCTACTTTCGCTTTGAATCAATAGTGAGCTCTAAATAGCACAGAACACCGCATATTTTGCATATTTGTGCTTTATGTATGTTAAATTAAAAGAAAAAAAAATAAATATACAAACAAAATCAGATGAAACTAATTTTTGATCGTTATCATTTTTCATAACGTTTCTGTAGGGTTATATATTCTTGTAAATAATAGAAGGGGGTAATTGGAACAGCTTCTGTAACGTTATATACTCTTGTTAATAATAGCGGGAGGTAATTGGAACAGCATCCCAAAATAACCTCTGTCTAGGTACGCTTGCATGCATAAAATTACCGTAAATGCCCTGTTAGAATCGAAATAATTCTCGGATGCCGGGCTCTATGCTTATATTAACATTGGTAGGCATTATATTTGTCATTATTTTGCACCGAGCGACAGCGTTCAGATAACAGGAATTCCCGCGGAAAACCAGGATTGGTTATGAAGGAGTTATCGACCCTTTTCACTTTAGAATAGTTCATCAAGATGTGATTGACTGATTGATTGGTGTTTGCTAAACGTCCAGTCAGCTATATTTCAGTTATATGCAGGATGCAAATAAGTACAACAATACATGTATATAAAAGGTATATAGAAAGGAGGAAAGGGATTTGTCAACCTGGTCAACAATCTTTGACTGCCAATGAAAAAGCATGAAGAGGTTGGTAGGGATCAAAATTTTACTGTTTTTTTATGTAGCGGATACGATATCCTACCCTTTTCTGAAAACTACACAGGAACTTTTTAGCGTGCAGGGTGGGTGGCATTGTCCAAACACGTTCTCCATTATGGTCCACGGTCAGGATTTTCACATCATAGCCTGATCACCCCTTACGGAGAGGATTCTATCTATCCACCGCCAGGGGACGCGCTGACCACATCTGTGCGTTATGTCATGGCAACCCTTACCAGTTCCCAGCATCAAACTGTGTGCAACACCTGTATTTTTTTTTTGAATTAATTGAAACGTTACATGATAGTTTTTTATCATAATTAAAATCATATAGTCATTATGGTAGTTTGATCGAACTATTTGTGAAAGAGTTATTGATTGCTTTCATTTAAAATATTTCATCCAAAACCTGGTACGTCCAGCTCCGCTTACATTGTGATAGAATTTCTAGAAATTGCATGGTTGCTTATTTCCATATATTGATTCTAATTTCACTATGGAAATTTGATCTGACTGTTGTTGATGTAGTATTTGTCATCAGTGACTTAGAATATTTCATCTAGCAGAAATGGGGAAAAGGGGGGCGATATAGAGGAGACATTTGTATTTGTGTCAAAAATAACGTTTATTTATTTGAACTTTTCAGTGTTTATCTTGTTGATTATATCAGGATCAACCGTTTTCATTTTCAACATGCTTTTGCTAGAAATTTATTCGGGTGATATTGCTGTAAATGATGTTCCTGCTTATAACTTTTCTAACATTTAATCAGCAATTACCGGTTCCTGGAATCCATATAAAAAACTTCCAATTATGAAACATTTCAAATCATTATGTTGACAACCATTCCTTTTATGAAATAAAAAAGTATTTTCTCCCGCTGCACAATACTATACAATTGAATTTAAATAAGTAATGAGAATTTTCAACACACCTAGACAGGTATTAAACAGGTGAATAGTAACGCCGGTGTGATTATGGAAAAAATCCACAAAAAGTATTATTGTAAATGAGATAATTATTTATTTAACTAGAGAATTATAAATTAGTATGGTTATTGACAGTTTATAACTACCACGGTTTTGTAAATGTGTAATAAAATGGGGAAAAAACTAACACTCCGTCGACATAGTATATCCAACAGGAAAATCATAGAACTAGGGACATAATGAATACAGAGATAATACATAACCACTTACTTTCCTGGCTTGGTACAACACTTTCAAAACATTGGGGGGGGGGGGGTAAGTTTTATGGGCCCAAGCACCCCATCATAGTGAAATGAAGCGATCATGCAAATATATTTCCATATGACAGTAAAATGCTCGATCATCACAAATGGCTGGGTGTGCAGATTTGTTGTAAAGAACTCTGGGTTTCAAATATTAAATTTTACATAGCATATTTATTCTTTGTGACTCAAAATAAAAGTCATATGCATAATGCAAGTTGTGCAAAATAGAGCGGATGGCTTTATGACTAATGTTCTGCTCTCTAAGGTATATTAGGCCTTAGACGATTTTGGCTATTCTATTTAGGCCCTTTGGTTTTATTGCTCCCAAAAATTTAAATTATTTGGCTTTTCAATCTTTCGATTTTGATCGTACCTGATGAAGGTTATTCCAGAGACGCGTCATGCGCACTAAGTTTGATGCCTACATATTTACTTATTAATCATCATTTAATGTTAATTAGTACAGAATGACTTCGGAAGGTAAAATAGGGAACAAAGGTTACGCTCAAATTCAAAAGATTGGAAACTATGTTCATTATTGAACAAAACAAGGTTAAGCTTTGAACCAATGCAAACACATTCATAATACAACACAATAAATAATACAGTTGGACACATTTGATTTGATTTATTGTGTTTAACGTCACTTTCAGCAATATTTCAATATGTCATGGCGACCAGTTTTAGTGGTGGAAGACGCCGGAGTACCCGGAGAGAACCACCAACCATGGGCAAGCAACTGATACATGCTATCACTTGCGGCTGCGAGTCGAGTACACCCTTTTTGTGATTTACAAAGCCGGGCGCCAACCCACGCCGTATTGATGATAGGCTTGTATGAGTTGCTATGTAATCCAACCACCTAGCTCATTGAGCCACATGGGCTCTTGGACACATTTGAGTTATATAAGTCTGCTTACATGTTTGTAATAAAAAAAAAGGATAAAATACATTCGTCGAGTTGTAATTTTCTGTTTCCTTAACTAGTCTTGGGCATTGGAACTTCACAGTGGGTGACATAAATAGAAATACAACCAAACCTGCCTTAAAGGAGCACCTCTTATATAACAAATCACTATAAATAAAGGGCAGACTATTTTTTCATATAATTTGAACCTGTATCTAAACGACACATTCTCCGGTTCCCTTGAGTGCCATTTATATACCGGTTGGACTGTATTTGTAAGTACGCATGGCATTATAACACAAGATCGTAGCGCATGGTAGGAGTGCGCATGGCATTATAGCACAAGATCTTAACGCATGCTAAGAGTTATCAATTTTGTTTCTTTCTACGATTTGTCTATTGGATCTCGGAGCTGTTCTGACAATGTGTGGTATTTTATTACGTCACTCTGACTCCCGTCGGGTGACGTATTGCTATCCTACGTTTCTTTTTCACTATTATTATTATTCTTATTATTATTCTTCCACACATTTTTGTCCGCTCGATTTCTCGGAGATGCCTTGATCAAACTGTATGAAACCTTGTAGGAATATCATATGCCATGTGAAGTTGTCCTGTTAAGGGTTGATTTTTTCAAAATGGCTGCCATGGAAACGGTAAAATGCTTAAAATTTGAAAAACACAAATATGATCATAGCAAGTTACTCGCCGAACAGAAATTGATGAAACTTGATAAGAACAACATCCACATCTAGTGGAAAGAGAAAAGCCCAAAAAATCGAAATCGGTTGGACAAATGTTGCCGCAGTTGCCATGGAAACACAAAGGGGGGATTTAAAAACATTTTGGATTCCTTTCCGTCTCTGCAGAAACGATTATAAACGATGCATTTTCATATAGTGAAAATGTATAAAGATAAGGAAGCCAAGAAAAATGTCAAAAATATTTTTTTATCAATGCGTGACGTAAAAGTGTCTTTGACATTTACTTCACTGAATATGGTACTGCTTTGACGACTGTTTACCTATTTTCTTCCTGTATTTGAATACTGTTATAGTGACAGCCGGAACCTTTGAACGGTAATGAGAGCGGGAGGTTTGGCGCTTTAAAATCTGATTCAATCCACCATCTCTTTAGAAGTCAGGGTCATTACGGTTTTCACAGTTTTCCGGTTGTTGACTGATTTTGTCTGTTTATATAATTATGAGTTTTGACTTTCCCTTTGTAAGATTGTTCTGAGTTCGGTAATTTTGTTATTACCCTTATTCATCAAACTTCAAGAAACTTTGTAGGAATATCCACCGTAGTGTGTGGTAACTTTTGGGGGGTTGAACAAATTCAAAATGGCAGCTGTTGTCATGGTAACCAAGGTGCAAAAAATGTTAAATTCACTCCAAACTTCACAAATGTTTGCAGTAATGTTTCCTGTCACATCCACATCTAGTGGAACGAGATAAGCCAAAAAAATCGGTAGGACAAACTTTGCCGCAGTTGCCATGGAAATAAAAAAGGGGGAATATAAAAAAAAATGATTTCTATCATCAAGCTTCATTGAACATCGTAGGAACGAACAGAAATTGATGAAACTTGATAGGAACAACATCCACATCTAGTGGAACGAGATAAGCCAAAAAAATCGGAATCGGTAGGACAAACTTTGCCGCAGTTGCCATGGAAATAAAAAAGGGGGAATATAAAAAGAAATGATTTCTATCATCAAGCTTCATAGTACATCGTAGGAACGAACATAAATTGATGAAACTTGATAGGAACAACATCCACATCTAGTGGAACGAGAACAACCCAAAAAATCGGAATGGGATGGACAAACTTTGCCGCAGTTGCTATGGAAACAAAAAAGGGGGGATTTAAAAAAAAGTTTGGATTCCTTTCATCAATCTTCATGAAACTTTGTAGGAATATCCAACGTAGTGTGTGGTAGCTTTTGGAGGTTGAAAAAAATCAAAATGGCGGTCGTTTCCATGGTAACCAAGGTGCAAACAATGTTAAATTCTCTCCAAGCTTCACAAATTGTTGCAGTAATGTTTCCTGTCACATCCACATCTAGTGGAACGAGATAAACTAAAATAATCGGAATCGGTAGGACAAACTTTGCCGCATGGAAATAAAAAAGGGGATTTTTTATTTTATTTCTTTCATCAAACTTCATGAAACATCGTAGGAATATTCACCGTAGTGTGTGGAAGCTTTTGGCGTGTAGATTAAATTCAAAATGGCGTTACCATGGAAACCGAGATACCAACATAATGGGGAGGGGTGACGTCCGCTATTGCTTTGCAATGGCAATTCTAGTTTATTATTGTTATGGTATTCTATATCAGTTTGATTGATCTATTTCTTCATTTCCATCAGGTCGAAGCAGGTCCGTGCTTTGGACATGAATGTGCAGTAGGGAGCACATGTTATGTGTTAAAGAACGGAACAACGATATGCTTGAAAACAGGTGAGTCATTGTCAAAGAGGATGTACATGAAATCATCCCAGTGGTTTTAAGCTTGCATTGTTATAGTCAATACTTATCTGATTCATGCTATTGTTGTACCACCTTTCATTTGCACTTGGGAGGTTTCAGGTCTTGAAAGAAGAGTTTGAAGATACCAAATGGGTAATCAGAATCCGTCAATAAACGTTTCGATCAAGGTCACATTAAGGTGATTGTCTATCAATGTGGAAACAAAGCAACAGGCGAGGCTTACGTAACATTACTGATCAATAACAACAGACCGTCTCTGTTTCTCGAGTGATGTGAATTCCTAATAACCAAGTAACGACGGACTATTTCCATTGGTTAGTAATTTGCATAATCCCCACATGTCCCTCTTTGCTGTACATCGAAACCGAAAAGTGTAAATCCGTTGATGTGAGGTGGAACGTGTTTCAATAGGACAGACTATGCGATCAAGTGGATAATCAGTGTCTACAGCATTGTAAACATGAAGCAGTCTGGATAATTCTGAAAGTATATCCTGAAATATTATTGATTTGAAGACCTGTTTGTGTGTATAAAACATCTCATATTTATAATCGACAGTTCATTTCCACATAAATATACCAGAGATTAAATATGTCTATGAAATGCTAAAAGTGAAATTAAAACTGCATGATCAAAACGACATATTATTATTATTATTATTCAATCTCAGCAATGAAGGGAAAAAAAGGAAATGTAGTTATCATATTGTGTAGGAAGTTTGAAAATAACGTTTAAACAGTGATGATCATAAATTCCACAAAAATCAACAAAGCGAACAATCTCCTTTCACCTTTCACCTTTGTTCACTGAACACAAAAAAGACCACGGCAGTACATATATAAACAAACGATACAAAACCTGATGTTTATTGTATTATGTTTGAAAAAAAATCGATGGCAATGCATTACCATCTAACAACATCCCGTTGTTGGTCATATGATGTAACCTTACATATATCTTTGACCGTCCAATCAAATGTAAGACAGTTAAATATATTGACCAATGGGATAACAGCTCTTGGCGTGTACGCTGTTTTGATACCTAAGTATTTAGTTGGCTCATCGCTGATTGGACGGCGGAAAATGTTGACCCCTTTCTTGGCGCAAAGGAAAAAAATGTCAATTAGATTTAGAATGTATGGTAATGAAAGACTATTGTTACCGCCCAAGTGTTATGATGGTTATTGTGCTCCCTAAGAGTGACCCAGGTCGTGAGTTAGACCACCGGTCAAATCAATAACAATACAATGGCTGCTTCTGCTCTAAGTCCGCATCATTAAGGACTTTAAGCACTGACTTTGGGCTCTAAGTCGAGAAAATGTATCCAAATGGATCGACATCCCTAGTTTTTTTTGTAATTTTACTTTTTATTGTTGCCTAATTAACAATTTACATACATCATGTTCATCTCTACATAATAATTATAAATGTATACAGTTTGATCATGCAAAAGAGTTTTTCTTTTTTCTTTTAACCATACCAATACCAACAATGTGGTACAATATATGTAATAAACAAAAAACATTACAAAAAACAGCTTTTGTCACCTGCAGGGTGTTAATTAAATATAAATTAAACATCATCATCTCATTAACTTCTTAACTGCATCAGTGGTGTAATGGTTGGCGTGTTCGCCTACAGTGCGGTAGATCGTGGGTTCGTGCCCCGATCGGGTCAAACCAAAGACTATTAAATTGATATTAGTTGCTTCTTCGCTAAGCACGAATCATTTAGGAGAAAGAGCAAAGACTTGTTGGCTCGCAAGCAAGATAATGTGTCCGAGTAGTGTAGGTGTAGGTGAATAACTTTACACTTGACGTTGAATAGCAATCACTCACTCATTCGTCCACCAAATACACTTTTTAATTTATTTCTATGGTCACTTATACTAATTCAACTTTGTGATATCTTTTCTCAGAATGCCTTATACCACCACCATCTGTTTTAAATGTATCAGTGATAGACGCCAGAATGTTATACAAGTTGGAGGACAGTGTTCATTATGAATGTATGACTGGCTACATACTGGTTGGGAATAGTGCTGTTGTTTGTCGAGCTGGTGGCCAATGGTCAAAGGTGAATATTGCATGCAAAGGTATGACACTACAAACTTTATTTGATACATACCCGTTATCTATGATGGACTCAGATCAGCGTCCGGACTAAAATCGGCGTCCTTCTATAATTCTCAATTCTATGACCGATTTATTGGTTAGGGTTAGGGTCAGAGCTTACGTCAATACATTTGAGAATTGGACGCCGATTTGATAATTTAAGAAAAGAACATAGATCTGATGTACAGATGTCCGTGACGTAGAATTCGGACATGGGTTTGAGGATTGTACGTCGATCTGAGTTTTGCATATGCATAGTGTGTTTGCACCAGACTACGTATCAGGTCAAAAATGTTGTGTGAACCAGTATCACGAAGTGTGGCGATATCGAAGAGTGGTGATGCGATTAGTTCACGCGTCAGACTAAACCCGATACAAAGTTTTATACCAACGCATTTATGAAAATTATTTAATGTTAGATAAAGTCTGCTATTTTACTTATAACAGTTCTGTGCTTTTCTACCAGTCCTTTTGTTTTCTCTCCCAAATAATCTGATAGCCACGATATAATTGATATTGGTCAAAGTGGTGATAAAGATATATCACCCTATTAAACTGGAGATACAGATCTATTAACCGATTCCTACAGAACAGCATACTGTAATTCATTTTTGAAATCTATGTTGATATGAATAATGTCACTTGTTATACCCGAGTATGAACAATTAACCTTTCTATCGTGGTCTGTTTGAAAGTGTCAAATATCCGGAAATTGTCATTGTAAGAAGCATATGAAATCATCATAGACAGGTTTTATATGTTAATTTAAGTGTCATAGTTACTGTATATGATCTGAAAAAGGGTACTAGCACTATTTATTTAGAAATAAACTTTGCTGAATAGTAAATCCCTTGCTATTTAGTAATTAACGAGGAATACTGGGTAAAAGCTGTATATCTAGTAAATTGTTTCCAGCAAAATTTAGTCCAATAAAATTGTTTGTGCTTAATTTTCTCTAAATGATCTCAAGAGAATATCGTCGAAGGGGTCATCTGTTTCTCTCAATCCCATTATTCCTTTGATATGCTATTTCTGAGCTTGTGGTTCCTATCAGGATTTTCCTGACAGAGTATTACTACTAACAAGAATGCTTCTGAAACAATGTTTCCTAGTGGTTAGGTGAAAATCGTCACTTCTAAAGTTTCACAGCCGCCATCATGACTGGGTTTCCGTTAACCACTACAGCATACCTGTATCACAGATGATCACAGATATTTTCTGTATGTCGTAATATTTCCGTCGTATATCATCGGATATTTAGCAAGAGTAGCACCAAAATGTGTCACTATTGGAGAAGGAATTATTAACCTTTCAGGAACATCTCAGCTAACCCCCGATTTCTAGTGGGGTTAATGTTGATCAATCGTTAGATTTCCGTGGAACGTTTTTCCAGACCACTTGAAAACAGCAACATGAACCCCAACCAAATCCGGAGTGGAATAGTGGCATAAGTTGTCATTGCAACTAATGATCCAATCCAATCTTGTGTTGTATACCCAATCACTGCTTCCAATACTGAGCAACATTAACAAAAACCTCTTTCCTCTTTCATGACTAATCAATGGATCAGTTTGATTAAAGTAAATAGTAAGACGCTCACCACGTGAGTTCGAATCCATGGCGAGGCGTACTCGATGCAACGCTATGTCATCAAATTTGTCAGTAATTTGCGATAGGTCGGTGGTTTTCTCCAGGTACTACGGTTTCCTCTACCAATAAAACTGACTTTCAAGATATAACTGAAAGATTGTTGAAAGTGACGTTTGACACCATAAGCTTAAACCTTTAATAAAGCAGAAACTTAGCCAGTCAGAGAGCACCCCTAGTGTTCGTGAAATTCGTGTTGCTCAGTCTTTAGTGTGTTTTCTAGTGTTTTGTAGATCATTGTTTTCCCCATTTCTTTTGGCTATTGCAATGTTTGGCCTTCTACGATGTACGACCTCTGATTACCCCCTCTGGTATCTTCAATGTCTACTTCCAATGGGAACACAATGCATCTTTCTTGTATTATTAGTGTATGAACAGTATATTACATGAATGTATTGAATTATATTTTTTAGACTGTGGCCCACCTCTTGTTATAAGTAATGCCCATGTCAACATTTACACGGAGTCAACGTTAGATAAAAACGTATCCTACCTATGTGATCCGGAATACCAAACAGTGGGTGCATTAGAGTCAAGATGTAAAAGTGACGCCACGTGGTCAATACCATCCAATGAATGTCTACCGCGTAAGCATAATTCATTTTTTAACAGAGAATAAGAATAGCTTGAGCATATTTCAGTTGCCATGTGCAACCTCTGGCATAATCATTAGCTTGTTAAAGTGATCAAGAATAAGGGTAATAACAAAATTACCGAACTCCGAACAATCTTACAAAGGGAAAGTCAAAACTCATAAGTATATAAATAGACAAAATTAGTCAACAACCGGAAAACTGTGAAAACCGTAATGACCCTGACTTGGTACAGGCATTTCTAAAGTGTTAAAGTAAGCAAGAAGAGGAAGATTAAAACAGATTACGAAGTTCCGAAAGGAATATACGAGCAACCGAATATTTTATAACGTAGAAGTAGAAAAATATTGAATCATATTACGTCACCGAATATGGTACTGCTTTGACAACTATTTTACCTATTTTGTTCCTGTATTTAAATACTGTTACAGTGACAGCCGGAACCTTTGAACCGTAATGAGAGCGGGAGGTTTGGCGCCTTAAAATCTGATTCAACCCACCATTTCTTTAGAAATGCCTGTACCAAGTCAGGGTCATTACGGTTTTCACAGTTTTCCGGTTGTTGA
The DNA here is from genome assembly GCA_963680875.1 of Bathymodiolus brooksi. NCBI lineage: Eukaryota > Metazoa > Mollusca > Bivalvia > Mytilida > Modiolidae > Bathymodiolus > Bathymodiolus brooksi. The sequence continues at coordinate 9,899,815 of OY804590.1, forward strand.
CTGATTTTGTCTGTTTATATAATTATGAGTTTGGACTTTCCCTTTGTAAGATTGTTCCGAGTTCGGTAATTTTGTTATTACCTTTATTACGAAGATCCGAAGGATTATTTGAGTACCTTGATGAAGGTTATTCCAGAAGTGTGTCGTGCGCAGTAAATTTGATACCTACGTTTGTATTATGAAACAACAGCAGTACAATCATAAATGTCAATCGAAGCAAATGAACGAAACATTACCACTTGAAATATTAATTAGATCTGTTACTAACATTGTCATATTGTAGTTAGATCTGTTACTAACATTGTCATATTGTAGTTAGATCTGTTACTAACATTGTCATATTGTAGTTAGATCTGTTACTAACATTGTCATATTGTAGTTAGATCTGTTACTAACATTGTCATATTGTAGTTAGATCTGTTACTAACATTGTCATATTGTAGTTAGATCTGTTACTAACATTGTCATATTGTAGTTAGATCTGTTACTAACATTGTCATATTGTAGTTAGATCTGTTACTAACATTGTCATATTGTCATGTTGCTGGTTTATTTTAGTTCATTGGTCCATTTTTATGTACAGATCTTTTGAAAGCTATCTAATTGGTGTTAATTTTGTATTTCTGGTCTTAGTGGTGATTTTTCGCTTGAAAACACTATTCAACATTTGGTATTTGTCTGAACATGATTCAATGTCTTTTGCAATTTTAAATCAAGTCTAATTCAGTTTGCAGAACAGCAATAAAAGCGTGGTTCCTTTACTTGAATGTGTGTCCAAATGTAGTGTTGGATATTCTCTCATTTTCATTTTCATCCATATATCTTTTTATTATTGCACTATCAATGCTGTATTAGGTTAAATGCAGAAACATCAAAGTAGAGTGAACAACACATTTGCTCTACATATGACGAGGAAATCGGATAGTAATGCTTACTCTGAGATTTGCATATTTCGCAACCGTAAGATTAACCGAGTCATCATATTGTAACTGGGATATTGCTCAAACATGAACTCAGATTAGGATTATTGGTGGATTTCATCACATTTAGCAATTTGTCAGCTATGTTATGACTACCAGACCAGACTTGATGGGGGACTAAGTCCAAACAGATATATGAAAAATTGACCGGTGAAACCCTCGACCATGAGTTGATAAGTGTCTGGAAACCTTAAGCACTTGGTGTGGGTTACGAGGTTCGAGGTGTAAAGTTTATATATGGCGCCATTAATGCTTATTTCTTTTCGTCATCACATAATGTATTTTGTCATTTATGAACCCATAGTCATTACTAATACTAATTTATGGTATCATTACTAAAGCTGATTTATGGTATTGACGATTATATTTTGGAACTGTTACGACAAAATGTTTTTTTTTATATATTCCATTTTTGTATATATAAAGCGAAATGCATCCGTCTATAGTAGAATAATGCATATTTAATTTGTTTATATTTTTAGGATGTGCTCCTTTCCCTGATTTCCCGAATTCAGTACGGATTACTCAGGGAGATGTGAGAATGCTCCATGTCACAGCTAACTTTTCATGCAACATTGGATATGAACCGCAATTCTTTTCGGTTACGTGCGTTGACAACCTATTATCAAATGATGCATTGGTGATTTGGTCAGATCCGACTGAGATTTGCTCCAAAGGTATGTTGTTTCACACTGATATTGTAGCATAACCCAAGAAGTTGGATTGTAACATAGACAACCACGACAACACACACAGTTTCTCTTACCAACATCAAATTCCAATAGACATAATAACGAGGCGGGGTTAAAACGCCTAATGATATTCCAATCCCAAATTCCAATTTACAACCATAAGCGGTTGATTTTCTATTTAACTAATTATGAACTTTTAACACCTGCTTTCGTGAATATCATTTGTGAAGTATATTTTGGTATAAAATATGTGAATTTAGAGCAATAATAGTGTGAAATTATCGCTCTATTTAAAATAAATAAACTTCATTGTATTGTTTAATCCCGCCAGATTTATGTACATGTCTCAAAACAAGACCTTGATTTTGATCGGTTTCTGTCGTTTTCGTCGCTATGTTTTTGTCAATAATCTAAACTAATTAATTACTCTCCATCAATTTATTTTTCTGAGTACGGAAGACAGCAATATAATTGATTATGTACCATTTCAATTGCACGTACGATCTGGAAAATAATATCGTCACAATGGTATATGTTACGACATTTTCTAAATGTCGCGCTATTTTAGTTTATGTTCTTCAAATATTGATGAGACAACAACACCTTGTGCCTCAGTATGAATGCCATGATTGAAGCAGTAGATGTGTATATTCTCGACTCAATAAGCCCCAGACTAATATCTATGAATATATATTATTTTACCTAGTTTCTGGGAATTTTGATATTAATATGTGGGGTTTAATATTACAGTACGTACTAAGAATTCTATGCAGGATATGTTTACTATTTAAATCTGACCGCCACGACATAAATGAAATATTGCTTAAAGTGGCGTTAAACACCATAAACCAAACCAAACCACCAACCCATATGTTTTGTAGTGGGTTCATGTTTTACTTATGTTATTTGTATTTATTTACTATATATACGTATGTCCAACACGATTTCCATATCAAATGATATTCGTATCATTTAACAGTAACACGACGGGTGTGACATGTGGAGCAGGAGCTGCTAACTTCCGGAACACCCACGGGTTTTAGTGCGGTTTATTTTGCTCGATCTTTAGCTGTCTATGTTATGTTCTGTAGATCAATGTTTGTCTGTATGTCCTGTCCCATTATGTTATCTGTCCTTATTCAATTTACGGCTTCTGATTACCCCTTTGGTATCTTTTTTTTCCCACTATTCACTTGAGTTGATATTTCACCCACATGTGGAAAACACGTGGATGACCACACCATTCCTCTAAGAGGGAGCATTTGTCTTCATAAAACTAGTTGACCCCACCACATTTTATTGAATTGCATTGAGCAAGTCAGGAAGGTAAGTGGTCATGTATTTGTGTGTAAGGGTACTGGTGTTACCTCTGTGTCTATGGTTTTCCCATTAGATTTAGAAACTGTTCAGACAGTGTGGTAGTTTTGCTCTCCTATTAGAATTAGGAACTGTTCTAACAGTGTGGTATTTTTATTTCCCTATTAGATCTATGAACTGTTCTGACAGTGTGGTATTTTTGTTTTCCTGTTAGATTTAGGAACTGTTCTGACAGTATGATATTTTTGTTTTCCTATTAGATTTAGGAACTGTTCTGACAGTGTGGTATGTTTGTTTTCCTATTAGATTTAGAACTGTTCTGACAGTGTGGTAATATGTTTGTTTTCCTATTAGATTTTAGAACTGTTCTGACAGTGTGGTATTTTTGTTTTTCATTCTCTTTCTACGACTTTCTTATTATATGTTTTCCTATTATATTCAGGAACTGTTCTGACAGTGTGGTATTTTTGTTTTCCTATTATATTCAGGAACTGTTCTGACAGTGTGGTATTTTTGTTTACCTATTATATTTTAGAACTGTTCTGACAGTGTAGTATTTTTGTTTTCCTATTATATTCAGGAACTGTTCTGACAGTGTGGTATTTTTGCTTTCCTATTATATTTTAGATCTGTTCTGACAGTGTGGTATTTTTGTTTTTCATTCTCTTTCTACGACTTTCTTATTATATTTATGAGCTATTCAGCCATTGCGGTGTTTCTGACAGTGTAGTAATATGCTTGTTTTACTATTAGATTTTAGAACTGTTCTGACAGTGTGGTATTTTTGCTTTCCTATTAGATTCCTTTTCTGACAGTGTGGTATTTTTGTTTTCCTATTAGATTCCTGTTCTGACAGTGTGGTATTTTTGTTTTCCTATTAGAGTTAGGAACTGTTCTGACAGTGTGGTATGTTTGCTTTCCTATTAGATTTAGGAACTGTTCTGACAGTGTGGTATTTTTGTTATCCTATTAGATTCCTGTTCTGACAGTGCGGTATTTTTGCTTTCCTATTAGATTTCTGTTCTGGCAGTGTGGTATTTTTGTTTTCCTTATTAGATTTTGAACTGTTCTGACAGTGTGGTAATATGTTTGTTTTCCTATTAGATTTTAAAACTGCTCTGACAGTGTGGTATTTTTGTTTTCCTATTGTGTTCAGGAACTGTTCTGACAGTGTGGTATTTTTGTTTTCCTGTTAGATTTAGGAACTGTTCTGACAGTATGGTATTTTTGTTTTCCTATTAGATTTAGGAACTGTTCTGACAGTGTGGTATGCTTGTTTTCCTATTAGATTTAGAACTGTTCTGACAGTGTGGTAATATGTTTGTTTTCCTATTAGATTTTATAACTGTTCTGACAGTGTGGTATTTTTGTCTTCCTATTATATTCAGGAACTGTTCTGACAGTGTGGTATTTTTGTTTCCTGTTATATTCAGGAACTGTTCTGACAGTGTGGTATTTTTGCTTTCCTATTATATTTTAGAACTGTTCTGACAGTGTGGTATTTTTGTTTTTCATTCTCTTTCTAAGACTTTCTTATTATATTTATATGCTATTCAGCCATTGTGGTGTTCTATTTAATTGTCATTTTGCAGTTGACTGTGGTCCACCATTGGATATTGTAAACGCTAATTATGGATCAGTAACTGTAACAACATACCTGGAAACTGTACTGTACACCTGTGATAATGAGATGACAATGACAGGTGATATCTATACCAGTACCTGTCAAGCCAATAAAACATGGACTGAAACAAACTTCCTTTGCTCAGGTGAGTTACCGATTGTAAAGAAGACGTAGATATCTAATTCAGTGCGCATGACGCGTTTCTGGAATAATCGTCATCTGGTATACTCATTATCAAAAGATCGGAAAGTCAAAAAATGTAAATATAAATATAGGTGTCAAATTTAGTGCACATGACCCCAATCTAATTAAGAGCCCGGCATCCGAGAATTATTTCGATTCAAACAGGGCATTTACGGTAATTTTATGCATTCAAACGTATTTTGGGCGCTATTCCAATTACCTCCCGTCATTATTTACAAGAATATATAACGCTACAAAAGTTGTTCCAATTACCTCCCGCTATTATTTACAAGAATATATAACGCTACAGAAACGCTATAAAAATTGATAACGATCAAAAATTAGTATCATCTGATTTTTTTGGTATATTAATTATTTTCATTCTTTTAATTTAACGTACATAAAGTACAAATATGCAAAATACGCTGTCGATTTGATATGACTTCTGCGCATGTGCTAGGATGTTCTGTGCTATTTAGAGTCCTCTATTGTTTTCAAAGCGAAAGTAGCACGCCATGTTAGAATTAAAATTAGATCTTGAATTGCCCCTTTTTCTGTTATGTCGCGCATATCAGAAAAAAGGGGAGAATTTAATATCTAATTTTACTTAGACTGCCATGACGAGTCTCTGGAATAATCGTCATCGGGGATACTCAAAGTCAAAAAAATTGGAAACACAAATAATTTCTAATTCTTTGGGAGCAAGGAAATCAAAGGACAAAAACAGGATAACCAAAATCGGCTAATATTACCATTGTCTGGAGATAGTGTACATTTAGGAATTGTAAATTCCATATATAGATAGATTGAATTATTAGTGTTCATCGTCACGTCAGCAGTTTTTCAGTTATATCGTGACTTCTGGAGATAACGGGGGAAGATTGATGGTTGTTTCGAACTATACACTGAAACATATTTTAATCGACTGCGTAGATGTAACTAATATTCGTTCGTCCTTCTATAACGTCATCATTTTATCTTCTTTGCTTACAAATGTCGCAGGCGATACACTTTTGAAATTTTTAAAAGAAAGATACAATTAGTGTTAAGACTTTGGTTTAACGCCATTTTCAACAATATTTCAGTAATAACGTGGCAGTCAGCTTTATTGGTAGAGGAATTCGCAGTACCCTAGTTTTAAACGAAATTGAAATGTATGCTAAAATATACATAACATACCCTCTAAATAATAACCGATTGTTTTATAGATGACTATGTGTGAACATATTTGTGTCGGACATAAACTGTGGGGTTTTTGTTTTTGCTATGGTTTTCTTCGTCTTGTGGACAGTTTCTCTGGATTGTCCATTTTTGATTTTTGTTTTGCCCCTTCTGTGTTCTCTAACGTTTATTGAAACATGCGCACACGTTAAGATTGAAGAGATTTTGAAGGACAATTTTCTTCGTGTAAACGCACATTTAAGCACGTACACGTACTTTTAGTAGACAATTTACATTTGTACGATTTCAAACATTGATACTAGCTTAAACAGTCGGTGTATACAGGATTCCGGATTATTTAAAGTTGTTTTTAAAAATGTTACAATATACTATATATATCAAATCTTTATTAGCAATCCATTCATTCCCGAACTCCTAAAACACAGATAGGGTCGTCGTGGTCCTGATCATATGGTAGTTGGATTTACAGCTACTTCTGGAATCAGTGCCTGTTACCACTAAAGATGTGAGTTCGGACCCCGTTCGTGGCGAGGTGTACTCGATACAACATTATGTGATAAACTTTGTCAGTGACTTGCGAAAGGTCCGTGATTTTCTCCGGATACTCCAGTTTCCTCCACCAATAAAACTGACCGCCACGATATAACTGCAATATTGTTGAAAGTGGCGTAATTCACCATAAACCAAACCAAAGCATAGATCGCTTAGCTCTGAGTGATTCTGTATGCAACGTAACTGCTTTAAAATATTAAATTCATGAAAGTTAAATTCGTGATCTAAATATTTTTTGTAGGCTGTGGAGAATTTCCAGTTCCGGTTGGAGCAGTGGACATGACCGTTTTCCGAGGTGCTTACAGTAGTATTAGCTTGACTTGCACTGACGACTATATAACAACCGGAAGTTTGGATGTTAAATGTGAAAGTGGCACGTGGGATATCGGTAATTTTACTTGCTGGTGGAAAGGTTTGTTTCTATTATACATAATATCTTGTTGTTATCGTGCTGTTTGTCGCTATGAAACCGATTTGTCACCATTAGTAGCAATACGCAAAATATAATACTGCGAATGTCAAAACGTACCATGCTGTTTATCTATGATGCCTTTGTACAATTGGGAAAGTGGTAAGTAACAATTAAAATTATTTACAATTCGTCTCACAATTAGACTTGTACCATCATGTTTGCAAAAAAGGAACATATTGTGCTATAATATGCTTAATGATTGTGCAGCTGTCGCTTCTAAAGTAGTACTTTTTTTTTATTTCTGGAGAAGAAATATTATCGGTTCCACTACTTTTTGTGTTGGTAGGTAGATAGGATTCTGATTATTTCGGAAAGTGTCGGACATAAAAAACAAGTCAGGACCTGGATTTCCAACGTCATATGTCGTTGTTTTTTTTGTGTGTGTATTCAGTGAGTAGGATGATATGTGATTATTCGTTTTGTTGATGTTAGTTGCATTGTTGATAATCACTGTTTAAACTTTCTTTTCATAACGCATATTCGTGGATCTTAAATTTCAAGGGTTGCCTACAAAATATATATTTGTGGTTTCCTTGGTTCGTTGAATCCGAATTGCCAACATTAAAGAAAAGGAATTGTATTATTGTAAACTATTAGATCTTGTGCTCTTCCCGAAAATAAGAAGAAAACATTCTACCTCGCTGGTTTCTGAGATTTCTGAATTGGTTCGCCTACGAAATCCAGAAAAAATATATACGCACGAAAAAACATTTTCCAAATGAAAACAGGGAAAATCCATTTTTTTATTTCAGATTGCGGTGAACCATCTGCTCTACCCGGTGCACAACGTACATTTTCTGGAACTGAAGTAGGATACGTGGCGAATCATTCCTGTAGTAATGGCTATGTTGACGTAGCTAATGTTATCACAGTAGAGTCTACATGTTTGCTTGGCGGGAATTGGTCTACCGTCTTCATTAATTGTTCAAGTATATATGTATTACCATCTCAGACAGCTTATTTTTCAATAGTATACTGGTGTGTGTTCTCCACGTTTGAACTTCTAGAGCTATATCTTGTTTCAATTGTCAAATTATTTATTCTTCGTCTTTTGATAATATAAAATAGTCTTACTCTTAGATAACACTAAATATATTATTTTGTAATAGAACATTATGTATGTTTTTTTGTAATTAAAGAAAGTAGCCAATCTGATACCAGATTTCCGAAGCAAAATGCTATATCACCTCACCGTTTCAATGGACGATAGACTCCGCAGACGACAGTATCACATGGAGCTTTTGTGCATCGACTGTCTCATTAAATTGTATAACTGGTTCGATACCTCTGCTGGTGGACTATTAGTCCCCGAGGTATCATCCGCCCAGTAGTGAGTGTTTCGGCACTGACATGGTTTTCTAGAGATATTTATTATTGAAATTTACAGTTCCTAGATAAAGTTATCATTATCAAACCTAAGATTCTCCTCCTTCAGGCAAAGATGGCCTTAGCCGATTTTGGCTATCCTGTTTAGCCCTTTGATTTTGGCTATCCTGTTTCGGCCATTATGTTTATTGTTCCTAAACACTTTTAAGTTTTTTGGCTTTCTAATATTGCGTCATGGGCACTAAATGTAATATCTATGTCTTTATCACATAGGCAAGTTCCATGTATCAAAGAATTAATTGTATTTGTTTTCAGTAAATTGCTATTCGCCTCCAGCAATGCAAATCGCACACCATTCATCTGATATTACGACATACTATGGGTCAGTGGTATATTACACATGTGAAAGTCCTTTTACCATTGTTGGTGATCGAAGCTACTCCACTTGTTTAGCTAGCGGTACTTGGAAAAGTCCTGACTTTGAGTGTGTCCGTAAGTACATTTTATTTTCAGTAAAGCAATCTTATATAATAGTAGAGTAAATGGTTTGACAGGATGATATTGCTTAGGCAAACGGAATGTTAATAAGTTTGAAGACATCAAACGAGTAAACAGAAACGTCAATAGTCAGTCTCTAGAATTTAATCAAAGATATTGAAGAGGTAATCGGAAGCATTATTACGAATAAAGACAGACAATGGCCAAAAGAAAAAGGATAAACAACGACCAATAAAATATTACCTAGAAAACTAACGATTGGATAAAACGAACCCCACTATAAACCGGTGGTGAACCTGCTCCACTGGTATGGCAAAAGGGGTGTCGATGACATAGGAAAGAAAATACTGACATTCAAATGCATATGGTATATAATATATAATTTATGCCATTAGCATCGGCTTCACTTATTCAGTTGCTTCCATCATACATTATCTAATTAACAGTAAATAGTAATAAATAATAAAATAAGGACCAACACGGACTTCACCAACTTTACGGAATAGGATTAATACAATATCAACTTATTTTCCAATCCTATTAATACAATATCAACTTATTTCCCAATCTTATTAATACAATATCAACTTATTTCCCAATCCTATTAATACAATATCAACTTATTTCCCAATCTTATTAATACAATATCAACTTATTTCCCAATCCTATTGATACAACAATCCTATTAATACAATATCAACTTATTTCCCAATCTTATTAATACAATATCAACTTATTTCCCAATCCTATTAATACAATATCAACTTATTTCTCAATCTTATTAATACAATATCAACTTATTTCCCAATCCTATTAATACAATATCAACTTATTTCCCAATCCTATTAATACAATATCAACTTATTTCCCAATCCTATTAATGCAATATCAACTTATTTCCCAATCTTATTAATACAATATCAACTTATTTCCCAATCTTATTAATACAATATCAACTTATTTCCCAATCCTATTAATACAACAATCCTATTAATACAATATCAACTTATTTCCCAATCCTATTAATAGCATTGCACCATGTACAAAAAAAATAACATATATAGTTTGCCCCTTCGGAATATTAATTCTCTAACGTTTATAGTTCAATAGTGTAGTTTTATATTAAATTAATCAATAAAATATGTTTAAACTAGTCAATAGAACGTTTTATTACTAAATGAAAAAATAATATTATTACAGAAATAACCATTAATAATTTTTGTCTTGTTTTTTTTTAGCTGACTGTGGACTTCCTGCAAATGTTTCCAATGTAAAGCAACTTTTGTATTACAGTACCTTGTCTATGTCTGGTGTAAGGTACGAGTGTGTGGAAGGCTTTACATTGATTGGTCAACCATTGATCACGTGTCAGAATAACTCTGTATGGACATCAGCAATGTTTATCTGCGTCGGTCAGTATATAATAAAATGAAAAGTAAAAATAACACACTGTTGGAGCAGTTCTAAAATCCAATAGATAAATGGCCGAAACATAGGTCAAATCGATACCCTAACACACATGTACATGACCGCGTACGTTATTGGCTTCGCTCAGGCACTTCAATAAAAAGTGGCGGGGTTAAGCTAGTGCAATAGGACCAGAACTCCCCCTTGGCTAAATGATGCTATCACGTGAATGTGTGTCACGTGTGAGTAAAATGTTAACCTTTAGATATAATTGGTTGAACAGCTTCATTATAAATATCGCTATAATCTTGAACATTTTACATAATAGATTTAATCTTCGTGACACAGAATGTGTCATATATATAGAAAGAGTTTGAAGATACCGAATGGGTAATCAGAATTCGTAAACCAAAGAAGAACAGACAACACAATGGCCAAGAGAAAAAGTATAAAAGGACAAACAACGATCTACAACACATACATATACAACTAAAGATCGAGTATAACGAACCCCACTAAAACCGGGTGTGAACTCAGGTGTCCCGGAAGGATAAACAGTTCCTGCTCCATTAGTTTTATTAGATATAAAGAATGCATACATAATATTATTTGCCTGGTTATATGTTGTCTGACGACTGACACATTTTCTGTATAGTATTTTCTCGAGCATTGTTTGTCTTGTGTTCTTTTTCTTCTGGTCATTTGAATAAATACTTCTGATTATCATCCTCAAAATGTTCTCATAGAATGAGTATGAAATAACTTATATGTATTAATTATTAAGGGCAGTCTGATTAAGAACTTATATGTATTAATTATTAAGAGCAGTCTGATTAAGAACTTATATGTATTAATTATTAAGGGCAGTCTGATTAAGAACTTATATGTGTTAATTATTAAGGGTAGTCTGATTAAGAACTAATATGTATTAATTATTAAGGGCAGTCTGATTAAGAACTTATATGTATTAATTATTAAGGGCAGTCCGATTAAGAACTTATATGTATTAATTATTAAGGGCAGTCTGATTAAGAACTTATATGTATTAATTATTAAGGGCAGTCTGATTAAGAACTTATATGTGTTAATTATTAAGGGTAGTCTGATTAAGAACTTATATGTGTTAATTATTAAGGGTAGTCTGATTAAGAACTTATATGTATTAATTATTAAGGGCAGTCTGATTAAGAACTTATATGTATTAATTATTAAGGGCAGTCTGATTAAGAACTTATATGTATTAATTATTGAGCGCAGTCTGATTAAGAACGTATACACAATACCTCAGTAATTCTGACACATTTCGATGTAACCATACATCCGAATGACCTTTAGACTAACTAATGGAGCTGATGCTGACAAAAAAAAAAAAAAAAAATCAGTGCATGCGATTGCACGAACCACGCTAAAAACCTCAGGTTCTAAGGAATGGTGGGAAGTTCCTTTTTATTTTCTTTATATGTTTTTGATTGGTATTACGCCTGTGGTAAATTGTGACAAGAAGTTAGTGTAATCTCTCTTCTAACTATTCATTTAACATCGATTAAATGACCTTTAGCCGATTTTGGCTATTCTGTTTAGGCCTTGTGGTTTTATTGCTCCCAAATATTTAAATTATTTTGCTGTCCAATCTTTCGAGTTCAAGCGTACCTGATGAACAATATTCCAGACACGCGTCGTGCGCACTAAATTTGATATCTACGTTTTTAATAAAATACCATCCATATTATCAAGAAGAGTTAGCAAATACCAAAGGGGCAATCATAATCCGTATATCGAAGAAGAACAGACGATACAATGGCCAAAAGAAAAAGTACAAAAGGACAAACAACGATCAGCAAAACATACATCGAGTAACACGAACCCCGCTAAAAACCGGAGGTGAACTCAGGTTCTCCGGAAGGGTAGGCAGTTCCTGCCTCACTAGTAACACCCGTTGTGTTAATCTAGTTACAAATCCGGTGATAAGTCATGAAGTATTTTACGACAAGTGGAACATATCCGTTGTCATTTGTGACATAGATATTCCATAATGGTCAACCAAGTCGTGGTGACGACCGTAAAACTTTCGAAGTGATGACTTCAACTTAGCTAAGAGGAACCCTTGGCTCAGTAGCTTCCATGTTCGCAGCAATCATCTATCAAGGAAATCCTGATAGGAATCACAACCTCTGGAATATCGTATCAACTGAGAGATATATACTCCATATACAGGTGCTGCTGGAATATTGCTGCATATGAATGGAAATTTCACAATGAGAAAATTGAAATCATCTCTTTTGTCGTAATGTTTCGTTCTTAACCTCCCACCAGTGTCAATGTCTACGTGTAGGTAAAGGTATGCAGCAGATGTATCTGTATTTGTGGTATCCTTTATTTCAAGCTCAATGTGATAGATGCGATCAACGAAATCACCAAACCTAGAATTATATAGTGAAAGGACATCATCTATATAGCGGAACGTGAAATTAAAGGAATGGGGTTAGTTTCTTTTCGTTTTTCTTGAGAAGTCCCTGTATGAAGTCTGCCTCATACGAGTAAAGGAACAAATCGGCGAGAAGAGGAGCACAGTTTGTACCCATAGGTATGCCGACTGTCTGGTGAAAAACACGTCCACCAAAGATAACAAATATGTTGTCAATCAAAAACTCAAGCATGTTGATGATATCAGTTTCAGAGAACTCTGGTAGAATCAAAGTGGGTTTGCTTTAACAATAAAATCGGTCCCTTCCTAGCACAAGGTATTTGTATCTACGTTGGTCATTCATCTTTATTGAACACAGTTGGACCAACTCCCTTAAATTGTCCTTCAGCTTAAGAGTGAGGAATAGGAAAAGGTTGAAGATACCAAAGTGGTAATCAGACCCCATAATTCCAAGGATAGACAATCAATGACCAAATTAAAAGAACAAAGGAACAAGCAATGTTCTACACACCATTACACAGGAAACAAATATTTATCAAAACGAACCACACTAAAACCTCAGGTGCTTCGGAAATGAAAGAAGTTCCTTTTTGTTTTCTGTATGTTTTACATTGGTAATAAACCCGTGGTAATATATGATCTAAAGTTACTGTAACCTCTCTCTTCGAACGATTCATTTAACATCTTAAAAACAAAATACTGTTATATGTTTTGTTATTGCAATCTTCATTTCTCTGAGGTTGACAAGATGCTTCCTCTTGATATACCCCGTGATCCCCCATCACCCACCACATGAACGGCTGTAGTACCACTAAACATGAGTACCAGTCGAAAAGGGTGTATGAGATAGTAGTGCGTAAACACATAAAGGATTCCTACATTATTGGATAAAACATAAACCCTATTAGATACTACAAAATAGTGAATGTCAGCAGAAATCTACAGATAATAGGATAATGTTAAGCCCATATTTGATGTCCTAGTGGCTTTAAATAAAAGAAATTTGATTGCATTGGAAAGAAACCACCTGAATTTGTGTTAAATCGAAAGTGAAAGTAGGATATTTGACGGTGGACATCTTCGGACTGTCTGTTTTTTCTTATATGCCATTAAATGTATGTTGATTTTCGGAGTTAAGCTTCCAATTAGGTATCCCTTCCATGAGATATGAGTGTCACTTAGATTAAGCTTAATATGAATCCTGTATGAAAGCTCAAAAGGATTATATTTAACATAGAAGGCTATGGAGACTTCTTTAGGGGTATTACTCCTACAACTGAGCACATAGATATAATGTTTTAGCAGTATTTTGAAAGTTGCGTTGAACACCCATATATCAACTTTATCCTTCGTAATATAAAATAGTGGGAATAAAATGCTAGTCTAGCGTGGGAATACAATGCTAATCTACCGTTTATTACTTTCAGAATGTTCATATCCGCCATATTTGAACGACACTTCAATACAAGTCACCTTGGAGACGGGTTCACTACACGTCTTGTATAGCTGCAATGATGGCGAAAATGTGATTGGTAATGGTGAGATTACGTGTCAAAGCAATCAAGCATGGTCAGAACCGTTGTTTTTCTGTTCTGGTAAGTATATATCAACAGTGTGATCAAATAAAGTCCACCTTCGTTTTCTCGCACTCGGATAAGATGAATTACAATTGTCTCCCTTGGACAAATCGGGATGAAAATGTGTACTGTTGTAGTATTGTTAAGGTTGATTTATTACAGATCACTTCAATTTAATACATTTTGTACTTTGCCATTTTTAGCAATCTGATAAGTTGTATGACTGCTAATTCGAAGTAAAATTTCTACTGTTATAGTAGTGTTATCACAGATGGTCACATATGGCAGACAGATATGTATGCTTGGCAAAAGTTGTCACGGCTTTAATAACAAATAGTACATCACACATAAGATAAATGTATTTGAAATTCAAATATATCTATAAAAACTGAAAATGTTTGAGTCTTAGCAAGTAGCCCTGGTAATCAGCGCTGAATATAGTTACTAAAATTATATTCATAATAATATGATGGTCGCCCATGACGTTAATATGTCAGACCATATAAAAAAAAACTACTATATGTGCGAGAGCAATCAGCCCTGAAAATCAGCTGTAGTGCTTCGTCTGTGCTGTATCAAGTCTAAAGATGGCGCAGCGGAAATAGCCAAATGACTCAGCAGCAGAATTGGCCACACTTGTATGGTCAACACCTTCGTTTAAACAATCTGACATAAATCACTCTACAATAAACAATACCAGTTCTGCATCCAATGTGCTCCAAAACTCGGTTGAATAGAATGCATTACACAATGGCATCAATGTTGCGCTTCCTTGCAGATGAACCAATTTGTAGCCAAGCTGAAAATATACAAGACCCGAAAACAGAATATATTATTATTTCAAATATGTGCACCCCTTTCCCACGCCTCTAAAAAGACATATCTAAAGGAGAGGGACTAGGGTTTATGATTACAAAACAGCAACAAACTTGACTTGTTCCGTTGAAATTTGCGAGGGAAATGATGTACCAATAGCCCAGATCTAGTGTCGTTAACACGACTAAAAACAAAAGCCAATATTGAAATAGTATTTACGTCGAGCTGACAACGGCCACGATTTAATAAAACCGGGAAATAAATGCTGTGCCCACAAACGATAACGGATTGTAAGATACAATATTTTAAGTTCTATATAGCTTATACTACGGATAACTCGAATACTCGAAGTAAAAAAGAATCGGTATGTCTGAGTGTGACACAACGAAGTTTTAAAAAATGTGTAAAATAAAACAAGAAAACTGTGAAATGGTGACATTTTACCTTTTTATATCATATTTATTTGACTAACCATGCATATAGACTAATCATGATGCTGCTATGTTAATGGCATGCTTATGAAAAATGAATATTTTGAGTTATTGATTGTTGTTTAACGCCAATTAAGGAATGTTGCAGCTATATCGTGGCGAGAACAAGCTAAATTCGATGAAATGTTGGTGAGGACGTCCGCTTTGTACTAGAACAACACGATTAATTTGATCTGTTTAATGCTAGCTAACTGAAACAACAGTTCATATGTCAGTGGACATGTCGCTCCAATCGGACACATTATCCTGATTCGGAGCCTAGCAGTCATTGCTCTTACCCCTTAAAGCCCCGTGATTAGCGAAAAAGCAGCAGAAATAAATTCCATAGTCCTTGATTTGACCCGACCACGACTAGAATCCCGATCTACTGTGAAGTCAAGTCTCCTCTCCTGCACCGCTAGGCAGTCAAGCCAAGTCTCGTCTCATTCGATGCGATCACACTATCCATTAGACTACTGATGCGATTAATTCTATTTGATGTCTAATACAAAATTAATGAAAGCAAAAAAAATGCCTTCCTATAATTATTGAAATACATATTTGAACACATATATATATATTCCAGTCAATAAAAGTTGAAAGCAACGCCTGTTTTCCAATTGATGCAAAGTAAAAACGCCATCCATATACTACTGTATTGTAGCAAGATAAAGTGTAATGGTTGTATCACCATCATAGTAACAATAACGTGCTTCTTTCCACATTCACTACTTTCCATCGGATTTGTAACTAGAGTAAATAATGGTAATAACAAAATTACTGAACTCCGAACAATTTTACAAAGGGAAAGTCAAAACTCATAAGTATATAAACAGACAAAATCAGTCAAACGACAGGTTCCACTACAAGAGCAGGAACTGCTAACTCTTCTTGGGCACCTCAGTTCACCCCTGGATTTCAATGTTGCTCAATATTTAGTTTTCTGTTTAGTGTATTGTTTGTGTTAGAGTTTTCTTATGGACTGTACATGTTGTTTAAGTGAGGGACTGTACATGTTGTTTTAGTGAGGGACTGTACATGGTGTTTTAGTGAGGGACTGTACATGTTGTTTCAGTGAGGGACTGTGCATGTTGTTTAAGTGAGGAACTGTACATGTTGTTTAAGTGAGGGACTGTGACTGTGCATGTTGTTTCAGTGAGGGAATGTACATGTTGTTTAAGTGAGGGACTGTACATGTTGTTTTGGTGAGGGACTGTACATGTTGTTTTAGTGAGGGACTGTACATGTTGTTTCAATGAGGGACTGTACATGTTGTTTAAGTGAGGGACTGTACATGTTGTTTTAGTGAGGGACTGTACATGTTGTTTCAGTGAGGGACTGTACATGTTGTTTAAGTGAGGAACTGTACATGTTGTTTTAGTGAGGGACTGTGACTGTGCATGTTGTTTCAGTGAGGGAATGTACATGTTGTTTAAGTGAGGGACTGTACATGTTGTTTTAGTGAGGGACTGTACATGTTGTTTTAGTGAGGGACTGTACATGTTGTTTCAGTGAGGGACTGTACATGTTGTTTAAGTGAGGGACTGTACATGTTGTTTTAGTGAGGGACTGTGCATGTTGTTTCAGTGAGGGACTGTACATGTTGTTTTAGTGAGGGACTGTACATGTTGTTTAAGCGAGGGACTGTACATGTTGTTTTAGTGAGGGGTTGTACATGTTGTTTCAGTGACGGACTGTACATGTTGTTTGAGTGAGGGACTGTAGATGTTGTTTCAGTGAGCTAGCTACCTGATCATACGCTTACAATAGAGAGCATTAATATTTTTGTCGTTGTGTAATAGTCAACGGTTCATTTTTTTTATTTCTAGCAACATTGCAAGTTATTCTTTACAAGTTGATTCAGGTACACTAAGAGTTAAAACATTGCAAAAGTCTTTGGGGACAAGTAAATCGTCTAAGATCATCCATGCCTGTGGAAGGAGAACCTTAGTTTTGTTATTAATTGATGATACTTACATTATTTAGGAACTTGAGATTTCAATATTAAATGTATCTAATAAACCATATCAGACAACTGCAATTATAAATATATTTAATAAACCATATCAGTGCCGAAACACTGACAACTGCGTGGATGAGGCCCTCAGGGACAAATAGTCCAAAAAGAGAGATATCGACCCAGTGAAAGTAATTAAATGGTTGATATCTAGCGTACTGTATTTAATTGCTAATAGTGTTCTGATCGTTTATCCCGTCAAGGCATCTCCAACAATTTCCTTTCAAAGCAGTTTTAAATTCACTAATATACAAAGCATCGCCCTTGTAAACCATAATAATATTATTTTTGCAGAATGTGCCAATCTACTGTGTGTCTAAGCTCTATTTTAAGACTCTTTAATTGTTTGACTTTTCGGTCTTTCAGTGTGTACTAAGTTGGATGTCTACGTTTTAGTTAATGAATAAACGTTTGGGAATACCGAAGGAGTAATCAAAAATGGCCACTCCACAGAAACTGGCAACACAGGTCACGTAAGACGAAGAAAAACAAAACAAATACGGCAAAATGTGTGTTGAACACCACTATGCCCAAATATATATATTAATGAAATATGGATAATTTACAAATGATTATTTGTTTTATTTTCAGCATGTACTGACCCGCCTACTGTCTTAAATGCAGTTTTACATATAGATATTGTACAAAGCGATTCCCTTGTTACGTATGATTGTAATAGCGGATTTTATTCGGTTGGAGATAAATACATTCATTGCCAGAATGACTTACAATGGAGTTCACAACGATTTATATGTAGTCGTAAGTATTGATGTCTATGACATAGAGAAACGTGATCAGAAAAATGTGAAAGGAGTTAGGGTTATAGTGCTTAACAATATTTCAGTCATATTGTGGCGGTGAAAGAAACAAGAGTACCTGGAGAAAGGTACCGAACTGTCTCAAATCTCTGACAAACTTGATCACGTAATGCTGTATCGAGCACACCTCACATTTGAGCTGGATTCGAACTCAACAACTTGAGTTGTGATATGCACTGATTGCTCAAGTAGTCGTAAATCCAACAACCATACGATCGCGACCACAGTTTGTCCGTGACTTGCGATTGGTCGGTGGTTTTTTTCGGGTACTCCGGTTTCCTCTACCAATAAAACTGACTGCTATGATATAACTGAAATATTGACGTTATGAAGAAGAAAAAGAAAATCAAGTTGGTTACTTTCATGTCTTGATTTTAGCATTGTATATTTCTACAAACGCTTAATAGCTATACAAGAAATAAGTTCAGTTCTTAGTGTTGAACTGGTTTGGCACCGCCACCTTTCATGGAAGTACATATACTAAGCCACAGATGTATGCAGTCTTGTAAACGTTGTGTGTATCGATTTTGCAGGTTTTTACTATATTCTGATTGGATTTTAGAACTGTCCTAGCGATGTTGTGCCTGGTTTTGTTAAGTTAATTGTTTCAAATATTAATAATGTGATTATGAGAAATTGCATGACACCTCCGCGCTGTACAGCACTACGTGTTAATGTTGAGTATTATGACTTGACTTAGTAATAATTTAGGCATTAATAAATTTAATACACCATACGAGTTAACTATGAAAAGTCATGGTTGTGCAAAGAGAGAAAAAATAAATAACTGTTAAATTTAGCATGCAAGCATACATACATACATTCACGTGTATTGCATCACTCTATATGTTATTTATATTTGTATAAATCTTATAATCTGATAATATTCCTGTATAATCAGATAGAATGCACAGGAAAATTGTGAGAGGAGCTTGAACTCTCATTAAAATTTTGAAATTTTTTGAAATTTTTGAAATTTGACCTTTGAAGAATTGTTTTTTTTTAATTTCATAATCTTGATATTTTTTGAAAATTTTGGAATTTTATGAAATTTTGGAAAAATTTAGAAATTTTGATATTGAAAATTTCACCTTTTTTATACTTTGATTAGCCGACTTAAATGAAATCTCGTCTCTGGTTGGACAACGCTGAAACCCAGAATAGACCCCTTGAGTGTGAACTCACTCTGAGGTACAACCAAGAAAGTACTGTTTAGGCCAACAATTGTTTATCACTTAATAAACATACATTATTAACTTATAGTATATATTTTTCATATGCTATATTTTCTATTTATTACAAGAAAATTAAAAAAAATAGCCGGCGGAGTGAAACAGTTGACTGTTCCTCTACTTCCGGATCCGAACTGTTCCATGCACGAGAACGATGAGCAGTGGGTCATTCCTGTCAAATGCTGTATTTCTTTCAAAACAATGGTGTGCTCCAATTGTTTAATGGTATGGTATGCTGACATTATCATATTCAGCGGATTTGTGGTTATGTGCATGTATAGAAGAGAATGAAACAGTTATTTCATGCCTGTTCAGGAAACAGTCAAAACTATTGTCCCTCTGTGCTTCAGATGGATTGGGAACTGTTGCCTTCGGCCTTCGGCTTCAGGCAACAGTTCTCAAGTCATCTCCAGCACCTTGGGTCAATAGTTTTGACTGTTCCCTGAACAGGCATGACATAACTGTATATTATTTCATATCAGTTCTAAATTCGACTTTTTCATTGGTGTAGAGATGGTCATGTGTCATGCATTAAAATGCGCTAAAGAAATTCATCAGTCATTAACATGAAAATGCCCGTGGGCATTATCATGTTAATGACCGCTCGACCGCTCAAGGTGTTAGAGTTGCGACGTCCCTTTTTTAAAACGCAACGGAGATCGTGCAGTTATCAATGTAAACCAATACTGTACTAAGATGAGCAAAATTATTTAGAAAGTCTTATTTCTTTCAATGAAATAAAAATAATAGTTACTTATGAATATGGCATTATCGTGATAGATAAACTGCCATTGGGACAATAGTATTGACTTCAACACTGATAATGCCCTTGTCTGCAGCTCAGGCATTATCACATGTTTCAGTCAATACTATTGTCCCTTGGGGCAGTCTAAAAATCACATAATGCCCTATACATAAGTAACTATTATATAATTACTACTCACTTTCCTGGTTGTTTAAAGTCAAGTTAAAAATTTGGTGAGAATAATGTACTTTTTGATGAGATAATAATAGATGTGTTTACTACTCGGAGTTCGATGCGTAAATTGCGAGCATACTGTAATCACGGGTAGATTTCATACTCTCAGTTGGATTTGGATAGTACTAACCGAATGGAACAACATACCACGGATAGACATGTAGCTCCATTAGAACACAGTAATACAACCAGTCTTTACTCTCTCTCTTATATATATCGTTGGCCTCTCTCTCTCTCTCTCTCTCTCTCTCTCTCTCTCTCTCGCTTACTCTCTCAAAAATTTTGGAACAGTTCCAACAGTTTGGTATTTTTCACATTCCATTAATATCCCATTCTTATTTTTATAATATTATAGTGTGTTCAGATCTTCCAACGGTTTCACATGCTGTATTCTCATTAGAGTTGGCCGAGACCGAGATATTTCAGTACAACTGCAGTGCCGGATTTAATTTGATTGGAGACAACGCTGTGCAATGTCAACCTGATGCTACCTGGACTAATATAATGTTTACATGTACCAGTAAGTATCAATGTACACCTACCAATAATTACCTATATTGAGATAATATGCCATATAAATTTGTGTTGCAATTAAAACACAATTCAAGTACACCGCATGCCATATTTTGGCAATAAACCTTTAAATCCTTCAATTTTTGCTGCATTTAAGCACAATTAAAGTGCATCGCATGCCATATTTTGGCAATATGTTTTGATAAACTTTACGACCTCCATTGTAAATACAGACACTTTTCTATGCACTTTTTGTTTTCCAATAATAATTTTAAATAAGGGTAATAACAAAATTACCGAACTCCGAGCAATCTTACAAGGGGAAAGTCAAAATTCATAAGTATAAAAACACACAGAATCAGACAGAAACCTCTCTCTCTCTCTCTCTCTCTCTCTCTCTCTGGGACAAGCAATGATATAAAAGAAAAAGGACAATGGGACAATGGGACAAGCAATGATATAAAAGAAAAAGGACAATGGGATAAGCAATGATATAAAAGAAAAAGGGCAATGGAACCACCAATGATATAAAAGAAAAAGGACAATGGGACAAGCAATGATATAAAAGAAAAAGGACAAAGGAACAAGTAATGATATAAAAGAAAAAGGACAATGGGACAAGCAATGATATAAAAGAAAAAGGACAATGGGACAACCAATGATATAAAAGAAAAGGGACAATGGGACAATGGGACAAAGGGACAAGTAATGATATAAAAGAAAACGGACAATGGGACAAGCAAATGATATAAAAGAAAAAGGACAATGGAACAAGCAATGATATACATAACACAACAAAGAAACCTAAAGATTGAGCAACATGAACATCACTTAAACCGGAAATTTTAATCTTAAATCTTTAGGAGTATAATTTAGTTAACTGAAGAGTTTTTTGCCCATAAGACTATTTTAACGGGACTAACTTTTATTGAAGTGTCTGTACCAAGCAGGAAAAGTGTATTGTTATCTATGTGTTTTAGCTATATGTATATATTGATTCTGCTGGTTTCTAAAAGTTTCCTTTTGGATTTTGAAGTTCTGGCTGTGGTATTTTTTGTCTTCATTTTATTACATAAGACTTATAACTAAAATGTAAAATTGTCGTTGTTATTAAATATATGAAATCTGTATTTTCAGATTGTGGTGTACCACCGACCATTCTAAACGCTAATGTCACAGTGGAAGTCGAAAACAACGAGGCCACTACCAAATATATTTGTGATAGTGGTTATATCATGAATGGCACACCAAGTTTACAGTGTGAAATAGGCGTTTGGGTTGTTGGAAATTTTACATGCGTTTCTGTATAATAGTAATGGCGAATGGATTTGTTATGCAAACAAATTTGAAGAGACAGCATGAATGCGGAGGTCAACATTGTTTTATACTGACCAGGAAATAATCGACTGGCAACAAGAACCAATACACCGAGAGGAAATGTAGTGAAAATAGACACATGCTTTTTTACTCTATTTTATTCATACAAAGCTTAAATACAGTGGCTTAAATTTTCAGACATATTGTGTGCTCTCCTATATCAGAGTCATTCTCAAAATTTGTCAAAATTGGATTCTGGCAATTGAAAAAAATACAACTGCTTTGGATTCCAAATTGTATTATGAATAATGATCAGGTTACACATGAGAAGTTAACAAACACAATATGCAACCTTAAACAGATGATATACATGCACAAATTTGCGATCAAAATTGTAATGGCATATTTAAAGTTAAATAGAATATTAATTTTTGATCATTTCAAAGATATGTATTTGTATTTTCGTCTAAAAGACATCTAATAACCAATAGAAAAGATAAAATCCCTAATTTTTTATATGAAATTACATATACTTGAAAATTTAGACCATAACATTTTGCATTTCAATGTTTTAATGGATGAACTACATTGTTTCAAGCATAAATTGAATATTTCAGAGAAAATATTTTGTTTAGATTATTGATTCATACCAATATTGTCATTTTAGATTAATGTATTCTTTTTATATCATATATATTTTTTCTCAGATTATAAAAGAGTGCTTGTTACAGGAAGGACATTATCGTTACTGGATGGACTGGTATGTTACAGGATGGACATTTTACATGTTAAAAATTAATCTTAATATTATACAATACAACAAATCAAGATTGTCCAAACTGGCTTTTTGTTAAACAGTTAATATCCATTTAAGAGTAAGATCCAAGACAAAATTGATCATAAAAATCATATTTGATCATTTTAACTCATGCATTATTTGGTTCCGTATTTGTTCCTGAATTTGATAGTGCGAGTAAGATCCATCCTTCTTTTCAGATTCTGGGATAACTGCTAACACATCATCATACTCATACCAGCACCTATCTTTAATTGTCTTTGGCCAGAAAAAACAATTGTTATCTTTTTTACCCACTCTGTGCATACACTGTACAAAAATATCACTCTGACCAGAGTTCTCTACAATACCAGGGTATGGTTTGTTGTCATACTTAATAACAACATATTTCCCAACACACTCTGATGGATCTGGGATATTTTTCCAATCTGTATCTACATCTCTAACCTCTCTTGCACCTTTCGGCTTTCTCCTTATCACCAACCTCTCTTTCGTCTTTCTCATTATTGCCAACCTCTCTCGCCTTTCTCATTATTGCCCATCTTTCTTTCGCCTTTCTCATTATTGCCAGCCTCTCTTTCGCCTTTCTCATTATTGCCAACCTCTTTTTCGCCTTTCTAGTTATTGCCAACCTCTCTTTCGCCTTTCTCATTATTGCCAACTTCTCTTTCATCTGTCCCATCATTGCCAATCTCTATTTCACCTCTCTCATTGTCGCCACTCTCTCTTTCACCTTTCTCATCAACTCCAACTTCTACTTCACCTTTCTCATTATTTCCAATCTCTGCTTTACCTTTCTCATTGTCGACACCCTCTCTGTCACCTTTCCCATCAACTCCAACTTCTACTTCACCTTTCTCTTATTATTTCCACCCTCTTTTTCATCTTTCTCATCATCTCCAACTTCCATTTCACCTTTTTCATTATTTCCAATCTCTACTTCACCTTTCTCATTGTTGCCACCCTCTCTTTCACCTTTCTCATCATCTCCAACTTCCATTTCACCTTTCTCATTATTTCCAATCTCTGCTTTACCTTTCTCATTGTCACCACCCTCTCTTTCACCTTTCTCGTCATCTCCAACTTCCATTTCATCTTTCTCATTATATCCAATCTCTACTTCACCTTTCTCATTGTCGCCACCCTCTCTTTAACCTTTCTCGTCATCTCCAACTTCCATTTCACCTTTCTCACCATCTCCAACTTCAATTTCTACTTTTTCATCATTATAAAGTTCCATTTTGTTTTTCTCACCATTGCCAACTTCTATTTCTCCTTTCTCATCATCAGTAACATTTTGTCTTCCTCTGTATCTCCAATTACTTTTTCAGATTCTTTTGTAATGTCATGTTCTATTTCATCAACTTTTCCATTTATCTTTTCATTTGTTTTTCCATTTAAAGTAATTCTAGTGTTGTCTATTGGTAAAACAGGAACAAAGTGGCTTGGAAATAAGGGTAATAACAAAATTACCGAACAATCTTACAAAGGGAAAGTCAAAACTCATAAGTATTAAAAACAGACAAAATCAGTCAACCGGAAAACTGTGAAAACCGTAATGACCCTGACTTGGTACAGGCATTTCTAAAGAAATGGTGTGTTGAATCAGATTTTAAAGGGCCAAATCTCCCGCTTTCATTACGGCTCAAAGGTTCCGGCTGTCACTATAACAGTATTTATAACAACCCAGTGCTCATTTGTCATATCATTTGTCCTGATACTTGTCCATAAGATGTAAATAGCATCCTTACGATTGCCATTGTTTCTGGGTATAATTAGTCGGCTGAGATCTGTTCGTACACTAGGATTTCCTAGTTTAGGATAGATTGAATATATTGGTGTGTCAGGCACACTTGCAAGTGTATATAATTGCCATATGCCCATATAGGTTTTGTCGATTCTAATTTTCATTACTTCTTTGCGATAATTGTCCTTCACAATATTGTAAGTTAGATGAATTCCTGCAACATACATGTCTGAATATTGTGCATGGGTAAAGGAGAGATTCTTTGATCTAGTGTTTGTCAAACCTGTCTTCAAGAAATCATTATTTAAATAGAAGTCTTCATTTTGAACCATCTCTATTATGATTCTTAGTCTCATCTCAGCTGCATATATTTCTTTTTTATGGGCAAAAACACTGCCAAATGGTGGAAAACAATTACCGTCACTGCTAACCCTACAAGAATATAATGCTCATACACCTGGAACATCATTGGGATATCAATCCATTGAATTGGCATCAACTTCCATTCTTTGGTCCATAATATTTATTAGCAAAGGATTACTTTCCAATTGATGAAGGTCTTTTTTTAAGTTCTTGACATCAAAATTCTATACCAGAGACTTCTAAACTTAGTGATCTCACCAATTAAAAGACAAGTCCTTCCTGTAACAAAAAATATAAAGTTATATAGTTACTCTCTATTTCTGAAATTATTTTTAAATGAGATGATCTACCATTCAACACAAATTTCATGTATATTCATGCATTTGATTTGAATCGATAACATACTTGAACACATTAAATGAAAAGTTGAAGTGAGAAAAATGTCTTTCCCGTAACAAATATGTGATGGTGTTATATTATGCATAGTGTGCATCACAAAATTAAGATCATTTGTGTTACTATTGCATATTGTATTGTTGTAATTTCAATGACTGAAACTAATTTATTATTTAAAAACAAATCAAAAATAAAGTATATAATTATGGGGTGACAGTGATATATAAATAAAATGTCTTTTCAAATTGAGCAAAATGATGTCATTACTGTAACAGCTATTAATTAATTACATTTCCTTTAATCTATATCAAATTTCCCTTTAGTGTTGTGTCTATCAAAACAATACCTAAATGGAAGCTGTAAGAATTATTTTTTCCTTTCTTAAGTAATTATTACATTTAGAAACTAACAAGATCAAAAGTGTCCATTCCAGTAACAAATCATGTCTGTCCTGTAACAATTATGTCAAACTATATACTAAACAACTCTGTCTACCAGATAATCTCAATGTTCTACTGTGTAAATATTAAGATATATATCATAATAAAGTTAACTATCAAATATAAATCAAGATCATATCATTTAATCAATGTGGATAAAAGAAGTTAAAAATGTTCTTTCCAATAACACAATCATGTCTTTCCAGTGAGAAAAGTAAGTGTGACATGTATTTGTTTAATATTTTTGGTGTTTTTTGCTGGGTTTTTTTTCAATTTGTATTTTGTATCTCATGTAAATTTAGTGACAAAGCATTGAAACAGAAATTATTATTCCTAAATACTCATTACAAAATAATAGAATAAGAAATGTCTTTTCCCGTAACAGAATGTATCTTTCCTGTAACATGAATTGAAGATTTATATTGTTACCATTTATCAACTTTTTATTTTGCTCCTTTAGTACTATGTATCTTTTACATATTCATAGATAAAATAGATAGCACTTTAATTTGATATCAACATGCTTCAAAATACTAGATTTTAAGCATAAAACTGCATCACAAGTCTTTCCAGTAACAATTTGCTTCTTTCCTGTAACAAATCATACTGTTACTGGAATGACTGTTACTGGAATGACATATTCATGAAAAATGCAATAATGCAGCAATAATTGCTCCCTTAAGGAGATTCCCCTTCTGCTATTAAATACTAACATAAGTTGTTTATTCTCTATGAAAAAAGCAAATTAATATAGAATTGTCTTGGTTTTCAAAAAGCTGTTACATTAACAAAATATATGCATACCCCCCGCAAACAAAGTTTGGGGGGTATATAGGAATCACCCTGTCCGTCCGTCCTTCTGTCCGTCCGTCCGCCATGTACGAAAAGGGGGTTGTGTACCTTGTAAGCGCAACTCCTCCTAAAAGGCTTATTGGAGTTTTGTGAAATTTTACACAGTTGTAGTACACTACCTGCAGATGTGCTTGAAGGAGTATTGTTGCTGTCCAAAATTTAAAAAGGGAGATAATTCAACTTATACTTTCACGAAAAGGGGGGTATGTACCTTGTAAGTGCAACTCCTACTAAACTGCTAATTGAATTTTTATGAAACTTTACACAGTTGTAGTACACAACCTGCAAATGTGCATGAAGGAATACCGTTGCTGTCTCAAATTTAGAAGGGGAGATAATTCAACTTATACTTTCACGAAAAGGGGCGTCGTGTACCTTGTAATCGCAACTCCTTCTAAGCGGCTTATTGGAGTTTTGTGACACTTTACAGAGTTATATTACAGTACCTGCAGATGTGCATGAAGGAATATGGTTGCTATCCAGAATTTGGAAGGGGAGATAATATACTCTGAAATACGTTCTGTATGGAGAGATGGGCTTGTAAGCGCAACGCCTCCTAAACGGCTCATTGGATTTAAATGAACCTTTACACAGTTGTAATACACTGCCTGCAGATGTGCATGAAGGAATATGGTTAACAATAACAACAGCACCAAACAACTGAGTGATATGTGCAAGTACTACGATTTCCATCACCTATGTAAGGATCCTACACACAAGAGAGGAGGACTGATAGATCTCTGTTACACTAACATTCACTCAGAGGATGTCATCTTGTCACAGATCCCTGTTTACTACAGTGATCACCAGCTTCTCTGTGTTGCTGTCCCATTCAACGTTGTTATGGAAATGACAGGTGTTTCCTTCAAATGGTAAATGCAGTATGATGTAGATTTTTATAGGTCACATCAATATTTCTTTGAAACATATGAAATGAAGGCATGAGTTTTGAAAAGCTGATAGTTTAGCAATGGTTTTCTAAGATGTTGTCTCTTTTCTAACTTTAATATTATAAGAAAAAGTAGAAAGAGCAAAATTTCCCAATATAAAAACTACTCAAGAATAAATAATTAACTTTGAATCAATAACATTTGATGTGACCTATTAGATACGATAACGTAACCCTCATTCCACTTGTGCTCCAGTTATGGTTACGAATGGGTCACAAATAAGCGAAAACTATTGAGGCGAAGTGGGGAAGGGGAATAGGGTAGATGGTTACCTTGAAGTAAGGAAGAGGAGGGGGAATATATTTTTTGAATGAAACAAGTGCCTGTGGGTGTTACACTGGTCAATACAGTTTTATGATTTAATTTTGTTGTTTAATTGTAAATTTAATGAAGCACAAAGAGCAAAGAGTTCCACTACAGGGAATCAACTACAGCTGAAAATCTGAAGGAATAATTACAATGATATCCTGTCTAGTCATTACATCGAAATTCACACCCAATCGTATATAAATTAGAAATTTATGTACCAATCACATATATGTCAAGTTTACACCAGAGGCTCTCAAGAGCCTGTGTCGTATACCTGGTTATAAAAAGAACCAATTGGTCCTATGTAAAAACTAGGTCCTGCAGTGGTAGTCATCTTGGAATTCCGATCAACATAAAACACACAAAGTTTGTAAAGGACCTTCCAAGGATTGATGCACAGTTTAGGTTCAATCACTGCAATAACTTCAGAGAAGAAAATATTTCAGTATTTTCCCATATGGTCCTGTGTTAATACTATGACCTGTGGTGGCAGCCATGTTGGATTTCGGATCGGCATTAAAAGCCCAAACTTTTTAGAGTACCTTCAAATGATTATTCCTGGGCAGTTTGGTTTCAATTGCCCAAGTGGTTTAAGAGAAGAAGCGTTTTCAAACATTTTTCCCATAGTGTCCAATGTTAAACTAAGTCCTGCCGTAGCCGCCATTTTGAATTTCATATCGGAACAAAAAACATAACGTTTGTAGAGGACCATCCAATGAACATTCATATACAGTTTGGCTTTAATCATATTTGTAGTTTCTGAAAAGAAGGCATTTGAACATTTTCCAATAGGATCTAATGTTAATCTATCTCCTGCGATGGTGGCCATCTTAGATTTCCGATCGGCATAAAAAACAGACACTTTGTAGAAGACCTTTCAATGATCATTTCTGGGCAGTTTGGTTTCAATTGTCCAAGTGGTTTCAGAGAAGAGGCCTTTTGAAACATTTTTCCCATAGGGTCCAATGTTAAACTAAGTCCTGCCGTAGCCGCCATTTTGAATTTCATATCGGAACAAAAAAACCTGAAGTTTGTAGAAGACCATCCAATGAACATTCATGTACAGTTTGGCTTTAATCATATTTGTAGTTTCTGAGAAGAAGGCATTTGAACATTTTCCCATAGAGTCCAATGTTAATATATGTCCTGCGGTGGCGGCCATCTTGGATTTCTGATCGGCATAAAAAAGAAGAAACTTGGTAAAGGACATTCCAATGATCATTCATTTACAGTTTGGGTTCAGTCAGTTCTTTAGTTGCAGAGAAGAAGATCTTTGAAATTTCAGCCAATCAAAGCATATTATTAGCCCTG
The DNA here is from genome assembly GCA_963680875.1 of Bathymodiolus brooksi. Lineage (NCBI taxonomy): Eukaryota > Metazoa > Mollusca > Bivalvia > Mytilida > Modiolidae > Bathymodiolus > Bathymodiolus brooksi. The sequence continues at coordinate 9,929,376 of OY804590.1, forward strand.
TCAGCCATGTTGAATATCCGACTGGAACTAAAAACAGAAACTTTGTAGAGGACCATTCAAGGAACATTCCTGCTATGTTTGGTTCCAATTGGCCCAGTGGTTTCGGAAAAAAATGATCAATGTGTAATGCAATCATGAATCAAAGAGCACATGATAATGATAATAACCTTTAAAATCTACTGTTAGGCAAAAAAGATTTATTTAAAGGAAAAGGCCATGGTCTTAGCAAGTTAGCGTGAAAATTTAAATGACAGTATATTAAGGACATTTGTGCTAATGAATGTTAAAAATAATATACCGTAAGGTAGAATTTGGTTATTGAAGTTGCCTGTAGCACCAGATAATGGGGATTGCCATTTTTCAAAACTCTTCAATGTGGAGAAGACAAAAGGCATAATCCATTCTCGGATTTATCCTGCATGTGACGTCGTACAATCGGTATGGTATCATATATCAGCATTGATCAGGTGCAATTTTATCATTAAAAATTATGTAAATCGTAAAATAACTTCTTATATTTACAATATCATTATGGCTTCATATCAAACATTTAATTACACTAAAGCACGAAAAGGGAAAGTGTGAGAAGGTTTTTTTTTCGTAATTACTGGTCAGGACTATCCTTGTCAACACATCGACCAGTGACCACGAAAAACACCGGAAAGTACGATAGCATTGGCGACAAAAAAGAAAAAAAGCATGTGTACGCATAAAATAAGATAAAACTGACAGTTATTTAACCTACGGACATTCACGTAAAGCATGAAATTATACGTAGATACCCCCCCCCCCCCCAACTACAATAATAAACGCATTTGACTTATGAAAATGTAACATGGGATGGGAATATTAAGAAATAAATGAGGACGATATACAATTGTAAACATTGTATTGCAGTTGATCTGATATTAAAACATAGCCAAAAGGGCACGATGTTGGGAAGAGTCAGATAGATTATTTATTCAAATAATAGGAACGAACTGTGTGACGTCACATGAAGAGGTGTCATGGCCGCTTACACTACGACAGGAAATTCCAAATATTCATATTTTTAATTGGGCATATTAATGTTAATAAAGGTCTTTTTTGTTTAATAATTAGTTATTTACAAATAAAAAGTTACAATGTATTGAATTATAACAATTCTTCAACTGACTGGCCTTTTCCTTTAAAGTCGGAGTTTTTGCTCTGTAGAGCTTTTTGCCGACATATAGCATCGTGTTATGGGTTTTCATACTATTATCGATGTTCCGATATAGCGATTAACAGTGTTAACCCTTCATTCATATGACGATTGGAATTTTCAAAGAATGGCTAATTAAATATTTCTTTGTACATATGATTGTTTTAAAAGCCATTCTTGTATTTTAATATACTCGCGATTATCTGGCAACTTTTGCTGTAAGTAAAATGGCGTAATATGTTTTCGTATGAAGCAAAAACAGGGCCGAGATACGGGATGGAAACGAATATAAAATCCGAAAATGGCTGGTTTTAAAATTTCATGGTTCTGGCCATCTACCAAATCATACTACATCTAAATAAAATAACAGAATGTTTGTGTTCACTTTTGATGGGTTTTTTTAGTGCTGAAACCACATGCGCTGCAAGATGACATGTATTTTATATCAGAAACATGCACATTTCAGTCGGCTCTTTTGTTTACAAGTACGATCAGTGACCCCATGACAGTCACATGACAGGAAGAGCCGGTGTCTGAGAGGCAGATGACATAGTTCAATTTTATATAGCCCTTCTGGATTTTTTTCAAGCTACTTTATAAATGAAGTAAATTTTTAGCATTACAAAAAGTATGGTTCAGTAGGTAGGTTCACTATTTTTGTTACTCACGTCTTTAAAAGCAACCTTGAACATTTTTGACAGATGTCACGTTGGAGTCCTGTTTACGTTCCAGAAATAGAAACCGGAAGACACGTCAAAAATAACGGGTGCACTGTGGAAATCAAAATAAAATGGATCATACGAAAACATATGACATACGAAAGCACATACCGTGACGATATAACAACAGACAAAACACATATTGACAGAAGGCACCAATCTTCCATACAGGGTTGTGGGTCCTTGCAGGCTCTCTATCTCTGTAAACATCTCGATTTTACAACATTCTTGTAACATATTAATGTACCCTAGATTTTGCTTCTAAGACGCTATTCGTCTATTTTGCATATATCTTTAGTTTTGACATGAAATATGATTTTATTTGAGGCGAAATACCATTTTATAAAAGCTATATTTATGGGGACTATATTTTTGTGAAACGTTTTCCTATTCTGAGTAATTTGGTTTACTTATTCATCCGATAAAATGTCAACATTAGATACAATTGTTAAAGATTATGACAAGAACATCGTGTTGAGGGACTGATGGGGCGTTAGATTCATCGTTCTTCTGCCATTTTGATCAAAAATTGTCACATGATCGTTCGTTACATGATCACGTGTTTTGGGACTACTTTTGAGACGTTTACAGAGATAGAGAGCCTGCAAGGACCGACAACTCTGTATGGGAGATTGAGAAGGAATACAAACATTTGCATATTACAGACAAACATACAAAGCAAAGCAGTTTTGTTTATATTTGTCTTATTTACAAGATTTTATTTCCAATCATTATTACCAGAAACGATGTTATTGTTATTACCCACAAACGTGCGTATTTATAAATGGGTATTTCCAAAGTTTATTTTAGGAATATATAATGCGCATGCGCATGCACTCTAAGTCGGGCATCGTAAACAGTCTGTTTCCGGATCGCAATCGACTCGTTGTGAAAAGGTCTTCCCCTTTGCTACATTAACGAGTAACGATAGCGGATAGAGGGCGCTGAATTATTCGAGTTAATAGGTATCCGGTTTTCCCCGAGTTAAATATAAATCAAGAAGTTAAACTAAAAGAGGTCGGGGTCTTCAAAAACACGTGATTTTATTCTAACAGTTATTAGGGAACTGTTTAAATATTTTTTCTTTGTTTTTGTTAATGATCTTATGCGTTTCTTTTTTTATGATGATAAAATAATATGTTTTTCGTAGCCACTGTGTTGAAGGACGAAGCCCTATAATGTTTAGAGGGAGGCATGAGAAGGGAATGTATTATTTTTTTCTTCAAGTACTTTTTAAAGTTTTTTTTTAAATTTATTATTTGGCTGGAGTTATCTCTCTTTGACTTGTGTAACTGAAGACTGAAGGTATGTTTGTTTGCAAAAAATCTTATAAAATATATATAATAGATCTTTTAAAAGATCTTATATAGATCGAAACATACTTTACTATAATAAAAATAAGATTCAAATTCAGATGTCTGTTCCCCTTCCTAATATATTCGAAACTAAGCAATATGTTTTTGTGTTGGATTTTTCTGTTCTACATTTGTGTTAGATTTTGTCAGTTTAATTTTTTTCCCAGATGTGGATGATTTTTCCTCTGGTTATTTTCTCTTTTCATGTTTTTTTCCTTTTGATATTTTTTTTTATATATATTCAGTTTTGAAAATTAATCTTAATTGTTTTTCTGCTGTATTGCAATGCTTGTCGAATGAAACTGGAAACCATTTTGTTCAGTAGAATTCTCTATAAGCAACTTGAAATGATTCAGGTGTAGAAGCAAATCCACATTTCGACTGAGAGAAGAATTTATATATTCTGCTTCTGCTGTGTCTGTTAACTTGAGGTAAAGGTAAAACCATAAGGCGGAGGAAGCTCTTTCTGATGTGTCTGTTATCTTGAGGTAAAGGTAAAACTATAAGGCAGAGGAAGCTGTTTCTGATGTGTCTGTTATCTTGAGGTAAAGGTAAAACCATAAGGCAGAGGAAGCTGTATATGCTGTGTCTGTTAACTTGAGGTAAAGGTAAAACCATAAGGCAGAGGAAGCTGTTTCTGATGTGACTGTTATCTTGAGGTAAAGGTAAAACCATAAGGCAGAGGAAGCTGTTTCTGATGTGTCTGTTAACTTGAGGTAAAGGTAAAACCATAAGGCAGAGGAAGCTGTTTCTGATGTGTCTGTTAACTTGAGGTAAAGGTAAAACCATAAGGCAGAGGAAGCTGTTTCTGATGTGTCTGTTAACTTGAGGTAAAGGTAAAACCATAAGGCAGAGGAAGCTGTTTCTGATGTGTCTGTTAACTTGAGGTAAAGGTAAAACCATAAGGCAGAGGAAGCTGTTTCTGGTGTGTATGTTATCTTGAGGTAAAGGTAAAACCATAAGGCAGAGGAAGCTGTTTCTGATGTGACTGTTATCTTGAGGTAAAGGTAAAACCATAAGGCTGAGGAAGCTGTATCTGCTGTATCTGTTAACTTGAGGTAAAGGTAAAACCATAAGGCAGAGGAAGCTGTTTCTTATGTGTCTGTTAACTTGAGGTAAAGGTAAAACCATAAGGCTGAGGAAGCTGTATCTGCTGTTTCTGTTAACTTGAGGTAAAGGTAAAACCATAAGGCAGAGGAAGCTGTTTCTGATGTGACTGTTATCTTGAGGTAAAGGTAAAACCATAAGGCAGAGGAAGCTGTTTCTGATGTGTCTGTTAACTTGAGGTAAAGGTAAAACCATAAGGCAGAGGAAGCTGTTTCTGATGTGTCTGTTAACTTGAGGTAAAGGTAAAACCATAAGGCAGAGGAAGCTGTTTCTGATGTGTCTGTTAACTTGAGGTAAAGGTAAAACCATAAGGCAGAGGAAGCTGTATCTGCTGTATCTGTTAACTTGAGGTAAAGGTAAAACCATAAGGCAGAGGAAGCTGTTTCTGATGTGTCTGTTAACTTGAGGTAAAGGTAAAACCATAAGGCAGAGGAAGCTGTTTCTGATGTGTCTGTTAACTTGAGGTAAAGGTAAAACCATAAGGCAGAGGAAGCTGTTTCTGATGTGTCTGTTAACTTGAGGTAAAGGTAAAACCATAAGGCAGAGGAAGCTGTATCTGCTGTATCTGTTAACTTGAGGTAAAGGTAAAACCATAAGGCAGAGGAAGCTGTTTCTGGTGTGTCTGTTAACTTGAGGTAAAGGTAAAACCATAAGGCAGAGGAAGCTGTTTCTTATGTGTCTGTTAACTTGAGGTAAAGGTAAAACCATAAGGCAGAGGAAGCTGTATCTGCTGTATCTGTTAACTTGAGGTAAAGGTAAAACCATAAGGCAGAGGAAGCTGTTTCTGATGTGTCTGTTAACTTGAGGTAAAGGTAAAACCATAAGGCAGAGGAAGCTGTATCTGCTGTATCTGTTAACTTGAGGTAAAGGTAAAACCATAAGGCAGAGGAAGCTGTTTCTGATGTGTCTGTTAACTTGAGGTAAAGGTAAAACCATAAAGTTGAGGAAGCTGTTTCTGATGTGTCTGTTAACTTGAGGTAAAGGTAAAACCATAAGGCAGAGGAAGCTGTTTCTGATGTGTCTGTTAACTTGAGGTAAAGGTAAAACCATAAAGTTGAGGAAGCTGTTTCTGATGTGTCTGTTAACTTGAGGTAATGGTAAAACCATAAGGCAGAGGAAGCTGTTTCTGATGTGTCTGTTAACTTGAGGTAAAGGTAAAACCATAAGGCAGAGGAAGCTGTATCTGCTGTGTCTGTTAACTTGAGGTAAAGGTAAAACCATAAGGCAGAGGAAGCTGTTTCTGATATGTCTGTTAACTTGAGGTAAAGGTAAAACCATAAGACAGAGGAAGCTGTTTCTGATGTGTCTGTTATCTCAAGTTCGTCACTTTTCGCCGGGTTTGTAACTAGATTAACAAAACGGGTGCCACTAGTGGAGCAGGAACTGCTTCCCCTTTTGGAGCACCTGAGTTCAACCCCCGGTTTTTTGTGGGGTTCGTGTTACTCCATCTTTAATTGTATGTGTATGGTTTGTAGATCGTTGTTTGTCCTTTTGTACTTTTTGTTTTGGCCAATGTGTTGTCTGTTCTTTCTTCGATATACAGATTCTGATTGCCCCTTTGGTATCTTACAACTCTTCTTACTTAGGGTATATTAATTGAATCCGTAGTGATATATGGCACTGTAATATTTTGACATATTACCTGGGTAATATTTTGGCATATTACCTGAACAATTAGACACTCAGAATAATAATGATATTAGTTTTAGTTTATAATTATTTTATTTGATCAATGATACACAGAGGATCAGACACAAGTTTTACCAACTTATGGAGTCTTCTCCTATATATACAATCATTATTACATTATATTGAGAATGCACAAGAAAACAAGAAAAATACAATTTTATCATATAATATAGCTGAAAATAATAAACGAGTAAAAAGAAATGAAGAAAAAGTATGTGTGTGGGTGTGTGTTTGGATGCTGGATGATGTTTGGTTAGTACATTAAACGATTAGAAATCGTTTAGACCTTTTAATGAATCGGAAAACTGAATCGAAAATAAAGCAATTATCTGCATAGCTTAAGGTTTCACTTCCTGAAGTGAGAAGTGAAGTATTGATCAATTGAGACAAATCGCTTATGCTGAGAAACAGTTCATTTCTTATTTCAGAATATTTGGTACAAACAAAAAAGAAGTGGTTCGCATCTACTTTAGGGGCACCGCACCTATACGCTGGGATAGATAAAATATGAACCTTATGTAGATCATGGTTGAGGAAAGAAGCTGTACATCTAATTTGTGTTAGGATCAGGTTTAACTTTCTAGGGCCATAGTAATAAAGTTTGGGAACTGAGATCTTATTTGATTGGCTGTTAAGACGAATAGCGTTTTTGAATTTGGATAATGAATCTAATTTTCTGATTGCAATGTCAAGTTTATTCCATTCTTTAACTGTGGAAGGAATAAATGACGAATTGGTTATAGAGAGTCTACAGAAATGAACTATTGAATTATCACCATTTCGCAAAGGGTATATAGTAGTACTCTGAATAGTTGGGGGAACTAGATGACGCAAGTATTCAGGTGCCATTCCACATTTTATATTAACAAATAATTGGAGTTTTCTGCAGTATCTCCGCTCTGATAGTGTTTCCCAACCTGTCTCAGCATATAAATACTCCGATTTTGTAAAAATGGGTAAACCTGTTACATTTCTGGCAGGGTCTAATTGAAGTTTTTCTAATTTGACTGAATAGCCAATTCCACAATTATCCCAGACTTCACAAGCGTATTCAAAAATGGGGCGAATGTAGACTAAATACATTTTTTCTAAGTTGGATCTATTTAGACTGAATTTTAATTTCCGTAATATACCTAAATGTTTGGTTATATTTGTTTTCACATTTTCTAAATGTTCATTCCATTTTGCATTTTGGGAGAGGATAACTCCCAGATGCTTATGGCTAGTAGTTAAAGGGATACTTTTGCCATTAAGAGAAAATGCGATGTTGTCTGTGTTACCGGTATTGGAGAAAAACAAGATTTCTGTTTTTTTCGGGATTGAATGACATTAATGTGGTCTTGTCCAGGTAATATGCCAAAATGTTACCCAGGTCTGAGAGACATATTAATCTCCCCTTCTGTCGGGTAATATGTCTCTCAGACCTGGGTAATATTTTGACATATTACCTGGCCAAGACCACATTATTATATAAATAGGAGAGTAATTGCTTTAGAGCTTATACATGTAATTTTGTTGTCTTAGATAAGAGTTTGTATATACTCTGCCTCATAGTATAACTAATAATGCTATATTTTTGTAATATAGTGTCTGCTGAATGATTTATATGCAACAAAGAAGACCTGGCAAGTTTATAACTTGTGTCTGATCCGTTGTCTGTATTTGTTTGATAATAAAATATGCTTAAAGTAATAGTATAACTTGTAGGACATGATACTCTGTGAAATCCGTATCCGTTTTCATATAATGTGAGAAGCTATATAATAAAGAGTTAATCTCTTGAAGGTTAAAAACAAACTTTTTTGTGTACTCTTTACATCTAATCCAAATCATATCAACAGGGCAGCAGCAGTGGAGCAGGAACTGATTAACATTCTGGTAAACACTTGAGCACTTGCGTTAACCCTCGTTTTTAAATGGGGTTCAGGTTGCTTAATCTTGAGTTTTCTGTATAGTGTTTTATATATGGTATTTCTGTCCTTCGGCTTACCCCTTTGGTAACCGCAAACCTTTCATACATAATGAGGCTTTCGCATTGATAGTCAAATTGTTAATGCTATATGACAAGTATCCCATGGTCACTTTGTTGTCACAGGAAGTGCCCTATGAACTCCTATTTACTTCTTATGGGAGCACCTGCGTTCATCCCGGTTGTTGGTAAGGTTCGAGTTGTTAATCTTTAGTTTTCTCTGTAGTGTTTTGTAGATCATTGTTTGTCCTTTTGGCCATTGTATTGTCTGTCCTTCGAATCACCGTTTCTGATTACTTCTTTGGTATCTTCAAACCTTTCTAATAGAAAAACAGACAGCCAGTAGATAAGTAAAAAACAGACAGCCAGTAGATAAGTAAAAAACAGACAGCCAGTAGATAAGTAAAAAACAGACAGCCAGTAGATAAGTAAAAACCAGAACCAGTAGATAAGTAAAAACCAGACAGCCGGTAAATAAGTAAAATACCGTAGATATCTATTTTAGCATGAAGCTAAAAATTAAAAAAATAGGAATGCCAAATGATAAAAGTCTAATATTGCCTTAAGCTTAATGTCCAGCAAATGGGAATTGCACTGAAAAACACATGCGATAACTCGAAGTAAAAGTACTTTTGATGACATCAACCTATTCGTTGATAAATAGTGTTGCTTAGCTACATGTAATATAATTATATTTGTTTAACCCACTTCCAAATATATAAAACAAGAGGGGAGAAGGGATTGGGGAGGAATGTTGATATATATGAGTCATTCTCAAATTTTTCTAAATTTATGTATTTCATGAATTATTATGTTATAAGAAATAATTGTGTTTCTTTTGATGACTTATTATTTTGTTTGTTTCAAAATAAATAGTAATTCCTCTGGATTATATGTGTGGCTGATATCATTCTTTTTATTTCAGTTTATTGGGAAATATTATTCCTATCAACCTTCCATAAAACAATATGATATTCTATTTAAAAGACCAAATAAGAAAATGAATTTAGCATGATACAAGGTGAAATAACAATATATAAAACATAAAAGTCAATTTTATAGATGTAACCTAATATTAGGTCATTCCAGTAACACTTTCTATAGATATGAAATAATAAAGGATCCCAAAAGCTGCTGAGACTGGTACTTACTGTCAGAGCCTCAATTTCATGGTTCTTTGCACATGGCATACAGTTTTCAAAGTTGGAAATAAAACAACTTTCATAGAAAGTGATTTGTAAGTATCAAATTAAAATATATTTTGTTAATGTCATTACTGTAACAGCTTTTTGAAAACCAAAACAATTCTATATTAATTTCCTTTTTTCATTGAGAATAAACAACTTATTTTAGTATTTAATAGCAGAAGGGGAAACCCTTCAAGGGAGCAATTATTGCTGCATTATTGCATTTTTCATGAATATGTCATTCCAGTAACAGTCATTCCAGTAACAGTGTGATTTGTTACAGGAAAGACGCAAATTGTTACTGGAAAGACTTGTGATGCAGTTTTATGCTTAAAATCTAGTATTCTGAAGCATAAGGATATCAAATTAAAGTGCTATCTATTTTATCTATGAATATGTAAAAGATACATAGTACTAAAGGAACAAAATAAAAAGTTGATAAATGGTAACAATATAAATCTTAAATTCATGTTACAGGAAAGACACATTCTGTTACGGGAAAAGACATTTCTTATTCTATTATTTTGTAATGAGTATTTAGGAATAATAATTTCTGTTTCAATGCTTTGTCACTATATTTACATGAGATAAAAAAAATACAAATTAAAAAAAAAACAGTTAAAAAACACCAAAAATATTAAACAAATACATGTCGCACTTATTTTTTTTACTAGAAAGACATGATTGCGCTATTGGAAAGAGCATTTTTAACTTCTTTTATCCACATTAATTAAATGATATGATCTTGATTTATATTTGATAGTTAACTTTATTATGATATATATCTTAATATTTACACAGTAGAACATTGAGATTATCTGGTAGACAGAGTTGTTTAGTATATAGTTTGACATAATTGTTACAGGACAGACATGATTTGTTACTGGAATGGACACTTTTGATCTTGTTAGTTTCTAAATGTAATAATTACTTAAGAAAGAAAAAAATTCCTTAAATGATTCTTACAGTTTCCTTTCAGGTATTGTTTTGATAGACACAACACTAAAGGAAAATTTGATATAGATTAAAGGAAATGTAATTAATTAATAGCTGTTACAGTAATGACATCATTTTGCTCAATTTGAAAAGACATTTTATTTATATACCACATAATCATATACAATTATAGCCTTTTGATGAGGTCAATATTGACCGATATTAAAAGGCTATAATTGCTTTATTATTTCTTTAGACAGTGGAAACAAATAGGCTATAATTGTTTTATCATTTTTCAATATTATTATTTAAATATTAAAATTTTAAAATTTTATGAAAACTGTAATTTTTTTTAACTTTTTGAAAATTTAATCATTTTGAAATTTTTTGAAAATTTTGAAATCTTTTTTTTTATTTTTTTTTATTTTAGAATTTTGAAATTTTTTGAAATTTGTGAAATTTCATGAAATTTTTGAAATTTTGGAAGATTTTAAAATTGGCGGGTATATTTGAATGCGAATCTATTTTTAGGAAACATGAGGTTTACAATTTTATTGTAGCATGCTAAGCGTGTTTATATATTTTATCACTGTCACAAATTCCTCCAATCAATGAAATCTAATTACAATGAAAAATAATAATATACTTTATTTTTATTTTTTATTTTTTGAAATAATAAATTAGTTTCAGTCATTGAAATTACAACAATACAATATGCAATAGTAACACAAATGATCTTAATTTTGTGATGCACAATATACATAATATAACACCATCACATATTTGTTACGAGAAAGACATTTTTTTCTCACTTCAACTTTTCATTTAATGTGTTCAAGTATGTTATCAATTCAAATCAAATCAATGAATATACATGAAATTTGTGTTGAATGGTAGATCATCAAATGTCAAAATAATTTCAGAAATAGAGAGTAACTTTTTAACTTTATATTTTTTGTTACAGGAAAGATTTGTCTTTTAATTGGTGGGATCACTAAGTTTAGAAGTCTTTGGTATATAATGTTGATGTCAAAAACTTAAAAAAAAGACCTTCATCAATTGGAAAGTAACCCTTTGCTAATACATATTATGGACCAAAGAATGGAAGTTGAAGCCATATCCTAATGATGTTCCAGATGTACGAGCATTATATTCTTGTAGGGTTAGCAGTGACGGTAATTGTCTTCCAGCATGTGGCAGTGTTTTTGCCCATAAAAAAGAAATATATGCAGCGGAGATGAGACTAAGAATCATGATAGAGATGGTTCAAAATGAAGACTTCTATTTAAATAATGATTTCTTGAAGACAGGTTTGACAAACACTAGATCAAAGAATCTCTCCTTTACCCAGGCACAATATTCAGACATGTATGTTGCAGGAATTCATCTAACTTACAATATTGTGAAGGACATGTATCGAAAAGAAGTAATGAAAATAAGAATCGACAAAACCTATATATGGCAATTACATACACTTGCAAATGTGCTTGACACACCAATATGTTCAATCTATCCTAAACTAGGAAATCCTAATGTACGAACAGATCTCAACCGACTAATTATATCCAGAGACAATGACAATCATCAAGATGCTATTTACATCTTATGGACAAGTACCAGGACAAATAATATGACAAATGAGCAATGGGTTCCTTTGAACCGTAATGAGAGCGGGAGGTTTGGCGCCTTAAAATCTGATTCAACCCACCATTTCTTTAGAAATGCCTGTACCAAGTCAGGGTCATTACGGTTTTCACAGTTTTCCGGTTGTTGACTGATTTTGTCTGTTTATATAATTATGAGTTTTGACTTTCCCTTTGTAAGATTGTTCGGAGTTCGGTAATTTTGTTATTACCCTTATTTCCAAACCCCTTTGTTCCTGTTTTACCAATAGACAACACTAGAATTACTTTAAATGGAAAATCAAATGAAAAGAAAAATGGAAAAGTTGATGAAATAGAACATGACATTACAAAAGAATCTGAAAAAGTAATTGGAGATACTGAGGAAGACAAAATGTTACTGATGATGAGAAAGGAGAAATAGAAGGTTAACGAGAGGGTGTAGACAATTAGAAAGGTGAAGTAGAGATTGGAAATAAGTGTTACTTATGAGAATGATTACTAGTATATAAATCCGAAAGAACGAGCCCAATAACAAGAATGCAAATCAATCAGAATTCAGTAATTGAACGAAAAGGGATATATAGTAATATTTCGGAAATAAATAAAAACAAGCAATATATTTTATATGTACAGTGTATTGCCATTAATATAAATATATCTATATACACAAATATATAACATCATCATATAAATAATGAAAAACACATTAAATAATAAAAATTACATCTATATATATCAATATTTTGGCCACAAAGTCCGCCAAAATAAATATGACATTCATTTATAAATTAATAATTACATTTATGTGGAGGGTGGGTGGTTTTTTTTATATTATTTTCCTTTTTAAATTCACGCAATCATTGCGCATAAATTAGCCAAGAATGAAATAGAAATAAAATGTTTGAGATTAAATATCTATCTAGACAAAGGATATTATTTACCCAATGACAGACTTGTTATTTAGAAAGTGAGTACAAACTCACTGAGTTAAATTTACACCTGATTAGATATATTTATACTCTTACTAAAATTATTATTATAATTATTATTTTATTCTTACTATTATTATTTTATTATTTGATTTAATTCTCAGCATAATCAATTACATATTTGTTAATAAATATATCACAATTGTTACTTGTGAGAATGATTACTAGTATATCAATCCGAAAGAACGAGCCCAATAACAAGAATGCAAATTAATCAGAATTCAGTAATTGAATATAGTAATATTTCGGAAATAAATAAAAACAAGCAATATATTTTATATGTATTGCCATTAATATAAATATATCTATTTACACAAATATATAACATCATCATATAAATAATGAAAAACACATTAAATAATAAAAATTACATCAATATATATCAATATTTTGGCCACAAAGTCCGCCAATCCGAAAGGCCGCCAAAAATTGATGAAATAATAATCTTGTACGTGTATACTAAATGCTTATTGGAAAAGATTCCTTCTCTAATCCACAATTTTTTTTCTCTCTTCAAAACCCATAAGTGTAATGAAGGGGAAACAAATCTACTCTAAGTATATATAGACCTAGAATAGATTCTGACAAGGGAAAAGCACCGTGTTCTGGGTGTCAACTCCCTGAAAAGAGAAAGAATAAATTCCAATAAGTAAAAGCAACACATACATGATACAAATGTATACATTTATAACTGAAACAATTAATATATGAAATAAATATCTAATTTACACTGACATGTTTGATAATGTTTATAAACTTTTTCCTTAATAGTGAAGTCCCAGCAAAATTTAAATGTAACTCATCTCTTGGAGCATATAAAGAAGAATCAGGACGATTATTTAATAAAAAACTACGATATAAATTTGTATACTGTATCTTTTTTCTAATGCATAATTTTGTTAATTCCAAATTTACTTTATTAATTTTATTTACAGTTTTGTCATAAACGAGGTAGTATTGAAGTACAGACAATATGAGCATTTGTTATATATTTAAGTTTGTGTATTAAATCCCCATAATAAGAAATGATTGTATCAACATTTTGAGCTGACGAAATATTATTAGTTCCTACATGAATAATAACTATATCAATATTACTTATATTTATCTTTCCTCTAGAGAGTAATTCTGTAATTCTACCTATTGTAGCCCCCGGAAATGCTTGTTTTGTCCACCCTCTAATCCCATCAACATATTTTGGTATTGATGCAGAAATTATTGTCGCTCTCTTTTCATGGTAAATGCCTGTATATCCAACAAACAACAAATTAAAGAGAATTTAAAATATGATTTCTCATCTTTTCAGCGAAAGCAATTTTACCATCCAATTTGAACCTAAGATATTTTTCATAAGCATCACTACTCCAATCTCCGTAAAGTTGGATTAATTCACTAGGAACTTCGGCTGAGAAAGCCAAAGATGCACCTCCTCTTCGAAAACTGTGAGAGGAATACTCATCTGGGTCTTTTCCTATACTCTTAATTAAAGATTTTAATACTTTTTGAAATTGAAAATGTTTGAGATTAAATATCTATCTAGACAAAGGATATTATTTACCCAATGACAGACTTGTTATTTAGAAAGTGAGTACAAACTCACTGAGTTAAATTTACACCGGATTAAATATATTTATACTCTTACTAAAATTATTATTATAATTATTATTTTATTCTTACTATTATTATTTTATTATTTGATGTAATTCTCAGCATAATCAATTACATATTTTTTAATTAAAAATATCACAATGAGAAAGGTGAAATGGAAGTTGGAGATGATGAGAAAGGTGAAAGAGAGGGTGGAAATAATGAGAAAGGTGAAATGGAAGTTGGAGATGACGAGAAAAGTTAAAGAGAGGGTGGCGACAATGAGAAAGGTGAAGTAGAGATTGGAAATAATGAGAAAGGTGAAATGGAAGTTGGAGATGATGAGAAAGGTGAGAGAGAGTGGAAATAATGAGAAAGGTGAAATGGAAGTTGGAGATGATGAGAAAGGTGAGAGAGAGTGGAAATAATGAGAAAGGTGAAATAGAAGTTGGAGTTGATGAGAAAGTTGAAAGAGAGGGTGGTGACAATGAGAAAGGTGAAGTAGAGATTGGCGAGGATGAGACAGATGAAAGAGAAGTTGGCAATAATGAGAAAAGCGAAAGAGAGGTTGGCAATAATGAGAAAGGCGAAAGAGAGGTTGGCAATAATGAGAAAGGCGAAAGAGAGGTTGGCAATAATTAAAAAGGCGAAAGAGATGTTGACAATAATGAGAAAGGCAAAAGAGAGGTTGGCAATAATGAGAAAGGCGAAAGAGAGGTTGACAATAATGAGAAAGACGAAAGAGAGGTTGGTGATAAGGAGAAAGGGGAAAGAGAGGATGGAGATGCAGATACAGATTGGAAAAATATCCCAGATCCATCAGAGTGTGTTGGGAAATATGTTGTTATTAAGTATGACAACAAACCATACCCTGGTATTGTAGAGGACTCTGGTCAGAGTGATATTTTTGTACAGTGTATGCACAGAGTGGGTAAAAAAGATAATAATTGTTTTTTTCTGGCCAAAGACAATTAAAGATAGGTGCTGGTATGAGTATGATGATGTGTTAGCAGATATCCCAGAGTCTCAAAAGAAGGATGGATCTTACTCGCACTATCAAATTCAGGAACAAATATGGAACCATATAATGCATGAATTAAAATGATCAAATATGATTTTTATGATCAATTTTGTCTTGGATCTTACTCTTAAATGAATATTAACTGTTTAGCAAAAAGCCAGTTTGGACAATCTTGATTTGTTGTATTGTATAATATTAAGATTAATTTTTAACATGTAAAATGTCCATCCTGTAACATACCAGTCCATCCAGTAACGATAATGTCCTTCCTGTAACAAGCAATCTTTTATAATCTGAGAGAAAATATATATGATATAAAAAGAATACATTAATCTAAAATGACAATATTGGTATAAATCAATAATTTAAACAAACAATTTTCTCTGAAATATTCAATTTTTTCTTGAAACAATGTAGTTCATCCATTAAAACATTGAAATGTAAAGTTTTATGGTCTAAATTTTCAAGTATATGTAATTATATATAAATAATTAGGGATTTTATCTTTTCTATTGGTTATAAGATGTCTTTTAGACGAAAATACAAATACATATCTTTGAAATGATCAAAAATTAATATTTTATTTAACTTTAAATATGTTGTTACAGGAAGGACATTTTTCAATGCCATTACAATTTTGATCGCAAATGTGTGCATGTATATCATCTGTTTAAGGTTGCATATTTAGCTTGTTAACTCCTCATGTGTAACCTGATCATTATTCATAATAAAATTTGGAATCCAAAGCACTTGTATTTTTTTCAATTGCCAGAATCCAATTTTGATCAATTTTGAGAATGACTGATATAGGCGAGCAAACAATATGTCTGAAAATTTAAGCCACTGTATTTCAGTTTGTATAAATAAAATAGAGTAAAAAAGCATGTGTCTATCTTCACTACATTTCCTCTCGGTGCATTGGTTCTTGTTGCCAGTCGATTATTTCCTGGTCAGTATAAAACAATGTTGACCTCCGCATTCATGCTGTCTCTTCAAATTTATTTGCATAGCAAAATCCATTCGCCATAACTATTATACAGAAACGCATGTAAAATTTCCAACAACCCAAACGCCCATTTCACACTGTAAACTTGGTGTGCCATTCATGATATAACCACTATCACAAATATATTTGGTAGTCGCCTCGTTGTTTTCGATTTCCACTGTGACATTAGCGTTTAGAATGGTCGGTGGTACACCACAATCTGAAAATACAGATTTCCTATATTTAATAACAACGACAATTTTACATTTTAATTATAAGTTTTAAGTAATAAAATGAAGACAAAAAAAACCCACATAGCCAGAACATCAAAATCCAATAGGAAACTTGTAGAAACCAGCAGAATCGATATATACATATAGCTAAAACACATACATAACAATACACTTTTCCTGCTTGGTACAGACACTTCAATGACAATTAGTCCCGTTAAAATAGCCTAATAGGCAAAAATCTCTTCAGTTAATAGCTAAATTATACTCCTAAAGATTCAAAATTAAAAACTCTGGTTTAAGTGATGTTCATGTTGCTCAATCTTTATGTTTCTTTGTTGTGTTATGTATATCATTGCTTGTTCCATTGTCCTTTTTCTTTTATATCATTGCTTATCCCATTGTCCCTTTTCTTTTATATCATTGCTTTTCCCATTGTCCTTTTTCTTTTATATCATTGCTTATCCCATTGTTTCATTGTCCTTTTTCTTTTATATCATTGCTTGTCCCATTGTCCTTTTTCTTTTATATCATTGCTTGTCCCAGTGTCCTTTTTCTTTTATATCTTTGCTTGTCCCATTGTCCTTTTTCTTTTATATCATTGCTTATCCCATTGTCCCTTTTCTTTTATATCATTGCTTGTCCCATTTTCCCTTTTCTTTTATATCATTGCTTGTCCCATTGTCCCTTTTCTTTTATATCATTGCTTGTCCCATTGTCCCTTTTCTTTTATATCATTGCTTGTCCCATTGTCCTTTTTCTTTTATATCATTGGTGGTTCCATTGCCCCTTTTCTTTTATATCATTGCTTGTCCCTTTGTCCTTTTTCTTTTATATCATTACTTGTCCCATTGTCCCATTGTCTTTTTTCTTTTATATCTTTGCTTGTCCCATTGTCCATTTTCTTTTAAATCATTGTTTTTCCCATTGTCCTTTTTCTTTTATATCATTGCTTGTCCCATTGTCCTTTTTCTTTTATATCATTACTTGTCCCATTGTTACATTGTCCTTTTTCTTTTATATCAGTGCTTGTTCCATTGTCCTTTTTCTTTTATATCATTGCTTGTCCCATTGTCCTTTTTCTTCTATATCATTGCTTGTCCCATTGTCCCTTTTCTTTTATATCATTGCTTATCCCATTGTCCTTTTTCTTTTATATCATTGCTTGTCCCATTTTCCTTTTTCTTTTATATCATTGCTTGTCCCATTGTCCCTTTCCTTGTATATCATTGCTTGTCCCATTGTCCCTTTTCTTGTATATCATTCCTTGTCCCATTGTCCTTTTTCTTTTATATCATTACTTGTCCCATTGTTCCATTGTCCTTTTTCTTTTATATCATTGCTGTCCCATTGTCCCTTTTCTTTTATATCATTGCTTGTCCCATTGTCCCTTTCCTTGTATATCATTGCTTGTCCCATTGTCCTTTTTTATATCATTGCTTGTCCCATTGTCCTTTTTCTTTTATATCATTGCTTGTCCCATTGTCCCATAGTCCCTTTTTCATTTATATCATTGCTTGTCCCATTGTCCCATTGTCCTTTTTTTTATATCATTGCTTGTCCCATTGTCCTTTTTCTTTTATATCATTGCTTGTCCCATTGTCCTTTTTCTTTTATATCATTGCTTGTCCCATTGTCCCTTTTCTTTTATATCATTGCTTGTCCCATTGTCCTTTTTCTTTTATATCATTGCTTGTCTCATTGTCCTTTTTCTTTTATATCATTGCTTGTCCCATTGTCCCTTTCCTTGTATATCATTGCTTGTCCCATTGTCCCTTTCCTTGTATATCATTGCTTGTCCCATTGTCCTTTTTCTTTTATATCATTACTTGTCCCATTGTTCCATTGTCCTTTTTCTTTTATATCATTGCTTGTCCCATTGTCCCTTTTCTTTTATATCATTGCTTGTCCCATTGTCCCTTTCCTTGTATATCATTGCTTGTCCCATTGTCCTTTTTTATATCATTGCTTGTCCCATTGTCCTTTTTCTTTTATATCATTGCTTGTCCCATTGTCCCATAGTCCCTTTTTCATTTATATCATTGCTTGTCCCATTGTCCCATTGTCCTTTTTCTTTTATATCATTGCTTGTCCCATTGTCCTTTTTCTTTTATATCATTGCTTGTCCCATTGTCCTTTTTCTTTTATATCATTGCTTGTCCCATTGTCCTTTTTCTTTTATATCATTGCTTGTCCCATTGTCCGTTTTCTGTTATATCATTGCTTGTCCCATTGTCCTTTATCTTTTATATCATTGCTTGTCCCATTGTCCCATTGTCCTTTTTCTTTTATATCATTGCTTGTCCCGTTGTCCTTTTTTTATATCATTGCTTGTTCCATTGTCCTTTTTCTTTTATATCATTGCTTGTCCCATTGTCCTTTTTCTTTTATATCATTGCATGTTCCGTTGTCCTTTTTCTTTTATATCATTGCTTGTCCCATTGTCCTTTTTCTTTTATATCATTGCTTGTCCCATTGTCCTTTTTCCTTTATATCATTGCTTGTCCCATTGTCCCTTTCCTTTTATATCATTGCTTGTCTCATTGTCCTTTTTCTTTTATGTCATTGATTGTCCCATTGTCCTTTTTCTTTTATATCATTGCTTGTCCCATTGTCCTTTTTCTTTTATATCATTGCTTGTCCCATTGTCCTTTTTCTTTTATATCATCGGTGGTTCCATTGCCCTTTTTCTTTTATATCATTGCTTATCCCAATGTCCTTTTTCTTTTATATCATTGCTTGTCCCATTGTCCCATTGTCCTTTTTCTTTTATATCATTGCTTGTCCCAGAGAGAGAGAGAGAGAGAGAGAGAGAGAGGCCAACCGGGATAACGTCTTACGAGAACAAGTTCAACGATATGTAGAAGAGAGAGTAAAGATTGGTTATAATGATGTGTTCTAATGGAGCTACATGTCTATCCGTGGTATGTTGTTCCAGTAGGTTAGCACTATTCAAATCCAATTGAGAGTATTAAATCTACCCGTGCTTACAGTATGCTCGCAATATACGCATCGAACTCCGAGTGGTAAACACATCTATTATTATCTCATCAAAAAGTACATTATTCTCACCAAATCTTTAACTTGACTTTAAACAACAAGGAAAGTGAGTAGTAATTATATAATAGTTACTTATGTATAGGGCATTATGTGATGCATAGACTGCCCCAAGGGACAATAGTATTGACTGAAACATGTGATAATGCCTGAGCTGCAGGCAAGGGCATTATCATTGTTGAAGTCAATACTACTGTCCCAAGGGCAGTTTATCTATCACGATAATGTCATATACATAAGTAACTATAATTTTTATTTCATTGAAGGAAATAAGACTTTCTAAATAATTTTGCTCATTTTAGTACAATGTTGGTTTACATTGACAACTGCACGATCTCCGTTGCGTTTTAAAAAAGGGACGTCGCAACTCTAACACCTCGAGCGGTTATTAACATGATAATGCCCGTGGGCATTATCATGTTAAAGACTGGTGAATTTCTTTAACGCAGATTAATGCATGACACATGACCATCTCTACACCAATGAAAAAGTCGAATTTAGAACTGATATGAAATAATATACAGTTAGTTCATGTCTGTTCAGGGAACAGTCAAAATTATTGATACGAGGTGCTGGAGATGACTTGAGAAATGTTGTCTGACGCCGAAGCCCGAAGTAGTAGAAAGGTAAGTAGTGTGATCATGTTGTAGAGAGAGAGAGAGAGAGAGAGAGAGAGAGAGAGAGAGAGAGAGAGAATAATTATATAATAGTTACTTATGATAAGATAAGATAAGATAAGATTTTATTGGTCCAAATTAAAGGGCCCACGACGGGGCATATTAACATAATAAAACATAAGGTGATTGCATAAAATATCATATAAATTGTGACTACAAGAATGAGAGACAAGACTAGTGTTAAAATATGCGATACCAGCTATCCGAAACATGACTTTTTAACAGGAAATCACACATGCATATTAAAGTATCTTTACTTTCTGAGTTTAAAAGCCATATACATTTATCCCCAAATGAAAATTTTTCAAAGATAGAATGATTAATGTTATTCTTAATTGTTTCAAGAAGCTTGCGCCTGGAAGTATAGTAAAAAGAACATTTTAATAGAAGGCGCATTAAAATCTGATTCAACCCACCATTTCTTTAGAAATGCCTGTACCAAGTCAGGGTCATTACGGTTTTCACAGTTTTCCGGTTGTTGACTGATTTTGTCTGTTTATATAATTATGAGTTTTGACTTTCCCTTTGTAAGATTGTTCGGAGTTCGGTAATTTTGTTATTACCTTTATTCAGATTCTATTTCATCTGAAAAACATTTTTCCCAAATGCGGTTCTCTAAAGGTGTTATAGGTTTTGAATATCTGCCAGTTTCAATCTTTAATTTATGGTTGCTGATTCTAAATTTGGTTAAAGATTTTCTTTGATTAAAATCTGATAAAATTTGAAAATAAGTTACTTATGTATAGGGCATTATGTGATTTATAGACTGCCCCAAGGGACAATAGTATTGACTGAAACATGTGATAATGCCTGAGCTGCAGGCAAGGGCATTATCAGTGTTGAAGTCAATACTACTGTCCCAAGGGCAGTTTATCTATCACGATAATGTCATATACATAAGTAACTATTATTTTTATTTCATTGAAGGAAATAAGACTTTCTAAATAATTTTGCTCATTTTAGTACAATGTTGGTTTACATTGACAACTGCACGATCTCCGTTGCGTTTTAAAAAAGGGACGTCGCAACTCTAACACATCGAGCGGTCGAGCGGTCATTAACATTCTTTTATTTTGTTAATGACTGGTGAATTTCTTTAACGCAGATTAATGCATGACACATGACCATCTCTACACCAATGAAAAAGTCGAATTTAGAACTGATATGAAATAATATACAGTTAGTTCATGTCTGTTCAGGGAACAGTCAAAATTATTGACCCGAGGGGCTGGAGATGACTTGAGAAATGTTGTCTGACGCCGAAGCCCGAAGTAGTAGAAAGGTAAGTAGTGTGATCATGTTGTAAATATGTTGTGTTAAATATAAAATAAAGGTATGATTAAAAACTATGTTTTATATTACAATGCAAAAGAAAATGAAAAATTATTGTATCATTATTAAGAAATAAGTGACAAAACAAATTAAAAAAATCATGTAAATAAATTGAAGGATTTAAAAATGTATTGCCAAAATATGGAATGCGATGTACTTGAATTGTGCTTATTTGCAACAAAAATTGAAGGATTTAAAAGTTTATTGCCAAAATATGGCATGCGGTGTACTTGAATTGTGCTTAATTGCAACAAAAATTGAAGGATTTAAAAGTGTATTGCCAAAATATGGCATGCTGTGCACTCGAATTGTGCTTAATTGCAACAAAAATTTAAGGATTTAAAAGTTTATTGCCAAAACATGGCTTGCGGTGTACTTGAATTGTGCTTAATTGCAACAAAAATTTAAGGATTTAAAAGTGTATTGCCAAAATATAGCATGTTGTGTACTCGATTTGTGCTTAATTGCAACATAAATTGAAGGATTTAAAAGTTTATTGCCAAAATATGGCATGCGATGTACTTGAATTGTGCTTAATTGCAACAACAATTGAAGGATTTAAAAATGTATTGCCAAAATATGGCATGCGATGTTAATGACTGGTGAATTTATTTAACGCAGATTAATGCATGACACATGACCATCTCTACACCAATGAAAAAGTCCAATTTAGAACTGATATGAAATAATATACAGTTAGTTCATGACTGTTCAGGGAACAGTCAAAATTATTGACCCGAGGTGCTGGAGATGACTTGAGAACTGTTGCCTGACGCCGAAGTCCGAAGGCAACAGTTCCCAAGTCATCTCAAGCACAGAGGGACAAAGGTTTTGACTGTTTCCTGAATAGGCATGAAATAACTGTTTTATTATCTTATATACATGCACATAACCACAAATCCACTGAAGATGATAATGTCAGCATACCATACCATTAAAAAATTGGGGCACAACATTGTTTTGAAAGAAATACAGCATTTGACAGGAATGACGCACTGCTCATCGTTCTCGGGCATGGAACAGTTCGGATCCGGAAATAGGGGAACAGTCAACTGTTTCACCCCGCCGGCTATTTTTAAAATTTCCTTGTGATTACTAAAAAAATATTGCATATGAAAAATATATACTATAAGTTAATAATATATGTTTATTAAGTGATAAGCAATGTTTGGCCTAAACAGTACTTTCTTGGATGTACCTCAGAGTGAGTTCACACTCAAAGGGTCTATTCTGGGTTTCAACGTTGTCCAACCAGACACGAGATTTCATTTCAAGTCAGCCAATCAAATTACAAAAAAGGTGAAATTTTCAATATCCAAAAATTTCAAAATTTCAATAATTTCAAAGAATTCAAAATTTTCATAAAATTTCAAAATGATAAAATGTTCAGTTTTCATCAAATTTCATAATTTTAATATTCAAATAATAATATTGAAAAAATGATAAAACAATTATAGGCTATTTTGTTGAATATACTGTTGAACAGTTTGAAAAATTCCTAATTATTTAATAAAGCAGTTATTGACTTTTAATTTCAGTCTACTCATGACTATACGGACCTGGTCAATGATTGATTAGCCTTGGCCGTTGGTCTCGGTCAATCAATCATTGACCAGGTTCACATAGTCATGAGTAGACCTCATTAAAAGTCAATAATTGTATAATCGATGTTGTCGCTTTCTGTGATTATGTTTTTTGAATTTTAGAACTGTTCTGACAGTGTGGTTTTGTCTTTCATGTTATTACAGGCATTAGTTGTTTAAAGAATTATATCATCAATCAATAAAACTGACCGCCTCGATATAACGGAAATAATGATGAAAGTGGCATTAAACACCATGGCCCGTATTCATAAAACTTCTTAACTTAAGTGTTCCTTAGACAAAGATTTTCCTAAGGATTTCCTTTGTTAAGGAAGATACTTAAGTGGTATTCATAAAATATCTTAAGTGGTTCCTTAACTAATGAATACTTAAGTATTTGAAACTACGGAACTTCTCGTATTTTACCATTAAGCAAATGTAAATATATGAATGAAAAGGGGACACACAGTTCTTAAGCTAGTATTGTACATTGATGATTGATTTCATTGTCAATAAATATTTTGTATTGTATTTCAATTCCCGCTTACACTATTTTTACGTGCATTGCTTGACCAATTCAATACATATATACATATATAAATAAAACTGAAGTCGTATCAAAATCTTTAACTATTAAACATGTCTAAGAGAAAGCCAAACTGGACCGATTGAGAGAAGATGATACTAATGGAGGAATACGAGAAAAGAAAGGACGTTTTAAGAGCAAAATTTTCGTCAACAATTACTTCGTCGACAATTATATTTCTATACAATTTAGGTACATGTATGTTTAACAGGGACACACAATCATAATGTTCATCAACTTCCCACTTTTGAGTTTGGATGCACCTCCCTCATCCATTTGGAGGATTTTACGTTCAACAGTTATATACGAAACTAATTTTAGTGACTGTATGGAAATATCATGTAAATAAAACATAAAAAAAATAGGCTCGATTCCTAAATGTACTGCTTTCTAAGTCATCCTGTAACATATCACATATCATCATAATATACTGTCGGTCAAATCTGTATTTGTCTATTAACTCGAAGTCATCGTAGATATCAAGAGGTTTTGTACGGTCTCTGAATACTCGCTCTCTACGTAAAGCTCTTCTCCCAGCATGAAACAACCGAAAACGTCCGACATGGAACATGTTTGTATTGGTAATAATGCAATACTAGTAAGCTTTAATTATGCCTATTTCATATACCCGCAAAGCACGTGCCATCAAATGGTACGGTTGTAAAAATATTTACTCATCCGGAAAATGACCTTGATGGTGAATTGTATGTACATGTAAGATATGATATGGATTTGATGATAAACTCGCATGCCTATGAAATATTGCTAATATGGTTTGTTGTTATCTTTTTATTCATACAATATCACTTTCATAACTCGCAATCAATATAAATAGCAATTCAGAAAAACTTGAGGAACCTACCCATCTACCTTAAAGTTAAGGGAAATCGTAAGTGTTTTCTTAGTTTAAGGACGTTTATGAATACCACTTAAGTATGATGGGCGGAGTTTCCTTAACTTAAGGTTATTCTTAGGAAATACTTAAGATAAGAAGTTTTATGAATACCACTTAAGTAAAATGGGCGGAGTTTCCTTAACTTAAGTGTTTCCTTAGGAAAATCTTAACTTAAATGGCTTTATGAATACGGGCCCATAACCCTAACCATAACTCTAAAGAATTATATCTTGGAAATTATAAATGAAATAGAGTTTGATAGTACATTTACGGTACTTACACTCACAAACTAACATCAGATCCGTCCATGTTGAATCTCCTTGACAAGTTATCTGATCAAAACCAAATAAATTGTAGTCTCCATCACATTTATACGTCACAACAGGCTGGTCATGCATGAGTAGGTCCATGTTGATTAGAGCATTAGCAGGCAATGCTGGATTGGGGCAGTCTGTATAATAGTAAAGCATATGATTGGTCAAACAGTGAAGGTTATTCAAGAAACGTGTCGTGCGCACTTAATTCCACCTCATATATGAATGCTGTCTTCTAATTGGTTGATGAAAGGAGTATGTAATACCAATCCTTAGTTTTTCCGCTTTATCCCCATCGTCGGGGTATTTGCCCTTGGGAATTCTCTATATCGTGGTATTTACCTAAGCAAATACCACAGTACTGTAGGCAAATACCCCGATCGAGGGGAAATCCCTTCTTTAAATAGTTTATGACGTCACGGATGTAATTCGAATTACTCGGGTTTCTTCTTTCAATCAACGGTAAAGTAAAGAAAAACCGACAGACGACAGTGTCAGCCGTTATCTTTGAAATCGTTGAAATGTATATATTTCAAATTTATTTGCATTATTTTTTTTACATGTTGTATATTAAAGCAAAACCGTGATTTATTCTATTTTTGATTTTGTTCCAGAAATATACTTCTTTGAAAAGATTTTTCCTGTTTTCGTAGATTGATAAAAGTCTTGAAAATCAAATGAACGAGGTGGTCTGAAGTTCTGAACCTGCTGGCATGCCACTGTTTTACTTGCTGTTAAATATTCGGCGCAATTAAACAAATATGTCCTGTTAGTGAGGGTTATTTGCGAAAAATACCGGTTTCGAAGACAGTCAAATGTCAATCGCCGCTAAAGCGGCTCGGGATATTTGCCTCTCCTCTCAACCGGTATTTTTTGCAAATAACCCTCACTAACAGGATATATTTGTATAAAATTTAATATCTGTTTTGTAGATCATTGCTGTCTTTCCCGTGTACTTTTGGCCATTGAATTATCTGTCCTTATCCGATTTACCGCTTCTGATTACCTACTTCATACTTTTTTTTTTTTTAATATTGGTCGTTTTCATGAAATATTTGATATGAAGCAGCGATCAATTCGTATTAGCAATTAACTTGTTTACTCAGATTACTCGAATACTCGAAATGAAGCTTTTGCTTCCAACGACTTATCCATGTCTAACTTGAATCATGTCGTTTTCTTGGAATATTAGATAGAAAATATCAGTTAGTAGTATGAAAAATATGGTTTCCTAACGTGACTCGTAGTTTTCTTGGCTTGAAATATTGACACCCTTGTAATAGTAGTAGTAATAACGTAGATATCTGATTTAGTGAAAAAACTTCATCATGTACACTTATAGTAAAAAACAATGGCAAGCCAAATAATTTCAAAAGTCGTTGGCAGCAGGTAAGTCTTAAACTGATATACAATAGGCTAATTAGGCTGCATATGTCTAAGGGATGATTGTGATACATTGCTATGTTTCTACAGACTGAAAAGTCAAACAATCAAAGAGCCTTAAAATAGCACTTAAGCACATAGAGGATTGGTACATTCTGCAAAAATATTATAATTATGGTTAACAAAGGCGTATCTTTGTTAATTTGTGAAGCTTCTTTTTAAAAGAGATGGTTGACGATGCCTTGACGGGATAAACGATAAAAGAACTGTTATCAACATAAACTACACTATGATAGATATCTATGGTTTAACTACTATCACTGGGTCAATACCTCTGATTTTGGACTATTGGTCCACGAGAGTTTCATCCTCTCAGTAGTCAGAATTTCGACACTAATATTGTTTAATAGATATATTTATTCTTGAACTTTAAAGTTCCTATCTTTCTTTCGATTAATTCAAATAGAAATATTGTGTCCCTTTGATTTAGGTATAAAGTATACATTAATTCATACATACCAGTACATAATAACGTAGGCTTTGTCCAGTTTGTGTCATGTTGACAAACTGGTAAATCATTTCCTATTAATAGTAACCCACTAACACATTGATACTGAACGACATATTGGCTATTGATAAGTTCTACTGTGTACGTCACATTCTGAACGGCTGGGGGTTCTGCACATGCTGTAATATTCAAAATTATTATAACTGGGTTTGTAACTAGACTAGCACGATGGGTGTCACTAGTGGAGCAGGAACTGCTTACCCTTCCGGAGTACCTGGGTTCACCCCAGGTTTTTTGTGAGGTTCGTGTTAATCGATCTTTAGCTTTATGTGTATGTTTTGTAGTTCCTCGTCTTTTTTCTTTTTTTCTTTTGTCCATTGTGTTGTCTGACGGATTCTGATTACCCCTTTGGTATCTTCAAACTCTTCTTACAATTTGTTTTTAATAGCAAAATAATATGTTTTCAAATGCTTGTTACAACTATAATGAGAGTTCAAGCTCCTCTCACAATTTTTCTGTGCATTCTATCTGATTATACAGGAATATTCTCAGATTATAAGATTCATACAAATATAAATAACATATATAGTTATGCAATACACGTGAATGTATGCATGTAAGCTTGCATGCTAAATTTAACAGTTATTTATTTTTTCTCTCTTTACACAACCATGACTTTTTATAGTTAACTCGTATGGTGTATTTAATTTATTGATGCCTAAATTATTACTAAATCAAGTCATAATACTCAACATTAAAACGTAGTGCTGTACAGCGCGGAGGTGTCATACAATTTCTCATAATCACATTATTAATATTTGAAACAATAAACTTAAAAAAACCAGGCACAACATCGCTAGGACAGTTCTAAAATCCAATCAGAATATAGTAAGAACCTGCAAAATCGATACACACAACGTTTACAAAACTGCATACACCTGTGGCTTAGTATATGTACTTCCATAAAAGGTGGCGGTGCCAAACCAGTTCAACACTAAGAATTAAACTTATTTCTTGTATAACTATTAAACGTTTGCAGAAATATACAATGCTAAAATCAAGACATGAAAGTAACCAACTTGATTTTCTTCTTCTTCTTCATAACGTCAATATTTCAGTTATATCATAGCAGTCAGTTTTATTGGTAGAGAAAACCGGAGTACCCGGAAAAAACCACCGACCAATCGCAAGTCACGGACAAACTGTGGTCGCGATCGTATGGTTGTTGGATTTACGACTACTTGAGCAATCAGTGCATATCACAACTCAAGTTGTTGAGTTCGAATCCAGCTCAAATGTGAGGTGTGCTCGATACAGCATTACGTGATCAAGTTTGTCAGAGATTTGAGACAGTTCGGTACCTTTCTCCAGGTACTCTTGTTTCTTTCACCGCCACAATATGACTGAAATATTGTTAAGCACTATAACCCTAACTCCTTTCACATTTTTCTGATCACGTTTCTCTATGTCATAGACATCAATACTTACGACTACATATAAATCGTTGTGAACTCCATTGTAAGTCATTCTGGCAATGAATGTATTTATCTCCAACCGAATAAAATCCGCTATTACAATCATACGTAACAAGGGAATCGCTTTGTACAATATCTATATGTAAAACTGCATTTAAGACAGTAGGCGGGTCAGTACATGCTGAAAAATAAATCATTTGTAAATCATCCATATTTAATTAATATATATTTTTCCGCATAGTGGTGTTCAACACACATTTTGCTGTGTTTGTTTTGTTTTTCTTCGTCTTCCGTGACCTGTGTTGCCAGTTTCTGTGGAGTGGCCATTTTTGATTAGTCCTTAGGTATTCCCAAACGTTTGTTCATTAACTGAAACGTAGACATCCAACTTAGTACACACTGAAAGACCGAAAAGCCAAACAATTAAAGAGTCCTAAAATAACGCTTAGACACACAGTAGATTGGCACATTCTGCAAAAATAATATTATTTAAGAATTGAATGCATTCTTTTGAAGTTTCATGGAGGCACGTGCAAGTTCAGATTTGAGTTTCATTGGGATGTGAAACATCTCTTTTATAATCATGTGACCACTTCATAACCAATCATATTGTAACATTTCAATGAAAAACGGAAGTAATGTAATTATTATGGTTTACAAGGGCGATGCTTTGTAAATTAGTGAATTTAAAACTGCTTTGAAAAGAAATGGTTGGAGATGCCTTGACAGGATAAACGATCAGAACACTATTAGCAATTAAACACAGTACGTTAGATATTAACCGTTTAATTGCTATCACTTGGTCGATATCTCTCTTTTTGGACTATTTGTCCCTGAGGGCCTCATCCACGCAGTAGTCAGTGTTTCGGCACTGATATGGTCTATTAAATATATTTATAATTGCAGTTGTCTGACATGGTTTATTAGATACATTTATTATTGAAATCTCAAGTTCCTAAATGATGTAAGTATCATCAATTAATAACAAAGCTAAGGTTCTCCTTCCACAGGCATGGATGACCTTAGACGATTTTCTTGTCCCCAAAGACTTTTGCAATCTTTTGACTTTTAGCGTACCTGAATGAACTTGTAAAGATTAATTGGCAATGTTGCTAGAAATATAAAAAA
This sequence comes from Bathymodiolus brooksi, assembly GCA_963680875.1. Taxonomy (NCBI): domain Eukaryota; kingdom Metazoa; phylum Mollusca; class Bivalvia; order Mytilida; family Modiolidae; genus Bathymodiolus; species Bathymodiolus brooksi. The sequence goes on from OY804590.1 coordinate 9,958,896, forward strand.
TGAATCGTTGACTATTACACAACGACAAAATTAGTAATGCTCTCTATTGTAAGCATATGATCAGGAAGCTAGCTCATTGAAACAACATGTACAGTCCCTCACTGAAACAACATGCACAGTCCCTCACTGAAACAACATGTACAGTCCCTCACTTAAACAACATGTACAGTCCTCAACTTAAACATCATGTACAGTCCCTCACTTAAGCAACATGTACAGTCCCTCACTAAAACAACATGTACAGTCCATCACTAAAACAACATGTACAGCCCCATCACTTAAACAACATGTAAAGTCCCTCACTAAAACAACATGTACAGTCCCTCACTTAAACAACATGTACAGTCCCTCACTAAAACAACATGTACAGTCCCTCACTAAAACAACATGTACAGTCCATCACTGAAACAACATGTACAGTCCCTCACTAAAACAACATGTACAGTCCCTCACTAAAACAACATGTACAGTCCCTCACTAAAACAACATGTACAGTCCCTCACTGAAACAACATGTACAGTCCCTTAATGAAACAACATGTACAGTCCTTCACTAAAACAACATGTACAGTCCCTCACTGAAACAACATGTACAGTCCCTCACTAAAACAACATGTACAGTCCCTCACTAAAACAACATGTACAGTCCATCACTGAAACAACATGCACAGTCCCTCACTAAAACAACATGTACAGTCACAGTCCCTCACTTAAACAACATGTACAGTCCATAAGAAAACTCTAACACAAACAACAATGATATAGCATCATGAATCCGCGCCATCAAGTCTTTGCTCAGACATTGTTATGGTAAATGCACACAGGAGAAGCTGCAAGTATAAGTTTCATAGCATTTGGCATCTCGCCTTAAGTTCTACCACAACCACGAAAAGTTTCATAACACCAAACAGAACACCAGAATCCATAATTCGAAGACTGAACAATAATACAAACAATGGTCCACAATACACTAAACAGAAAACTAAATATTGAGCAACATTGAAATCCAGGGGTGAACTGAGGTGCCCCAGAAGGGTTAGCAGTTCTTGCTCTTGTAGTGTAACCTGTCGTTTGACTGATTTTGTCTGTTTATATACTTATGAGTTTTGACTTTCCCTTTGTATAATTGTTCGGAGTTCGGTAATTTTGTTATTACCATTATTTACTCTAGTTACAAATCCGATGGAAAGTAATGAATGTGGAAAGAAGCACGTTATTGTTACTATGATGGTGATACAACCATTACACTTTATCTTGCTGCAACACGGTAGTATATGGATGGCGTTTTGACTTTGCATCAATTGGAAAACAGGCGTTGCTTTCAACTTTTGTTGACTGGACTATATATATATGTGTTCAAATATGTATTTCAATAATCATAGGAAGGTTTTTTTTTTTGCTTTCATTAAATTTGTTATTGACATCAAATAGAATGGATCGCATCAGTAGTCTAATGGATAGTGTGATCGCATCGAGTGAGACGATACTTGACTTGACTGCCTAGCCGTGTAGGAGACGAGACTTGACTTGACAGTAGATCGTGATTCTAGTCGTGGTCGGGTCAAATCAAGGACTATGGAATTGATTTGTGCTGCTTTTTCCCTAATCACGGGGTTTTAAGAGCAATGACTGGTAGGCTCCGAATCAGGATAATGTGTCCTATTGGAGCGACATGTCCACTGACATATGAACTGTTGTTTCAGTTAGCTAGCATTAAACAGATCAAATTAATCGTGTTGGTCTAGTACAAAGCGGACGTCATCACCAACATTTCATCGAATTTAGCTTGTTGTCGCCACGATATAGCTGCAATATTGCTCAATTGGCGTTAAGCAACAATCACTAACTCAAAATATTTGATTAAATCTTGGCCGTTGTCAGCTCGACGTAAATACTATTTCAATATTGGCTTTGGTTTTTAGTCGTGTCAACGACACAACATTCGGGCTATTGGTACATCATTTCCCTCGCAAATTTCAATGGAATAGGTCAAGTTTGTTGCTGTTTTGTAATCATAAACCCCACTCTCTCTCCTTTAGATATGTTTTTTGGGGGGTGGGGGGGTGGGGTGGGGGGTGGGGGGTGCACATATTTGAAATAATAATAGATACTGTTTTTGAGGCTTGTAAATTTTCAGCTTGGCTAAAAATTGGCTCATCTGCAAGGAAACGCAACATTGATGCCATTATGTAATGCATTCTATTCAACCAAGTTTTGGAGCACATTGGATGAAGAATTGGTATTGTTTATTGTAGAGTGATTTATGTCAGATCGTTTAAACGGAGGTGTTGACCATACAAGTCTGGCCAATTCTGCTGCTCAGTCATTTGGCTATTTCCGCTGCGCCATCTTTATACTTGATACCACACAGACGAAGCATTAACCACTGATTTTCAGGGCTGATTGCTCTCGCACATATAGTAGGCTTTTTTATGGTCTGACATATTAACGTAATGGGCGACCATCATATGTATGAGCATATGATGTTAAAAAGTCCTCTAAACCAAGAACGTTACAAGATACTTTTAATGATTTACTTTCTAATATACAGAAACCTCTTGGAATTCATCATATTCGTACAATCTTATTTTCACTACCTGTAAACTACCTCAAAGATCTTAGGGATTTTGGACTTGACAAAGGAGGCGTAGATCCTTTTTCTCCTAAGTACAGATTGTCTAGTATTATATGTGACGTGGCGTCCTTTCGTCTTTTTAAACCAGTTCGATCTGAACCTCTTCATGATAACAACAGAAAATTCCTCCATATTCCGTTTGCTAACAAAGGAATCGATGCTATTAACATCAGCAACATTCTTAATAGAAAAGAGGTCGTAAAAGAAATTCCACCATATTTCAAAAATCAATCTGTTCCCATTGCCTCCTATAGCTACACTAACAGCATTGGCCGTAAGATTGTCAACTACAAAGAAGCATTGCAAGATATTAACATAGAAGAGTACCTTAAGAACCCTCTGACTTGTGACTGCTCCCACTCTCCTTTTCAATACAACCCATCTGGACATGTAATCACTGGTGATCTGAATATCATTCAACATGAGAGTCTCCGAAAGGTGATTTCTCATGGTCCTAAATTCAGAGAACCTCAACACATCAATTGGAAACATAATTTCAAGATAATTATGGATGCTGTTGAAGATTATACCAGAAGGTGGATAAAGAGAGAAGTAGACCAAGATCCTGAGTTAGAGTCCTTGTCAGACTGGGTTAGAACAATTAGATCTCTAGTACAAGGTCGGATTCACAAACTCAAAAATTGTGTTAATAGTCGACCTAAGTCTGTATTTAAAGACCAAGAAGCTATTAAGTGTCTTTCCTCTCTTCATGACAAATATGTTATCGTTCCTGCGGACAAGGCTTCCAACAATATCGTGTTTGTATGTAAATCATATTACTTCGAATGCCTAATCAAGGAATTAGGCATAAATAGCAACAACTCTAGTAATACCACATACAAACCAACTTCGTTCGACAAAGATGAAATCCTAGCTAACCACAGATCATTCATGACCTCTTTAAACATTCCCTCTGGTAAAGAGTCTGAGGATTTACCGTATTTATATTGGATACCTAAGCTCCATAAGACAACATACAAGGAAAGGTACATAGCGGGATCATCAACTTGTTCGACGACAGAATTGTCTATTCACCTGACAAAAATTCTGTCTGCAGTAAAAGAGGGACAACAGAAATATTGTGAAACTGTTTACTCGCGTAGTGGCATAAATCACATGTGGATTTTGAAAAACTCTAAAGATCTTTTGGATAACCTGAAATCAAGATCTTTCTCTCAGGTATCCTCCATCAAAACCTTTGATTTTTCAACTCTATATACCACCCTACCGCATGACAAATTAAAAACCCGCTTAAAAGAAACAATTCATAAAGCTTTTAGTCATAGAAACTATGGCTCAAAATTTGTTGTGTTAGGCTACAATTCCACATATTTTTCAAACAAAATTCAAAAAGGTAAAACATACTACTCCGAGGAACAAGTGATCAGTATGCTGGAGTTCCTCATCGATAACATATTTGTCTCCTTTGGAGGGACACTGTTTCAGCAGGTCGTCGGCATACCAATGGGTACGAATTGTGCCCCTCTTCTAGCCGATTTATTTTTATACTCATATGAGTCGGAGTTTCTTCAAATGCTTGTAAAAGATAAGAAGATTCATGAGGCTAGAGCCTTTAATTTCACATACAGGTATATTGATGACGTTTTATCTATCAATAATTCTAGATTTGCAGAATTTCCTCCATTGATATATCCTCCAGAGCTGGAAGTTAAAGAGACCACCGATACAGCTTCGTCCGCATCATTTTTGGACTTATACCTCGAATTTGACGACAGTGGTCAACTCAGTACTAAAATTTATGATAAACGGGACGACTTCAATTTTAAAATCATAAATTTTCCAAACATGTGCAGCAATATACCAGCTTCTCCTGCATATGGTGTTTACATCTCGCAATTGATTCGCTATGCAAGGGCCAGTAGCAATTATTCTGATTTCCTGAAACGTCATCTTCATCTGAGAAACAGGCTACTGGACCAGGGCTATAAAAAGATTCGCCTTATTCGATCTCTTAGAAAGTTTATATTCCGATACCAACATCTTGTCGAAATATATTCCGTCTCTGCAGAAAAAATTATAAGCCATGCATTTTCATATAGTGAAAATTTATAAAGATAAAGAAGTCAAAAAATGTCAAGGATATTTTTTTTGTTAATGTGTGACGTAAAAATATTTTTGACATTTACGTCACCGAATATGGTACTGCTTTGACAACTATTTTACCTATTTTGTTCCTGTATTTAAATACTGTTATAGTGACAACCGGAACCTTTGAACCGTAATGAGAGCGGGAGGTTTGGCGCCTTAAAATTTGATTCAACCCACCATTTCTTTAGAAATGCCTGTACCAAGTCAGGGTCATTACGGTTTTCACAGTTTTCCGATTGTTGACTGATTTTGTCTGTTTATATAATTATGAGTTTTGACTTTCCCTTTGTAAGATTGTTCGGAGTTCGGTAATTTTGTTATTACCCTTATTATCTAGTAACTATATTCAGCGCTGATTACCAGGGCTACTTGCTGAGACTCAAGCATTTTCAGGTTTTATAGATATATTTGAATTTGAAATACATTTATGTTATGTGTGATGTAATATTTGTTATTAAAGCCGTGACAACTTTTGCATAACATACATATCCTACACGTCCATCTGTGATAACACTACTATAACAGTAGAAATTTTACTTCGAAATATCAAAGTCATACAACTTATCAGATTGCTAAAAATAACAAAGTATTAAATTGAAGTCATCCGTAATAAATCAAGCTTAACAATACTACAACAGTACACATTTTTATCCCGATTTGTCCAAGGGAGAAAATTGTAATCCATCTTATCCGAGTGCGAGATAACGAAGTTGGACTTTATTTGATCACACTGTTGATATATACTTACCAGAACAGAAAAACAACGGTTCTGACCATGCTTGGTTGCCTTGACACGTGATCTCACCATTACCAATCACATTTTCGCCATCATTGCAGCTATACAAGACGTGTAGTGAACTCGTCTCCATGGTCACTTGTATTGAAGTGTCGTTCAAATATGGCGGATATGAACATTCTGAAAGTTATAAAGGGTAGATTAGCATTTTATTCCCACGGTAGACTAGCATTTAATTCCCACTATTATATATTACGAAGGATAAAGTTGATATATGGGTGTTCAACGCAACTTTCAAAATACTGCTAAAACATTATATCTATGTGCTCAGTTGTAGGAGTAATACCCCTAAAGAATTCTCCATAGCCGTCTATATTAAATAAAATCTTTTTGAGCTTTCATACAGGATTCATCTTAAGCTTAATCTAAGTGACACTCATATATCATGGACGGGATACCTAATTGGAAGCTTAACTCCGAAAATCAACATACATTTAATGGCATATAAGAAAAAACAGACAGTCCGATGATGTCTACCGTCAAAAATCCTACTTTCACTTTCGATTTAACACAAATTCAGGTGGTTTCTTTCCAATGCAATCATATTTTATTTATTTAACGCCACCAGGACATCAAATATGGGCTTAACATTATCCTATAATCTGTAGGTTTCTGCTGACATTCAGTATTTTGTAGTATCTAATAGAGTTTATTTTTTATCCAATAATGTAGGAATCCTTTATGTGTTTACGTACTACTGTCTCATACATCTTTTTCGACTGGTACTCATGCTTAGTGGTATTACACCTGTACATGTGGTGGGTGAAGGGGGGATCACGGGGTGTATCCAGAGGAAACATCTTGTCAACCTCAGAGAAATGAAGATTGCAATAACTAAGCATATAACAGTAATTTGTTTTAAGATAGTATTTAAACGATGTTAAATGAATCGTTCGAAGAGAGAGGTTACAGTAACTTTAGATCATAACTTACCACGGGTTTATTACCAATGTAAAACATACAGAAAACAAAAAGGAACTGCTTTCATTTCCGAAGCACATGAGGTTTTAGTCTGGTTCGTTTTGCTAAATATTTGTTTCCTGTGTAATGTTGTGTAGTACACTGCTTGTTTCTTTGTTCTTTTAATTGGTCATTGAATGTCTATCCTTGGAATTACTTCACTTCGAAAGTTTTACGGTCGTCACCACGACTTGATTGACCGCTATGGAATATATATGTCACAAATGACCACGGATATGTTCCACTTGTCGTAAACACTTCATGACTTATCACCGGGTTTGTAACTAGATTAACACGAATGGTGTCACTAGTGGAGCAGGAACTGCTGACCCTTCCGGAACATCTGAGTTCACCTCCGGTTTTTAGTGGGGTTCGTGTTACTCGATCTTTAGTTGTATATGTATGTTTTGTTGATCGTTGTTTGTCCTTTTGTACTTTTTCTTTTGGCTATTGTGTTGTCTGTTCTTTGATATACGGATTCTGATTACCTCTTTGATATTTTCAAACTCTTCTTGATAATATGGATGGTATTTTATTAAAAACGTAGATATCAAATTTAGTGCGCACGACGCGTTTCTGGAATAATCTTCATCAGGTACGCTTGAAATCGAAATATTGGACAGTCAAATAATTTAAATAGTTGGGAGCAATAAAACCACAAGGCCTAAACAGGATAGCCAAAATCGGCTGAAGGTCATTTAATCGATGTTAAATGAATAGTTAGAAGAGAGATTACACTAAGTTCTTGTCATAATTTACCACAGGCTTATTACCAATCAAAAACATATAACGAAAACAAAAAGGAACTGCCCACCATTCCGGGGAACCTGAGGTTTTTAGCGTGGTTCGTGCAATCGCATGCACTAAAAAGATAATTTGCTTGCCAGTATCAGCTCCACTAGTTAGTCTAATGGTCATCCGAATGTATGGTTACATCGAAATGTGTCAGAATTACTGAGGTATCGTGTATTTAAATACGTTCTTAATCAGACTGCCCTTAATAATTAATACATATAAGTTATTTCATACTAAATGTTTTTTGTTTTGTTTTGTTTGTTTATTTTTGTTTTGTTTTGTTGTTGTTTTTTAATTAAGATATCCTTCTTTATTAGAAAATTTCGGTCATTCAGTTTTATCTAAAGTTCAACTGGAAGTAAGGATAAGTGTTGTGCATTTAAATATATGTTTTTATAAGACTGGGTTTAATAATTAATGAATACTGACGAATATTAGTAAATTCTTACTAAATGTTTTTGTTTTGGAATGAAGACGTGCCTTTCTCATTGTAAGCTATTAATTTTTAAGTGAAGCCACCTTTGTTGAACTGCTTAACTTAATTATTATTTTTAAAGTGACAAATGAAATTAAAATCATCCCGTCTTGTAAGAATTTTGTACGTACATGGTGTTGATTTCAAATTATATTGGTGATAGAAATACAACACAATTAAATAAACCATCATCTATATAAAAAAAATGAAATGAATAAGTTTTGTCGAATCGATTCTCATCGATATGTCAGTCTATTGACTTTCTATCAGAACATTTTGAGGATGATAGTCAGAAGTATTTATTCAAATGACCAGAAGAAAAAGAACAAAAGACAAACAATGCTCGAGAAAATACTACACAGAAAATGTTTCAGTCGTCAGACAACATATAACCAGGCAAATAATATTATGTATGCATTTTTAATATCTAATAGAACTAATGGAGCAGGAGCTGCTAATCCTTCCGCAGCACCTGAGTTCACATCCGGTTTTAGTGGGGTTTGCTATACTCGATCTTTAGTTTTATATGAATGTTTTGTAGATCGTTGTTTGTCCTTTTATACTTTTTCTCTTGGCCATTGTGTTGTCTGTTCTTCTTTGATTTACAAATTCTGATTACCCCTTCGGTTTCTTCAAACTCGTTTTATACATATGACACATTCTGTGTCACGAAGATTAGATCTATCATGTATAATGTTCAAGATTATAGCGTTCTTTATAATGAAGCTGTTCACCCAATTATATCTGAAGGTTAACATTTTACTCACACGTGACAAACATTTACATGACAGCATCATTTAACCCAGGGGGAGATCTGGTCCTATTGCACTAGCTTAACCCCGACACTTTCTATTGAAGTGCCTGATCAAAGCCAAGAACGTAAGCGGTCATGTACAGGTGTGTTAGGGTATCGATTTGACCTATGTTTCTGCCAATTATCTATTGGATTTTAGAACTGTTCCAACAGTGTGGTATTTTTACTTTTCATTTTATTATATACTTACCGACGCACATAAACATTGCTGATGTCCATACAGAGTTATCCTGACACGTGATCAATGGTTCACCAATCAATGTAAAGCCTTCCACACACTCGTACCTTACACCAGACGTAAACAAGGTACTGTTATACAAAAGTTGTTTTGCATTGGAAACATTTGCAGGAAGTCCACAGTCAGCTAAAAAAAACAAGACAAACATTATTAATGGTTATTTCTGTACTAATATTATATTTTCATTTAGTAATAAAACGTTCTATTGACTAGCTTAAACATATTTTATTTATTAATTCAATATAAAACTACACTATTGAACGATAAACGTTAGAGAATTCTGAAGGGACAAACTATATATGTACATGGTACAATGCTATTAATAGGATTGGGAAATAAGTTGATATTGTATTAATAGGATTGTTGTATTAATAGGATTGGGAAATAAGTTGATATTGTATTAATAGGATTGGGAAATAAGTTGATATTGTATTAATTGGATTGGGAAATAAGTTGATATTGTATTAATCCTATTCGTAAAGTTGGTGAAGTCCGTGTCGCTCCTCATTTTATTATTTATTACTATTTACTATTAATTAGATAATGTATGATGGAAGCAACTGAATAAGTGAAGCCGATGATAATGGCATAAATTATATATTATATACCATATGCATTTGAATGTCAGTATTTTCTTTCCTATGTCATCGACACTCCTTTTGCCATACCAGTGGAGCAGGTTCACCTCCAGTTTTTAGTGGGGTTCGTTTTATCCAATCGTTAGTTTTCTAGGTAATAGTTTATTGATCGTTGTTTATCCTTTTTCTTTTGGCCATTGTCTGTCCTTATTCGTATTAATGCTTCCGATTACCTCTTCAATATCTTTGAAGAAATTCTAGAGACTGACTATTGACGGTTTCTGTTTACTCGTTTGATGTCTTCAAACTTATTAACATTCCATTTGCCTAAGCAATATCATCCTGTCAAACCATTTACTCTAATATTATATAACATTGCTTTACTGAAAATAAAATGTACTTACGGACACACTCAAAGTCAGGACTTATCCAAGTACCGTTAACTAAACAAGTGGAGTAGCTTCGATCACCAACCATGGTAAAACGACTTTCACATGTGTAATATACCACTGACCCATAGTATGTCGTAATATTAGATGAATGGTGTGCGTTTTGCATTGCTGGAGGCGAATAGCAATTTACTGAAAACAAATAAAATTAATTCTTTGGTACATGGAACTTGTCTATGTGATAAAAACGTAGATATTAAATTTAGTGCGCATGACGCAATATTAGAAAGCCAAAAAACTTAAAAGTGTTTAGGAGCAATAAACCGAATGGCCGAAACAGGATAGCCAAAATCTGCTAAGGTCATTTTTGCCTGAAGGAGGAGAACCTTAGATTTGATAATGTTAACATTATCTAGGAACTGTAAATTTCAATAATAAATATCTCTAGAAAATCATGTCAGTGCCGAAACACTCACTACTGGGCGGATGATACCCTCGGGGACTAATAGTCCACCAGCAGAGGTATCGAACCAGTGATAGTAATAAAAACGTAGTTATCAAATTTAATGAGACAGTCTATGCACAAAAGTTCCACGTGATACTGTCGTCTGCGGAGTCTATCGTCCAATGAAACGGTGAGGTGATATAGCATTTTGCTTCCGAAATCTTGTATCAGATTTGTAATCTTAATTACAAAAAAAACATACATAATGTTCTATTACAAAATAATATATTTAGTGTTATCTAAGAGTAAGACTATTTTATATTATCAAAAGATGAAGAATAAATAATTTGACAATTGAAACAAGGTATGGCTCTTAGAAGTTCAAACGTGGAGAACACACACCAGTATACTATTGAAAAATAAGCTGTCTGAGATGGTAATACATATATACTTGAACAATTAATGAAGACGGTAGACCAATTCCCGCCAAGTAAACATGTAGACTCTACTGTCACCACATTAGCTACGTCAACATAGCCATTACTACAGGAATGATTCGCCATGTATCCTACTTCAGTTCCAGAAAATGTACGTTGTGCACCGGGTAGAGCAGATGGTTCACCGCAATCTGAAATAAGAAAATGGATTTTCCCTGTTTTCCTTTGGAAAATGTTATTCGTGCGTATATATTTTTCCTGGATTTCGTAGGCGAACCAATTCAGAAATTTCAGAAACCAGCGAGGTAGAATGTTTTCTTCTTATTTTCGGGAAGAGCACAAGATCTAATAGGTAGTTACAATAATACAATTCCTTTTCTGTCATGTTGGCAATTGGGATTCAACGAACCAAGGAAACCACAAATATATATGCATAGGCAACCCTCGAAATTAAAGATCCAGGAATATGCAGTTATGAAAAGAAAGTTTAAACAGTGATTATCAACAATGCAACTAACACCAACAAAGCGAATAATCACATATCATCCTACTCACTGAATACACACACAATAATCACATATCATCCTACTCACTGAATACACACACAATAATCACATATCATCCTACTCACTGAATACACACACACAAAAAACAATAATCACATATCATCCTACTCACTGAATACACACACAATAATCACATATCATCCTACTCACTGAATACACACACACAAAAAACAATAATCACATATCATCCTACTCACTGAATACACACACACAAAAAACAATAATCACATATCATCCTACTCACTGAATACACATATCATCCTACTCACTGAATACACATATCATCCTACTCACTGAATACACATATCATCCTACTCACTGAATACACATATCATCCTACTCACTGAATACACATATCATCCTACTCACTGAATACACATATCATCCTACTCACTGAATACACATATCATCCTACTCACTGAATACACATATCATCCTACTCACTGAATACACATATCATCCTACTCACTGAATACACATATCATCCTACTCACTGAATACACATATTATCCTACTCACTGAATACACATATCATCCTACTCACTGAATACACATATCATCCTACTCACTGAATACACATATCATCCTACTCACTGAATACACATATCATCCTACTCACTGAATACACACACAATAATCACATATCATCCTACTCACTGAATACACACACAATAATTACATATCATCCTACTCACTGAATAGACACACACAAAAAACAACGACATATGACGTTGGAAATCCAGATCCCGACTTTTTATGTCCGACACTTTCCGAAATAATCAGAATCCTATCTACTTACCAACACAAAAAGTAGTGCAACCAGTAATGTTTCTTCTCAAGAAATAAAAAAAAAGTACTACTTTAGAAGCGACAGCTGCACAATCATTAAACATATTATAGCACAATGTGTTCCTTTTTTGCAAACATGATGGTACAAGTCAAATTGTGAGACGAATTGTAAATAATTTTAATTGTTACTTACCACTTTCCCAATTGTACAAAGGCATCATAGATAAACAGCATGGTACGTTTTGACATGTGCAGTATTATATTTTGCTTATTGCTACTAATGGTGACAAATCGGTTCCATAGCGACAAACAACACGATAACAACAAGATATTATGTATAATAGAAACAAACCTTTCCACCAGCAAGTAAAATTACCGATATCCCACGTGCCACTTTCACATTTAACATCCAAACTTCCGGTTGTTATATAGTCGTCAGTGCAAGTCAAGCTAATACTACTGTAAGCACCTCGGAAAACGGTCATGTCCACTGCTCCAACCGGAACTGGAAATTCTCCACAGCCTACAAAAAATATTTAGATCACGAATTTAACTTTCATGAATTTAATATTTTAAAGCCGTTACGTTGAATACACAATCACTCAAAGCTAAGCGATCTATGTTTTGGTTTGGTTTATGGTGAATTACGCCACTTTCAACAATATTGCAGTTATATCGTGGCGGTCAGTTTTATTGGTGGAGGAAACTGGAGTATCCGGAGAAAATCACGGACCTTTCGCAAGTCACTGACAAACTTTATCACATAATGTTGTATCGAGTACACCTCGCCACGAACGGGGTCCGAACTCACAACTTTAGTGGTAACAGGCACTGATTGCACAGGTAGCTGTAAATCCAACTACCATACGATCACGACCACGACAACCCTATCTGTGTTTTAGGCATTCGGGAATGAATGGATTGCTAATAAAGATTTGATAAATAATCCGAAATCCTGTGTACACTGACTGTTTAAGCTAGTATCAATGTTTGAAATCGTACAAATGTAAATTGTCTACTAAAAGTACATGTACGTGCCTAAATGTGCGTTTACATGGTGAAAATTTCCTTCAAAATCTCTTCAATCTTTACGTATGCGCATGTTCAATAAACGTTAGAGAACACAGAAGGGGCAAAAAAAAAACAATCAAAAATGGACAATCCAGAGAAACTGTCCACAAGACAATGAAAACCATAGCAGAAAAAAAACCACAGTATGTGTCCGACACCAACATGCTCACACATATTCATCTATAAAACAATCGGTTATTATTTAGAGGGTATTTTATGTATATTTTAGCATACATTTCAATTTCGTTTAAAACTAGGGTACTGCGAATTTATCTACCAATAAAGCTGACTGCCACGTTATTACTGAAATATTGTTGAAAATGGCGTTAAACCAAAGTCTTAACACTAATTGTATCTTTCTTTTAAAACTTTCAAAAGTGTGTCACCTGCGACATTTGTAAGCAAAGAAGATAAAATGTTGACGTTATAGAAGGACGAACGAATATTAGTTACATCTACGCAGTCGATTAAAATATGTTTCAGTGCATAGTTCGAAACAACCGTCAATCTTCCCCCGATATCTCCAGAAGTCATGATATAGCTGAAAAACTGCTGACGTGACGATAAACACTAATAATTCAATCTATCTATATATGGAATTTACAATGACAATGGTATTATTAGCCGATTTTGGTTATCCTGTTTTTGTCCTTTGATTTCCAATCTTTTGACTTTGAGTATACCCGATGACGATTATTCCAGAAACTCGTCATGGCAGTCTAAGTAAAATTAGATATTAAATTCCCACCTTTTTCTGATATGCGCGACATAACAGAAAAAAGGGGCAATTCAAGATCTAATTTTAATTCTAACATGGCGTGCTACTTTCGCTTTGAAAACAATAGAGGACTCTAAATAGCACAGAACACCCTATCACAAGCGCAGAAGGCATATCTAATCGACAGCGTATTTAGCATATTTGTACTTTATGTATGTTAAATTAAAAGAATAAATATAATAAATATACCACAAAAATCAGATGAAACTAATTTTTGATCGTTATCAATTTTTATAGCGTTTCTGTAGCGTTATATATTCTTGTAAATAATAGCGGGAGGTAATTGGAACAGCTTCTGTAGCGTTATATATTCTTGTAAATAATAGCGGAGGTAATTGGAACAGCTTCTGTAGCGTTATATATTCTTGTAAATAATAGCGGGAGGTAATTGGAGCAGCTTCTGTAGCGTTATATATTCTTGTAAATAATAACGGTAGGTAATTGGAACAGCGCCCAAAAATACGTTTGAATGCATAAAATTACCGTAAATGCCCTGTTTGAATCGAAATAATTCTTAGATGCCGGGCTCTTAATTAGATTGGCGTCATGCGCACTGAATTTGACACCTATATTTATATTTACATTTTTTTACTTTCCGATTTTTTGATAATGAGTATATCAGATGACGATTATTCCAGAAACGCGTCATGCGCACTAAGTTAGATATCTAAGTCTTCTTTACAACCGGTAACTCACCTGAGCAAAGGAAGTTTGTTTCAGTCCATGTTTTATTGGCTTGACAGGTGCTGTTATAGATATCACCTGTCATTGTCATCTCATTATCACAGATGTACAGTATAGTTTCCAGGTATGTTGTTACATTTACTGAACCATAATTAGCGTTTACAATATCCAATGGTGGACCACAGTCAACTGCAAAATGACAATTAAATAAAACACCACAATGGCTGAATAGCTCATAAATATAATAAGAAAGTCTTAGAAAGAGAATGAAAAATAATAATACCACACTGTCAGAACAGTTCTAAAATATAATAGGAAAGCAAAAATACCACACTGTCAGAACAGTTCCTGAATATAATAAGAAAGCAAAAATACCACACTGTCAGAACAGTTCTAAAATATAATAGGAAAGCAAAAATACTACACTGTCAGAACAGTTCTAAAATCTAATAGGAAAACAAACATATTACCACACTGTCAGAACAGTTCTAAAATATAATAGGAAAACAAATATACCACACTGTCAGAACAGTTCTAAAATATAATAGGAAAGCAAAAATACCACAGTCAGAACAGTTCCTGAATATAATAGGAAAACAAAAATACCACACTGTCAGAACAGTTCTAAAATATAATAGGAAAGCAAAAATACCACACTGTCAGAACAGTTCCTGAATATATTAAGAAAGCAAAAATACCACACTGTCAGAACAGTTCCTGAATATAATAAGAAAGCAAAAATACCACACTGTCAGAACAGTTCTAAAATATAATAGGAAGACAAAAATACCACACTGTCAGAACAGCTCTAAAATCTAATAGGAAAACAAACATATTACCACACTGTCAGAACAGTTCTAAAATATAATAGCAAAACAAATATACCACACTGGCAGAACAGTTCTAAAATATAATAGGAAAGCAAAAATACCACAGTCAGAACAGTTCCTGAATATAATAGGAAAACAAAAATACCACACTGTCAGAACAGTTCCTGAATATAATAGGAAAGCAAAAATACCAAACTGTCAGAACAGTTCCTGAATATAATAAGAAAGCAAAAATACCACACTGTCAGAACAGTTCTAAAATATAATAGGAAAACAAAAATACCACACTGTCAGAACAGTTCCTAAATCTAATAGAAAAATAAAAATACCACACTGTCAGAACAGTTCAAAATCTAATAGGAAAACAAAAATACCACACAATCAGAACAGTTCCTGAATATAATAGGAAAGCAAAAATACCACACTGTCAGAACAGTTCTAAAATATAAAAGGAAAACAAAAATACCACACTGTCAGAACAATTCTAAAATATAATAGGAAAACAAATATACCACACTGTCAGAACAGTCCCTAAATATAATAGGGAAACAAAAATACCACACTGTCAGAACAGTTCCTGAATATAATAGGAAAGCAAAAAATACCACACTGTCAGAACAGTTCCTGAATATAATAAGAAAACAAAAATACCACACAATCAGAACAGTTCCTGAATATAATAGGAAAGCAAAAATACCACACTGTCAGAACAGTTCTAAAATATAATAGGAAAGCAAAAATACCACACTGTCAGAACAGTTCCTGAATATAATAAGAAAGCAAAAATACCAAACTGTCAGAACAGTTCTGAAATATAATAGGAAAACAAAAATACCACACTGTCAGAACAGTTCCTAAATCTAATAGAAAAATAAAAATACCACACTGTCAGAACAGTTCAAAATCTAATAGGAAAACAAAAATACCACACAATCAGAACAGTTCCTGAATATAATAGGAAAGCAAAAATACCACACTGTCAGAACAGTTCTAAAATATAAAAGGAAAACAAAAATACCACACTGTCAGAACAATTCTAAAATATAATAGGAAACAAATATACCACACTGTCAGAACAGTCCCTAAATATAATAGGGAAACAAAAATACCACACTGTCAGAACAGTTCCAGAATATAATAGGAAAGCAAAAAATACCACACTGTCAGAACAGTTCCTGAATATAATAGGAAAGCAAAAATACCACACTGTCAGAACAGTTCTAAAATATAAAAGGAAAACAAAAATACCACACTGTCAGAACAATTCTAAAATATAATAGGAAAACAAATATACGACACTGTCAGAACAGTTCCTAAATATAATAGGGAAACAAAAATACCACACTGTCAGAACAGTTCAAAATCTAATAGGAAAACAAAAATACCACATTGTCAGAACAGTTCCTAAATATAATAGGAAAACAAATATACCACACTGTCAGAACAGTTCCTAAATCTAATAGGAAAAAAAATACCACACTGTCAGAACAGTTCCTAAATATAATAGAAAACAAAAAAGCCACACTGTCAGAACAGTTCCTAAATATAATAGAAAACAAAAATACCACACTGTCAGAACAGTTCCTGAATATAATAAGAAAGCAAAAATACCACACTGTCAGAACAGTTCTAAAATATAATAGGAAAACAAAAATACCACACTGTCAGAACAGCTCTAAAATCTAATAGGAAAACAAAATACCACACTGTCAGAACAGTTCCTGAATATAATAAGAAAGCAAAAATACCACACTGTCAGAACAGTTCCTGAATATAATAAGAAAGCAAAAATACCACACTGTCAGAACAGTTCTAAAATATAATAGGAAAACAAAAATACCACACTGTCAGAACAGCTCTAAAATCTAATAGGAAAACAAACATATTACCACACTGTCAGAACAGTTCTAAAATATAATAGCAAAACAAATATACCACACTGGCAGAACAGTTCTAAAATATAATAGGAAAGCAAAAATACCACAGTCAGAACAGTTCCTGAATATAAAAGGAAAACAAAAATACCACACTGTCAGAACAGTTCCTGAATATAATAGGAAAGCAAAAATACCAAACTGTCAGAACAGTTCCTGAATATAATAAGAAAGCAAAAATACCACACTGTCAGAACAGTTCTAAAATATAATAGGAAAACAAAAATACCACACTGTCAGAACAGTTCCTAAATCTAATAGAAAAATAAAATACCACACTGTCAGAACAGTTCAAAATCTAATAGGAAAACAAAAATACCACACAATCAGAACAGTTCCTGAATATAATAGGAAAGCAAAAATACCACACTGTCAGAACAGTTCTAAAATATAAAAGGAAAACAAAAATACCACACTGTCAGAACAATTCTAAAATATAATAGGAAAACAAATATACCACACTGTCAGAACAGTCCCTAAATATAATAGGGAAACAAAAATACCACACTGTCAGAACAGTTCCTGAATATAATAGGAAAGCAAAAAATACCACACTGTCAGAACAGTTCCTGAATATAATAAGAAAACAAAAATACCACACAATCAGAACAGTTCCTGAATATAATAGGAAAGCAAAAATACCACACTGTCAGAACAGTTCTAAAATATAATAGGAAAGCAAAAATACCACACTGTCAGAACAGTTCCTGAATATAATAAGAAAGCAAAAATACCAAACTGTCAGAACAGTTCTGAAATATAATAGGAAAACAAAAATACCACACTGTCAGAACAGTTCCTAAATCTAATAGAAAAATAAAAATACCACACTGTCAGAACAGTTCAAAATCTAATAGGAAAACAAAAATACCACACAATCAGAACAGTTCCTGAATATAATAGGAAAGCAAAAATACCACACTGTCAGAACAGTTCTAAAATATAAAAGGAAAACAAAAATACCACACTGTCAGAACAATTCTAAAATATAATAGGAAACAAATATACCACACTGTCAGAACAGTCCCTAAATATAATAGGGAAACAAAAATACCACACTGTCAGAACAGTTCCAGAATATAATAGGAAAGCAAAAAATACCACACTGTCAGAACAGTTCCTGAATATAATAGGAAAGCAAAAATACCACACTGTCAGAACAGTTCTAAAATATAAAAGGAAAACAAAAATACCACACTGTCAGAACAATTCTAAAATATAATAGGAAAACAAATATACGACACTGTCAGAACAGTTCCTAAATATAATAGGTAAACAAAAATACCACACTGTCAGAACAGTTCAAAATCTAATAGGAAAACAAAAATACCACATTGTCAGAACAGTTCCTAAATATAATAGGAAAACAAATATACCACACTGTCAGAACAGTTCCTAAATCTAATAGGAAAAAAAATACCACACTGTCAGAACAGTTCCTAAATATAATAGAAAACAAAAATACCACACTGTCAGAACAGTTCCTGAATATAATAAGAAAGCAAAAATACCACACTGTCAGAACAGTTCCTAAATATAATAGAAAACAAAAATACCACACTGTCAGAACAGTTCCTGAATATAATAAGAAAGCAAAAATACCACACTGTCAGAACAGTTCTAAAATATAATAGGAAAACAAAAATACCACACTGTCAGAACAGCTCTAAAATCTAATAGGAAAACAAAATACCACACTGTCAGAACAGTTCCTGAATATAATAAGAAAGCAAAAATACCACACTGTCAGAACAGTTCCTGAATATAATAAGAAAGCAAAAATACCACACTGTCAGAACAGTTCTAAAATATAATAGGAAAACAAAAATACCACACTGTCAGAACAGCTCTAAAATCTAATAAGAAAACAAACATATTACCACACTGTCAGAACAGTTCTAAAATATAATAGCAAAACAAATATACCACACTGGCAGAACAGTTCTAAAATATAATAGGAAAGCAAAAATACCACAGTCAGAACAGTTCCTGAATATAATAGGAAAACAAAAATACCACACTGTCAGAACAGTTCCTGAATATAATAGGAAAGCAAAAATACCAAACTGTCAGAACAGTTCCTGAATATAATAAGAAAGCAAAAATACCACACTGTCAGAACAGTTCTAAAATATAATAGGAAAACAAAAATACCACACTGTCAGAACAGTTCCTAAATCTAATAGAAAAATAAAAATACCACACTGTCAGAACAGTTCAAAATCTAATAGGAAAACAAAAATACCACACAATCAGAACAGTTCCTGAATACAATAGGAAAGCAAAAATACCACACTGTCAGAACAGTTCTAAAATATAAAAGGAAAACAAAAATACCACACTGTCAGAACAATTCTAAAATATAATAGGAAACAAATATACCACACTGTCAGAACAGTCCCTAAATATAATAGGGAAACAAAAATACCACACTGTCAGAACAGTTCCAGAATATAATAGGAAAGCAAAAAATACCACACTGTCAGAACAGTTCCTGAATATAATAGGAAAGCAAAAATACCACACTGTCAGAACAGTTCTAAAATATAAAAGGAAAACAAAAATACCACACTGTCAGAACAATTCTAAAATATAATAGGAAAACAAATATACGACACTGTCAGAACAGTTCCTAAATATAATAGGGAAACAAAAATACCACACTGTCAGAACAGTTCAAAATCTAATAGGAAAACAAAAATACCACATTGTCAGAACAGTTCCTAAATATAATAGGAAAACAAATATACCACACTGTCAGAACAGTTCCTAAATCTAATAGGAAAAAAAATACCACACTGTCAGAACAGTTCCTAAATATAATAGAAAACAAAAAAGCCACACTGTCAGAACAGTTCCTAAATATAATAGAAAACAAAAATACCACACTGTCAGAACAGTTCCTGAATATAATAAGAAAGCAAAAATACCACACTGTCAGAACAGTTCTAAAATATAATAGGAAAACAAAAATACCACACTGTCAGAACAGCTCTAAAATCTAATAGGAAAACAAAATACCACACTGTCAGAACAGTTCCTGAATATAATAAGAAAGCAAAAATACCACACTGTCAGAACAGTTCCTGAATATAATAAGAAAGCAAAAATACCACACTGTCAGAACAGTTCTAAAATATAATAGGAAAACAAAAATACCACACTGTCAGAACAGCTCTAAAATCTAATAGGAAAACAAACATATTACCACACTGTCAGAACAGTTCTAAAATATAATAGCAAAACAAATATACCACACTGGCAGAACAGTTCTAAAATATAATAGGAAAGCAAAAATACCACAGTCAGAACAGTTCCTGAATATAAAAGGAAAACAAAAATACCACACTGT
The DNA here is from genome assembly GCA_963680875.1 of Bathymodiolus brooksi. Classification (NCBI taxonomy): domain Eukaryota; kingdom Metazoa; phylum Mollusca; class Bivalvia; order Mytilida; family Modiolidae; genus Bathymodiolus; species Bathymodiolus brooksi. Next base: position 9,979,570 of record OY804590.1, read on the forward strand.
CAGAACAGTTCCTGAATATAATAGGAAAGCAAAAATACCAAACTGTCAGAACAGTTCCTGAATATAATAAGAAAGCAAAAATACCACACTGTCAGAACAGTTCTAAAATATAATAGGAAAACAAAAATACCACACTGTCAGAACAGTTCCTAAATCTAATAGAAAAATAAAATACCACACTGTCAGAACAGTTCAAAATCTAATAGGAAAACAAAAATACCACACAATCAGAACAGTTCCTGAATATAATAGGAAAGCAAAAATACCACACTGTCAGAACAGTTCTAAAATATAAAAGGAAAACAAAAATACCACACTGTCAGAACAATTCTAAAATATAATAGGAAAACAAATATACCACACTGTCAGAACAGTCCCTAAATATAATAGGGAAACAAAAATACCACACTGTCAGAACAGTTCCTGAATATAATAGGAAAGCAAAAAATACCACACTGTCAGAACAGTTCCTGAATATAATAAGAAAACAAAAATACCACACAATCAGAACAGTTCCTGAATATAATAGGAAAGCAAAAATACCACACTGTCAGAACAGTTCTAAAATATAATAGGAAAGCAAAAATACCACACTGTCAGAACAGTTCCTGAATATAATAAGAAAGCAAAAATACCAAACTGTCAGAACAGTTCTGAAATATAATAGGAAAACAAAAATACCACACTGTCAGAACAGTTCCTAAATCTAATAGAAAAATAAAAATACCACACTGTCAGAACAGTTCAAAATCTAATAGGAAAACAAAAATACCACACAATCAGAACAGTTCCTGAATATAATAGGAAAGCAAAAATACCACACTGTCAGAACAGTTCTAAAATATAAAAGGAAAACAAAAATACCACACTGTCAGAACAATTCTAAAATATAATAGGAAACAAATATACCACACTGTCAGAACAGTCCCTAAATATAATAGGGAAACAAAAATACCACACTGTCAGAACAGTTCCAGAATATAATAGGAAAGCAAAAAATACCACACTGTCAGAACAGTTCCTGAATATAATAGGAAAGCAAAAATACCACACTGTCAGAACAGTTCTAAAATATAAAAGGAAAACAAAAATACCACACTGTCAGAACAATTCTAAAATATAATAGGAAAACAAATATACGACACTGTCAGAACAGTTCCTAAATATAATAGGTAAACAAAAATACCACACTGTCAGAACAGTTCAAAATCTAATAGGAAAACAAAAATACCACATTGTCAGAACAGTTCCTAAATATAATAGGAAAACAAATATACCACACTGTCAGAACAGTTCCTAAATCTAATAGGAAAAAAAATACCACACTGTCAGAACAGTTCCTAAATATAATAGAAAACAAAAATACCACACTGTCAGAACAGTTCCTGAATATAATAAGAAAGCAAAAATACCACACTGTCAGAACAGTTCCTAAATATAATAGAAAACAAAAATACCACACTGTCAGAACAGTTCCTGAATATAATAAGAAAGCAAAAATACCACACTGTCAGAACAGTTCTAAAATATAATAGGAAAACAAAAATACCACACTGTCAGAACAGCTCTAAAATCTAATAGGAAAACAAAATACCACACTGTCAGAACAGTTCCTGAATATAATAAGAAAGCAAAAATACCACACTGTCAGAACAGTTCCTGAATATAATAAGAAAGCAAAAATACCACACTGTCAGAACAGTTCTAAAATATAATAGGAAAACAAAAATACCACACTGTCAGAACAGCTCTAAAATCTAATAAGAAAACAAACATATTACCACACTGTCAGAACAGTTCTAAAATATAATAGCAAAACAAATATACCACACTGGCAGAACAGTTCTAAAATATAATAGGAAAGCAAAAATACCACAGTCAGAACAGTTCCTGAATATAATAGGAAAACAAAAATACCACACTGTCAGAACAGTTCCTGAATATAATAGGAAAGCAAAAATACCAAACTGTCAGAACAGTTCCTGAATATAATAAGAAAGCAAAAATACCACACTGTCAGAACAGTTCTAAAATATAATAGGAAAACAAAAATACCACACTGTCAGAACAGTTCCTAAATCTAATAGAAAAATAAAATACCACACTGTCAGAACAGTTCAAAATCTAATAGGAAAACAAAAATACCACACAATCAGAACAGTTCCTGAATATAATAGGAAAGCAAAAATACCACACTGTCAGAACAGTTCTAAAATATAAAAGGAAAACAAAAATACCACACTGTCAGAACAATTCTAAAATATAATAGGAAAACAAATATACCACACTGTCAGAACAGTCCCTAAATATAATAGGGAAACAAAAATACCACACTGTCAGAACAGTTCCTGAATATAATAGGAAAGCAAAAAATACCACACTGTCAGAACAGTTCCTGAATATAATAAGAAAACAAAAATACCACACAATCAGAACAGTTCCTGAATATAATAGGAAAGCAAAAATACCACACTGTCAGAACAGTTCTAAAATATAATAGGAAAGCAAAAATACCACACTGTCAGAAAAGTTCCTGAATATAATAAGAAAGCAAAAATACCAAACTGTCAGAACAGTTCTGAAATATAATAGGAAAACAAAAATACCACACTGTCAGAACAGTTCCTAAATCTAATAGAAAAATAAAAATACCACACTGTCAGAACAGTTCAAAATCTAATAGGAAAACAAAAATACCACACAATCAGAACAGTTCCTGAATATAATAGGAAAGCAAAAATACCACACTGTCAGAACAGTTCTAAAATATAAAAGGAAAACAAAAATACCACACTGTCAGAACAATTCTAAAATATAATAGGAAACAAATATACCACACTGTCAGAACAGTCCCTAAATATAATAGGGAAACAAAAATACCACACTGTCAGAACAGTTCCAGAATATAATAGGAAAGCAAAAAATACCACACTGTCAGAACAGTTCCTGAATATAATAGGAAAACAAAAATACCACACAATCAGAACAGTTCCTGAATATAATAGGAAAGCAAAAATACCACACTGTCAGAACAGTTCTAAAATATAAAAGGAAAACAAAAATACCACACTGTCAGAACAATTCTAAAATATAATAGGAAAACAAATATACGACACTGTCAGAACAGTTCCTAAATATAATAGGGAAACAAAAATACCACACTGTCAGAACAGTTCAAAATCTATTAGGAAAACAAAAATACCACATTGTCAGAACAGTTCTTAAATATAATAGGAAAACAAATATACCACACTGTCAGAACAGTTCCTAAATCTAATAGGAAAAAAAATACCACACTGTCAGAACAGTTCCTAAATATAATAGAAAACAAAAAAGCCACACTGTCAGAACAGTTCTTAAATATAATAGAAAACAAAAATACCATACTGTCATAACAGTTCCTAAATCTAGTAGGAAAACAAAAATACCACACTGTCAGAACAGTTCCTAAATATAATAGGAAACCAAAAATACCACACTGTCAGAACAGTTCTAAAATATAATAGGAAAGCAAAAATACCACACTGTCAGAACAGTTCCTGAATATAATAAGAAAGCAAAAATACCAAACTGTCAGAACAGTTCTGAAATATAATAGGAAAACAAAAATACCACACT